>JALIGW010000004.1:29279428-30479428 GCA_023053685.1 Diadophis punctatus similis
TCCCAAGTTTAGATCATTTGTCTTGTGTATATGTGTGTCTGCATTTCCCAAAGACTTAGAATTGGGCAGTGCTAAGGGCAGGGGTGACAGATCTAACCTTGTTATAGATTCCTTGAATCTAAGGTTGATCCTTATAGTAGTCTTCATTTACAATCCTGATTGGGACTGGAATTTGGGACTGGAAGTAATGGAATTTCCATTACTACGTAAAGTGGTTTTAGGTGAAACATCACATGATTTTTTTCATTGACTTTTGGACATAATGCTGTTCAAAGTTAGTTACAGGCTCACTGGAATAAGTCAAGGCACAGCTATAGCTGTCACTCAACATCCAGATACAAATTGGAATTCAAAAGCATCCTCAGACTATAAAGTGATCTATATCTATACCTGTATGTTTATGAAAGATTTTTAAAAAGAAAGATGAAAACTAATACAAACTAATATATTGTAAGTACAAGAAAAGGGTAAGCTAAAATTACAAGAAAAAGTAAAAAAATAAAAATAAAAATGGAAAAAGTATAGATAGAATGTCTAGGAAGATTCTCAGTCATCCAGATCATGGTTGTCCCAAAGGTGCTTTTTATTTCAAGAGGCAACTGGACTTTCTGGTTTTTCTTTGAAGACATTTCACTTCTTATCTAAGAAACTTCTTCAGCTCTGACTGGATAGTGGGGAATGGAAGGATTTATACTCCTTGCAAATAGCTGATCATTTGCATTCTTTTAGCAAGTTGTTAAGGCCACCAGGTTTATCTGTGTCGTATAGATAGAAGTAGTTTCTGATCTTCTTTATAACAGCTATAAGTGCAATTATAAATTTACCTCTTACTCTATGGTTACAACTTGACTCTCTTCATTCTACAAATCAGTTCTGAATCATTACCAAAATCATAAATATTTTTTTTTCTGTTTTATGCAAAAGTCAGTCAGGGATTTCTAGATAGCAATAAACATAGATATTGTCTTTTCTCTGATCAAAAAAGTCAATTTAACCATCTCAATAAGTTCCATCATCTTCACTGACTATTACGCTATTGTGGATAGTGCCCAATCTTTCCATTTTGTGCATACAATAATCTTGCTGCAGTTATTATGTATAAAAACAAAGTTCCATGACTTTTCCAACTATTTGTCCATCAATTCCAAAGAAAAACCCTCTGGTTTTAATTCCATATTAATCTTTAAACTTCTATGAATCAATGTATGTATTTGAATCTTTTTTTTTTGCTTTTTTTATACATTCACCAAGCATGATAACATGTCTCTTCTTGTTGTTCACATTTCCTGCACAAATTTGTACTGCTGTTATACATTCCAGACAATTTCTCTGGTTACATGTACCAATGGTACATCATTTTATACACATTCTCTTTATGATTAAGACATAGTGTAAATTTGAATCAACTACATATTTTCCCGTTGTTCCAACTGTACATTATAATCTAAATTTTAGCCCACTTTATCATACCTTCTTTCATTTGTCATTCTGTTTCAAATTTCAAAAAAAGTTTATACATTTTAGCAATTACATATTAACCATTTCTACCCAATTCTATTTCAAGCTCAGTTTTATAATGTTCAGAACCAAAGTTCGTTTGTCTACTTTTAATCTTTCTAATAATTCTAAATAAGTAAGCCTTTGCAATTATATGACACGATAGCCACGGTGGCGGTTGACACACCCAGGCTTTTGGTCATGGGAGATTTCAACCTGCCATCCGTTGGTGAAACATCTGAGTTGGCTCGGGAGTTCTTGGCTTCCATGACGGCCATGGACCTAACCCAGTTAGTTAGTTCATGGCCCCACACATGAGGGAGGACACACTCTAGACTTGATTTTTGTCTCTGGCCAGTGGTTGAATGGTCTTGATATAGGGGATGTAGTCATTAAACCCTTGTCATGGTCAGATCACTCACTCCTTCACCTAGACCTCCATACCGCTTCCCCACGCCGCAGGGAGGCGGAACCAGTTAGATGGGTCCGCCCCAGGCGCCTGATGGACCCGGACAGGTTCCAGACGGAGCTTGGGCCACTTCCTGATGATCTAGCCCTCAACTTGGCCGAGGACCTGGTTGCCGCCTGGGACAGGGCAGCCGGTGGGGCCTTGGACCGAGTTGTGCCTTTGCGGCCTCTGACTCGGCTCCGATCCCGCTCGGCTCCCTGGTTTACTGAGGAGCTGAGGGAGATGAAGTGCCGGAAAAGACGCCTAGAGAGCGGTTGGAGGGCCAGTCTCTCTGAATCTGATCGAACACTGGTAAGGTCGCATATTAAGACCTACCTAGTGGCGATAAAAGCGGAAAAATCGAAGTATTTTTCTGCTCTTATCGCGTCATCAGAGAATCGTCCAACAGCCCTGTTCAGGGTGACCCGTTCCTTACTCCATCAAGAAGTGCGGGAGGATCCCCTGGAAGGCAGGGCTGAGGACTTTGGACGATATCTACATGACAAAATCGCTCAGATTCAGGGGGAACTGGACTCCAACTGGGTGGATACGGATGCGGTGACAGGGAATAGTCTTGAGAATGTTATCTGGGAAGAGTTTGACTCGGTGACCCCTGAGGATGTGGACAAGATTCTGGGGAGGCTCAGTGCAGCCACATGTTTATTGGACCCGTGTCCCTCCTGGTTAGTGCTGGCTACCCGGGAGGTTACACGAGGCTGGCTCCAGGGAATTATTAACGCCTCTTTGGGGGAGGGTTACTTCCCCACGGCTTTGAAAGAAGCGGTGGTGAGGCCTCTCCTCAAGAAACCCTCCCTGGACCCAGCAATTTTAGCCAACTATCGCCCTGTCTCCAACCTTCGCTTCGTGGCGAAGGTTGTTGAGAGTGTGGTCGCACGACAGTTTCCCCAGTACTTGGAGGAATCATCATACCTAGATCCGTTCCAGTCGGGTTTCAGGGCCGGGCACAGCACGGAAACGGCATTGGTCGCATTGGTTGATGATCTCTGGAGGGCTCGGGACAGGGGTTGTTCCTCTGTCCTGGTCCTATTAGACCTCTCAGCGGCTTTTGATACCATCGACCATGGTATCATGCTGCACCGGCTGGAAGAGTTAGGGATAGGGGGCACTGTTTTTCATTGGTTCTCTTCCTTTCTCTCCAACCGGTCGCAGTTTGTATTGGCAGGGGGGCAGAGGTCGTCCTCGAGGCCTCTTACATATGGAGTGCCCCAGGGGTCGATTCTCTCGCCCCTTCTGTTCAACATCTATGTGAAGCCGCTGGGTGAGATCATCTGTGGCTTTGGGGTGAAGTACCATCAGTACCCCGATGATACACAGCTGTACATTTCCACCCCAGGCCACCCCAATGATGCCCTTGAAGTGATGTCCCGGTGCCTGGAAGCTATGCGGATCTGGATGGGGAGAAACCGACTCAGGCTCAACCCTTCCAAGACGGAGTGGCTGTGGTTCCCAGCGTCTCGATATAGTCAGATGATTCCATCTCTGACTATCGGGGGCGAGTCTCTAGCCCCCACCGAAAGGGCTCGCAATCTGGGTGTCCTCCTGGATCCACAGCTGTCCTTAGAGGACCATCTGACAGCTGTGACCAGGGCGGCCTTTTATCAGGTCCGCCTGATACGCCAGTTGCGGCCCTTTCTGGATCGGGATTCCCTGTGCACAGTCACCCATGCCCTGGTCACGTCGCGTCTGGACTACTGTAATGCTCTCTACATGGGGCTCCCCATGAAGAGCACCCAGAGGCTCCAACTGATCCAGAATGCGGCCACGCGGGTGGTTTCGGGGGCTAATTGGCGCTCCCATATAACACCCCTCCTGCGCGAGCTGCACTGGCTTCCGGTGGTCTACCGGGTGCACTTCAAGGTGCTTGTTACTACCTTTAAAGCGCTCCATGGCATTGGACCTAGGTATCTCCGAGACCGCCTGCTGCCACAAACTGCCTCCCATCGACCAGTGCGCTCCCACAGAGAGGGCCTCCTCGGGGTGCCATCAGCCAAGCAGTGTAGGCTGGTGACGCCCAGGGGGAGGGCCTTCTCTGTGGGAGCACCCACCCTCTGGAATCAGCTCCCTCCAGACTTAAGAACAATTCACGACCTGTCCACCTTCCGCCGTGCCCTCAAGACGCATTATTTTTATCAAGCCGGGCTGGCGTGAAAAAGTTTTTGGGGTTTTTAAAATTTTAAGATTTTACTAAATTTTAATTGTATTAAATTAGGGCCATATTGAATATGTTATTTTAAATGTATTTTAATGTTTTTACTTGGTTTAAATGTATTTTAATGTTTTTTACTTGGCTGTTCACCGCCCTGAGTCCCCTGGAGAAGGGCGGTATATAAATTTAATAAATAAATAAATAATAAATAAATAAATAAATATCCCTCTGTCACAAGCTCTTCATTTTATTTTTACATTCTTTTTTTTTTTTTTTTCTCTCAAAAAAGTTTTATTAGGATTCTTCTTGACAAAATTCTAGTATCTCAGATTAAGTTAGTCATTTGTGTTTCCCCATGTTTCTCATGTATAAAATGCTTCATGTGCTGAGAGCCACAAACATATTTTTGGACACAGCCTGGGTTGGTATCTACCTATTCTATATTCTCAATGTGGCATGTCTAACATAATGATTTTTAAAATCCACATTATTGTTGACTTTGTCATACCACAAATATCCATGCCACCTGAATCTCAAATCATGTCCTTCTATTCCAAGAGGCTTCTATTTCTCAGCAGCATCCATTTTTTCATCCAAATTTAACAGCAAGCTGCAAAATACAATTTCAAATCAGCCAGACCCAATTCTCCTCTTTTCTTTACACTTTGTAACACCTGTAACTTGTAGTCCCCCCCCCCCCCCTGCTACATAAAGCCCTCTGCTACGGTTTAAATGGTGTATCAGTATAAATGGTGTATCAAAACAAATATTGTCGGAAACAAAAACATCATTCTAAGCAAAACATTCATTTTTATCGCAGAAATTCTTCCCAGTAATAACAGCTGTAGTTTCTCCCTTCTTAACATGTCTTTTAACTTCATTTTATGTTTTAACATAGTTATTTTGAAATAACATACAATCTATATTTGTCATAGTTTACCATCTTCTCAATTTTAAAACCCATTTTATTTATCAGTTTATCTGACCTTCTATTTCAGGGGTGTGAAACTTGCATTGTCACGGCGACTTCCCTCCTTTGCTAAACTGGGCGGGGGCAGGGCCAGTATGTGACAAATCTGGCCCACGGACCACAAGTTTGACACCCCTGTTCTATTTTCATATTTTTGTTAGCCTCTTTGTCTTCTGCTTTTTAATCTTGAAACCTGCTAATGCACCAAATTCTTTTAATTTGCCCATTAAGGAGGGAGAGGTATATGCTATATTAACAATGTGGGCATATAAAAAAGCATTTCATCAATATTATTCTTATATAAAAAAGTGACATCTCTCTAGAGAAAATAGATGAATATCAAAACCCCTAGGAGATACAAAAAGGAACAAGAAAAGGCCCACTATCTCCTTTCCTTTTTATTTTGGTTTTGAAATACTGAACAGATATATAAGACATTTTAGAGTGAAAGGAAGCAGTACAGGCTGCATTTCCATTTCAGAGGTAGCTCCTGTTTTTCTAAGGATATGTTTAACCGGCTAGTCTAGTGCAAAAAAGGTAATTTGCAAAGGTTGTGCCAGAAAGACTATTCAGTTGTATGTGTATAGTTCTAGTCAGCAGAATAAGTATATGCCAAGTTTGTCAAGTTGCTGAAGGTTTGCATGAAATTGGGATTCATATCTATCCTGCAGTTATCCTTAACCAAGTTTTTTTCAGCTGTCTTGGATGTAGAGTATTGTGTTCATCAAGCATGTCTGGAATATAGTACTGTTGTAAAAAATGTGGATAGTCTTTCAATAAATACTTTGTATTTCCATTGCCAGAAATAGCATCTGCCAAATGTTTTCTATAACCAGCTAAGAATTTTTATGTTCTCACTTTTGAATTTTTTCCCCCACCACTTTTCCTTACAAATTTCTGTGGCTCAGAAATATTCTTAAAGTCCCTTTGCACGCACAGCATATTTGAGATTTTCTGACAGATTTGCAATAATATTCACAATTGGATATTATAAAGACTATTCCAAAGTCTCTATCTCTTTTTCTGTAAGTATTTTATGGTTGATTTGGACATACATTGGGATTGTATTTTTGCTGAAATATTGAACTTCTTTCCATGTATATTGTAATTCATGAAGACTTAATGGAGTTAATTTTCTAGGAGTTTCAGTAAACTAAGCAGCAGAAATGCCTACTTTCAGTCCTAAGGCTTTTTATTTAATCATAGAAATAACACAATGTTGGACTCCATTTACCATCAACCCAACTCCTATATTAGAAGCTTTTATCAAGTACTAAGTAGCTCATCATGGATAAGAAAGTTAGATTCTCCCAGAATCTCAATAGACAGATATATTGAAAAGAAAGTGGGTTAGGTTACATATTCTTGGTAAATAGATGTCCACTTTAGCATTCATCAGGAAGTATGCTATGACATGGCCTCTTGATCCCTCTGATCCTCTTTCTAATTGCTTCTTGAGGGAGGGAAGATGTCATTTCTATTTGTCAGATAAGGACAACATGCCCAAATGTGTTATACTGATTTGCAATCCACCATTTCCATTCCAAGACTCGAAAAATTCCATCACAGCTGTTCTGTTGAAAGATGCCTTGAAATTCATTCATTCAAAAAATAGGATAAATAAACAATGCACAGCATTTCACAAAGATATAGAGACACATAAGATTGCAACAAATGTCATCAGAACCTGCAATTTTGCATTTCAATTTTACATTTTCAATTCAATTTTTTCTTCCTGTCTTTATGGAGATTCTTTCTATATTCTTCTTTCTGGGAACAGTCTATACTTTTCCACGGTTAATCATTCTTTTTTAAGTTTTTAAATTTGGAATTCAGCTTTCTTTTTGCACATTTAAATTTGCGCTTTTAAATTGTTTTTGCAGAGGTGAAAGCTATCTGCAAAAGGGTTTCTATTGATAATCAGTATATGGTGCTTAAAGATCTCTTTTTAAAATGATTTTAGCTTAATACAAATTCATTAGCATTAATACCTGTATGTAGATAAATCGTCCTCCTTAATTTGTTCTACCCCTTTTGTTTGCTTTTGCATTAGTTTGATTATTTTGCTCTAGCTGTGCTCATATTTTTCTGGGTATAATCCAGACACCTAAAACACATTCTTTACCTTGTAACCTGTTTCTAATCTAAGGAATCAGAAAGGCAAGAATCACAATGTCAAATATAACAGACTCCCCCCCCCCCTCAGATTCCCGCAATGTGTAGAGAAGACCTACTTCCTACCCCCAATTATCACCCCTTCCAATATACATTTCTCTTTCCTACTTTCATCTTCTTGCCATATACTTTTCCTGAATCTCTTTTAGTTTTGCTGGGGCAAGATAATTATAACATAGCCACAAGGTAAAGGCCATCAGGCTTACTAAATAATCAATTTTACTAGAATTTGCGAAATTTTGGTTAATTGTATGCAACGTGGCCTTAAATGTTAGTGAACGTTTTATTGGGGGTGTGCAAGATTTTCTGATAGTAAGTCTGGGAGAAAGCAATAGGAAAGATCATAACTATTGACTAGACCCATCTGTCCTGATTAATTCTGAACCAAAAAAAAAATCTGCTTTGACCAGGGTGATGCCCAGTTGATAAATGCAAGGCTCTTCAAATAATCTTCTTTCCTGAGTGGGGAAAATATTTCTTTTTAAATTCTACAAAGGAAAAGGCAATGGAAAAATATTAAAGCACTATAACAATATTATTTTTAGAAGAGATTGAGCACTAGAGCAACAGGTTCTTTGTATGGATGCCTAAAGAATGAGAAAGAAGCATTCTTGCATTGGTTTTATTGATTTTCTGTCAATAAGGAATATATTTAAATCTCTGTATAACCATCCAGATTACTCAGTTATTGGATGTCTTTCATGACAAATGTCCAACTTGCCTAGAATGGATAAGAAGGGGGGTGAATGGAAAGAAAATTGGCTTTCCCTTTTAGAAAGCAAATACAGTTTTGTTTGGCTCAAATTGTGTTGAATTCTTGATCCCAATTAGAAATATCATATTTCACTCCACCTCATGTCGCTATATTCTCCAATAGAACTTAGCAATGTTTTTCCTGTAGGAGAAGCAATGACTGGGAAGATTACTCAAATTTGGGCAATTCATGAATTTTACAATTGAATAAAAGGTAAACAATTCAATCCTATCAATGCAAGGCTAAATTCTTGATGGCAGAAAGATCAGTCAGTTGTCCCTTTTATTCTGTCAGTCACAAACTAAGAAATAAGAAGAAATGTACTCAGGATTGTTCAATCCCATGGAAACTACAGAGATCATTTAATTACATAGTCTTTGGGGATCATGGTGTATAGTGTGTTGATGTTTTTTATGTGCAAATGTTGTTTTTTACAGAAACAGCAAGCTTCTGTAACTTCTGAGAATATTTTTTTAAACAAAGCTTGTTGATAATATTGGTAGAAAGTTCTGAAATAAGTTTGAGAGCCTTCTGGGAAAGATTTCAAGCATCCCACACAGACCGCTTTCATCTACATACAAAATATTCTCCTTTGATCTGGTCTTCAATCTTATTTGCTCCCACCCCAACCCCTTGCAAATATATCTATATTATGTTGAACTTTGAAAATAAATGCACATTTAATCCCATGTGACTAACTGACATATTTTTTTCCAATATAATTTCTCATTGCTTGTTAATAATAGCTTAGTTCTGCTTAAGACAGAAGTTTTGCTTATTGTTATAGGCAGTGGAGGAAAAATATCTATAAAATGTATAAAAATTAGTGATTTTTACTATAATTACACTCCTGATTCATCGACACAACGAACATGAGTTTGAGCAAACTCCTGGAGGAAGAGGGGTGCTGGTGTGCTATGGTTTACAGGGTTGCAAAGAGTCAGACACAACTTAGTGACTGAACAACAACAACACACTCCTGATAACAGAATGCTTAATACCAAGATATCTGAAGGAACTTCTTCAGCTGACTCAATCCATCTAGTGTCCATTCTTTCAATCCATTCAATCCATTCTTTCTTGGAGAAACTTCTGGATATTTCCCATTTTTATGTGAAAGTTGTTTCTCTGCTCTAGAACAGTCATTAATTGCTTTTCTGAAGCAAGTTAAGGTAGAGCACTTCCAGAGAGCTTTGGGTGGTAGATGATTGTGCTCTTTGGTTGTTATGATGATGCTCCAGCTTTAGTCATGTAGTTTTCTCCCCACAAATTACTGTGAATTTTTAAACTAATTTAAATTATTGGTGTTGAAATTACTTTTGGTATATTATTATATTTGCCTTGTGCTGGTCACTGCTAAGATTTGGTTTTGACATGCAATGAATGACATAAAAGACAAATATATGCTAGATTGTATTCTAGACTCAGATTACTGTATCTAAGAAATCAAATGGGATCATTTGAATAGCCTCTTTTGCCTTAACTTGCCACAAATTTGACTATTGGAGCCAGTCTGGAAGGAGAAATCCTGGACCATGAAAATGTGGAGACTTTCTCTTCTGTAGATTTTGAATTCTTAATGTGTTATAAGAAAAGTATTTTAAATAAGGAATTGGACTGGCCAGTTTGAAACACAGGCTTCACAGAATTTATGCTTGAGGTTAAACAAAAATGCATCCTTTGGAAACATTTACAGATTATGTGATCTCTGACAAAGGTTTTATGGGCTTATACGGAGTGAAAAATTACAGGGCAGGCAAGTGATTTATTATTACTGCCTTGGCAATACATACCACATGGTATCCATGGCTATCTTTCCTATCACTGAATATGTTGTATATGTAATAATTTATTGGTATAATTTATCTACATGACCAGTTCAAAAAGTGCTTCTACTGTACTATATTGTAATATTTCTTTTGTATTCTGGCAAAGGCAATAAAGATTGTGCATTGGTGCTATAGCAGTGATGGATGATTAGAGATGAAATTTAATCTATTAAAGCATACTATTGTGATGAAGCATATCTGTCAAGGAATAAGATGTCAACTTGTTCTAGAAGAGTTGCTTTTATATCTTAGTTTTCCTCCTGGGTGGTCCAGCATCCTTTAGAACTTGGAATGCTTCTAGAGCAGTGTTTCCCAACCTTGGCAACTTGAAGATGTCTGGACTTCAACTCCCAGAATTCCCCAGCCAGCATTCGCTGGCTGGGGAATTCTGGGAGTTGAAGTCCAGACATCTTCAAGTTGCCAAGGTTGGGAAACACTGTTCTAGAGGCTGGTGGTGCTATAAGATTCAATCAAACCTCATTTCTAAGTCAGAGTTTGGGTAGACCTCTGTATAGACTTCTGAAAACCACTCAGAAACTTCGAAATTTTCATAAAGTCGCTATTATCATTTTGAATGACAAGACTCGTGTATTTTTGTTATTCATTTATTACGTTTACTATCTGGATACCCGTGCTTCGCTACGAAACTATGTGATGGGGCTTGATAAATTGACACTTAAAGCTTGAAAATTAATGAGTAGTTGAAAAAGTGGCTGTATTATTTCGCTAGAGACCTTAAACTAAGTTTCTGTTACAGATGAAGACATTATTGTAAGTGTAACAACAATGAAATAAATGGGCTTAAGGCCTTTAATCCCAGCAGCAACCGTGGCTGTTTTGTCTATGTAGCCAGGCTAATAGGTTTGCATAGCATAGACTTTCAATTCGTCCCTCGGATGGATTGCTGAGGACTTCCCTGTAAACAATATTCCTGGTTTTGCTGTCTGGCTGGAGGATGACTAGGCTGTCAGGTGAACTGACTCTGGAACATGCCACATAGAACTGGCCATGGGAGAAACAGTCACTTGTGAGATGCACACCAGCCACTTTCAAAGTCTGTCCCTGTGCCTTATTGATGGTGATGGCGTAGCAAACCTTAACGGGAAATTGTAGACATTTGAACTCAAAGTGGTAGTCTGATGGGATCAGAGGAATTCGGGGTATGAAAATGGTTTTCTCCCTGATTGATGCCTGTGAAAATCGTGGCTTCGAATATGTGTTTGTACAGAGTCTTAACCTAAAGCCTGGTGCCATTGCACAGTTTCAGAGGGCTTAGATTGCATACCAGCATGATTAGAGCACCAACCTTGAGGTAGAGGACATGAGATAATCCTGGTGGGTTGAGAGTGTGCAAGAACTCCACAGGGTAATGTACAGCATCCCCGATCTCCATTACTGAAATCCATAGATTCATACTTCATATGCTCAGTGGACATCTTTTCCAGCAGAAAGTTGTTGATGCTGTTGGCTGAGTCATTTGGCTCTTTCCCTCAGGCATGAAACGCAGTCCACTCCAGCCTGATGAATGTTGGGGTATATTCTGTGAGTCAAGCTGATCAGATCTGTCACAACATTGCAAAGGTTACTTGGAATAGTTATTCTTCCCTCCTCTTCCAAAAGGTTGCCATCACCAATATCAAGTAATAATTTAGAAAACTGTTCTGCCCTCAAATCACATTGAAGGTGGACACACATGTTAACTGTCAAGGTCAGGACTTTGACTTTAGGCCATAAGATGGATGCTTGAGGCAGGCCTTGACTTCATTTGCACGTGTCCCTCATGGCACAACAGGCAAAGTCTGTCTGAAGTCACCAGCCAAAAGCATCTTAACTCCACCCATAAGACGGTTGCTGCCCCTAATGTCCTGGAGCATCCTGTTTACAGCCTCAGGACCTCCTTTGTGAGTCATGGTGCACTCATCCCACACGATAAGTTTGGCTTCTTGAAGCACCTGGGCCATGTCACTCTGCTTAGAGATGTTACAAAGTTCAGTCTCAGAATAATTCAGGTTGAGAGGTAACTTGAAGGCAGAGTGAGCCGTCTTGCCTCCGTCGATCAAGGTAGCTGCAATTCCTGAGGAAGCATTGGCTAGGGCGATATTCCTTCTGCTTCTAATTTTGGCCAGCAAGAGATTGATCAAGAACGTTTTGCCAGTGCCACCAGGAGTGTCAAGAAAGAACAACTGCCCAGAATCAGAAGCAATACTGTGTATGATTTCATCGTAGGCTTTCCTCTGTTCTTGCTTTAATTTTGTAACATTCACAGCAACTGCTTGTGTTGGCTGAACGGTATTATAAGACAGTTCACTCAGGTATTGACGGTTGCTGACAGTGGCTCCTTGCTCTCGTGAAGGTGGTAGAAATCCGAACTATAGGAGTGTTTTACCTGACATGGATATGACAATATCCTCAAGAAGGATAAATCATTGGTTGTAAACAATTTGGAGGACCAGTTGGGCATCTTCACACTCAGTCTCCATTAGCCTTCTAACATCTTCCGCAAGACTCTGTATTTCTCCCACAATTTTAGAGGGTCTGCAAGTTGGCAGAAAACCAACATGATGGCAAACAGCTCACAGAGTTTGTTAGGAAAGTCAGAGATGGAGGCTTCTTCCAGAGTGCAGTCCCAGTGAGCATTGTCCTCCAGCAAGCCAAGTGCACTGCACGCTGCTTGAAATGTTGGTTGAAGTACCCCTGTCACAGTTTTTAGGGCAGTAAATGACATTGGGCCACAGATCTCGTGCAAGAGGAGGCATAGGTAGTAGCACTCAGCATTACCAGGATGGACGGTGTACACTCTACCCAAAACCTGATCTTTCTTCACCCCCAGATAACCTGGTACAGGCTTCTCTTGTTTCCTCCTGCAGAATTGGTTGCCTTTCCATATGTACCTAGTAAGTTGGAACTTCGCAATATAAAAGGGTCCTTGCAAAAGCATCGACTTTGCAGAGCTCAAAAAAGACCAGAAGTGTTGTTTTTGGAGGGTTATTCATCCTCTCAACAACATTGTCCTCAGTAAAAGTCCCCAGGGAGTAGGGCAGCATATAAGAACACATAAATAAATAAATAAATAAATAAATAAATAAATAAATAAATAAATAAATAAATAAATAAATAAATAAATACAAACAAACAAACAAACAAACAAACAAACAAACAAACAAACAAACTAACTAACTAACTAACTAACTAACTAACTAACTAACTAACAAACAAACAAACAAACAAACAAATAAATAAATAAATAAATAAATAAATAAATAAACAAAATAAACTCTCTGGCCGTTTTTGAGATGTACGGCAAGGTGCATAACAGGAGGAAAGCTTTCGTGAATAGGGAAGCAGAGAATGCGACAGGCTGCCTCAGAGCTGCTGATGTATCATCCTGCCTCGTACCTCATAACCTCGTCCACATCTTCAATGGTGAACGCTGCCTGGTCAGACCCTTTGTTAACATCTGTTACTTGCAGATGTATTTTATAGATTTAACTGAATTGCAGTACTCAACATTTATATGAGCCTAGAAGGTGCGAGACAGGATGGTGTTGTATGGCACCACCCAGTGATTGTCAAGATCGAGTCCAGTGATGTTGGCAGTGAAGCCATCTGTCGGGGACCGCCTACGATACTGAGGATAGCTGTCCTCTCTGGTTTGAGTTTCCTTCAGAAAGGGCCGGGGGTACTTCTTGCTGCAGGTGCCATCCACCATGCAGGGTGGGTTCCTGTTGAGGGGTCCACATGGGTTGTGGATCATTGTCGTCTTGATAATGTCATGGAGGGCTAGGTCTAGGTCGGGATCAGGTACCTCAATACTTATAAATTTGTCAATGGACTCTGGTCTTCTCTTCTAGCCACAGAAGAATATGAATGTGGGGGAGTCCACGTTTCTGCCATTCCATGGAGTACATGTGGTATTTCCAAAGATGCAATCTTTAGTGAGGAGCTTCATGATATGTTTTACTTTCACGTGAAAAACCATTGCTACTAAGTCATGTCTATCACGAGAGTTTTGTCCGTGTTTCAAGATCTGTATGATTTCTGGCCATTTCGGATTGCAGGTAAATGTAATAAACAGATCCGGTCATCCAAAATGGCGCATATACGTCATTGCATCTTGAATTTGCTCATGCATGTAGCAGGTCCTCCAGTGAAAGAAGACGGCAACACAACCATCTTGCCAAGCTGTGATAAGTGGCTGTCAGTTCTTTTCATGGCATCCTCCAGGTGCACATACTCCTCACTTCTCAGGTTTTTTTGGTTTCTACGAATCCAATTGAGTCTCTCACTCTCAATTTTCGCATACATATCAACCAGATTTTGATTGAGGAGGTTGCAGAACAGCAGTAGGTAGCATTCTTCGCCATCACGCTCCATTATCCTGTAGCTGTAAAAGGCAGCAGCAGACACAGTCTTCTTGAGAGGAACCTTGGTGTTTGGGTTGCACTGAGGTATATTGATGTACGAGAGTGAGTCAAAACGTAATGCCATTTTCTTTAGGACAGGTATAATTACCAACACAGGAACATGTAGCATACATCAAAATGAAGCTGGTCCTCTGTGGATCACATCCCTACTTCTCAACATAGTCACCATTTCTCTCAATAGCAATGTTCCACCTTCGAATGAGAGCATGAATCCCTGTCTCGTAAAATTTTGTTGACTGTTCTTTGAGCCACTTCTTCACTGCAGTTTTCACTTCCTTGTCACTGGAATAATAATCCTCCATACTCACTAGATTTAGCGCCTTCAGACTATCATATCTTCGGCCCCATGAAAGAGGGTTTGAGAGCCGAGGTGGCGCAGTGGTTAAATGCAGCACTGCAGGCTACTGCTAGTTCAGCAGTTCAGCTGTTCAAATCTCACCAGCTCAAGGTTGACTCAGCCTTCCATCCTTCCGAGGTCGGTAAAATGAGGACCCAGATTGTTGGGGGCAATATGCTGAACTCTGTAAACCACTTAGAGAGGGCTGTAAAGCACTATGAAGCGGTATATAAGTCTAAGTGCTATTGCTATTGCTATTATTCCAATGACGAATGGCATTACTTTTTGACTCACCCTCGTAATAGTCATCTTCTCCATGGATCGGGGGTACTGGAGAGCGTCATAGGCATGGTGCGTCTCACTGATTTGTAACAACCTGTTGTCTCTGCTGTGGAGAATGATATCTCTCTTCTCAAAATCCTGGCCGACAATTAGAACAGCCACTTCTGTAGTAGTGAGGACATTGAAACGGCCTCGGTGCTCTTCAGAAGGCTTCCTATCGGCATTAATCACCACTTGGAAGTCCTTGTGGCCCTTAGGAACAGAATCAATAGCAGCCTTAAGTTCCAGAATATACTTGTGTCCACGCAGCAACTTTTGCAGTTGACTAACCAGTTGTGGATTAACGCCTGGGTAGATTCCACAACGGATCTCCCTCTCATTGTCGTCATCACCAACAAAGTATATCTGGAGAAATGAAGGCTGCTGCTGAGGCCCTGCCACGATACTCCCTATCCTGTGGTAGACCTGCCCCTGTACTTTGAATGTTGGCATAACATTTCCCTCCTTCACCTCTCTGGCTCCAAAAGACATCATTTGGAAGCATCCGTTGTACTTCTGGACAGCAGAAAGAAAGTGCTTTGCCATTGGATGCTAGTGGGTGAGAAGGCTGTGTAAGGGTTCAGGGTAGGGCTGAAGGGGAGGGAGGTGGACTTTACCACCACTGCAGCACATCCTGGGACTCTCATCCTGCCACTTTAGAGCATGGCACCAGGCACAGGGTAATCGGGATCCAAGATCAACAACCTTGCCCCTGGAGTAATCAGTTTGAGGTTCATATTTAAAACCAGACAAATACGTATTAGTCCAAGGCATTGATGTAATTTGTGACTGATTAACGTAGAGGTTATTAGATGTATACTTTTTTGCAGCCTGTCTACTGATTTGGGGTTGAGTTTGATGATACTTGTGTACAGCTTCCCTTACTTGTCTTTTCCTAATCGCATCTGTAAATCTTTTCCTGCGTTTTTTGCCTCTTTTCCCTTTAACTGATGTTACAGTAGAAGGAACAGATTTGTCTGAGCTGAGGAGGAAAATAAGGGAGGGGGAAAAATCTGTCTCTGCCTACCAGCATCCATCAGTATTCATCTGGCTAGCGTCCTGTTAGTGTGTGAGAGAGTTGAGGGGAAACTCAAACAGTATTTCCTGTGTGAGCAAGGCGACAGGAAGGAGTCTGTGCGTAGCTTAGCTCAACTGTTTGTAGTAAAGCTGCTTGCTGCTGTGAAAGCAAAAGCGAAACTCCTGTGCTTGTGTTTTGCATTTGGATCAGATTTCTTTTCAGGTGGGGAGGGGGGAGTAGAACTCCTTAGCATCAGAGCTTGTTAATAATAATATAAGAAATACTCATGCTCTGATGGTCATTTCGAAAAATCCTTTCTTAGTGAGCACCCAGAAGCCAAGAGGAACATACTTGGTAAATTTCAAGTTTGTAGGCTTTACGTGTTCTGTCCCCACAAAGCACACAACCACACAAGCAGATTGTACACACTTATTTAATGAAACAAAGGCTACTAATAAAATGTCTTAGTAGTAAACAAGATGCACACACCAATTTACAAACAAACTATTATCAGCAAGCAACCAGCTATCAATTAAGCTTCATTAATAGCTGGTATCAGTTCAAAGAGTTCGAAGACAATGATGAGCAATTGAGTCTGTTTATCTTATGGAGTTTCCAAGAGTTGGCAAAGTTCCTGGAAATTAGTCCTTGATAATCCAAGCCAACGCAGAGAATGCCAAAACAAGAGTCATGGAGGAAGCTATGATCAGACAGGTCTCTTTTTCAAACGTTCTCTGCAGCTTGTTAGCTGCAACTGATGACCTTAAGTAGACTAGGGGAGTGGCCAATTAGCCCCAAGTCTTACTCCTGAATAGACCTCCTCTGGAGTAAACCTTCCTGCCTCTTGGCAGCCCTGCGTGCTCTTGCATTCAGAAGAGGAGTAGCCCCTCCTTTCTCAGCATTGCCGAGGGGTACTGAAGGTTCCAAAGGCCCAGGCTGCACAAGCTGCAGGTGGGTCACAACATTACGGTTCTAAAGATTTCGTGATTAATGTGTGAGTGGTTTTCACTTTTATATATATAGATTGTGTTATACTTCTGCTTTTCTACTTCTAAGTGCTTTTTTAAAGCACTAAATGCCTTATTTAAATCTCAAAATAGCTCATGGCCTTGCCAATTATAGGACAATATCTTTCTTTAAGGCATCTGTTATGTCCATCTTGTACATACTGTTGCCATCAAAGACACTAATGGCAATACACAGCATGACTTTCCTGATTTTATTGCCCAAACCTAGAAAATTAACTCATCTTCCTTTTGTTCTATATTCCACTAGCAATAATTGTTATTTTGAAACAAAGTATCTTAAATAAGAGATTACACTGGACAACAATTTTTTTTCAAAAGTTTTACTTTCTGAAAAACATTTGGTGATTATGATAGACCTCTTCAAATTGAACACAAATATAATTTCAGAATGAGTGTATCACATGGCAATCTTGACAAATATGAAATGAACTTTTAATTACTATAATGTATTTAATCACATGTTTCTGACAAGGCTGCATGAGTTCAACAGAGCTAAAAGTGTTTGCTGCTGATTTTTGTTTGTCTGATGGATCTCACTGCAGTGTCTTATACTGTAAGTGTCAGCAAGCACTGATGGATTTCAGTTGCCTCCGTATGCTTGTTCATTGTGACTGGTGAAAACTTTCACTGTGTACAGCACTGACTACACCTAGATTTTGTGGAAAGAAGTGCTAGTGTCAATGCAGAAAATGAATATTTAGTGACATGTTGTACACAGAACAGAACAGAACAGAGCTGGAAGGGACCATGGAGGTCTTCTAGTCCAGCTCCCTGCTCAAGCAGGAGAACCTATACCATTTCAAATAAGTAACTGTCTAGTCTCTTCTTAAAAACCTCCAGTGATGGAGCGCCCACGATTTCTGAAGGCAAGCTGCTCCACTGGCTAATTGTCCTCACTGTTGGGAAGTTTCTCTTTAATTCCAGGTTGCTTCTTTCTTTGATTAGTTTCCAACCATTGTTTCTTGTCCTGCTCTCTGGTGCTTTGGAGAATAATTTCATGGTCTTGTATTCTGAAAGAAGTTTGTCAACAAGCTGAATGTAGTTTGGTGCTCTGTCATCGCCAAGAAAATTCTCAATGATATCCTTGAATGCTTTCTAGATGCTTTTCTCTGGCCTCACTAACAGATCTTCAAACCGGTTGTCATCGATGACATATCCAATCTGTTGACCAACAAAAATGCCTTCCTTAATCTTGGCATCAGATATTCTTGGAAACATTGGTCTCCAATAATGAAAACCTTCACCTTCCTTGTTCATCATTTTCACCAAAAATTTCATCAGTTTGGGTTTTATATGAAGCGGAGGCAAAAATATCTTTTCAGGTCAACAAGTGGTTGATATGCCACCTTTCTCTGTCCTGGAACCAAATTTTTTGGAGTGGCCATTTCTTTTTAATGTAATGTGACTCTTGCAACACTGTACCATTCACACATGTAATTACACTATTTGGTATATCTAAGTTTCAAACAGCAGAGCCACTAGATCTTCACAGATGTTCCAATTATACTTAGTGTACTGGATGTGTTTCAACAACAGTTCTATGTTTTTGTAGGTTTCTTTCATGTGTGCAGCATAGCAACAGGTACTGATGAGTGTACATTGCCATTATTTATCAAGGCAGCCTTGAGGCTTTACTGATGACTCTGTAAAGAGATGCATACTATTGAGTCAGGCTCACAACTCAAAGCTATGAACAAACTCTCAATGTCAGTACAGAAAACAAGGTTGTTAACCTGTGGAAGAAATTTGCTAAATTGCCTTGGAGGCTTTAAAAGACAGAAATTTTCATACCTGGTGATAGCAAATACCATCCTTGCAGTCTTGAATCTAGTAGTTCTACTTTTGATTTTGACAAATCTAAGTCCCTGACCAGGTTGTTTAATTCTGACGGTGTTATGAGATGAGGCTCACTAGATGTACACAATTCAAAATCCGGATTATTGTCACTGCAATGCAGCATCTTAATCTGTTTTGTGTAAGCTCCGTTCTCTGGTGGCTTCAGTACTAGCAGATTGTCATCATGTGGCACTGGTCTCATGGCAGATTGGGATATTTAATTGATTTCTAAGTTTTAGCAGAGAAACCAGCAACATTAGTCAGACAGGAGTAACAGTCTGTCATGTGATCATTCTGTTCTCACCATATCATCAGGACAGCAAAGAAGCATTGGCTTTCAAGTTCCTCTCTAAGCCAAGCTCTAACATGAACAGCACATCTTGCACAACAAATGAGAGGAGCCCAGACCTCCTCTTAATTACTAATCTTACAACCCAACTTCATATGCTTTCTTACGTCAAGTCATGGTGCATGTTTGAGGATTAACCATGTACTTGCCACATATGTAGCAGAACGTATTATGGCTCTTCCAACATTGGCAAGACATTTCTACTGTCACCAATCATCCTACAGCAAGTCTATAACTGGGTTACTTCAGGGGTGAAATGTGAAATTTTTCCCTACCGGTTCTGTGGGCGTGGCTTATTTTGTGGGCATGGCTTGGAGGTCAGGTGGGTGTGGCTTTAGGTGGCCATGGGCATGTGGTCATGTGACTGGGTGGGCGTGGCCAGGTTGTCATGTGACTGGGTGGATGCGGCCAATTTAGCAGTCCATTTTGCCAGGGAGCAGGCGGTTGGACTAGATGACCTCTGAGGTCCCTTCCAGCCTTTGCTGTGCTGTTTCAAAGCATCCTCTGAAGCTGTGTCTAGTGCCAGCCAGGTTTGTGATCCTCCCTCCCTCCCTCCCTCCCTCCCTCTCTCTCTCTCTTTCTTCTGTGGGAAGCAACCCCCCCAAAATAAAATATTATTCATAAGAAAAGGCTCACAGAAAAACAAGGAAAAATCAAGCTGCTAACAAAGAACCTGCCTGAAGCTCATTCCACACTCCTGCCTGATAGAGATAATGAGATAATGACCGTATAGAAAGTGAAAGCCTGACATTTGGCTCCATTCACACAAGCAGGCAAACAGATCCCTAGAAAACCCATTCAAGACGGGATATTTTGAAATTTCCCCATGGCAAGATTTGGCAACTAACAAAACACAGTAGTAAAATCAGAATAAGCAGCCCCAACACAGGATGAAAGTCATTTAGCCACAATGGAAATCACCCAAACTCTTTTAGAAACACAAAGCCCATATTGCACAAACCCCAAAACTTCAAAAACATAGAATCATATAAGAATCCTTCCTTTTATCCAGTTTGTTGTTCAGCTAACCCAGATTCACTTCTGCAATGAAAAACCTCCTTCAGAGCAGCTTCCGAAGGATTTTCAGTTTAAAGCAGGAGTCTCCAAAGTTTGCAACATTAAGACTTGTGGACTTCAACTCCCAGAATTCCTCAGCCAGCCATGCGGTTAAGTTTGGAGACTCCTGATTTAAAGCGACAGCATTTGTTTTTCTTCTTTGTAATTTCCCGGCTAGAAAGTGAGTCCTGATTTTTTTCCTTCTAACACCTACCTCTTTCTTTCTCCCCTTCCCTTCCCTTCCCTTCCCCCTCCCCCCTCTCTCTTTCTTTCTTTCAGGCGAACCGGCAGGGAAAAAAGGCTTTCAAAAGTTTTTTTAAAAAAACAGGAAGTGATGATGTCAGGGCGGGTGGGTGGAGCCTCGCGCTGCCATCGCTACTGGTTCTTCGAACCAGCCGCCACAACTGCTACCTACTCACCCAAACCGGGCTGAATTGGGAGGATTTCACCCCTGGGTTACTTGTTATTTAAATTACATATACATTGACAATGCTATGCCTTGAAACAATCACACCAAAACACATGGAAACTGATATCAACAAAATGAGTAGCATCTTTGTGCATTTATATCCTTTCCGGGGAGCATCTGTCCAGCCTAAGCATGCCTAGGCATGCCCAAAGTATATCAGTTCCACAAATTTTATACAGCATGCTCTGAATGCATGCCTGGACAAGTATGAGCTAAATGCAGTATCTTATAACACAAGTGAAAATTAATAAACTTTTTATATATACAGGATAGGTTAATTTATAGGTTATTTTCATGATTAACAGCCAAAAATCTATAAGATGCATCCAAAAGTGTTCAGGAAGCAAAATCTTTAAAAAAATTGTGCTTTTTGTTACTCTTTTTAGATTGTCGCTAAGTTTTTATATTTCTTTTTGGTAAGCTGCTTGGAACAATTCCTTTTAGGGAAGGAATATAGAAATATCTTCAGTAAGTAAAACGAAGTATTTGGGGAATACATATGCAAGGCACTGTTGAAAGTTCACGGCATCTCTTGTTTTGATGCACTTCTGAGAAAGAGGGGGGGGGGACAAAGGGCTTTCCCAGGCTTTGCTTGCACTTCCAATGCACTGAGAATTTATAGCTTGCCCTTCTCTTTACATAGACTCCACAGGTCACGAAGAAGAGAAGGTCCAATAGTGCTTTATCTGGGCTTACAAGCCTTTGAATTGTTACTCCTGAGCAAATCATTACCTGAATGAAAAGCAAGCTGGTTGTAAATGATATTTGCCTGGTGACTTATGTGCCTTAAACCAGGGGTCTCCAACCTTGGCAACTTTAAGCCTGGAGGACTTCAATTCTCAGAATTCCCCAGCCAGCTTTGCTGGCTGGCGAATTCTGGCAGTTGAAGTCCGCTAGGCATAAAATTGCCAAGGTTGGAGACCCCTGCCTTAAACTATCAGATCTGACATAGGGTCACAACCCAATGCCAGCACAGATATGAGATGCAGGGCTATTTCCCATTATCCCTGAGGATCCCACAGAACTGGCAATGTGTTCTGAACTTGCAATTAGGTAAAAGAAATATTTTCCCAACAACTTTATATACTGGCTTGAAATATCAGTGAAGTGTATATATACCCTTAAGGAAAGGTACCTGTATCGGGCAGATAATCAGTGTGGACAGACTGGTTTCATGTTGCAAAAAAACATGCCTCACTTAATCATGATTTATTGCATAAGCCCCATTTGACTGAATTTATACAATACAAAAAGCTATAAAGACAGTTTTACAAAATCACAAATGCTAGGTTCTCACAAGATAGAACTAATTATAGTTTGGTACAGGGGCGGGTTCCTATTTTTTTTTACTACCACTCTGTGGGCGTGGCTTATTTTGTGGGTGTGGCTTGCCAGCCATGTGACCGGATAGGCGTGGCTTGCTGGCCATGTGACCGGGTGGGTGTGGCTTCTCGGACTGCTGAAGGGAGGGGAACTGAGATAGGTCCTGCCGCCCATTCCCCCTCCCCTCAGCAGCTCGAGAAGCCTCAAATGTGCGAAAATGCCTAGGATCATCACCGCGCGTTCGTGGCTTCTCGGACTGCTGAAGGGAGGGGAATGGAGATAGCTCCTGCCGCCCGTTTTTTTCAGCGTCTCACACGCTCCCTCAGCCATCCTCCCCTGCTTGGACTCACTGTGGGGTAGGAAGGTAGCGCATGCGCAGTGCCGGAAGCTCGGCTCCTGGGCATGCGCAGGATAAATTTTTTAAAAAAATTAAACAATTTTTTTTTAAAAAAATGGCAGCGCCCAGGCATTGGCAATTGATTGCACCGGTACTGTGACGTCACCAGCAAGCCGCTACCCGTGCTATAGAGTGGACCGCACCAGTAGGAACCCACCACTGGTTTGGTATATTGTGTACACTTGGTGAAATTGGTCCAATTGATTGTAAACCTGTACAGAAGTCAAACTTCCCCAACTCAGTCTGTAATTGGATTTATTTCCTGCCTTTTGTTTAGAAGCTCAAGGCAAGATATAGAGGATGGACTTCTCCAACTGATCATTACCGCAACAATCTGGTAAATTAGGTTGAACCGAAGGACTAAGACTGGCCCAAAATCATTCACGGTGCATCATTGGTGGGCCCTGACTTACACCTGAGCTGAGCCTCTCTGGTCTAGGAGCAATGATTATGTTCCTATGGTCTCTGTGAACTGCAAGCCCCATGGTTCTCAGCCACCAAAAGGCCAACTGTAAGAGAAGCCAAAAACATCTCAAAAAGATAATAATAAATAGTAGTCCCTAGTGAAACTAATAACGAAGGCTCTCTGAATTTTTCTCCACTAATGTCATCACTTATACATGTAAGCCACCCATCCACCCTCTTCTCTGCTGCAGCCTGTTTGCTTGGGGTTGGGGAGGACGAAGAGCAGTAAACTGAGCACAATTGATGCAGAAAACAGTCCTGGTAAAATGCCATGAGACAGGGAATCGCCCACCATTCTTTCATTTTCATTTCAAGTGCTACCATTGCAAACTTAATTATGAGCTAAATGCTTGATGGTTCCCTTAGATCGGGGATAAATGGTAAAAGTGACCACATGCACTTTCCAGCCCTATTTGGCAGTTTCTTCATATTGCACATCAAGACTTAGCAACGCAGTTTCTGGGGAAAAGTGAAGCAAAATAGATTTCCATCAATAAAGCATGCATATTTTACTTTAAAAAGTCCCCTCCCCAAAGTGCTCATCATGTTAGATACCACATCCCCAATGGCACTTTTTAAAAAATTGCAGTATAGATTGGAAAAATTTATCCATTCCTGCCTTATAGAATTAAGAAACAGTTGACTTCTTATGAACAGACCCACAGCCTTTTCTTCCAATTTTGCTATTTTCCAGAGTAACAGAAGCATCTTTGCATGCCAGTTGAAACATACCAGCAGTCCTTAGAAATGTACAATGATTTTTAGAGGGAATCAGCAACATCAAATATTAGTTCCACAAGCTATAAGTGTCAGAAATGCAGTTTTAACTTGTGAGGGAAGAACAATCTTTGGGTGCTTTCTTCATTCATCTACATATTCAAGGACAGTTTCCCCAACCTAAAGCTTTGTCTCTAAGGTGGCATTTTGGACATTGAAATCTAATATTTTAGAAGGCACCGTGCTGCAGAATATTTGCTGTGGTGAGGAGAGATTTTGGTAAATTAGCATCCTTCTCCTTCTTCCTGGTTTCCTTGAAAGTAAGTTCCACTGAGACCAGTAGTACTTAACTCTCAGATAATGGGGCATAGCAGCTTTGAAAATCTATCACAGGCAATTCATT
This sequence comes from Diadophis punctatus similis, assembly GCA_023053685.1. Lineage (NCBI taxonomy): Eukaryota > Metazoa > Chordata > Lepidosauria > Squamata > Dipsadidae > Diadophis > Diadophis punctatus. Next base: position 29,303,412 of record JALIGW010000004.1, read on the forward strand.
CAGTTCAGATTAAGCATGCTGTGCCTATTATGATGTCATCTTTGAATTCTTGAAAAAAAAGAGTAAAGCTGTAAAACTACAAGTTTTTGAACCCACAATTGAGCACTAAGACTTCACAAAAAGCTTCCAATTTATGATCTATTTATTTATTTATTGCTCCCCTGTCATTCCTTTAATCTGATTTACCTCTACGATAATCGGTACTTTCAGTTCACATTAGCAGCCTTCTCAAATGTTGAAAATAGTAATCCAGCCTTGTTTTTGCCTTAGTTCCCTTTGAAAAAGTTTGGAATTGAAGAATTGGAAGAAATTATCAACAAGATAAATGCTAAGAGCTAAAAGAGCTATGGGCAGTTTCTGTACACGGGGAGAAAGCCGGACGGTTTTGACTTTTCACATCTGTTCCTTGCTGGCATATAATTTTGCCTTGGATGCTAAAGAAAAAGCTGCTTCAGTGCACACAATCCACACAGTCTACCGAGCGCCCTGTGGGGTTTTTACATTGGAGCAGCATTCATGCTATGCTCACAAAACCATTACAACTCAACCGTTTCTGTCCAAACTCCTGTGCTCTTATCCTTTAACCCCACAAATCTGTGAAATAATAGCTTTGGAAGTTATTTTTATAGCTCATGTTTAACAATCCATCCAATTGTCCTTGTAGTTACGATGATTCCATAAATGTTTGCTTTGAAAATAATGCCATTTGGGCCAGCCAGAATAGATAGCATGGCAACAACTCTGCTAAATCACCTATAGTTTATAAACTGATGTAAATTCATGCATATTGCTAAATTATATTTTGCGTGGTATCTGAATATGGCCATAGATTTGATAAAGATAATTCCTAGAATTTTAAAACACTGGGAAGCTTTTTTCCCCTTTCACTTGAAGTGGGTCTTTTCCCTGTGTATAAAGCATCTTGTACAAAATATTTGGATAATGCCTCCCGTGTCTTATAGTTGATATTCAACAGCATGCTTTTATGCCATTATAAATTCTACTATGGTAGAATAGTAGAGCTTAAAGACAATTTCTGAAATTTGGAAGAACCTCCTCAGTATCAATTTCTAGAATTTACCATCTAAAATTGATTAGAATCCTTGCTATGTTGTGCTTCTAACACATTGCACTGTCTATTTTATAGTAATAATGGAGATGAAAATACTGTTAGCATAGTGGAAGAGAAGAGAGCTTTCTTCACATCTCTTAATGCCATTGATTAGTTTCTGGGTTTCCAAATAGTATTCAGTCAGGCTCACAGAGTTTCCCCTAATTGCATCATAACCAACTTCCAACTCCTCTATTGTTCTCAATTTAGAAAAAAACAAGATCCCCTCAAATCACGCTCAACTCCTGGATATTTCTGATTTGCCATTTCCTTTTTCAAAAATTCCTCCCCCCCCCCCACATCCAACAAACCTACAATGTGTGTAATATACTTATGGCATCTCAACCAAGTGCCAAACTCATCCAACTCTGCATTATTTTCTGAGATAAGGGAAGAATTGCTAATATATAGTATATGGAGCCCTCCATCAGATTAAAAAATATATAAACAACAGGGAAATAAAGATGGGTTACACATGAAAGGTACTTATTTTTTTATAATGACATAGTCACATGAAATGAGAAATTCAGCAGGAACTATATATGATGTTTCACCAGCACAAAAAAATTCCTCCAAATGTATATAACTTCAGCCGCCATAATCCCAAAACATTATTACTCTTTCTTCAAGGCACTAAGTTGGAGAAGGTTGTAATATATTATAGATTGGTAGAATTTCAGAGATATTCCTTGAGGGAAAGTGCCATCCACTCCACATGCTTCAGACCATATGAACATTATTTCTTAGGGGCTGTTTCACTGGTTTTTAGATGATTCACTGGTTTAAACAACTGAAACAAGTTTAAAATCCCAGTGCATGCGTGTATATATTTGTGATCATTTTATCTGTGCTGAATACTGTTCGATCCTTTAGATAGCACAGCATTATTATTTTTTTAAAAAAACATAATCTCTCTCTCTTTGTATGTATGTATGTGTATGTATATATAATAAGAATCGCTTTTCAAATCTGCCACATGTTTTAAGGTTTACTCTTTAACAAGAAAGATTATGCACCTTTTTGAGACCTCTGCCTTTTGTACTGAAATCCTTTTAATACTCCAACACTAACACCTACTATCTTTATTGAAATTGTGCATCGGTGGATATCATATTGTTAGTGACATTTAAGCAAGATCAGATGTGTTGATATATTGCTGAAAGAATCACTGTTCCAACCCTAGACAGCTGGATTACTGTGGTATAACACAGTGCCGTTTTCTGAAAGCAGGCTAGGAGGCCACAAGGCTTTTCAGTTAAAAAAAAGTGTTATTAGAATAGAATGCACACTGATAAACTTCGTTTGGGGCAAAGTTTATCTAACATTTCCTTTTCATGCTTTTTGTAGACGCTCCAAATGCTAAGATGGTTTCTGTATTTGTATACTATTTTTCACTTGACGTAGTTGATTATGATAAAGTTTGTTCTCATGCAGGCAATGACTCTTTATGGACTTGATACATTTTCTGCATTTGTACAACACATGGGACCTTAAATGAACAAAAATGCTACGTCACAAATGTAATAACTAAAGTTTGTAATTGATTTGGTCAAGCACGTTGGATGAATGTGGCCAATATCTTATTCTACTTCTCAAAGTGATGATTAAATTAAAAGTACTTCAGGAAAGAACAATTTCCAGTATAGAATCAATACGAATCTAGATTGATACTTTAATATGTATTTATCAGGTGAGGGAGATAAACTTCCAGAAAGAGACTGGAACACTGGAACAAAGCCTGCATAACTTGATACTAATCAATAGGAAAAATTTAATCAAAGAAGTGAAAGTAATACTAACACTGGGAAAAAGCATGAAAGGTTGGCATTCACTTACTTTGAGGCCACTTGTCTAACCAAAATTCATTTTGAATTTTATTTGTCATTCCTTCCCTATTTTCTGTCATTGAATATCTGATAAGCATTCCCATGCTTATGTAAGGATTGTCTTCCAGCCACAAGCAAGGGACGAACTTTTGAGACCAGCCAAGGTTTTCAAAAGGATTCCTTTATTTTGCATCTGTATACAACCATTCAATTCAAAGCAAGGTCTAAATTGCCTTCGGGCAAGACAAGTCTTTTAAGCTTAACACCCCACCCCATTCAGCATAGTGAATCCACAAATGTTTGACAGATGGATCCGTTTCCCAGTCTTACTTTTCCGTTCAATTACCCCCCATAAAATCTTATCTTAAGATGAAGAGGCTCCCCGGTGTTTGGGATCCGGATACCCCCCATAAAACCTTATCTTAAGATGAAGAAGCTCTCAGGTGTCTGGGATCCGGATATGTATAACCTTTTGATCAAACAGAGCCAAAAAACCCCTTCTCCTTCTGAATGACAGAGTCTGGCTCTGACTCTGACTCTGACTCTGGACTCTGAAATATTAGTACAATATTATAATATTGAAAAGTAGTGTTACTTTTAAAAAGTAGACTCAAGACTCTGTAGACAGCCACTTATCTGAAATAGTATAGGTTCTCCTGCTTGAGCAGGGGGCTAGCCTAGCCTAGCCTAGCCTAGCCTAGCCTAGCCTACCCTACTCATTCTATTCTATTCTATTCTATTCTATTCCATTCCATTCCATTCCATTCCATTCCATTCCATTCCATTCCATTCCATTCTATTCTATTCTATTCTATTCTATTCTATTCTATTCTATTCTATTCTATTCTATTCTATTCTTCTGGTATTTCAACTGTTCTCCAGAAATTTCTCAACAAAAGTTCATCCAGACCATCAGCAAGTTATTTTGGTATTGCAGTATGTAGTTCTTCTGGTCCCAGGTGTTTTAGCTCATGCCAAGTAAATAATTTCCTCTCTCAAGATTCAGTCTCTCCCCGCCCCATTGCATTTTTCTTGTTCTTCACCACATAAAAATGTATGATACAACTCATATCTTTTTTTTTATTTTGGATAAGACTAAATAAATATAAGGCCTGAATTAGCTCTGCCTTTACTGTCTATTGCTATTTTTCCCCATGAAGGTCTGGTATACTGATTATTTTTTCTTTCCCGTTACTTTCAATGTATTTAAACAATATATCCTGTTCAGCCATCTCAGCCCCTCTAAGGCTTAATTTTCCTGATTCAATGCCATTTCCAGCCATTATTCCTGTATACCATATATGTTTCTCTTTTCCTCTTCCATATATGTGCTTTTTGTTTAGTTTTCACATTGTTTCTACGCTTTTTGCACAATCTATTGGATTCTTTTGTTGTCCCTCAGATAGTCTCTCAGAGGAATTCTTTGCAATAATTAGTATTTAGGAACTCTCATTATGTATATTTTACTGCTGTGTAAAATTTTAATTATGATAAATGAAAAAGCACAAATGCCAGTTTGCTAGATAGACAGGCTACTTTAACAGCATGCAGAAGGAATACTTTACAATCTCATAAATGTATCATAATGTCTAAAGCAGTGATGGCAAATCTATGACATGCATGTCAAAAGTGACATGCCATGATATTTTGGGTGACACTTCAGGGTTTTCCAACACCCAACAACTATTCTTGAAAGCATGCCTTGTCCTTGTGTGATTTGCAGAGGCATTAGAAGCTGCACAAGAATAGGGTGTGCTCTCGCTCAGCCTCCAGAGCCTCCAAAAATCATGGAGAACAGGGTGTGCTTTTGCACCATTTCTGGAGACTGTGGAAGCAGTGTGAGAATGAGCCATTTTCTGGACCCCAATGCCTCTGAACCCTCTGAAAGTCACCTTAAAGGGATGCGCTCTCATGTGGCTTCCAGAGGCTCCAAAAATGAGTTTGTTTTACTCAGATTTCATTTTGGTAATTATTTGACATTTCTTTATATAAAACATAGCACCATACATGATTGGACAGTATTTTTTTTAAATAAATGAATATGTATATAATTGTTTCTCTTTTGTTAGCTCTCTCTCTCTCTCTCTCTCTCTCTCTCTCTCTCTCTCTCTCTCTCTCTCTCTCTCTCTCTCTCTCTCTCTCTCTCTCTCTCTCTCTCTGTGTGTGTGTGTGTGTGTGTGTGTGACATGCCAACAGAGTCAACTTAAGTATTTTCCTAATTTTTGACAAGCTGAGCCGAAAGGTTTGTCTTCACTGGTCATCACTGTAGCTGCCTCTTTCTTGAGAATAAGAAGTCCTAACTTCAGAAAGCACCAAAATGAGGAATGTAATAGCTGACCATTGAGGGGGTCATTGCTTGAATTAATCTAAGCCCACCAGTCTCCCTTTATATCTCTACATACCCATAGATATGTTATGAGTGCCAAATCAACTCAGACTTTTCGATCAAGGCAGAAATGACCAGCCTCAAATTATCTCACTTAGGGTACATCTTGAGAACATGTAACTCTGTGGAGAATGCTGTAACATTGGAAAGGTGGAAAGAAAAAGAAGGGGTCAATCAGCAGCAAGGCAGATGGACTCAGTTATGGTGATAGTGGATACACCATTGAAAGAGTTGAAGGATCAGGTTAGGAACAGATAATCATGGAGAAAATCTATGTGGTCAGGAAGGGTCAATACCAACTTGATGGTACAGAATGAATGAATGAATGAATGAATGAATGAATGAATGAATGAATGAATGAATGATAGATAGATAGATAGATAGATAGATAGATAGATAGATTTAGATTTAGATTTAGATTTAGATTTAGATTTAGATTTAGATTTAGATTTAGATTTAGATTTAAATTTAGATGATATAGATATGTAGATATAGATGATATACTGGAGAGAGAGAGAGAGAGAGAGAGAGAGAGAGAGAGAGAGAGAGAGAGAGAGAGAGAGAGAGAGAGAGAGAGAGAGAGAGAATTTTAAAATTGTGAAATCTTGTGAGATCACCAAATTTCAAGATATTTCACCTTCCTCACTTTGAGATAGACATGTTTTTTAAAAAATGGGGGGATGTCCATATCTGTATCTGAATGTCTCACTTTGTTCCCCCCTAATAATTTATAAAAATACTTTCCCCTCAGACATTATGATTGTTATTCAAAAATGTGTTTTATGATAACCAAAATTAAGGGCAAAATGTTTTCGTAGTTCAAACAAAAATCTTTTTCTGCAGTAATGAGTCATCTAATAATTAAACAGAGAGGCTACTTGGATTATTCCTCCTCTCCATATTTTCCTTTTGGCAAGCTGATCAGTTAAATTATCAAAAGAAATTAACCAAAGAAATTGAATCGTGTGCTGAGAAAATAATACAGTACTGTAGGTTCTTAGACATTTTAGTCTTCTTGTAGTTGTTAGGGAAATCTTGGGCAGAAAAAAATGGATTGCATTACTCAAATAAATGCAGTTCTACTACAAATTTTCCATGTTTTTACCTAAGCAATATGTTAAGGTGAGAATAAATCTCATAGAGGCGATGTGGATCTTTTCTTGGAATTCAGACATTTAGAAATAAAACCGATATTAAAAGTCTAATATAAAATATTTATTTTGGTACAAAAACAATAAATTCTGAATAGTTACATCTTGCTAATAAATCATGACCGCTCCCGGCCAGAATCAAAGGCAGAATAATAATAATAATGGAGAATCAGGAATGCACACATGCGCATAAAATCACATCACGTGTCCTGCTTGTATTGGAATGTACTATAATATTAGGATAGGGATGCATCACCCTGCATAGACATACAACTGACAATATTCACTATGTGACACAATAGGCTTAGTTTTGACTGTGAAGAGGTTTACCTTGGACTAGCAATTCTATTGCAGAAATGAAACTCTTTCTTCTAATTCATTCATATGGCTTTTTTCATAATGGTTAATCTTTGAGAAGAGCCACAAAATGCATCCATGTTTCTGAGCTACTTTGTCTTCTTGACTGTCTCACCTTTGCATTTCTGGTCAAACCTGAGTATGTTTAAAATATATATTAAAAAGTTAATAATTGATGCATCAATTTTCATAAGAAGAATTACTTGAAAACAATACAATTTGCTTTGAGTATGAATCAAAGCCTATTTGAGTAGGAATTAAACTATTAGAATTTATATCCTGATAGTAAATCTTTCTTACAAAGAAACATGTCATCACACTCTTGCTGGCATAAACAAGTACTGATTCCACAATGTCTATATAATACCAGGAGTTTTAAAAGAAAAGGGGATTTTTTAAAAAGTAGGGTGAGTAAAAAGATAGACTACTGCAAAGCTTTCTCTTTGGTTAGCCAAAAACATTTAAAGCATGCAGTAAGATAGGATCAATTTAAAAGGCATGCAGATAATAAGAAGATTGGCTCTAATTTTGCACAGGGACCATGGCAGCCTGTGTTCAAAAGAGGTAATTTGAAGTATGATGACTTGGCAGGGAGCTAGTGAATCAGATAGTGGTGGGAAATAAAGATGAAAGAAAAGAAAAAAAGAAAAAGAAATTCCTCCAAGCATTTCCTGATTTTCAGGAAAATGGTCCTCTCTTTTTCAGGCTTTGATTATCAAGAATAGATTGAAATTTAAGTTTATAAAAGAAGACATTTAACAACATCCCTTCTTTGGTTTTTCTGGGAATTTCAAATTCATACAGACACAAAAAGAAAAGCCTTAACTGAGAATGATTGGAAAAGTAAAGTAAAGTGAACTAGAATTGATGACTGTTGTTGCTGGAACTTAATCTACACAGAATTCAGCATCCGAAATCATCTTTGTTAATTATACCACAGTTGGCTTGGTGTTGTCACAGTCAACATCAAGCCAAAAACTAGGATTTACTAATCACAATGTTTGGATTTCTGCAGAATGCCAAGGCAAAACCCAAATTACATTATAGGCAGGGGTGGGTTCCACTTACCTTCACCACCGGTTCGCATCGCGTGCGCGTCCTCACGTGCAATTTGGCTTCCGCGCATGCTCAGAAGCAGGCTAATCCCCCAGGAATTAGCCCGAAACATAGCTGAGGAGCTCATCAGCTGTGCTTCAGGTGAAGAAATAAAGGTCAGAATTCACCTGTGGGCGGGCAGGAGGGCCCTTTTTCAAGCCGTGAAAGGGGAAAAATTCGCACAAAATCCCCAAAAAAGATGGTGGCGCGCACGGAACGGCACCGACAGTTATGTCACCAGCGGGTTGCTACTGGTTCAGGCGATCCGGTACGAACTGGGAGGAACCCACCCCTGATTATTGGTCACTATAATATGGGAACTAAGCTATTGTCTCTATAGTACTTCAGCAATCAGAGACAGTTTAGTAAACTTCATTGGTCATTCCCTTGGATTAAATAAGCACTATTTGATATGAGGCAGAGAAATATGCCTTTCATAGGTCTGTATCTTTGCTTTGTCTTTCCAGAGGCCTATACTTTGTCACAGAGAGTATACTGAATTAATCAAAAGATCATTCTCAGTCCCTCAGTGTCCTGTTGTAGATTCACTTCCACAGCAACTACTTTTGACACACACACACACACACACACACACACACACACACACACACACACACACACACACACACACAAGATAAATGGTATCTATTAGGTGTCAGTGTAGCCTTATAGGAATTGGTAGCCCAGGGAAAAACCAGAAGGTTCTTGCCAACACCCTGAAATTGATGGCCTGGATGGCTTGGATAGTTCATTCCACAGAGCAAATAGCTTCAGGTCAATTTAGAATCAGCCCATAGAGAAAGGATGAAATCCCTCTCCATTATTGTCAACCGTATCAATAAAGGAAATTAGAAACTAAGCAAACTATTTGTGTAAATTACTTCAATGGGTTAATATTTCTAGGTGTAAAAACCCCCAGACAGTCTTGATTCTCCAGTCTTCCCTTCTCTTTCAAACATTTCTTGACATTGGAGAAAGTAGAGATGTTAATTAATTCCTCCCAAACTTTCTCAATATTCTGATACACTGAATAACAGCATTACAAAACTATGATGTACGTGTATGGGCCACCAAAGGGAGAATGCTATGCAGTATGTCAGTGAATTAGGTCTAGCTGTTTGAAATGTGGAATTCAGAATGATTTAAATTCAGGCTGTTGTAATTTTTTTAAATCTGTGAAATATTTAAATGTGAAATTTACTATTTCTGACAGCAAAACACTAAGCAAAAATAGAAGTGACAAAAAGGATTAGGTGTGCTAATTATCCACCTCAAGTTCTTTTATTGCTTCCTTGTACAGTTTAATCTAGACCTGCCAAGCACTTAATGCTTTCCAGGTGCACGGCCACAAAAAAGTTCTTGGTTGTGGACAGGAGAGTGCTACTCATGAGAATAAGATATAGTAATGTTACTATAAACAGTAAATAAACAGAGAACATCATTGGAATGGTATATGATTTCCTAATGTATTCAGTAATAAAACAAAAGAGAAGGAGAAGGAACAGGAACAGGAATGAACCAGGGGTGGGTTCCTCCCGGTTCGGACCGGTTTGCCCGAACCGGTAGCGACCCGCTGGTGATGTCACAATGACATCACCGAACCGGATCGGTCGGTGCTGGTCTGTGGGCGCCGCCATCTTTTTTTAATTTTTTAAATTTTTTTAAATTTTTTTTAATATTTTTTTTTCTTTTGAGCATGTGCAAAAGCTGAATTCTGCAGTGGTTAGAATGCAGTATTGCAGGCTAATACTGCTGACTGCCAGCAGTTTGATTCTCACCGGATCAATTTTGATTCAGCCTTCCATCCTTCTGAGGTCAGTAAAATGAGGACCCAGATTGTTGGGGTCAATATGCTGACTCTGTAAACCAGTTAGAGAGGGCTGTAAAGCCCTACGAAGCAGTATAAAAGTGCTATTGCAATAAAAATAGGCACACTAGTGCAGCAGTCCCCAACCTTTGTGGCTTGGCAGCCCAGTTGGAGGGGAGAGGGGAACCAGGCCATGTGAGCAGTGGGCTGGTATGCAGCCTCGACTTGCAGAGCAGTGGGTTGGTGCACACGCACACGCGCATGCAGCTCAACTGCAAGTTGAGCTGTGCACATGCATGTGCACGTCCATCCGCCACTCACGTGAGTTGAGCTGCATGCACACCGGCTCACCACTTGCACAGCCAGGTTGAAAATAGGCCACAGCCCGGGGACTCCTGCACTAGTGTACCCCCATCAGAGCAAAAGAACCATCAGAAAATCAAATCGGGATATAACAAAGACACAGAAAAAGACAGACATGGTGTAATTTATAGCATGATGTGGAATGTTTTAAATAAACATATTCCTTATTATTTATTCCTCCTTATCATGTCAGCATGCTAGTCTGCTATCTATGGTTGATGAATATGCAGAATTTGGTTTATGGAGCCACAGGTTCCTGATTAATTCTTCTATCTGTTGACTCTCAGGGTCAACTCAGCTTGCTCTAAATGTTTTCACAAGGGCACTTTAAGCAGTTCACATGTGGAGGGAGGCAAATCTCATAGATTTGGTAGTGAATGCAGATCATATGTATATTAGTATAGGAGGGGATACCTTTTACCACTACTAAACTAGGAATCTTTCTGAAAATCTATAAGGAAAGCAAAATAAACAGATGTTCATAATAATAATAATAATAATAATAATAATAATAATAATAATAATAATAATAATAATAATAATAATAACAACAACAACAACAACAACAACAACAACAACAACAACAACAACAACAACAAGAGTTGGAAGGGACATTGGAGGTCTTCTAGTCCAACCCCCTGCTTAGGCAGGAAACCCTACACTACTTCAGACAGATGGTTATCCAACATCTTCTAAAAAACTTCCAGTATTGGAGCATTCACAACTTCTGGAGGCAAGCTGTTCCACGGATTAATTGTTCTAACTGTCAGGAAATTTCTCCTTAGTTCTAAGTTGCTTCTCTCCTTGTTTAGTTTCCACCCATTGCTTCTTGTTCTACCCCCAGGTGCCTTGGAGAATAGCTTGACTCCCTCTTCTTTGTGGCAATTCCTGAGATATTGGAACACTGCTATCATGTCTCCCCTGGTCCTTCTTTTCATTAAACTAGACATACCCATACATACCCTGCAACCGTTCTTCATATGTTTTAGCCTCCAGTCCCCTAATCATTTTTGTTGCTCTTCTCTGTACTCTTTCTAGAGTCTCAACATCCTTTTTACATCGTGGCGACCAAAACTGAATGCAGTATTCCAAGAGTGGCCTTACCAAGGCATTATAAAGTGGTATTAACACGTCGCGTGATCTTGATTCTATCCCTCTGTTAATGCAGCCTAGAACTGTGTTGGCTTTTTTGGCAGCTGCTTCATATTTTTGATTTTAAAAATTAGTTTTAACCTGGTTATTTGTCTCTAGAGTTTGATTACTAAGGATGCAAACAATTTCAAAAAAATTGTCAGAATGCACTACCCATGCAAATTTCCTGAAAAAGAGACAATATATCACCCATTACAGTAAGCACCATATTGTATTTTGGTGGGAGAACAATTTGAGCATTAAGCCCATAATTCATTTGAAGCCAGTTAATATTTTTATCCCACTGGTGAGCAATTTGGGGTAGCAAAAGAAGCAGGGCTGTGCCTATGGAGGCTTTAAAAGTTAGGCAGGAGTTAAGAGGAAGAGGAATGGGGAATATGTGGCTCTCAAGAAGTTGCTGACCTACAGGTCCCTACATTGGTTATGCTGAGTTGTGATTGATGAGTTTGTCTTTTACCCCAACTGTTGTTTTTGTGTATATTATTTTTCTGTTTTCTTTTAATATTAACCGCCCTGAAGTGATGAATTTAAGATGTGCAGCCATGTAGGCAGGCAGGCAGGCAGGCAGGCAGGCAGGCAGGCTGGCAGGCTTGGCTTTATCTGGAGGACAACAAGTAACCCCTCTCTTCTAAAACCACAATGAGTGACATGGTATTTTGTAGACCAGCAGTCAAAATACTAGAGACTATAGGAAGTTGGGCAATTTAATGGAGTGCTTTTTACAGTGTACTGATTGCAACTCTATATAGCAATGTGGATAACTGACCAAAGAGATGATAGTTCAGGTCTTTTACTCCATTGCTGGAAGAATTGGATATTTATTAACCCTTTCTCTTCCTTTCTGAACCCAAGAAAAGAAAAATATTGGAAAGCCAAAGAGAGGACCAAGTGAAGGACATTATGAAATCAGGAATGAAAAAACTGCAACTTTAAGATCACATGCAGCTTCATCTAAATTTTATGGAGATCTCAGCTTGATCAGTTTGGGTCTCCAACAAAAACGACCTGCCCCTTTCTTAGCAGTTTACTGATGATCTAGTGGTTAGAATGCAGTATTGCAGGAAAACTCTGTCTACAGCCTGGAGTTCAATCCTGTTGGGACTCAAGATTGACTCAGCCTTCCATCCTTCCGAGGTTAATAAAATAAAGACCCAGATTGTTGGGGGTAATATTCTGACATTGTAAGCCAACCTGAGAGTGCTATAAAGCACTATGGCGCAATATATAAGTCTAAGTACTTCTGCTATTGCTATTACTGAAAAAAAATGTTAGAAAGAAATAATCCAATTAAACTGTAAATAGCAGCCCACCCAGTTGGGTTTTGTTTTTTCCATCCATGACATGTGCTGCACATCATCCAACAAATTGCTTTTGTGGCCCAGGGTAGAAAAAGAGCTGCCTGTCTGTGGTTTAAATCTCTTGCTGGGACCATCCTAACTTTAGGCTGGAAAATTCCTTGTAAATATATTCTTGTTCAGAGTTAAACAATTCTCCAAGTGCAGAAATATCTGTGGGCAAAAAGAAAGCATGTTTTCTTTCCAGATGCGAAGAACTGCAGGGAAGAGAAACAAAAAAATGGAAACTGCAATGTAAATTCCTTTTCTGAGTAGAAAAAGCCCAATAAATCAGGAGTGACAACAACACACACACAAACCCACCAGGATGCATTTGCACAATGAAGGGATGCTTCAGATTTCAGAAACACTCAGGCTCTCTCTCAACTTTGCAGATATATCAAATTCATTTTTCCCTCATCACAGAAGGAACAAATTTGGAACTTTCCCTCTTTGAGGACCCATGGAAAACTGATTATATTCCGATTCAGTTAAACCTAGTATCTTTTGAAATGCAAATGGGATCAAGGGTTAATTTAAGAGAGATCAAGGTATAAGAGGAATTTAAAGAATAAAAGTTGTCACCACTCGATGTGCATCTTATAAAACAGAAACTTATGTCTTCAGGATAGGACCTTACTGAATGGGGATACAAAATTTTGGAAGACAGTGTCAAATGGAAGCAACATTGCTAGTATTCTGGACTGCGTGTAGTTTCCTATACTACTATCTTCAGATATTTAGCAACTGGCTTTTATTCATAGGCATGGAACTCTGGTAGTTATGGCAGAGAAAAGAGAGAGAAAATTGTGGATTTAGAGGGCAGATTTAGATTTAGAGTGGATTTAAATTTTGTTTTAGCCATTGTTGAGCAAACTAGTTCTTTCTGGATTCTAACACTTGAGGTGACTAAGGAATTCGTCTGACATGCTCATTGCTTGAAGAGTTTCCTACAGATTCTGCCAGTTAGCAAAGAATCATTGCAGAAAAAGATTATTAAACATTGACCCAAGCAGCTGACAGGATTTTTCTTTAAAAAATGAAACAGTGCATTACTTCTATCATCATAGCTTAATACTGCTATTATGAAGAGGACACAGTAACATCCATTTAAACTATATACGAAGTTATGTGAGTAGAGATCAAAGAGCTCACATAATGAAATTTCCATCACTTCCTTTAGGGTAGAAACTGAAAATAGGCTTTTGACAATATGCAATCAAATAAAAAGGTATGCCACCTCAGTTCTAAAAAGGGCTTATATGCAATGATGTATGGCCTACTCATGAAGCAGAGTTTTAAGATGTAAACAGTCATGTTGTCTTCACACTAAAATGGGGCTGATGTGATATAGTAGCAAACTAGAATGTTGATTTAGGTGTGAGAAATCCAATTATACCACATTCTAATAACCACCTTCAGGCCTCAACTATTGTTGAGTTGACAATATTTCAAAATTCTCAGCTTGCACGATTCTTGCTAGGAATTCTGGGATTTATCATCACAACGTATCTAAAAAAACATTGGTTTGGGAAAGATTGATGCATTGCATAATTATTGATGGTCTATGCAGTAAAGATGAACATACATCCATTGTAAATATGAATTCATAAATACTTCTTTTGCTGCAAACTGTGAACAGTCTATTCAAAGGCAGTGCAGTACACCATTTCTTTTTATGTGTCTTTAAACAAAACTTTGAAAGGCAGCCTCCTGGAATTCAGAGCCATGTCCAAGATTAAGGTGACTGCATAATGGAGAAAAACACTTGACACAAAAGAAGGGACTGCACTGAAAAATGATCCAAGGTACTAGCAGACAGGAGTGGTGTAAATGACAGAACAATCCACAAAGCAATTCTTCCCCTCAAAACCAAACTAGAACATGAGCCTGAAAGGTCAACAAAACTAATTAGGAAAGGAAGCAAAATTGTATTTTGACATTTCTCTCCAATCCACCCCAATAAAAGTCCTTACCACATGTGCAAATTGACTTTCTCCTTCTACTTGTCCAGAAATATTCAATGTCAGACAGGTGGGAACAGAAGAGGGGAAATGTCTTATCAGCTGTGCACAGAGTATTGGGTTTTGAATATAACACTGGCACTGGGCACAAAGCAAGTGGTCTAACTTTCAGCTGTCAGCCAAGACAGTTACTGTCTCCTTGGCAACACCTTATCAACTCTTGAGGTATATGGAGATTTAACCATCTGGTTGTTGACTAATGATTTGTCATGTTCCATGATAGCCAAGAGGGATCACATTCTGAGAAAGTTTGGAGGGTGACCTCTTCTTTCCAGGAAGAATCTGACAGCCTTTTTTGCATTTCTCATTTACTATCAATTGATTGAAATTTTATTGGCTATAAAATCTGCTATACCATAATATAGCTATACGGTAGAGCAGGCTTACCTTTCGTTTGTTTTCTCGTCATCTGTAGTCTTTAAAATAAGGACTCCTAAATACAAGACTATCAAGTAGATAAATACATTCCACTTGATATACAACTCAGTTCTTTCTTTTTTGCAAATTAAAACAACGTCTTGGGATGCCTGATCCAAAAGGACATTATAGTCCAGATTTCAGTGCATATAACATTAAGCCATTGTGACTTGCTTGAGAATTATGCAAATTCTAGAAACTTTAGGCCAAAGTACCTGCACTTTTAAAGACTGTCATAAGCACAAAAATATATCAATATTGCTTGGATTATGTCTACACTTTACTGATGCTCTAAATATCTGAAACCTTTTCCAGTCTATTGTTCTTCCAATTTTCCTCTTTCCTTGACTTTCTGAGTGAACACATCCATCCACTATTTTTTTTCTCATATTTTTAAAAAGCTTCTCACCTATGACATGTGAGAGAAGAAATTTTGGTCATTACAATGATATTCTTTTCCCCCCTTTTTTCCTATTTTTTATTTTTTATTAATTTTATCTTTTTAATTGTAATGTTTAATAAAATTACCATAAAAAGTATTGTTATCATTTCTGTATCTGTTTAACTTTCCATTCTCATACTTGGAAACCTTTTAATCGCTCTTTCTTTAATCAGTAATTTTCAAATTGTAGCACCCATAAAATGGTAAATGAATCTGTGTGATTCTTCATAAATAAAACTAATGCTTTCACTGAGGATAGGATTGGGCAAGGAATAAATATACAACTTAATAATTCAATTCTAATCAAAGACCAGTGTTCTTCAATTTTGCAGTATAGGTAGTCTTTGATTTGCAACCATTTCTTTAGTGACTGTTCAAAGTTAAAATGACACTGAAAAAAGTGACTTATGACTGTTTTTCACACTTACGACCATTGTAAGCATGTGATAAAAATTCAGGAACTTGGCAACTGTCATATATTTATAATCATTGTACTGTCCCAGGGTCACGTAATTGCAATTTATAACAGTAATGGCTAACCTTTTTCTCATTGCATGCCAAAAGTGTGCACGCGCACAACAACTCCCATAATGCAATGTGCGTGCAACACTCCCCCTGCGCACCCCGGGAGTTGAAGTCCACAAGTCTTAAAGTTGTGGGACCCCTAACTTTGGTAATTAAGAACAAGGTGCAATTTTCATATAAAGACCTCCTTCTGAAAAAAGCTTAGATAAACTAAAGAAGTGTCACCTGGCTCCTTATCTTCCTTGAGAAATATTTTCAAACTTAAGATGCAGCCATGGATGCTGGCCTCTCAGATGCTGGCCTCTCCATTGTTGTCTCTCAGAAAGTTCAAGCACCAGAGAAAGGCCTTTGAGGTACCCATTTCACTGAAAATTCCCTTTCTCTTAGAGACCAAATACTGCTACGTTCACATATACTGTATGCAAAGTACTAGCTTAGGAGATCATTTCGGGACCCTTGTCACTAATACAATTGCACATTCATTGGGCTGTAAAATTATCCCATCATTGGTACACATGAGCTTTGGTTTGCAAATAGAGTTTTCTTTAGATATAAACCTGGCATACTTTCATTTAAATCAAATGCTGTATGTTTTATAAACCCAAACTAGAAACCATATACTCTAATATGAAGTTTGACCGACATCTTACTTCTGCTGTGTATTCAGTTTACATTTGAATGCTTTAAGATTGCCTATTCTTAAAACAATAGCAGAGTACTGAAAATATGTGTGTGTTTATTAATGCATAACAGTAGCATGAAATGTGTCATTTTAGAAATATCAGGGAAGTGTTTCAACCCACTGGCATAATTCACTAATGGTTATAAATAATACATGGTGAAGTGTGCTTGCATATGAAGATCAAGCTACATAACATATGATTTTATGCCTGTAACTAAAAGAATTGGCAAGGGAAAGTAATTACACCTTTTGTTAGGCTGGGGGTTATTTGCGGGTCATACAAACCACTGAACGTTTCATACACATAAGTGCTTGAAACATAATCCCACCTCCCACAGATGTATTTTTTTTATTTCCTATTAGCATCAGTTTAGCTTAAGTCTGCATCAAATATATCAAAGTAGTGTCTTTGAGGCAATTGATTCATTTCATTCTTCAGGAAAGTCGTTCTAATGAGGTTCGTCCTGTATCATTTAAGCATGCCCTGTTCATTCTGTAGAAATGGAATAGAGGCTTAGCTAATAACATAATAGAGCAGGATGAGGGAAATGGTTGCCGCAGTCTGCTGTTAAGAAAATTCTATTAGAAATGCAAATTCTAGTTTAGACACTTATTTATAAATTGCTTAGGCTTTGGGACCTCAATATCATTGGTGAATGCAGTGTGGAGATGTAATGGTATGTGAGAATGACCTTGAGAGACAAGGTGAAGATATGCTGGCTAGTGAACACTCAGATATGAGGGAGCATAGACCAGAGTGCATAGTTAGCTGAGCAAGAAGCTCAGGAGGAACCCTTCCTAAGTTATCAGACTGTAAAGGCAGCAGTGGGAGAATTGTACTTTCAGACTTGCAAGTATCTGTTAATGTAACTTTACAATAAAGTAGAATTGGCTTATCTGCCCATGTTGCTAGTTTGGTCTTTGGTAAGGCTGACAGGGAAGGAAGGAAGGAAGGAAGGAAGGAAGGAAGGAAGGAAGGAAGGAAGGAAGGAAAGAAGGAAGGAAGGAAGGAAGGAAGGAAGGAAGGAAGGAAGGAAGGAAGGAAGGAAGGAAGGAAGGAAGGAAGGACTGTAATATGTAATGTACTTAACTTATATGAATAATAGGATATTTTGGTATCTGAATTTGTTGCTGGTGTGACCATTGCATACCATAAATCTCTTTTGTGTAACAGTTCATCCTGTAGGAAGTACCAAAATAATTGTACATTTGCAAGGAATTAGTTAAGTAAATGTAGCGGAGGAGAAAAAGAGCTAGCACTTTCCCCTTTTCTGCTGATGTTGTCACTTAGTTCTCAGGGAAAACAGGCTTTTTACTTATCAGTCATGTGCTTGGCTTTTCTGAATGGAGTTTTTTTCTGCATTGACAGTAAGTTGAACAAATCCGAGCAGCAATTGCTTCCGTTTCTTATGGTAACCATGTCAAACTGGATCAGTTGAACCTAGTTTGCTGCCAGGTTATCTGACAGCATCATTAAGCATTTATTGATTAATCAATATGGCCTATTGTTGTTCTGTTCTGTCAATACATTCAATCTAAATTCACCCCATATAAACTCATATAGGACTTGCATAACACTTGCACTAGAAGAATTCATATAAACATTGATGAAAACTTGCCACTACAATTTAATTGTACAGTTTAATTGTAGCAAGTTTGCATTGCTTGGGATTACATAAATTGCGGTAGGGTCCTGAAAATCTTTACAGGAAAAAAAGAGATAGATCTGTCAACGCTGCTAAAATGTGAGCTCCGGAGAGCTCTGACACTTTCTACTGCCCAGATTTCCTGGATAAGGAAAAGTAAGTGCTATATGGGATCCTGAATTTTGTTCAAGAGAAATATATCCAAACTCAGACAAATCTAATGATTAAAACAAAATGCATTACTTGTAGGAAGTCTTTTATCTGGTCCGTTATATGCAGGTATGCTTCAAATTTGTTTACTATCATATCTAAATAAATTGAGTGATTCTTATCAGTGGAGAAAGATTGGATGCTTATATTTGGTCATATGGAATACGTTGTGTATTTTCTATATAAAAATGGCAATAGTTGTCTTTTACCACTTTCTGTAAATTTACAAAATTTACAAAATTGTAAATGTACAAAATAATTTACAAAATTTATTTATCTGCATGTCCACTCAAGTACTGTACGTGCTTTAGGGTCTCTTTAACCAAGTGGCCTATCTATGTCTGTATATGATTGCAGTTATCATGAGCTTCTTGATATTTGACCATTAAATGTTAGAATTATTGATAACAGAATTAGTGGCTAGCATGACCATCATAGTCCCAAAACACTATTTAAGGTGTAAATATATAAGCCCTCTCTTCCGTTAGGCAAAATCTGGAGCTTTGAAATCTTTTGAAAATTCTAAATGAAATATGCATTAATTTAAACAAATTAAATAAGTATTTTCCCCTTTGAACTGTGAGATTGTTCTAATTGCAAAGAGGAAATAGCTATGTAAAAGAAAGATTGGTCTGCCAGAGAAATTAAGAAATGATTGATTAGAGGACTGATTTCTACAGTGGTGGCAGCCAAGAGATAAGAGGAAACATTTTATTAAAGTTTAATTCAGTAATGGCCAGAGAAATAGCTGCTTTATATCATAAACTGGAAGATCTTTATTGATTGCAATCTAGATATAGTTTATAGAATCCACTTATAATTAAATATATTACATAGGTATATGCATGTAACGGGGTGGGTTCTAACTTACCTCGCTGCCGGTTTGCTTCCTCCCGCGCCGTGTGACCGTGCCTTGTGGGCGCGTGTACACTTTGCGCATGCACATGTGCAGTGCCAAAAAATAATTTTTTTAAAAAAAAGCCAAAAACAAGATAGCAATGCATGCGCAGTGCTGGAAACTTGGTTTCTGTGCATGTGCAGAAGGAAAAAAAACCCAAAACAAATCCCCAAACAAATGTTTTTCAAAAAAAATTAATTTTTTTTTAAAAAGATGGCTGCGTCCACCGATTGGCACTGACCGAACCGGTTCCGTGATGTCATCATGACATCATCAGCGGCTTGCTACCAGTTCAGGCGAATCGGTCCAAACCGGGAGGAACCCACCTCTGGCATGTAATATTTATACTGTATATTAAAGATTTGAGAATACAAGAAGCTATAGTTTCCAGTTTTGTTGAGTGCTTTTAAAATGTGCTGGAAAGGATATGTTTGTCTGCCTTGAATAACTGCAACCAGTTGCTTTAGGAATAGATTGGAGATTCAGTTGGATAATGACAATAGTTTATGTGAACCTTTAATTTTAGATATTTTAAATATTATTTGTGTATGTGTGGGGGAGGGGAAGAGAGGAGAGAAATAATTGGGAGATATAAACATTAACTTTTCAAAATGGCTGGCTATTGTGTGAAACCTGTTGGCTTTTTATCTACATTCCAAAATAGTATCCCTTTGTAAATAGGAAAGATGACTCACAAAAATGCAGATCAGGTGTGCTCAGGCCATCTAACTCAGGCAGCAATCTTCTTCCACTGAATGTCCTCCTGATGTGCTGGAATTGGATCTACTAGGATTCTTTGCCAGCATAGCTGTGGGCAATTATACTCTCAACACATCTGGACATCTTCAATTTGGAAATACACCAAAGCATATAAGGAAAGAATAAGATCCTTGCCTAGTTTAAAGGACTATTTATTTATTTATTTATTTATTTATTTATTTATTTATTTATTTATTTATTTATTTATTTATTTATTTATTTATTTATTTATTTATTTATTTATTTATTTATTTATTTATTATTGGTTCTTATAGGCCGCCCTACTCCCGAGGGACTCAGGGCAGCGTACAACAATTTTATGAGAACACTAATAATAAACCACGATTAAAAACATCAATTAAAACATATACAAAACGTTAAAAAATGATTCACCATCAGTCATACCGGGGGGGAGCTCAGATGGCGCTAGTCTCCTCCCCCTGCCTGCAGGAAGAGCCATATCTTGACGGCTTTTCGGAAGGCCAGCAGTGTGGGGATGGTTCGGGTCTCTGGGGGAAGTTGGTTCCAGAGCACGGGGCCCCCCACAGAGAAGGACTAGAATAACTAACGGCTTTATATGAAATAGTCTAGCATTGCATGAATATTCTTGTTATTTTTATAATTGGTTCATTTTTTGGAAACATTCATAAACAGAGAGCTGTAGAATACTTTACCTATCCCCCAATTCACAACTGGTAAGAGGAAAGGCATTTATGTATTAAATTTATAATGCCTCTCTACCTCATAACAATTTTGGTCAGCAGACAATAATAAAAGCGTTAGTAATGAAGATATTTATTTATTTATTTATTTATTTATTTATTTTATTTTATTTTATTTTATTTTATTTTATTTTATTTTATTTTATTTTATTTTATTTTATTTTATTTTATTTTATTTTATTTTATTTTATTTTATTTTATTTTATTTGTTTGTCAAACATGTACAAGATAGTAGGTATTGGTATAAACATAAACATTAGCAAAGTAGGTACAGGTAAATTAGGCAATAGGACAGTAGGACAGGTATGGTAGGTACAGTGGTGCGCTTATGCATGCCCCTTACAGACCTCTTAGGAATGGGGTGAGGTCGACTCCCCACCCAAAAGACATCTGGAAGAAGAAGAAATCCATTCATTCTGAAAACAACACAGTTATGAATCTACCTCCAAGTTTTAATTTAAACATGGTCAGGGTGGGGACCAGACAGGAATAAAAATAATCACAGTTTAACATACTCTCAGTGTGTCAGTATCAGTATCAATGTGACTACTGTACATTTTCACTGCTCATGTTTAATTTTGTGAAAAAAGCAGTACAAGAAAGAAATATTAGTGCTGCTCTTTGTTATCAAAATAATCTGCTACAGCAGGGGTGTCAAACTCATGTCGTCACGGTGGCATCACATGATGTATCAGAACTTTTTCCCCCTTCACTAAACCAGGCGTGGGTGTGGCCAGCGCGTGACGCATCTGGCCTATGGGCCGGGAGTTTGACAGCCCTGTGCTACAGTAGGGGTGTCAAACTTGCCATGTCACGTTGCCGTCATGTGATGCGATGTTTTTTCCCTTCGTGAAGCTGTGGTGGGCGTGGCCTGCGCGTGATACACCCGGCCCATGGGCCACCAGTTTGACACCCCTGTGCTACAGTGAGAAGCAAGTACTTCCAAGAGAGGCGCTATTATGTGTATGCAAGTTAGAAGCATGTTTCTGATTGCTTTTTTGAGCTAGAGGCAAACAAGGCAAATATGGAAGGGTGGGCAAATATGCAGGTAGACATTGGAACCAATGCTGCAGCTGTAGCCTAGATGGCTATTTGCTTTTGTTGCTGTTCATTTTTGCTGTAATTTTGCAGCTTAGCAGCTGTGACTAAGTCACACATGAATATCCCTGGCAAGTCTTAGCAGGACTAGATCAGATTGCATTGGGTGGGAAGGGAAAAAAATTGAAGTAGAAACCGATTGGCTTGTGCAGCACTTGTGTGTGGAGGAGTAAGTAGGTAATTTTTATTACAGTCACAGACCAATGTTACAAATAAGAAGCATTAAAAATAAAGTAAAATAAAAAGACAAGGTAATATTTAACAATTGGTGGTAGATTATCAATGGGCAGTCAAGGTCTGCCTAATTTTGCAGACAGTGTAACAAAATTTAATTACATTCAAAGAGACTACATCCAAACTATCTGATAACAACAATTGTACATACAAAAAGATTGGTAGTTCCTGGATATTTTATCAGGTGAGGTGTTATGAGATGGGTCCCTGAGTCCTTATAAATACAGGCCTGTCAAATTGGCGGCCCACGGGCCGGATACGTCATGCACAGGCCACACCCATCCTGGCTCCACAAAGGCAAAAAAGTCACGCTACGCTACGCCATGATCCAACCCATGGTGCGATTGAGTTTGACACCCATGTTATAGAAGGTACAATATAGTAGCATGTAAGCTGTAGTTTTGATGCCAATCAAGGAGAATATTTATAGCTCACGGTTGAAATGAGGGGTCCTTGCTACTATCTGAGCTTGGTTGTTTTCTTGCAGATATTCCTTACCCAAACTAGGTAACATCATCAGTTCTAGTGATGCTGCATCATTACTAGCACTGATGATGTTAAATTTATATTTTACTGACAAAAAATAAAGGGAGACTAGTATGGATCTATTTCAAGCTATTTAGCTATCGTCAGCTAGCCATATCCTTCTTGGATTCGAACCTGGGTAAAAGCGGAAGTAGTAGGCTCCATCCCATATTTGGGTAGATCAGGTTGCCCTGATAAAAAACACTTAGCACTGATGTTGTTACCTAGTTTGGGTAATGAAATGTCTGCAAGAAAACAACCAAGCTCAGAGAGCACCAAGGACCCTTGTAATTTCAGTGTCCACTGGGTTACAGTCTCAGTTCATATGGGATTTTCTTACCTTGGCTCTCCAAGACTGCTGTGCCAACTGTGTTGTTGTGTGCTAAAGTTAATGCCCTTCAGAGTTAGGGGACAGTTATACGATGTAAATATCTCACTGCTTTAAAAAGGGGCTTCCTGCTTAAGGAGTCAAACTCCTCTTTTATGGAGAAGTAAACGTGGACCATTTAGAGGAAGGGATATTGTATTTGAAGTCCCCCAATAAAATAATACAATTTCTAAGAGGTGGGGTTCCACAACCAATCCAGGACAGCTGACAAGTATATCATTCAACTGCTAGCATACCCCCTTCCTAGACAAATATTGCACATATCTGAAGTGGAAGAAGAAAATAGTCATAGGTTCCATAAAGGGGCGGGTTGCTTACTTACTGATACCGGTGTGCTGCGCGCGCATCTCCACATTTCATGCGCGTGTGCTCGCGCTCGCTATGCGCGTGCAGCCCCTAGCACGATTTTGGCGAGATTTTGCGTCTGCGCATGCGTGGAAGCAAAATCTTGACAAAATATCGCAGGGGACGTGCATGCAATTTTGGCGAGATCGTGCTTCTGCGCATACGCGGAAGCAAAATGTCACCAAAATCTCTCGCGCGCGTGTCCCCTCACAAAATTTCAGCGAGATTTTGCTTCCACGCATGCGCAGAAGCAAAAAAGCCAAAAAAATCTTAAACAAAGATGGCAACGCGCGCGACTGTCCGGCGAAGACGGCACCGGAGCAGTCGCGCGCAAATTGCGTAATCAGCGGGTCCCTACTGGAGCTGTGCACTGGACCGCACCGATAGGAACCCACCCCTGGTTCCATAGTTAAAAATCATTGAAAGCAAAATTGTGGGTCAACTGGAATGAGAGGAAAATATATGAGGCTAAAATTTAGAGAAATAAAGAGGTGAGGGAAGTGACCTAAAGGAAAGGAAGCTGGGGACTTTGCAATCCCTCGTCTCAGCAAGTAGGCAGCAAAATGTCTAATTAAAGGCACATCTCTGCCAACATTTACTGCAGTCAATCCAGAGTTACTTGTTACTGTTAAACAAAGCTGTCAGAAGCAATACAAGCACAACAAGAGGAAATCCCTTCAGCATGATGTGAATATCTACATGATGAATTTATATCCTGTAAATAGTGAAAATCCAAGCAGTTCATGGAAGAGGCCAATTTGGCAGTTAAACATTTCTAGGAATGTTAAAAGCCTTAATGAAAGCCATCTGCAAAGCAACTAGCTTAAAATACGAGGACAGAAAATAATATTTACATCTGAATCCCTAGACTGTGGGAAGTAAAAGAGGTGGGCAATCCAATCAAAACTGTTAACAGAATCCTGAGTGCTTGATTCTCCCCAGACAGAATTAATTCAGAAATAATCTCTTTTGGGTAGTAATGCTTCTTAGATTATGACTTCTGTTAAAGGTACTGCTTGAACGTGATGACTTTATTATTGAAAAATAGAAAACAAAGATTAAAACTTGAATTTGGCTCATTTTTGGCATATGGGCCAGCAGCCAGGTTATTTTTCTAGTCATAGGTGTTCATAGGAGGAAGCAGACACAAAAGAGACTAGCTTATTGTGATTTAGAAATAACAGGCTCAATATTTTGTCAAGATTCTGTTTTAATTCAAGGCTAAAACTAAATACATCTAAAGAGAGTCTTTACTTTTACTATTTTCTAAAAACCCCATACTTTTAAAACAATCTGCTGCTTTTTAATATATATATATATATTCAAATCCCAGTAAGGGTATGGCTATCTGACGAGAGCAAAATAAGCTCGAAATAGATCTATAATAGTCTCCCTTTATTTTCATTTATCAGCAAAAAAAATCCTACACATATAGAATAGTGTGTCGGCTATATAAAAAACAGCCTGGATGGTCCCACTGAGGGGCTGAAAGGCAAAAAGGAAGCTGTGATGCTTTCTCTCCCATATTTGGGTACACCAGGATAACACGACAGAAAAACATATATAACCCTTTCCTGGTGAAAGAGCTGATTGGGAACAGAGCCTATGGCCTAGTGGTTAAGTTGCTGCCTTACAAGGCAGCCAGCTTGGGTTCAAATCCCAGTAAGGGTATGGCTATAGCCATGGCTATAGCAAAATAAGCTCGAAATAGATCTATAATAGTCTCCCTTTATTTTCATTTATTTTCATTTAAAAAAATCCTACACCCCTCCATATATATATATATATATATATATATATATATATATATATATATATATATATATATATATATATATATATATATATATATATATATATATATATATATATATATATATATATATATATATATATATATATATATGGGGGGGTGTAGGATTTTTTTTGCTGATAAATATATACATTTGGGGGGGGGAATCAAACTATAAACTGCCTTGAACTTCTTTCTTGACAAAATGTTAGCATATAAATGTTTCTTCTACAGAGTGGCAAAATCTGCCCTACATT
The DNA here is from genome assembly GCA_023053685.1 of Diadophis punctatus similis. NCBI lineage: Eukaryota > Metazoa > Chordata > Lepidosauria > Squamata > Dipsadidae > Diadophis > Diadophis punctatus. Next base: position 29,328,958 of record JALIGW010000004.1, read on the forward strand.
TTATGCATTCCTACTTTAATTCTATCTCTATGTACATTTTAATTATCAGCCGATTTTGGAGTCAATGTAGCTGAAAAATTCTCCAGACACAAGCACGTGTACACACACACACACACACACACACACACAAACACACACACACACACACACACCCACACCCTGAATGATGGAGAAAGAGATTTTCAGCTACATTGATTCCCAAATTGGCTTACAATTAACGTATCTGTATAAATGTACAGTAGGTGTGTGTATATATATGTGTGTATATATGTATTTGTATTGTAAGAGATGAAGGAACCCAGATGAATTAGAGGGATTTATGAGGAATTTAGTCGTAATAAAGAGATTTAGACTTAGCCAAGCAGATTTCACTATTAGAATGTAAAGTTAGCTGAAATAGCACAGCATAAAATTGGTCTATGACAGAGATGGGTGGTTTCTAAATATTATATATAAATGTTAAAAATAGATAAGCAAATGGTCTATTATACATACACAGGTGCAAGAGTGAAGTTCAGGTGCTGTGGAACTGCACGCCGCAGTGCAGAACCAGCTGCTATACATAACAGGACAATAGTAGGTTGTTATGGAAATGCTATGATTATGATACACGTGTGCAAAGGTACTGTTTTCCACTTCCTTAGAAATCGTAAAATGACCAAATGTGGATCAGCCAATGTGATTGCACCATTTGAAATTTCTTCTGTGAATTTATTTATATAAGCTTGCTTGTTGGTATATTTAGGGTCTTTCACATTGCAACATTTCTTAATATTTCATTGCATGACTTTACAGAATCTTAATAAGGTTTTGGAGACTCTTAATCCATAACTTGAGGAATGGACTCAAGCTTTGCCACCCAAGTGGCTTCCCCAGAAGTCCCCACAAACATTTGTTTGGTACAACTGTTGCTATATATTGAAGCTGTTAATTTAACCTGATGTGAACCAGTATGTTAACAGTGTGGATTTACTGTAAACATAACAACAAATGACCAAACATTAATTCCAAGAGGAGTTAATATTGTTCATTTTTATCATTCTCAGCCTGTTTGCAGAAACTGAAGAGATTCAGTGTCTACAAAGAACCTTTATTTATTTTATTTATTTATTTGTCAAACATGTACAGGATAGTAGTTGTTTGTATAAACATAAGTAAAAAGTACCGATAAAAGAGGACAATAGGACAGTAGGACAGGGACGGTAGGCACAGTGGTGCGCTTATGCACGCCCCTTACAGACCTCTTAGAAATGGGGAGAGGTCTACTGTAGACAGTCTAAGGTTAAAGTTTTGGGGGTTTAGGGAAGAAATCACAGAGTCAGGTAGTGCATTCCAGGTATTGATCACTCTGTTGCTGAAGTCGTATTTTCTGCAGTCGAGTTTGGAGCGGTTTACATTAAGTTTGAAACTATTACGTGCTCGTGTATTGTTGCGGTTGAAACTGAAGTAATCATTGACAGGAAGGACTTTTTGATATATGATTTTATGAACTACATTTAGATCAGATCGGAGGAGGCGTAGTTGTAAATTGTCTAATCCCAATATTTCAAGTCCGTTGGAATAAGGTATTTTATTGCGAGCAGAGGAGTGGAGGACTCTTCTAGTGAAATGTTTCTGAACTCTCTCGATTGTATTATTGTCTGATATGCAGTGCGGGTTCCAGACAGGTGAACTGTATTCCAGAATTGGTCTAACAAATGTTTTGTATGCTCTGGTTAGCCGTGTAATATTGCCAGAGAAGAAGCTAAGCAAGATTAGGTTAACAACTCTCAGAGCCTTTTTGGCAATGTTGTTACAGTGGGCTCTAGCACTTAGGTCGTTGGATATGAGTAATCCAAGGTCTTTGACAGAGTGAGGGTCGTCTACAAGTTCGTTTCCTCCAAGTTTGTATTTGTTTTCCTAAAGGGACTGTTGAGAAATGAGAATAAATCTCATAGAGGCGATTTGGATCTTTGCTTGGAATTCAGACAGTTAGAAATAAAGCCGAGATTAAAAGTCTAATAGAAATATTTATTTCGGTACAAAAACAATAAATCCTGAATAATTACATCTTTGCTTTAAAAAGCGACTGTTCTGGTCAAGAGCCAAGTCAAAAGAGATCAATGGTGGATCAGGAATGTGGATATGCGTACAAGATCATATCACATGTTCTGCTTGTATTGGAATGTACCATAATATTAGGATAGGGGTGCATCACCCTGCATAGACATACAACTGACAATATTCACTACGTGACAGAGACAAAGGCAAAACCTTCTATACCAGTGGGATATTTGAGAATTAAAATAAGGTAGAGGTGTGTGTGTGTGTGTGTGTGTGTGTGTGTGTGTGTGTGTGTGTGTGTGTGTGTGTGTAAAAATAAGATAGACAGCCCTATTCATTTAGACTGAGAGACTCCGACTGCTACTGCTGTTCCTGGATTTGTCATATTGTCATTCATTTTGTATAGAAAGTGAACTGGAATAAGAAAATCAACAAAGGAAAGGGAGAAAAAGGGAATAGGAAGATGGAGATCATTGGAATGGATAGAATATCAGGAAAACAGCACGAAATCAGCAGAGACTGCAGAGAACCTTTTCCCCTAGCACTGCTGATTTAACATTCATAACATAAACAGCTGGTTATCAATAGGGTTCTGGATCCAACTCAGCACTGGCATTATTTATAAAACTGTATATGACATAGCTGTGGGATATAATCAGAAATCGAGCTTTCTAATTGTATCTCTGCTTGCTTGGTCTGAAATGGAAGGAGACGCCACTGAGGGCCACCACAATGAAAGTTACACAGAAGCTGGGCCGAGAGGAACTCCTAAATGCTCATATTTTAAAATCAATTTTCCCTGGAGGTCTTGGGTTCCAAGGTCCCTGTTGGAATATTCATGACTGGGAGAGCCATGTGATTGAGTCAGCCAATCTGGCTGAAGTGTTATTTGAGCATGTCCAGAAACTTAGCAAGAAGAAGGGTGTGGTTTACTCTGTCCACCATTATACTCCAGTATGAAAACATCTCAACATGTGATCTGAAACAAAGTGTGGTATTGTAAATGTTTTATTCTACTTATAAAGAAGTTATTTGAATCAGCAAAATGCAGTTATCTTTTGAAGCTTCTGATTTATTGCGTAACTCTGACAGGTTATGGGCCCAGAAATCGCTCAAGAAGTAAAGTTAAAACTGCATTGTAATTTAAAGCTGATAAGAAGCTGTCTGTGTTGTTAAAGGAACAGGCAGACAAGAAAAATAAAGCAGGATGGCTGCTGCTATGGAATTTAAAGACAGTCCAATACCTAAATTGGGGAAGAAAAATTATTTAATTTGGGCTGCAAAAATGGAATGTTTTTTGAAAGCAAAAGAATTATGGGACATCGTAGCAGACCCCCCACAAGTGCTTGGAGCAGCAGATCAAAAGGCTCATGACAAAGCTATGGCTTATCTTCTCTTAAGCCTGGGGGATGATCAATTCTTAAATGTAGCTGAATTAAAGTCTGCAAAAGAAATATGGCAGAAATTGAAAGCAGTACATGTCAATGTTTCTGCGTGTAATGTGGTCCAACTTTCAAGAAAGCTTTTCAGAATGAGTTTGCAGACAGGAGATTCTATGGAAGATCATTTAATGAAAATGCAGTCTAATTTTCTAGAATTGGAGCAACGTGGAGTAAAGTTTCCAGAGTCCCAGAAAGTTTTATTAGTGTTAAACAGTTTGGATCAGAGCTGGGAGACTGTATCAGCTATTTTTGAAAGTAAGCCAGAAGCAGATTTGAATTTGGAGGCTTTGAAATCGTGTTTATTGAATGAATATGAGAAAAGGCTTTTCAGCCATGCTGATGGAAAATTCCACAGGCGGGGGCCCAACAAGGAGTACAGTGGAAATTTACAGCAAGTCTCCAGCAAAATTTTCCACAGGCTGCCTATCTCTAGCAACAGCCGAGATGTCTGCAGACAAGAGGAGAGCAGAGGCAGGAGAGATCAAGTTACACAGCAACAATTCTGCAAGCAAGATAAGAAAGCGTGTTTCATTTGTGGAGAAACCAATCATCTGCAGAAAAGCTGTGCACAGAGAAGAAATATGCAAGACAAGAGACATTATTTGCAAGGACAGATTGCAGTTGCAAAAGTTTGTTATAATAACAATAGAGACAAATGGTTGATTGACAGTGGGGCTAGTCAAACAATTGTTAATAATTCTGACTTATTTTCCAGATTTTTCCCAGGAAACCATGAAGAAGTAGCCTTAGCCAATGGTCAAAAGGCTAAAATCTTTGGAAGAGGTGATGTGCAAATTCCATATTTGGAATCCAGGTTTACTGATGTGTTATGTGTAACTGAAATGGAGCATAATTTGTTAAGTGTGTCTAGTTTAGACAAGCAAGGTTATGAAACCACATTTGTTAATGGGAAGTGTATCATCCAAAGAAATGGGAATGTTTGTGCACAGGACATAAAAGAGGATAATCTTTATGTATTGCAGGGACAAAAGGTCCCACATTGTTCCCAGATATTTAAAAATGTAGCAGAACATAATTCATGTGTTCATCTTCTGCACAGACGACTTGGTCATGCTAATTTTAAGGTTGTTCAACAAATGAAAGAATTTGCAGAAGGATTAGATTTGAAGGGATGTAAGGCATATTTGGATTGTGCAGTATGCAAAGCATCGAAATCCAAAGCATTCCCAGTGAGCAAGTTTAGCACAAGACAAACCACAAAAGCTCTAGAACTGGTGCATGCTGATTTAATTGGGCCTATGCAAGCCAGTTTGGGAGGAGCAAAGTATGCGCTGGTCATTGTGGATGACTACAGCAGGTTTGGGTTTTGCTACTTACTTAAGAGTAAAACAGAGGTGCTACAGCAATTTAAGCAATGGTTAAGTTTTGTAGAGAGAAGGTACAAACAACAGGTATGTCAGTTGCAAACTGACAGAGGTTCTGAATTTATGTCAACAAATTTTCAACAATGGTTGAGACAATTGGGAATAAGACACAGGCGCACAAATCCTTACACACCGGGGGAGAACGGAGTGGCTGAAAGGAGGAATGGTGTTTTGCAAACAATGAAAGACTCCTTACTGGAGGATTCTGGTATGAGCAGGTCATATTGGGGTGAAGCCATACTGACTGCCAATTATTTAGTTAATAGGCTGTGGAGTTCATCCATCAATAATACTCCATATGCAATGCTATATGGGAGAAAGCCTTCTCTAGCACATTTAAAAATATTTGGAAGTACTGCATGGGTACATATTCCAAAGGCAATCAGAAGAAAGGGACAACAAAAGGCTAGAAAGCTCAGATTTGTGGGCTATGAGCCAGGCTCAAAAGGGTATCGCTTTAGCGATGGAAGTAAAAGGATAGTGATTTCAAGATCTGCTAGTTTTGCAGAACAAAATTGGAACAGAATTGATGCAAATTCTGAAAATGTCTCACTTAGTGACGGTGATCCACTTAGCGACGGTGATCCACTTAGTGACAATAACTCATGTAATGATGGTGAATCATTTACTGAAGGTGTCTATGTTCAGGGAGGAGAGTCTGAACAAGATATGAAGACAGAAAAGCTTGAAACACAAGTACAGGCAATGCCACGTAGGTCAGAGCGTAGTAACAGAGGGGTACCGCCAGACAGGTATTCTGCCAGTAAAGTTAAAGTGTGTAATGTGTGGTATGAGCCAAGAAACTATAAGGAAGTATTGGCATTACCAAAAGTTGAACAAGAAAAGTGGAAGGAAGCCATGGATAAAGAGATGAAATCCATGGGAGATCATGAAGTGTTCACATCTGTGACTTTGCCACAGGGTACGAAAGCTGTAGGATGTAAGTGGGTATATAAGAAAAAGGTATTACCCAATAATGAAGTACAGTATAAGGCAAGATTGGTGGCACAAGGTTTTTCTCAATTAAAGAATGTGCACTATGATGAGGTGTTTGCACCAACTGTAAAAGGTGAGAGCATAAGACTAGCACTGGCATTAGCATCAGCTTACAGGCATAGAATTTGGCATTTTGATATAACCACTGCATTCCTCAATGCTGAATTAGAGGAAGAAATTTATATGGTTCAAGCGCCAGGGTATGAAAATAAAAAGCCTAACATGGTGTATAAATTGAACAAGGCCATTTATGGGCTGAAGCAGTCAGCCAGAAATTGGAATATCTGTCTAGATACTGCATTGAAAGGTCTTGGGTTCAAGAGTTGCAAAGCTGATGGTTGCATATACACTGGAAAGTTACAAGGTGGGAATTGTCTACTATTAGCATTTGTGGATGATCTTTGTTTCATTGCAAAGGATGCATCACAAGTTGAAGAATTTGCTAATAAGTTAGAAAAGAAATTTGAATTAAAGAATTTGGGAGAAATAAAGAATTATCTCGGTGTAGAGATACAAAAAACTGAAAAAGGTGGTTATATTCTCAGTCAAAGGAGAAAAATTGAACAATTATTAGAGAAGTATAACATGAAAGATTGTAATATTGCTCCTACACCTATGAGCACAGATTTTTACAATAGTTTGGGTGAGGATAAAAGTGAAGCCTGTGATCAGGAGATATATCACTCTGCAATAGGGAGTCTGTTATATCTGTCACAGTGGTCCAGACCAGACATAGCTTGTGCAGTGAGCATCTTAAGTCGCTTTACTGCTACACCTACAAAGTTGCATTGGATGGGTGTGAAAAGAATTCTCAGGTATTTGAAGGGAACTGTGAATTTGGGTCTTCAAATAAAGGTCACTGAAGAATTAAAATTGAAATGTTATGTTGATAGTGATTATGCAAATGATGTAAAAACCAGAAAGTCTAATTCTGGAATTGTAATAATGTTTGGAGGGGCTTTAATTGGTTGGAAGTCCAGAAAACAAACAACGGTTGCTATTTCAACTGCGGAAGCAGAGTTTATTGCATTGTCTGAGTTATGTTCTGAAGTAGTTTGGTATGTACAGTTGTTACAAGATTTAAATGTAAATGTAAATGAAGCTGTAACTGTTTATGAAGATAATGCTGCTTGTATAAAAATGGCAACAGGTGACAGAGTGAAGAACAGAAGTAAACATGTGGACATTAAGTATTGTAATGTCAGGGAAGCTGTAAAAGAAAAATTGATACGTTTACATCATTGTTCTTCAGAGGATAATTTAGCAGACATGATGACCAAACCATTGGGTGGTGTCCATTATAGGAAATGTTTAAATCCAATAGGTTTGATGTCTCTCCCAGTAATGAAGGGAGGAGTGTTGGAATATTCATGACTGGGAGAGCCATGTGATTGAGTCAGCCAATCTGGCTGAAGTGTTATTTGAGCATGTCCAGAAACTTAGCAAGAAGAAGGGTGTGGTTTACTCTGTCCACCATTATACTCCAGTATGAAAACATCTCAACATGTGATCTGAAACAAAGTGTGGTATTGTAAATGTTTTATTCTACTTATAAAGAAGTTATTTGAATCAGCAAAATGCAGTTATCTTTTGAAGCTTCTGATTTATTGCGTAACTCTGACAGTCCCCAACACCTCTTGTATTTTGCACTCCTCTAAAGTCTGTTAATTTCAGATGACTGTGAGTGACTATAATTAGCAGGAAGTTTATAGCACCTTATTGTTTTCTTTTGTTTATATTTTTGGCAATTTTATTCTGTGTTGTATATTGCCCAAAGTCTAGTCACTAAAATCTGTAAGCAATTTTAAATAATAAATAAATAAAGCCTTTTACTCCAGGCTTTTATTCCAAATGCAGTATTTGCTGCCTTCCAGTAACTGTGGCATCCTGCTTGTTATCCATATTCTTACATGAGAAGAGACAATACAGAGTCAAGCCAAGGAAAGAATGACGGTTTTATCGGTTATTGTGAATAGAACTGTGAAGGGATAGGAGAGAAAATTGCAATCATAATGAATCTAATTAAAATGAAGGTGCCACAGACCCAACAGGAAGTCATTTGGGAAAAGAAAAAAGATGTGTAGGAGGACAGGTGAACTGGGAGAGGAAAAGTATTCACCGGGTCATCTCATTGGCAAATTGCCACCCTAAAAAGCAAATGGGCACCTGCCATTGTGAGCCTTTGTGAGTCAAAGCAGTTTAGATGATGGAAGAAGCGAGTGGAGTAGGCTGAGCATACATGACTGCCATAGAACGATTCTAACCAATATTTTCATTTGTGTATCCTTTTCAAGAGCCCATTTATATGTATGATGGTAATTTGCATGAATATAAACTCCACATTAGAAAACCATAGCAAATGATAAATGTTTATATCAGTGGTGGGTTCTAAATAATTTTGCTGCTGGTTTGCGTGTGTGCATGCACAGAAGCGTCCCGGGTGGGTGGGCGGAGTGTCCCGGGTGGGTGGGTGGAGCCTCCCACCACCGGCGCTACCAATTCTAAGAACTGGTCCAAACCGGGAGCAACCCACCGCTGACTGCCATAGAACGATTCTAACCAATATTTTCATTTGTGTATCCTTTTCAAGAGCCCATTTATATGTATGATGGTAATTTGTGTATCCTTTTCAAGAGCCCATTTATATGTATGATGGTAATTTGCATGAATATAAACTCCACATTAGAAAACCATAGCAAATGATAAATGTTTATATCAGTGGTGGGTTCTAAATAATTTTGCTGCTGGTTTGCGTGTGTGCATGCACAGAAGCGTCCCGGGTGGGTGGGCGGAGTGTCCCGGGTGGGTGGGTGGAGCCTCCCACCACCGGCGCTACCAATTCTAAGAACTGGTCCAAACCGGGAGCAACCCACCGCTGGTTTATATGTTCCTTTCACTATACGTATGTGCCTAACCTGTACTGTATTATAAGAATGGGTTATTCAGGAAAAAGAAAAAAAGTATTTCTGCTTGTTTGTTTATTATATCTTGGATTAGAGATGTGCAGTTAGCCAAGATTTCATTCTAATGTTACAATCAGAGATGCAAGATTTCATTTGGATGTGTCATTCAAAGGCAAGGAAACCTGATTCAAAATGATTAAATCATAGATTTTAATAAAGAAATGTCAAAATGCTTCCTCTTTCTCCCCTTCCCCCTGCCCAAAGTTTCAATCAAGTAGATTCAGGATCTCACTGTAAGGAATTGTTAAAAGATTTCCTCTGTACCTCTTTTAAACAGAAAGAAAGAAAGTTCGGTACCATGACTTTCACATTGTCCAATAAGTAAGGTGACCAGATTTTAATATTTGTAAAGCAGGACACCATTGACAGGGGGGTTTTCTAGGGGAGCAAGACGGGAGGGGTCCGTCTCTCTTATCCTGCAGCTTTGTGCACCCCCCCAAACACCCCCCCTTCATCGCAGCCAGGGGTGGGTTCCTACCGGTGTGGGCTTGCCTGCAGAAGCTGGTGGTGCGAGGCTTCCCCCACCCACTTTCCCCGGCCGCTGGGACACCGCCATTTGCGTTCTTTTGTCCTCTGCGCATGCACAAAGCGTTCTGCTTGCACAGAGGGCAAAAGAACACAAATGGCGGCGTCCTGGCGGGTGGGGAAAGCGGGCGGGGAAAGCCCCACGCCGCGAACGCCACCAGCTTCTTCGGCTCTGTGGCGATGAGCAGGCAAGACCGCCGCTGCCCCTCTCATTGCCCTCCCTCCCTGCCTGGCAGGAGGAGGCAGGCGAGGCAGGAGGCAGAGGGGTGTGCAGGGCAAATTCAAATTCAAAAAGCGGGACTTTTTTGAAACGCCATGGGACGCGGGACAAATTATTAAAAAGCGGGACTGTCCCGCCAAAAGCGGGACGTCTGGTCACCTTACCAATAAGGTACCTGTAGTGAAATTGTATGGAACCAATGTAGAAAATGTACTGCACTAATGTTTAAGAAATATTCAAAACTGTTAAAAAATAAGGTGTCCGGTACCGGTAGAGCTGTCATAAGGACTTACTAGAACCTGAAGTGTTTGCCACTCTCCAATTACTTGCCTTTCTGGGCTGGTTGGCTCACTGGCAAAGCTAACCTTTTCTTGCAATGAATGATGCAAAAGAATACTAAAAGGCTAGATCATTTATAGTACAATGGTATTCTTCATTTCTGTTGGCTTTCTTAGTTACAAAGCTTGGCATGTATTCTTTAAATTTAGCTGATGTATCTCTTTAGGGAGAATAATATACTGTAGGTAGATACCATATTAGAAGCATCAAGAGTAATGGTTATGGCTTGTTGGATCTAATCTTTGTTAGAGATTTTGCCTCTATAACTTCATTTGATGAAGGATGCCATAGTGAGGTTACTACAAAAGGGACAACACACCTACACCAGTTAAAGAAGGCAGGAAGCAGCACAGTTGCGGTAGGATGACTGACGAAAACAGACTTACTTCCCCCCTTTCTCCCCACACACAATTTTAATCTGCAGAGTTGTCTTGGCAAGATGGGAAGAAATTGGTAGGCATGGGGCAAGAAATGGTATACCCATCCTTAATTGATCTGTGGTGGTCAATTGGATTATTATGACTGGCACAGAAAGAAGTAGCTAGACAGGTAGGATTTAGCAGTGGAAAGCATTCATTTCTAAATTCTAATTCTACTATCAAAATCTTAAGTCCTTGGGAGAATAGGAAAATCATAGTCTTTTGCCAGAAAAACAAGTGGCACATTTAGCAATCAAAGTCTCCAAGCCAAGAAGGTTCTCTTCTTCGGACTCATGCACTTAACATTACCTTCCTTCTTCTCCTTTGTAGTCATCTGGCTAATATTAGAAAGTGACGAGGATTCTGATCCAGGACTCTACAGTTCATGACGAACATTTTTAATTGGGCCTAAAAACAGATGGGTAAACTAGTAGGATTAATGGCTCCCAGTTAGTAGCCTATCAGAAGTATTTTGTGCTAACTGAAGTTTATTTTTCTTTTTTCTATGAACAAGATGAGCCAGTTACTTGGGGATATCCACCATACATCTCCAATTGAATAAGCCAAGCTGAAAGGTCATTGCTTCATATTTCACAGATGGAAAAATTGGAATGGAGATCTAATGCTATCAGTTGTGGCCTACTTCTGTTTCTTTGTACTTCTGGGAATATGAACCCTCCAGTTTAAAATACTTTCATTCTAGGTCTCATTTAACTGGGCATACATGCACATTTTCAGAGGTTTGTCTAAAGAATTTGTGGGGCTTATGGCTATTAGAATGACTTTTGAAGAGAAATATTTAAAAATATGCACTTGCACATCAAATCAGAGCTGCATTGCAAATATTTTATGGGCAAAAATGAACTCAGATATAAAAACTGCTTGAAAATGGCTCTAAATCCATTATTTATGAAAGATGTAGATTTATCAGGTCTAGGCATGTTTATTGGACCATAGTGTCAACAATTGTGAGCTAAGTGCTAGAAGTAAAAAAATAAATAATAACTTGTCAACTCGTTTAAAAATGATTTTAGCATCAGACAGTTGTCCTGAATCAGGGGCCTTTGAAAAATGCTGAAATTACAAGTTCTAGGAATATCAGGAAAAGATCAGGTTGCAGAAGGCTGGCTTATGTTGTGGGCATAATGCTAATGCTAATGCATATGTACACTGTCACTCTTTTATTACCTTTCTTCATTATAGCCTGTAATGCATTTGGCAGGAAAGTAAGTCTCTTTAATTGTCCTAGAAGCTTTAGTAGTTAAAAGTTCCAGGCTTCATCACATATTTCAAAATAAATGGAGGCCTTATTAGAGTCACAGCTGGATCACAGCCAATCAATAGCTGAGGAGAAATGTAAGAGGCAATTGGCAATATTAATAGTCCCTAAAATGGTAAAGGAATTATAAATCTGATTCACATATGTTATTTCAGATGAAACCATCTCCAGCAAACTTTTCAATGAAAGAGGAAAAATAGCCTGCATTGAATCATTGCTTTATTGTTCATTTCTATGTTCATTTCTATGTCATGTTCATTTCTATGTTATGAGCAGTGGTGGGTTCCTACCAGTGCGGTCCACTCTATAGCACTGGTAGCGGCCTGCTGGTGACGTCACAGTACCGGTGCGGTCGGTTGCCGGTGCGCCGCCATTTAAAAAAATTTTTTTTAAAAAAATTTCTTCTGCGCATGCCCAGAAGCTGAGTTTCTGGCACTGCTCATGCGATGCCTTCTTACCCCACAGTGAGTCCAAGCAGGGGAGGATGGCTGAGGGAGTGTGTGAGACGCTGAAAGAACGGGCGGCATAAGCTATCTCAATTCCCCTCCCTTCAGCAGTCCGAGAAGCCACGAACGCGTGGTGATGATCCTAGGCATTTTCACACATTTGAGGCTTCTCAGGCTGCTGAGGGGAGGGGGAATGGGTGGCAGGACCTATCTCAGTTCCCCTCCTTTCAGCAGTCCAAGAAGCCACGAACATGCGGTGATGATCCTAGGCATTTTCGCACGTTCGAGGCTTCTCGAGCTGCTGAGGGGAGGGAGAACGGGCGGCAGGAGCTATCTCAGTTCTCCTCCCTTCAGCAGTCCGAGAAGCCACGAATGCGCGGTGATGATCCTAGGCATTTTCGCACGTTCGAGGCTTCTCGAGCTGCTGAGGGGAGGGGGAATGGGCAGCAGGACCTATCAGTTCCCCTCCCTTCAGCAGTCTGAGAAGCCACGCCTACCCAGTCACATGGCTGGCAAGCCACACCCACAACATAAGCCACGCCCACAGAGTGGTAGTAAAAAAATTAGGAACGCGCCCCTGGTTATCAGGAAAGGATATTGTACTGCTGTTTCCAACCAAGATGTCCAAGAAACACAAGCTGTTTTTGCTTAAAGATTTGAACTGTTCCCTTCGCTGTCAGAACTTTAAGAAAAGACTTGCTCTTCTGTTGAGCTTTTATGAAGCTGTAAGTTTTCTCTTCCATTTCTTTGAACTATCTAATGGGGCTGATCAAATAAGATGGCTGGGTTGACCATTTCTGCATTTGTTTTAGATTCTTCCCGATACAGAATGCCCATTCATGAGATCCTTGAAGAATACTGTTGTTGTTGTCATTTAAAAAAAAAATTTTTAGCCCTGTGATCGTGTCTTCAGCTTAACTAAGAGAGCAAGAATTGAGAAGCAGGGGCTCAGAGGGACAGAGATAGAAAATTAGCAATGAGATATTAAAAAGCATTGATGGTAGGAATGAGGAAAGGAAAGATCATTGCTAATTAGAAAAAAATTGAACTGAAGAAAGTTAATTAGTAATGAAACTTCTGACTAAATGATGAGGATTTTGAATACGGGCTTTGTCAGCAGTTGAAATTAATTACATGCTCAGGCATGGAGGTGGCAAAGGAGAGATAGCAGGATTAAAACCTGGTTCAAATCTGTTGCCGTGGTGACTAGAGATAGTCCTGTGGGTGATTGTGATATAATTAACCCCTTTTATGGATTTTGTTTTTTAAATTTTTTAATTTTATTTTATACAAACAATCCATCTTTTGTTAAACAGTGTGTCATCTGGGTACAAATATTTTGTGCAATAACAGTTAGAGTTTACAGCCATATTCATTATTTAGTCTATTCTTAGCTTAATACCAATACATTAAATATCTGCTACCGTACTGTGACAATCCTCTTCTTAATTTATTTAACTCTATTAATTATATTAACTCTATTAATACATTTCTATATTTCACTCATCTATTTTCATTTCTAACTTTTATATTTATTCTCTAACCATCGATAGTATGACTCCTGAATAATATAATATTCGGTTTGTTCTTTCTCTTTAATTGCCAGTGTTAACCTATTCATTTATGCACATTCTAATATTTTCCTAATCACATTCTCCTCTGTAGGGGTCTCTTCACTTTTCCAGTTTTGTGCAAATACAATTCTAGCTGCTGTTATTACATGGATAACCCTTTTATGGATTTTCTTGGTTCAAGAAGAGTAGTATGAGTTCAATGTTCTGCTTTGTTTTGTTTTTACTTAATTCCTTTCATTCTTTGACTCCTGATCATTTTGGGGGGAAATGTAGGATTCTTTTGCCTACCACTTAACTCCACAGCTGCTACAGTTTTTCATCAGTTTCCCTCAATGCCACTATCAACAACCTGAACTGAGCCAATGTTAGCTTCTAACACAGAACTGCTCCCAAAACTCAGAAACCAGGAATTGTTATAGTATATAAAATGCTAACCAGATTTGGTCAGTTTATATTTGTGGTTTGGCTTCGTACTATGTTGCTCAGTATAATAGCAGCAAAATAAGAAATCAGTTAGATTTATACATATTTAACTCTGTTTTGTTTTTATCAAGGCTTGTTAAATAAATCTAAACCCCCCACCCACCCAAAACAGTGAGTACTTCTCTATGGTCGAAGTATGGCTGGGCAGAAGTCCCAGAGAGAAGTGCAATGTGCAAATTCTATACAGAGAAACAGCTGCTGAAAGCTGGAGTAACTTGAAAGTATATCAACCAATTCCTGTCTTACCTTTCTCTTAGTAAAAAGTTGAGAGGAAGCTTGGGTGGGGTGGGGTGGAGAGAGATGTAGCTTTGCAACAGTGCAGATGGTTGCTTGCAAATAGCCCTGGGACAGAAGAAGAGAGTGCTAGAAATTGGGAAGTTTGGAAACTGGTATAAATAGCTGTGTCCCCCCCACCTTCCCAATTCCTTGTACATAGTAAAAACAAAATGCCTTCACCATCTCATGTTAAAGAACCTCCAACCTGCACTTTAGGTACAGTTCACCTGTGCATTCTAGGCTGCTTTTTCCCCATATGCCCATCCTGCCAGCACCCTTTTTTCTCATGGAGAAGAAATTGGTGGCACTTCAGGCTGGTTGACTATACCATGAATCCATTCCTTTCAGCAGAGTTCCTGAGATCTTTCTAACCTGCAAGATTAGACACCTATCCTTTGACACTGCCATTTTCTGCCAGAGTTGCAATTCAAAGAGAGATCTCAGCACTTTGCCACATACATTTAGAAGGTGCCATCAGTTATGAGATCAGGAAAGAAAGGCATATATAAATGATTCCATTATTGAGGTGGATGCTCTCTCTCTCTCTCTCTGATAGGATGAGAATAACTCTCATTAGAGGCGAAAATAGATCTTTTCCCGGAATTCTGACATTAGAAATGAAACCGCAGTTTAAAGTTCTAAGTAAAAATATTTTTTTTGGTACAAAAACAATAAATCCTCATTAATTACATCTCTGATATAAAAAGGCACGTCTTGCTTCGACAGAAGCTAGGAACAGAAGGGCTGAACGGAGAAAGGAATGTACACATGCGTACTAGGAACATGTCAACCACGTGCTCAGGAATAAACCATTATATTAGATAGGGATGCTTCTCCCTGCATATACATGTAACAGGCAATATAAATATCACTGCCTGACTCTCTCTCTCTCTCTCTCTCTCTCTCTCTCTCTCTCTCTCTCTCTCTCTCTCTCTCTCTCTCTCTCTCTCTCTCTCTCTCTCTCCCTCCCTCCCTCCCTCCCTCCCTCCCTCTCCCCCTTCCCCTCTCTCTCCCCGCTCTCACCATCTCCCTCTCTCTCTCTCCCCTTAGAGTTTGTATATATTTTAAATTTAAATCATTTCAACTTTAATGCTGATTTTCCTATTTTTAACTACAGGTAGTCCTCGAGTTGTGATCACAATTGAGCCCAAAATTTATGTTGCTAAGTGAAACATTTGCTAAGTGAGTTTTCCCCATTTTACAACTTTTCTTGCCATGGTTGTTAAGTGAATCATTGCATTTGCTAAGTGAATCTGGCTTCCCCGGTTACTTTGCTTGTCAGAAAGTCGCAAATGTAAATATGAAACAGTGCCAAGCATCTGAATTTTGATCACCTGACTATGGGGATGCTTCAACAGTCGTGTGAACAACGTTCATAAGTCACTTTTTTCAGTGCCGTTGTAACTATGAACAGTCACTAAATGAAATGTTCAAACTGAATGTTGTAAGTCAAGGACTACCTGTACTTGTTTTCATATATGTTTTATTTCTTACTGACTATTGTATGCTGCTCGGAGTCAGTTCTCGTGAGATAGGCAGCTACATAAATTTGACAAATAAATGCTGCCTTTTCAGGACCTTGGAAAGCGTCCTTCACAAATAGGATGTGGTGCAGTTATTCCCATTTTTTTTTCAGAAGTTTGTAGGCAGAGTGATTTCTGTGTAGACAAGTATAGGAACTTAAGCAGCTTTTACATTTTATAGTAATATTAATGTAGCCGCATGAGTACCTTTCATCACTGAGCTTTAAATTCCCTGTTATTATCTTCTGTAAAACCCAGCAATATTGCAAATGATTGTAAATAGTGTCAAGCAAGCTTTGAACCATTTAATGCAAATGAACTGTTAGACTCTATATTGCCATCAGTAGGCATAAGATATCCTGCCTTTTATTAAATAAAAAAGATCAGGATGGATAACCTGAACTGGGATATTATCTTAAGCATTCCTTGGAAAAAGGCAGACCAAAGCAGTTTAGCTATCAGGTTCTGTCCATGAACCGGATGGTTGTTAGTTTATTCCAATTCTAGAGAAGACAACCAGGGGGAGGGGCATCCCAGGTTTGCCAAATCATGAAATAGTCATGGTTGAAAAGACTCTATTTTGAAGTGCAAAACTGTTGTGCACAAAAATATTGAATTACTAGACTGTCACCCATCAGGACATCATTTCAGAAATATATTCTTATCTAAACTGAGAAACAGAATGATTACAGGTGGGCAAAAATGCAATGAGAATGGGAGCGGCTTCTGATGGTCTGCTGGCTTCCCCATTAACTTTTCTTGTGGGAATGTGGCATGGAGTGTGAAAAATGATGATCATGTGACTCAGGGGCAGGTTCCTCTTACCTGGCTACTGGTGTGCTGTGCGCGCATCATCACGTTTCACGCGCGCTCACGTTCGCTACACGCGCGTGTCCCCTCGCACGATTTTGCTTCCGCACATGCACAGGAAGCAAAAAAAGCCCAAAATTCGGGAAAAAAGATGGCTCCGCACGACGGACCAGCAAAGACGGCACCGGAGCCGTCGTGCGCAAATTGCGCAATCGGCAGGTCCCTACCGGAACGGCGCACTGGACCGCACCGGTAGCAACCCACCACTGATGTGACCGCAGCTGACTATAACAGTGTGGTGATGCTAAAGAGGCCACAACTTTGCCAAATTTCAATCCCAGAATTGGGTGCCAAATTTTTGATTCTTTAAATTAGCCCAGTTGAGATATCTTGATTCAAACATTGTTGATGCACTGTTTCACCCAACTGAAGGTTACAAACAGACTGGATTTAGTAGTATAGAGATGCATACCCAGATGTCAAAAATATACAACTTTATAATGTTCAGTAAGTATATCATTCCTAAATTTTCTTTATATGCACTAGCAAATAACTAGGCAGACAGAGGATCTCTAAGGATCAAAGATTCCTGAACTCTCAGTGCAGAAAGGCATAAAGCAGCTCTGCATGGGGTTGTTTCCATGTTGCACTTACAATGTCTAGAGCAGCAAGTTATTTTGTTCCTGCTCTGACAGGTCTCCAGGAATATCTTTTTCAGGGAATAAGAGCCAGTTATTTAAATGGGCAAGGTTGGTATAAGCACCACATTCTTATTAGCAAAGGCTTGTTGAGTGTTCCAAATTAGTTTAGCCCCATCCAGAACCTGAAGCTCTATGTATAGTAGTCCAATTATATGGTTGATGATTTTGCTATTCTTCTATGTTGGATAAAAGTTGTAAAAATAGTAAAAATCTGGTTTTCACCAAACAGGTTATCAAAGGAATTTCTCATCCTGCTTGTGATGTGATAACCGTGCTTGTTTTTTTCAATAGAATCAGAGCAATTAAATGAAATTGTTTTGTCACAATTATTTGTAATTGTTTCTTTTATGATTTCGGGTTTAAGGTATAAAATTGAAAACACATCTGCTTGAAATCAAGAAAGCAATGTAAATGTGTATAGAAATTAGGCTATATTCCTTTTCTCTTTTTCATTTGCATTTAGTTTAACCTATTTATTATTTCCCTTTACCATTTCCAGTGAACGACAGAGTGTAGGGAATCCTAATTCTTCACCAATATTTCACATTCTAGTAAGAAGTTTTACTTGAGTTTTAATTTGAATAAATGCTGATAGAAATGTTCTTGAAATTTTATAGTTCTTTACATGGCATACTATTGGGGCCTTTATTCTCATTAGGCTAAATTTAAATATAGAAGCTGCAAAACAAAGATATGAAGGCACTTTCAGCTCATTTAAGGCTACCAGCCTCTGAAGCAGTCATTTAGAAAATCCTCATGGATATAAATCTACATTAAGAATGGCTCAATTTCAGAAAGTAGAAAAGGGCATGATAGGATGACAGAAGAAACAGGATGGTAAATAGTTTCGGTATTTGTGCCTTCTATGCAAAGTGAGGGGACAACTCAACAGTGGCAATAGCAATAGCAATAGCACTTTTCTTATATACCGCTTCATAGTGCTTTACAGCACTCTCTAAGCGGTTTACAGAGTTCAGCATATTGCCCCCAACAATCTGGGTCCTCATTTTACCCACCTCGGAAGGATGGAAGGCTGAGTCAACCTTGAGCCTAGTGAGATTTGAACAGCTGAACTGTTGAACTATCAGTCAGCCTGCAATGGCTGCATTTAACCACTGCACCACTTCAGCTCTGGCGACGAGGGCTTGGGAGTAGGAGAACGAAGATGATCTACTTAGGCACGAGGAACCAGCCAGGCACGCCTCACCGAGGATGTCTGCCTTCCATCCACCGGCGCCTTTCAACCCGGCTAAAGAGAAATGGGAGTCGTATATGAGTAGGTTTGAATGTTTCTTGGAAGCAAATGACCTGTTGGGCCTGACTGATAACAGAAAAAGAGCACTTTTCTTAAGTCACTGTGGCCCCGAGGTGTTCGACACAGCGGAGTTACTGTCAGACCCAACCCCGGTACACACTGTGCCGTGGCAGGTCCTGCAAGCAACTTTAAAGACCCACTACGCTCCCACTCAATCCAAAGTCATCCGGCATTATGAATTCCAGCGGAGACTGCCGCAGGAGGGTGAGACCATTAACCAGTACATAGCAATAGCACTTAGACTTATATACCGCTTCATAGTGCTTTACAGCCCTCTCTAAGCGGTTTACAGAGTTCAGCATATTGCCCCCAACTATCTGGGTCCTCATTTTACCCACCTCGGAAGGATGGAAGGCTGAGTCAACCTTGAGCCGGTGAGATTTGAACAGCTGAACTGCTGAACTAGCAATCAGCTGAAGGTCGCAGTGCTGCTTTTAACCACTGCGCCACCTCGGCAGCTCCAACCACTGCCCTCCACAAAGGTTATGAGACATATTAATGAAAAAATAAGTATCACAGTAGCTACTGGTCATGATATTTATAATATCATGACCAGTAGCTACTTCAATAAACGATCAGAAGTGATAGGTCTCTAAATTTTAATCCTTGGGGGTTAGTGGAGAGTTTATTATTGTTAAGGTTATTTTCTTTATGTTTTGCTTATGGACTTTCTATAGCCATCTTACTGTTGACAATGAGAAACTTGGAACCTAGATAGATCTTTGTTTTGTCCCAGCAGTATTTTCCTTATCTATGTTGGATGAACCCTTGCGGAAAAAAATGAAGCACTGCTAGAAGGATGCTGGTTGTTGTTGTTGTTTTTTTTTAATGTATCTCAGTCAGGGATATATTAGTGCAGAATTCATCAGGAGGGTAAGATGTGATAGTTTTACAAGACTGGTAACCATGATCTTATTTTTGGAAAAAATTAGACAAGCAAATAAATTGGTCATTTTAGAGTGGCAGACAAAGGAACTCATGTAAACAACTTATTCATTAATTAAATTCTTCTCAGGTGATACTACTTTAGCCTGTATCTGAAGTATCCATAATTGAAACCTTTTTCCATGGAATTATTTCTTTTATCTATAAGAATATATTTTGTACATGATTTTCCCCCCATTCTATCTATGAAGGAATATGCTATCCTGTGATTTTCTCACCTGCAGTCTAATGGTACGATCTAAGAGCAATTGTATTATCTCAATTATCTACTGTTTATGCATTGTGTTGCTATGGTCCTATTGCTTGCTGCTGTACACTCTGACAGTTTTTTTAAAACAAAAATTTAAACTCTGGTATACCTGAGGGTTAATTATACTGTTTGTAAATGAGATTTGTTTTCCTTGACTTTATCTCTTCCTTCCACCTGGTTTGAATGTGTCAGCATGATGGTGATCCTACTGAACTGTGTCACACTTGGAATGTATCAACCTTGTGATGATATGGATTGCCTCTCCAACAGATGTAAAATTTTGCAAGTAAGTAGCTCCCTTTCTATAATGGCAATATGTGACCTTCTGGTTGATATCTTGACATATATTCCATAACTATGTTATGTGAACTAAAGTCATCAGCAAAATCATGTAGAAATAAGGCCCATAACAAGCCAGCACTTTTTAAATAAACTGTCAAAATGTCAAACTTGCTATTCTAGCTATTCATACATCTGCTTCTGTGTTTCCCCATATAACGTTAGACTATATTATTGGGACTTTATTCATTCATTCCCTTTCAGTTTTTCCAAATGTGAATATCTATGTCAGTTATTTATTAGAGCTTCTTGTGGATCCTGCTGATATATGGAGTATTGAGACAGCAAATAGCACCAAAGTGGGGTGCTTGCTCACTTGTTTCATAAACAAAGCCAAAAGAAATTTCTAAAAAGTCTTCATTAAAAAGTGGTTGATGTTCAATGTTCTAAAAAAAGATTATAAAACCATTTCTAAAACTCCATCAACCCACAATCAGACATAGAAATTGAGAGGATTTGAAACAAGGTAAATCTTCCTAAGAGCGGATGACCTATCAAAATCAACATAATTTTGATTGATTCCCAGAGTCTTCAATAATAAAGACTATACATATAAAGTACATAAATACATACAGAAAGTCACACAGAACTATTGAACAACATATACTAGTCTGCAGGTCTCTATTGTTCATCTTTGTGTTGTACGCCGCCCTGAGTCCCCAGGAAGATGGGCGGCCTGTCTATAAGATCGAACAAACAAACAAACAAACAAACAAACAAACAAACAAACAAACAAACAAACAAACAAATAAATATTGCCTTGGCTAAAGTAATTACTTTCATGAGTCCATCATCAGAAAACTACTGGGAGAGTAGCAATATAGAAGTCATTCCTCACTAAGAAGAATGTTGATGCTCATTTCAAGTTTCTCAAAAACTACCTGGCTAAACCTGCAGATGTCTGGAGGAATATTCAATGGATACAAAAGTCAAAAGTGGAATGTTTCAGTTTCTGTGGAATACATTTTGTCTGGAAAAAATAAACATTGCATTCCACAATAAGAACTTCATACCATGTACAAAGAGGAGACAGAAGTTTACTTGAACCAGTCAATATTAACCAGTGAGGATACAAGCAACAAAGTTACAGTCATACAGTCATTTGTGGGAGGAGATGGGAACGATGAGAAGATTAATAGTAGTGCAGACTTAGTAAATAGTTTGACAGTGTTGAGGGAATTATTTGTTTAGCAGAGTGATGGCGTTCGGGAAAAAACTGTTCTTGTGTCTAGCTGTTCTGGTGTGCAGTGCTCTATAGCATCATTTTGAGGGTAGGAGTTGAAACAATTTATGTCCAGGATGCGAGGAGTCTATAAATATTTTCACGGCCCTCTTTTTGACTCGTGCAGTATACAGGTCCTCAATGGAAGGCAGGTTGGCAGTAATTGTTTTTTCTGCAGTTCTGATTATCCTCTGAAGTCTGTGTCTGTCTTGTTGGGTTGCAGAACCGAACCAGACAGTTATAGAGGTGCAGATGACAGACTCAATAATTCCTCTGTAGAACTGTATCAGCAGCTTCTTGGGCAGTTTGAGCTTCCTGAGTTGGCGCAGAAAGAACATTCTTTGTTGTGCTTTTTTATGACTTTTTTGATGTTAGGTGTCCAATATTACTGAGCTGAAGTGGTTTGCTATGAATAATTCCTGTAAAGCAATGTGAAAGACATGAGAGATGCTTTTGTTTATGAAGTAAATGCAACAATCACCAAATCTTTACATTAGCTGTTCACTCAGCCTGATGTCAGGCTCAAGCCCAAAGGCAATACAATGAAATCCAAATGAATCCAGTCCTTTATTTGCTTATAACTAATGGAGAGAAACTTGCCAAACTAAATCTGTAACCTTCTAACCCAGGGGACCCCAGCCCCCAGTCCATGGGCTGGCACAAGTCCACAGTATGTCAGAAACTGGACCATACAAACAAGCAAAGCCCCATCTGCAGGATGTAGGCAGCACATGAAACCACACCTCCTCTGGTCTGCGGAAAAACCTTTCTCCACAGAGCTGGTCCCTGGTGCCCAAAAGGTTGGAGGCCGCTGTTCTAACCTACTTGAAATATGGTCTCTTATTCTCTTCCTCATCTAGGGACCGCTCATTCATTGGGATCCCTCATTCGTTGTAACATCAAACAACCACTGAAAAAGTAGACATTATACAAGGACTACCTGTAGACCAGCGGTGGGTTGCTCCCAGTTCGGACCGGTTCTTAGAACAGATAGTGCCGGGGGCAGGACACTCTGCCCATCCGCCTGGGACTCCACCCACCCACCTGGGATGCTTCTGCACATGTGCAGAAGTGGTGCGCGCGCACGCACGCAAGTGCACATGCAAAACGGTAGCAAAAAGATTTACAAACAACCACTGCTGTAGACTGTTTAATACTGTATGTTCTAAATAGCAAACATTGTTGGACTGGATTACAAATATAAAAATAGCAAACAAACAATAAACAATAGATTAAAACAAACAAAAATGTGTAAAGATTATATCAGACAGCTAAAAAAAACAAAGTTCTCAGCCTAGTCCAGTGATGGCGAACCTATGGCACACATACCACAGGTGGCACATGGAGCCATATCTGCCGGCACTCAAGCCGTTGCCCTAGCTCAGCTCCAGCGTGCATGTGCACTCCAGCCATCTGATTTTTGGCTCGCACAGAGGCTCTGGGAGGGTGTTTTCGGCTTCGGGAGGACCTCCGGCGGGCGGGGGAGGGCGTTTTCACCATCCCCAAGCTCCACGGAAGCCTCTGGAGCCTGGGGAGGATGAAAAACGGGCCTACTAGGCCCACCAGAAGTTGGGAAACGGGCCATTTCTGGCCTCCATTTTCACCCTCCCCAGGGATTGAATTATGGGTGTGGGCACTCGCGCATAAGCGATAGCAAGTGCGCACGCGCTTTCGGCACCAGAGGAAAAAAAGGTTAGCCATCACTGGCCTAGTCTATTATTTGTTAAGGGACCAGGTAGACATTTCTAGAAAAAGTGTTCAGTGGAAGGATTGGTGGACCTACTAAAATAGGCTCCTTTCTCTGTAAGCTATCTGCAACATCTTTGTGGGTGGCAGTGCCTGCAAAAGGGTCTTCAAACATTATCTTAAACCATGTATTAAGACTATATAGAAAATCCTGTTTTTGTATTTCATATGTCTATTCAAAATAATGGTTAAAATTAATTTAAATCTGCATTTTTTTCTTATGGACATTTTAGGTGTTTGATGACTTCATTTTTATCTTCTTTGCTATGGAAATGGTGCTGAAGATGGTGGCCTTGGGGATATTTGGCAAGAAATGCTACCTTGGAGATACCTGGAACCGCCTGGATTTCTTCATTGTTATGGCTGGGTAGGTGTTTTCTTTCTTTCTTTTTTAACCTTACAGAAATACACTAATAGACTAATAGATATGGAATTGGTCGCTGTCTCTAAACATAATTTGAACATAACTGTAAGAATGATTCAATTCTGTCATGTTAAAAATTAAAAAGTGAATTGAAAGCATGTCCCCATACATTGAAGGGTCAAAAGGACTGCTAAGAAAACTTGATACAAATGAAAAAATTCATCAGCACATCATAGTCTTTCAGCCAGTCTCATACTCATTTGTTGGGAAAGTTAATGGCCTTCCTTACATTACTTGGGAAGGATAGATATTAAAGGCTGGTGAATGCCAATGAAAGTTGGCTGTGGGGGGGGGGGTTGCATTGCTATGTTTCTCTAAGTAAAAAACACTTGGAAACATCTTATAGCTTCAGAATTCATATATATTATATAAGTCCCCTTTGGGCATAATATGGGTACTTACTAGAATCCCCTGCTTTGTACATGAAATTGAATTAAAATGTCCTAGTGAGTACCTATTCAGTTTCTATTTTAATACTTTCACAGAAATAATGTCTACAGTATCCCTAATTGATTAGTATCACTATCAAACTATTTTACCATTATAAAATTCCCTCCCTAATATTCAGCTAAAATACTTTCCTGAAACTTTACCACTCTGAAACAACGAACAGGTAATGAGCCCATTCTGTTTGTGTTATGAGCTGCTAGGAAGCTAATTTAATTGTTAATTAATTTAAGTACCAATAGTGCTTACTATTGGTACTTAAATACCAAGGATTTACAAAGGCTGTTGTCCAGGCTGAATCTTGTGATGCTGCATCTGACCAATTGGATGGTTCTTAGCCCATTGTACAAGACTTCCCTCTTCAGCATAACTTTAAAGGGGCAGGGAGGAACTGAAAGGAAGATGCTTAGAAGTCCCCCCAAAAAAGAACTTACCACCATTTTGTAAACAATTTGAAAACATAAGGAGGTGATGTGAAATTGTGCAATTCTGGGAAAAACTAATCCTTAAATATATAAAAATCATTTAAGGAACATAATAGTAACAATAGAAGGCAACAATCATATAGTCAGAATTCCAAAGAAAAAACAGTTGGATATTGCCATCTTAATGAATATCTTAAGATTCCAAACATGTTCAGATGATGTTGCAAAAATGCAGGTTTGAGGAAATTTATCTAAACCTTCTGTTAGAATGTGGTTGGGCAGGCCCTTCTTGCTCCTTCGCTTTTGTTCTTCCTCTCAAGCAATATCCTCACAAATTTATAAACTTTCGAGGACAAGTGAAAAGTACTTTTTGGGAGTGACTGTTGCTTTTCCCATTATTCTTCCCATGATATAATCTGATTCTACATGGCAAACCATAGAATTATCTAGTGGTTCATTCCATCTTCCCAATAACCATTTGCTTCAGTAAAAAGCACTGAGTAAAGTTTTCCCCATAATATCACTGTATTATGACAGTAGGGTGTTAATGTCTACTGAAGATGATTGAAGTGATACTGTTCTGTTATGCCAAAAGATAGTGTACGATGCAATGGAGAATACAGTTACTTGCTGTGTTTAAAAAACTAAATGTCTATTAATGCATCTTAAATTTGTGTTTGTATTTTTTCACATCCATTCACATTGTTGATCTATATTCAAGCTTGTGATCAACTACAGATTCTTTTTTTTTTTTACATATGCCTTTATATACCAATTATACCCTTGTGCATTTGATGAGGACCCAGATTGTTGGGGCAATATGCTGACTCTATAAATCACTTAGAAAGGGCTGTAAAAGCACTATGAAGCAGTATATACTATAAGTCTAAGTGCTATTGCTATTGCTATTTCTTCTACGTGAAGAGCTCTGTATCTGTCTCCATACACTTCCTTTTTTTCTTTTTTCTTTGAGCCTACTTTCCTAATCTATCAAAATAATTTTGATTTTTGTCTCTCAGTACATATTAATAACCACCCAATGTAATTCTGTATCATCAGCAAATCTGATAAGTAGCTGGTACAAAGCATAGAAACAGAACGGAGTTTTCATGATCAGTTCAGTGCTGTTTCATTTTACAGAGTTTGGGCATTAAGGACATATTTTTATTAAAAGCAAAAGCATTGTGATTCTATCTTTACTTTCCGATGGCCCATCTAAGCACACCTCTGGGACAAGGTGACATTTAAGTGCTTTAACAGCCAAGTTGCTGTATTAAAGCTGCAGTAGTCACTTCCTCTGTCCCTCTGCAAGCTGAGTGAAGGGCACATAGGGATTTACAAGTTAAATATCTAGTTGCACTGTCACAGTTTACACTTGTAGCCAAAATTTTACAGAATGGTGTCATTATACAATCAACATTTGCCCTGCAAATTCTTTTTCTCAGTAAATAATCATTTATCATTTTTATCTGGAATTTACAACTAGCAATGGGTTTTATCTGGAATTTACAACTAGCAATGGGTTCAAGCTTAATTAAGTAGAAAACAGCTCTGTAAAATGGTATTTTCTATAGCAAAGAATAGCAATACCATTTCTTTGTATTCATTCCATTAAGTCGGCACAGAATTGTCACTTGGCTTGTTTTAGATCAGTGTAAATCCTTTATTGCCATCTACAAGTTTTTATTGTTGTCATTGTTTAATGCAGCCGGAATGTTACTGCTGGCCAAATTTGAATGTCATACAATCTAATTAATTATCTTGTGCAAATGAGAATCTTTTCACTTTGAAAAATGTGCCAGATCTAACTTTGAATCCTGTCATTTATTATGTCAATATATATTTCTATCAGATTAAATGATAGAAAATGCCTCAGTTATAGAAATGGGCATAAATATCTTCCTTTCACCGCAGAACACCCATAACTCCAAAACAGGAACTCCGTTTCTATTGATCATTCAAATCTAGGAGAATCTCATAAAATTCATATGTATTTTGGGGGGTTGGGGGTGGAATTGGAAACAATCTATAGCTCAAATGCAAGCTGAGAGAAAAGGCAGTTACAATTGGCAGATTTATTTGCTGATTTTCTGGAGAAATATTATTACTATTGTAATGATGTAGTATGTTGCCCTTCAAAACATAGTTAATAACACAACAGATTTACTGAGAAAGTTACTCAAAAGACAACTCACACTAGTACTCTCAGTGTAACACTCAAGGTAAAATTTATATATTATTTAAAATGTTCAGAATCAAGTTCAGTATCTTCGACAATTGCCAAAGTAAATGTATAGGTATGGGCACACCAATACTTGACCCATATTCCGGAACACAACTTGTTTCGTATGCCAGTTGGAATATAAAAGTGTATACTCTATTCATTGCAAACAAAAAAGACCATCAGGAAACAAAGAATAGAGAAATGCTTGTTGTTCAATGCACTGTTCTGAATTAGCAGTAATCTATTTTACCACACTATAGATTTCATTCCCTTCTCTCGTTCTTAATTCCAACATTAATTCATTGGGGAGGGGGGTTGTCCTAATTTTACCTAGCACTAAAACCTCTGAATATATATAGTTTAGTAAAGGTTTTATCAAAAGTTGTTACTCATATAAATTACTTAGAGGTTAAATCAAACTCACAGGCTGAGTTTAACAAACTGATAACACTTTGTAACCCCCCCCCCAGTCACCCAACATTTGTTCGATCCAAACTTCTATTGAACTAGGATACAATCCTCCCTTCTCCTGTATTGTGTGGAAGGAAGCATTGAATCCAGGTTTAATTGAAGTTTGATAGAACAAAGTGTAGCAGAAGAGTGAGATATGTGCCACTGATTTAGCAAAGTACCTAAAAATTGCTGATAGGTGCCAGTAGGCAGAATACAGAACAACAGAGTTGGAAGGGACTTTGGAGGTTTTCTAGTGCAACCCCCTGTTTGAGTAGGAGACCCTAAACCATTCTGGACAAAAACTTCTGGCCATTCCACTGATTAATTGTTCTCTCTGTCAGGAAATTTCTCCTTAATTTTAGGTTGGATCTCTCTTTGATAATCTTCCATCTGTTACTTCTTGTCCTGCCCTCAGGTGCTTGAAGAATAGGTCAACCCCCTCTTTTCTGTGACTCTACACTCTTTATAGAATCTCATGCAACTTTTTTATATTGTGGTGACCACAACTGTGGACACAATTGTCAAGCACTGGAAATCAAGAGCCAAGGCAGTTCAAATTAATACAGGTTCATTACATGCTAACACTCTCCTCAAGAATCTGAACTACAGTTAAGGGAAATCGGCAGTAGATAAGGATCAACAGAATTCAAAATGGGCTGGACTTATATGTCTTGTGGGCCTGAAGGAACTCAAAACTGATGATGTGCTTGACCCCTCTCTCTGGCTCAGCATGATCATCTCCTATAACAGTATTCCAAATGTGGCCTTACCAATGCAGTATAAAGTAGTACTAAAACGTCTATCCCTCTCTTGATACAGCCTAGGATTGCACTGGCTTTTTTGGCAATTGCTGCACACTGCTGGTTTATACTTAAGTGGTTGTCCAGTAGGACACTTAGATCCCTCTCATAGTTACTGCTGTTGAGCCAGATACTGTTTAGTATCTGGCTCAACTGGTTGAGGTAGATTTCCCACCAATGAGACAATGAGCTTTTCAAAACAATAACTGATACCAGTTTTAGCTCTGATTTTGCTGAACCATTGGAGAGCTGGCAAAACCCTGATTCAAGGTTCCAAATGAGTAAGAACAGAGAGCTGGAGCTGATTCAGAGTGGCACAACATCCTTGGATGGAGGAGCCTGTCTGTCTGTCTGTCTTCTCTTCCCCATTTAGGAATTAGTTCATAAGTAAAAGTTACAGTTCAAGAATAAAAACAGTTGCATTTGATAATGTATTGGAAATGCAGCTAACCCAAAGAACATTCATAAAATAGAAGTCCAATAGAAATGTAATGTAATGTAATGAAATGTAATGAGCTATAAATACTGTGAAACAAACGAATACTCTCTTTTCAGCGGTAAATGGAGTATCAAGTGGAAATGCTGTCAGGGTTTGGCAATCTTTTGTGGTTCCTTGAGTGAATCAGATATCATAGAAATGTCTCTCAAGATTATTCTGATCATATGGGAAAAGGCTACCTAATCTCCGCCCCCAAGTTATTACTGCACTGTTCGCTTTGCATAGGCAATTTTTTGAGAAGCTGCAAACTGCAACTTAGGTCCCTAGCCTTTTTGAGAGCTGCAGTAGGATATCCAACGATGCACTGACATTTCTAGAAAGGATATGGCTGTAATTTTTTTGGGACTTTTGTTCCACTGAGATGAGGTTTCAGAATGGGAATGGGAATGAGAAGTCTCAGGGACAGCAAAATAGCTCTAACAAATATTATGCTAAAGCTTTCCCCGTGATTCAAAAACCTGCATCTTCCTTTGATTATAATGTGTGTATCTAGTAGAAAAATTAAGGAAAAAAAAGAAAAAAGTAATTTGTAGTCCCAATTGTACAAGATATTATATTCCCCAATTCTGGATTTATAAGGTAGGCTGTAAATCATCAATAAAATGACATTAGTGCTTATACAATAGTAGGCACACCTATTTTGTTTACTCAAGTATATTTCTTCCCTCATCTCCCCCTATTTGCAGATTCCAAGAGTTACAATTTCCCTTAATTCCACCATCTGCTTCTTGCCCTCTTCACCTTCACTTCCCAGGCAATTTAGTTGTTTCTGGAAGAAGACTCCACTGTCACTAAAAATGTACAGTTGCCATAGCAATGAGAATTGTCATCACTATATCTTTATTCCCTCTTCTCCTTCCCAGATTAAGAAGTGACTTTTAAAATAAAAGGCCACAAATCAATATTTTTCTTCTTTGCTGTCTCCCTTAAGAAATCAGACACTTCCCAAAACAAAAGCATATCTTTTGCTGGGCTAAATAAAACAAAGAAGCAATATCTTCTCTCCGCTGAATTCCCATTTCTTTACCATCTCTCAGGTTAGATTAGGCAGCAGGTGGCCAGGTGGCTAGTATTTGGCAGCTGCTGTTGAAGAACAAGACCATTCTCCATTTCATTTGTTTGCTGCAAGGATATTCACAAGGCAGGTATGATAAAAGAAAAAGAAATCAAGATGGCAGCTGTAATGGTGCCAACAAAGCTCTGCCTATTTTTTATACGTGCAGAGGATTTTGTTTATTTAATGGATGACTTACTTATTTAAAATGTTTGACCAGTCACACACCTCAGTCAAGGTGACTCTAGCAGGCTTATAGAAAATACAAAAAAAAAAAAAACCTCAGAAAAAATTAATACAAAAACACAATACAGAAACCAATGAGCAATCATGAAACAATAAAACAATATAATTGAGATAAAGATAAACACCATTATGTAAATGATGGTCACAACCCAAAGGCCTTGAGAAAAAGCCATGTCTTAACAACCTTACTGAAGGTCAGCAGATTAAGTGCCAACTATTTCTCATCTCTCATTCCATATTTCCTCTTTGTCCTCATTCCTGGAAATGTGACTCATGCAGTGTTATCGAGGTTAGTTAGTGGCATTGGTTCTCCAAGGTATCTTCCCAAA
This sequence comes from Diadophis punctatus similis, assembly GCA_023053685.1. Lineage (NCBI taxonomy): Eukaryota > Metazoa > Chordata > Lepidosauria > Squamata > Dipsadidae > Diadophis > Diadophis punctatus. The sequence goes on from JALIGW010000004.1 coordinate 29,359,100, forward strand.
AGCTTCAGCATCCAAGGATCTCTAATTTGCATACTCAGCAGATGGGTATAAATACCCCTATCCTGAAGACATCAACAGATTTTCTACGGAGACTTAAAAATGAACAGAATTTCAATTGCGCAATGGTGGCTGCCATCATGGCTTCTTTTTCCCTGTATACTGTGAACACCCCTGATTTGGCGTATGTTCTCTTGCAAATAGAGTTGTTTTTCTCCTCCCGAAGAACTGACTCACATTGGAGTGTACTTGCTCAACCAATTTTAACATAAGAAGCTTCTTTTCACAAAGTAGTTTAGAAGTAAGACTTCAGCATTTAAGATTAAGTGTGCTAAATTGCTTGTCAGTTTTGTAATGGTAGGTCTGTGATTAAGAGGACGAGGAGAGTGAGAAAGTCACTGCTTTGAAAAAGCATATGAGCTCCAATTTCTTTTCCATCTGACCTCATCTGGCTTGCTGCTTAAATCTGTTCTCCCATCATGGTTATTAGCATTTATCTGGAATTTTAGATTCTGGACCTTAATACTAGAGCATTATTCTTAATGCTTCTTCTCTATAAATGATAATTGTATGACTTTATTATGATAAGTAGATGATGTGGTGGAATCAACGGCGGAAAGGAAGGAGGCCCTGGTGGGGGTAGTTAAGAGATATGCCAGTCTAGACTCTATAGATGGGAGGAAGCATAGAAGGTCAAACACTTAGATCTATATCTGGCTTTCCCAGGGGAAAACAGGCAGTCTGGTGAAATTCTTGTGTACAGTGGAGTCAACAGTAATGGAACCTCTTGACCTAAGTCCCAGAGCCACCCCTTAGCTCTTGGAAGATATATATGGCAAAGTGAAATCCCAGACCTGGTACAAGATAATGTATAGCAGTGCCAATATGGAATTTACACTATCCTCAGTGAGTTGCCAACGATCACTGTGCATAACCTGAATCCAGGGGAACATCACCTAAAGATCATACTCAATTTCTTACCTTGTTTGCTTCAGTGGGCATGTGGCTGCCTCACTGAGCATATGAGATAAAATGAAATCTGAAGATATTTTTTCAGATCGAAAGAAATAATATTTATTCTAGCATATTTATTCTAGCATCTGTGTCATAAGTGCCAACTTAGGAAAATTCAGAATAGGGATACTCATTAACCTTGAAAACGAGTTTCTAATCTTTGTTAAATTGTTTCCAGTTCTTCAAACACAATAACAATTAAATTCCGAAAACAACACATTTTTAATTGCAAATCATATTTCAAATCATATTCCTAAGTGAATGTTAAAAGCAAGAAATTTTCACTGCCCTTTTATACAGCAAAAGTGCAGATTTGAAGGTATTTTTGAATTACTTAATGGGGTTAATTAAGACAAGAACATTTTCTATATATGATAAGCTAGAAAGTAGTTTTCATGAACAATAGATGTAACATACCTATTTCTAGACTGAACCATTTCAAATTACAGAAGGAAGGTCATATAATGGATTTTATTTCATGCTGAAAAGAAACTTAGATTAAAGAGAATTATTTTAAGCTTCTTTATTAAAGCTCATTTTTTCTCCCAAGGAATATTGAAGGAATGAAGGAAGATTGGTCATATGAGCCTGCAACATAGAAACATACATTCCACATTATCCCTTTTTGGCATAAGCAAAGGACAAAAATATCTAAAAAATAAAAAAAATGAAAGCCATGAGATAAGGAAAGAAAATATAGCTCAATCCGGGTTATCCCAACCTTATTCACTATACTACTCCATATCTTTCTATACTTGCACATCATCCTTCCACTGAATCAAATTTTAATTCTTGAAATGTTTCATCTCTTTTTTGAGGATTTCATCAGTTCTGTTCCACCATGTTTTTCTAAGTCTTCCTCTTCTTTAACCATTCATTCTTTTTTCATATATTTGTTTTACAATTTGATCCTCATTCATTCAGTTTGTATGATTAAACAGTGTTTATGTATTGATCACTTATTCATACAGATTCAATGACACCCATTCAATCTTGAGCCTATATCTTCTTCTTTTACTACATGCACTTCTTAAGTACTCCATTTTCATTCTGTTCAATTTACTTTTATATTTTTCTTGACAAATGCAACCCTTACAAAGTAAGAGAAGGCCAACAACACTCACAGGGAACATCGGAAGACAATGATGACAAAAGAGTAGTCACAGCCACATAATTGAAACCCTATTGGTTTGTACATGTTTGCAATGTCTACATGTGTACAAAAGATGTGGAGCTTCAATTCCATATTTATCACCATTATTTTGACTTTTCTGATGCTTCCTACAGACCCCTACTCCAGAAGTCTGCTCTTATAAACAGGCAGTTTTGCTTTTTTTAAAATCATTTTTTGCAGCAGACCACATGCCACCCATACTAACATTTGCATATATTAAAAGATCTTCATCTATTTTACCATATTTCATACATATTTCATCAAGGTGCACAAATTCATTCAGTTGCTGTAGGCTTTTTTGCCTTTTATGCATTACTTGCAATTATTCACTACACTTCCCCTGCCAATCCTTGGTCTTTGAAACTGTATATTGATTTTCAGATTCAATGTATATGCATAACATTCCATGCAACTTATTTGGATTCTCAATCAACAACACGACATCATTATCTACATAAATAGATACATAAATATCTGTGCATTATTATTATTCAGTAAGTATTTTATTCTCACACATGCTTTTTCTCCACCGTACAGTGTACCATTACATTCAGCAGCTACTACAGAGCAACTTCTTATTTGTGCAAAACATTACATATTCACTTTGTTATAAACTTTCTCAACATTCAACAAACATATAATTAACTTCCTTTCTTACATTCATACATTTCTCAATAATCTGTTGAAGTCTGGTCTGCATAGACAGTACTTGCGTCCTGCACTGCAACTCTCAGTCTTTGCTCTATTTTTATACACGAGGCCTAGATTTAAATTACTACCACATCTCCTTTCAGCAAAGATCTTAGATTGGCATTACTTATCATTGTTGAGACACCGCAATTCTTCTAATAAACTCAAAGCTTACAGGAAAATTGAAACACAATGGTATCGTGGCATGAATTTAATGTGCCAAAGATATCCATTTTGGAGGTATTATAAGTATTTTGTAACATCTAATCACACTTCAAAAATACTGGCCAATAATCAGTGACAAATAGTGAGCTATATATGGCTCAAAGAGAACCTAGAAATAAGGAGAAACTTCCTGACAGTGAGAACAATTAATCGGTGGAATGGCTTGCTTCCAGACATTGTAGGTGCTTCATCACTGGAGGTTTTTAAGAAGAGATTGGACCACGATTTGTCTGAAATGGGATAGGGTTTCCTGCTTGAGCAGGGGGTTGGACTACAAGACCTCCACGATCCCTTCCATCTCTGTTATTCTGCTGCTCCAATCCATGCACTCCTGAAGAGATGCCTGCTAAAACTAGATTGAAAGGATGCCAAACTTACAAATACAGGCTTCTTTCAAATGTAGACCGAGTTCAAATTGCAAAATGGTAGCTGATAACTTCAGTAACCCATTTCCTGCTAATCACTATATTTGGGGTTCAGAAATAATTAATTTTTAATTAAAGTCCATAGAGTATATGGTGTACTCATCTTAATTCACATGATTCTGAAACCCTTACCCTTATGGGCACTTCTGACATTGGTCAGCCTTTACCTTTTTTGCTCTCTGCCTGCCTGCAAGAGAGTATAATGAGGATGATTATAAATTATAATTTAAGTTTGTATATAATTGCATCCAATTTTATATATAGGTTACAACTTTACTAACCTGCTCCCTTTGTTTCCTTTCTTTGACCTTTGTCTCCTTTTTAGTTACAAACTTTTATTAGGGATCCGTGTTATTTAAAATGATTTTAAAAATGTGATATAAGAAAATATGAAAACATCTGTAATAAAGCAAACACTGTTTTGGGAACACTCTTACCAGAATTAAGACCTATAAACTCATTTTTTATTTTTTATTTTTTTATTTTTATCCCATCTTTATTATTTTCATGAACAAGTCAATTCATCAAAAATACCTAATGCTGCTTTTTCCTCCTATTTCCCCCATAACAACAATCCTATGAGGTGGGTTGGGCTGAGAAAGAGCGACTGACTCAAAGTCACCCAGATAGCTTTCATGCCTAAGGTGGGACTAGAACTCATGGTCTCCCAGTTTCTAGCCTGGTGCCTTAAGTAAACTGGCTCTTTGGTTTCTTTGGATGGACTCTTCAATATCCTTCAGTCTATCAAAGAGATGTACAATACTTTGTTATGGTCAGATGTTTTTATTTATGTTTATTTTATTTATTTTATTGCTTTTACAATAATAACAGAAAAAGAAAAAATTGAAAGAAACGAAAGATATATTTACATTATCAAAAATACATGTTTAAAATAACAGGAAAATTATAATATGTTGTTATACTAGTAAAGAAATACAGTTCTACATATAATTATCCAATGCAAACATTTATGTGTGTGTTTGTACTGTGGGTGTGCATCAGCGGTGGGTTGCTCCCGGCTCGGATTAGTTCTTAGGCGGCGGCAGGAGGCTCCGCCCACCCGGCCGAGATGCTTCTGCACATGCTGGTAGCAAACTAATTCAGAACCCACTGCTACTGTGACCTAGAGGTGGAGCTCTTGCCTCACGATCAGGAGGTTGTGAGTTCGATCCTAGGTAGAGGCAGATGTAGGGCCTCCTGCTTGGGCAGTGGGTTGGACTAGATGACCTGCAAGGTCCCTTCCAACTCTGTTATCTGTTAAACCCACTACTGGTGTGCATGTGTATATATACACACATACACATACACACACACGCACACACACATATAATACAATTATATAACTATGGTGCCTTTTAACTTATTGTATTTTGTATGAATGAGTCCCATATTTCATTATACTGTACTTATCCATACAAAATCTACATCTGTAGGCAATCAGCACATAGCAAATGTAGCAAGTATAATCAAGTGATCAATCCATTGAATAAACGGGGCCATTCATTATGCATTCTTTTAGCCATTTTAGGGTATAAATAACCTAAGAGGGAATTGTTTCAACTTAATATTACATTGATATATTGTATTCCTAAAAATTAAAGCTGAGAAATTATACTCCTGAAGCTAGGCTGAACAGGAATACTTTCAGCAATCATATTAAACTTGCCCTAGCTGAAGATTTCTAAATAGCTTCTGACCAATTACGGTATTAAGAGTTCAATGAAAAATGATTTATGAAAAGAAATCTGCAGGTTCATTAACTGATTCACAGCTTTGGTTTAGATTCTGCCCTGTCTACAGAGTTTCAGTTTCAAAATGAATTGCAGTTCACAGCTATTTTACGCACATCAGAACTGGTTGTGTTAATTCATATCATGTTTTTTCAGGATGGGGGGGTCACTATCTTTTTGGTGGAACTGATCTCTGAAAGCCTTGTTGAAAGATTTGGGGCAATCTAAAATGGGGGGGGGCTCCATTAAAAAAAATCTGCTTCCTTTTCCACTCATAGGAACAGACCATTATATTGGACAACAGGTTATCTATCAAAAAGTAGACTTATTTACAGAGTGAATGAATTGTTCTTCCAAAATGCTACATAAATAAATAAAAAGATATCACTGATCAAAGTAATTACTCTGCTCCACCCTATTTTTAAACCTGAAATGCTACAAGAATTACAAGAGAAAGCTAGAAAATGTTATGCTTGTATAAAAAGGAAATATAAGAAACCTTTTCCACATTCTGCATTCTTTCTTTGCAAAAATCCAAAGAAATATTATGGGAAAGAAAAGTCAAAAGATGTCCAATTCCCTTTTTTTTCCTTTTCCCATTTGGCTAGGGAGGTGTCAACAACTAATGATCAGTTCTATGCTTGTTGAACATGAAGCAACTAAATTATCTGATAACTGGTGAGCAGAAGGCAGGAGATAAAGGAAAATAAATACCTCAGTACCTGCTAGGAATAGCATGTTTCCCCCAAAATAAGACATTCCCTGATAATAAGCCCAATCGGGCTTTTGAGTGCATGGCAATAAGGCCAAGCGCTTATTTCAGGGTTCAAAAAAATATTAGACAGGGTCTTATTTTCGGGGAAACACGGTAGCTAGTTGGAAAATATAAACTTGCAATCTTAGCTTGTTGAAAAATAACACTTTTCCAAATGCAAAAATAATAATTTTATATCAAGGGTCCTGAAGATATATTTTAAATCAGGGCTCTCCAACCTTGGCAACTTTAAGCCTGGAGGACTTCAACTCCCAGAATTCCCCAGCCAGCAAAGCTAAATAACCAAAGCTGGCTGGGGAATTCTGGGAGTTGAAGTCCTCCAGGCTTAAAGTTGCCAAGGTTGGGGAGCCCTGTTTTAAATGATAAAAACATATATTCCTGAATTCTTTTAACTTCCAAAATAACTTAGACTCCTGACTTGCTTTTTTGCCTTTTAAAAAATCTGACTGCAATCAGACAACCAGTGTTGGACCCCGCCAACATTGTGAAATCTACACTAAGTTGTCACTTGACATGACTGGTGCTTATGCCTCCACACATTAGTTTCAAAACCACCCCTATATTTCTTAATAGGACCTGACATTTTCTCTCCCTAGGTATGGGAGAGATCTAAGTGTAAAAGTGGTGTGAAATGATCACACATTATGCTTTGGAATGGGTGTCATAGACCTGGGTCACTTTCATAAAGTCACTTTTGCCAGGAGAGAAATAAATCCTCGATTAAATCAAGAATAACTTAATTAAGCGACTTGCCGTTTGGGGGTGTTGAGCTTCTCGGCTCTAAAACTAAAGTAACTGTGTAATTAGTAATTAATTTTTTTCTTTACTCCCAGAAGATATATCTTATTTAATGCTGGGAGAGAAAACAGAGTGAAGAAAATCAAACCTCACAGGGTGGAAAGAAAAAGAGAAGGACTAAAATTACATCCCGTCTCCTTGTTCTGATACCCTCTAAGACAGCGGTCTCCAACCTAGGCAACTTTAAGCCTGGCGGACCTCAACTCCCAGAATTCTGGGAGTTGAGGTCCTCCAGGCTTAAAGTTGCCAAGGTTGGAGACCCCTGCTCTAAGAAATGAGAAGAGAGTGAGAGCAGAAGAGTTTTTTTGGAAGCTACTACAAGCCCAGGAATTAGACTGTTCCATCAAGAATATTTTGGCACCTCTTAGCTAAACACAAAAGTAATGAGTGAGAGCAGAGCTGGGCAGATTGGGTAACTCACCTGAAAAAAAAAGAGATTGTAGTGGGATAGAAAGAAATTTGGACAGAACAGAAATGCATTGTACCTGTCAAAATGCATGAGGACGTTGGTGTGGATAAGTTCATGAAAACTTTAATATGCTCATCATATCAGTTCTCCATATGACAGGTGAAGACCAACGATCGAAGGAATTGGAATGGCCACTGAGCTGAATGACTAGGGAGATTTATGAATATTGGGAAGGGCACTAGCAAGTATTTTGGCTGATGTCTCTTTATTTTATGGTCTGTACTTCCCCCACCCCCCCTTCTCCCACTTTCATGCGTGCACACACACACACACACACACACACACACACACACACACACACACACACAAACCTACCCTCAGATACTGAATTAATTTGACATCAGATTAATCCATAATGTGACTAGGACTGATGATGCATCTTAACCTGAAACGTGGCTTGTATTTAAAGTTCTGCCTTATCTCTGAATCTGAACCGGGGTGGGGGGGGGCATCTCTAGTTAATTCTCCCTTTTGGCATCATAATGGAACTGTCGCAGCCTCAGCTTCGTTGCTGTCTTGTCTTTTTTTTTCTCCTATAACTCTGTGTGGGTTGAAACAAGGATGCAGGAGGGGGAAAACCTGAGGGCAGTTCAATCTTCAGTGGCTCCAGTCTCAGTCAAGCTCCTGTAGCTTTCTTTTACAACATAAAAGGCAGTGAATATACTATTTAAAATAGAAGGACGTTGGTGAAATGTGGCTGGCTATGATTTTCTGTGTCATGTGTTATTTAAAAATAGTAAGTTTAATCTATGGCTAGTTACAGACTCTGTTGAACAAATATAACCGCAGAAAACTCCCACAAATGCAATTATTCCAATTTGGTAGTCATCTTGTGTCATGTCCACTGGGAGAAGAAGAAAAAAACCTCCAGAATTTCATCACGACTTTATTTTCGAACACAATGATATTATATAGCAGTACAAATTCCATCTCAGCATGTATTGCAGTAATGCAAGCAATCTACCAGAATCTCAGCATGTCATAGGGAAAGTTATCAAAAATGTATATATTATGTGTCATTTTTAAAAAAATCTATATTTTTAAAGTTTGTTTGCAGAAAAACAGTCTGTGGAGTTCTTGCATTGAAATCAATATTAAGGAAAGTTATATACAAATCTATACAGATAGTCCTCGGCTTACAAAGTTAGAATAGAATAGAATAGAATAGAATAGAATAGAATAGAATAGAATAGAATAGAATAGAATAGAATAGAATAGAATAGAATAGAATAGTTGGAAGGGACTCTGTTATTGGAGGTCTTCTAGTCCAATCCCCTGTCAGGAAATTTCTTCTTAGTTCTAGGTTGCTTCTCTCCTGGATTAGTTTCATCCATTGCTTCTTGTCCTACCCTCAGGTGCTTTGGAGAATAGCTTGACTCCCTCTTCTTTATGGCAACCCCTGAGATATTGGAACACTGCTATTATGTCTCCCCTAGTCCTTCTTTTCATTAAACTAGACATAACCAATTCCAGCAACCGTTCTTTATACGTTTTAGCCTCCAGTCCCCTAATCATCTTTGTTGCTCTTCTCTGCACTCTTTCTAGAGTCTCAACATCTTTTTTACATCGTGGCGTCCAAAACTGGATGCAGTATTCCAAGTGTGGCCTTACCAAGGCATTATAAAGTGGTATTAACATTTCACGTGATCTTGATTCTATCCCTCTCATTATGCAGCCTAGAACTGTTTGTGTTTTTTTGGCAGCTGCAGCACACTGTTGGCTCATATTTAAATGATTGTCCACTAGGACTCCAAGACCCCTCTCACAGTTACTACTATTGAGCGAAGTACCATATATACTGTACCTATGCATTTTATTTTCCGTGCCTAAATGTAGAACCTTACTTTTTTCAGCACTAATTTTCATTTTGTTAGATAGCGCCCAATGTTCAAGTCTGTCAAGATCCTTCTGCCTATCTTCTGGAGTGTTGGCTATTCCTGCCAGCTTGGTGTCGTCTGTAACTTTGATGAGTTCCCCATCTATTCCCTTGTCCAAATCATTGATGAAGATGTTGAAGAGTACTGGGATTAAAACAGAGCCTTGGGGTACCCCACTGCATACTTCCCTCCATGTGGATGCGGTTCCATTGAGGACTCCACATTGAGTGTGGTTGGTCAGCCAGTTGCGAATGCATCTGGTGGTGATGCTGTCTAACCCACATTTTTCTATCTTATCAAGTAATAGGTTATGGTTTACTTTATCAAATGCCTTACTGAAGTCCAAGTAAATTATATCCACAACATTCCTCTGGTCCACTAATTTTGTCACTTTGTCGCTGTTCAAAGTTACAACAGCATTGAAAAAAGTGATTTATGACCGTTTTTCACAGTTACGATCTTGCAGCATCCCCATGCTCATGTGATCAAAATTCAGATGTTTGGCAACTGGTTCATATTTATGGTAGTTGCAGTGATTCACTTAACAATTGAAGCAAGGAAGGTCATAAAATGGGGCAAAACTCAGTTAACAAATGTCTCACACAACAACAGGAATTTTGGGCTCAATTGTGGTTGTAAGTTGAGGAGTACCTGTATTATGGAAAGTTATAGGTAACAATGTATATATTATTTTTATATGGGAATATTTTAATAAAACAATTAAGAATCAAAATAATTAGTACAAGAGAATAAGGCGTGAACACAGGTGACAGTGTCCCAGGCCAAATTTGGATTGGGAACATTAGAATAGCCCTGTAAACTGCAACATACCTAAATAAGCAGACAGCAAACTTTTAATATAGTCTAAATCAGGGGTCAAACTGGCGGCCTGTGGGCCAGATGCATCACACATAGGCCACGCCCACCCCAACTTCGCGAGTGGGAAAAATGTTGCGAAATGACAGCAACATCACAGGTGAGTTTGACACCCATGGTCTAAATATTTGGTAGTCAAGGAGCCATTAATGATGGTGTTTTTAACAAGGCAAGTGTGTGTGTGTGTGTGTGTGTGTGTGTGTGTGTGTGTGTGTGTGTGTGTGTGTGTGTGTGTGTGTGTATCAAGGGCTCAGTGGGGCTTTTTCCTACTCACCTTCTAATCCAATTCCTAGAATTGATTTATGAGTCAATGGATCGATCTGTCATCTTGCTTTCAATGGTCTTTAGCCTTGCCAGATATGATTGATGTGCACTTTTCACATCAGGGGACTGCTGATGTGTGTCTTGGATAACACTTGCTATCCACTTAAGTAATTTATTGGCTTGTTTTCTTTTTGCCCTCCCTTCCCATGTTTCAATGTAGCATTGCTGTTAGGACTAATTGGATACATTAACCACACAATAATTGAATCACAAGAAACTGGCAGGCTAGGAGGTTTAAGTGGTTTCAACGACTTTTATTGGAACAGCCATCAGAAGTACTTGTAAGACTTCAATGTAGGGATACAATTTTTCTTCCAGGGATAAGAGTTTTTCTGAATTTGGGATATTAGCTAAAATGATAGGGCATGATAATAACCAAGGCCAGTATACACAGCTTCTCCCCTTAAAGTCGGCAAGCACTGAACAATTTTACTGAAGTGGTTTTGTACTGGCAGGGAAAATAAAACCTTGGAACTTCTGCAGTCTATGTAGTGTATTAATGTGATTATTATTCTGTTAATTTACTGTAGCCTTCCCAACTGAATATATTCCAACTGGGAAATAGAGTTAGGAATTATGAGAGTAATAATTCCCAGTCTTAATATCTCTAGAAGTAACCTAAATAGAGATTTTTACATAAAAGCTTCAATAAATGATGCCCATATTTCATTATAATCCTCCATGTGTAGTCTACATCTGTAAGCAACTTGTTCATAAGTTACAAGTAACATCAAGTCTTCAGTCTGTTGAGTAATTGGGATTATAAATGTATCTTTCCATATTGACAAATAACCTAGAATGCAGAGAATCCACTTCTATTGACCAGCAAACAAGTATACCTTCAAATACTTTCATACTTCTTCAAAGTCCAATTAAATTTTCATAGACTGTCATAGGGAATACTATGGCTTGCACTATTCTGATCTTTGTAGGTATTTGTAGATAGATACATCACAGCATCTGAATATCTTTGCCAAGGCCTTCATGATGCTATATCAAGTGCTAGTCTGCATTGACTACCTGTTCCTTTACTGTTGATAGTTCATCCTAAAAGGCAGGAGCTGTCTGCCATTTCATTATCAGTTCTAAGGCTGGTGGTTTTCATTACTTTGCCAATTCATTTATATTTAATTTTAGCCCTGTTTTTCCCCACTTTGTTTCTTGACTTCCTTGGGTTCTTTTTTTTCCTTTGAAAATGTTTCACTTCTCATCCAAGAAGCTTCTTCAGAACTGCAGAAAATACGACTTCAGCAACAGAGTAATCAATGCCTGGAATGCACTACCTGACTCTGTGGTTTCTTCCCCAAACCCCATAAACTTTAACCTTAGACTGTCCACAGTTGACCTCACCCCATTCCTAAGAGGTCTGTAAGGGGCGTGCATAAGAGCACCATCGTGCCTACCGTCCCTGTCCTTCTGTCCTATTGTCTAAATTTACCTATACATACTTTGCTTTTGTTTATGTTTATATCATACCTGTTATCTTGTACACGTGTTGACAAAATAAATAAAATAAAATAAATAAATTAAAATAAAAATCAATAAACTGAAGAACCCACCCACTCCTGCCGCCAAGAAAGTCCCATTGCCTTTTGGAAAAAGCTCCTTTGGAACAACCATGACCTGGATGATTGAGAGTCTCTTTCATCATGTTCTATACATACTGTGCCTTCCTGACCTCTGTATAAAACAATGAGATGTTCTGAGGTTTCCATTTTTCTAAGCACGTTCCATAGCCTAATGTGATTGACACACTCAAAGACCTTTCTATAATCAATCAAGTACATACTGATTTCTTTTTGGTATTGACTTTCTCAATTATCCAGCATGCATCAGCAATAATGTCTCATGTTGCTTGACCTTTTCTAAAGCCAGTCTGAGCATCTAGCATCTCTTTTTCCATGTAGAGCTCTGGTCTGCATTGGATGATCCTAAACACTAGTTCACTAAAATGTGAAATTAAGGATACTGTACATTCTGTTAAGTCTCCTTTTTTGGTATTGAAATGTAGATTGACCTCTTCCAATCTTTTGGTCACTATGTCATTCTATAGATTTGCTTCCATACCTTAGTTAGAACCTTTACTGATTCTTTTTCTGTCACTTGCAATATTTCAGTGCAATTCCATCACTTCCTATAGCCTTCAACTTGGTAATGAATGGACTGCTGATCTGACTTCATCTTCTAGTATTAGTATCTTTTAAGGCCATGATGGCGAACCTATGGCACGTGTGCCCGAAGTGGCACGCAGAGCCATGTTGCCTGGCATGCGCGGTATCACATGTTCTTCTTCCGGGTTTCTGGCATGCATGTGCATGCGACGATCAGCTGTCCTTCGTGCGTGCGGCAGTGCCAGAAACTGGAAGAGCTGGTCTTCCGTTTTCTGGTGTGAGCATGCATGCCGGCCGGCTGATTGTCATGCACGCATGTGCACCAGTAACCAGAAGACTTGCTGCCCTGCGCGCATGCTCACGCCGGAAAATGGAAGACCAGAAGTTCATTTTCCAGTGTGCACATGCCCCCTGGGCAGCTCCTCTTCCAGGTTGCGGCCCCGACGAGTGTGCGCACGTGAAGCGCACGCATGCACACTCCCTTTTCAGCACTCACTGCCAAAAAGGTTCTCCATCACTGTTCCAAGGTGTCCTGGATATTGACATCTCTACTGGACAGTCTTTCAGTATATTGCTCCCATCTTCTGCAACCCCACCAACCAATTTATGTGTTCTGCGCTTGAAAAGGATTACTATATAAGAAGACATCTACTAGTGTAGTGTTCTGTTTCCATGGTAACCAAGGAGGTGTAAAGAAAAAGCCTATGAGCAGAACATAAACTAACCCAACCCAAAATAGGTTGGGTTATATGCAACCCAACCTATGTATGCAAAATATGCAAGAACTATATGTGATTAGGAAACAAAAATGTAGTCTGTCCATTAGTGCTATACTAAAAATCCCTTCTCCATTTTTTCAGTCACTGTCCCCCAATTCTTTCAATTTCATTCAATTTAAAAAGTAAGCATACCTAAGGTACAAACATTAAAAATTAAAATTAAGGAGAAAATAATCTCAAAATAAAAATGACACAATAAAAACCAAAAAATTTTTTGGGAATATTTATGAAAGCATAAGTACTGGTTGATATAAAGTATTAAATATCCATATTTGGTATTTCTATTAAGAAAGACATTGACAGTGATGGATACAATATTTTATTAGGATATATTTCATTGATAAAATTAAAAAAGAAAAGCTTAATTTTTAATTCAAGGAGTTTTCAAGACCCACCCCTAGTTGCAGGGGTCTTTTACAGCGAATGCTGTTTCCAACATTTTACAGCGAATGCTGTTTCCAACATTTAAATGCTATTAGTGCAAGGAAGGGTATATTTTAAATTTTCAGTGTTTTGTTATTGTAAATCTGGAAGCTAAGAATAAAATTTAAATTAATTTACTGTGGCACATCATTTTATGAATTCTAGGAAAAACAGCAATCAAACTACACTAAAAATAATTATCAAAAATTGTTGTGTAATGTTTATAATTTCCTCACTTTTATCCAAAATGAGTCACTAAATGGACACTGATACTAGAAAGGTCATATACACCAATTTGTTTGCAATTCCTCCAAGACAGTTTAGTATACTTTGATTAATATAATGCAATTTTCATAAGTATAGTACCATATATTGACTATTTATAGTGAATTATTGATAATTTGCCAAAATAGATTCAAATGTTTGTGAAAGCAATGTCTTTTTAAAAACAATATAGGAAAAAAAATCAAGATATTCATAATTCAAAAGATGTATAGGGAGTACTACAGAGGTGGGTTTCAGCAGGTTCTGACCAGTTTTGGGGAACCGGTAGTGGAAATTTTGAGTACTTCGGAGAACCGGAGTGGAAATTTTGAGTAGTTTGGAGAACCGGTAAATACCACCTCTGACTGGCCCCGCCTCCATCTATTCTCTGCCTCTCGAGTCCCAGCTGATCGGGAGGAAATGGGGATTTTGCAGTAACCTTCCCCTGGAGTGGGGGGGTGTGTGAAATGGAGATTTTACAGTATCCTTTCCCTACGTTTGGCTTCCACTAAGCTTCTACGTGCGTTTGGCTTCCACTAAGCCAAACGCACCAAGCCACACCATGCCCACTAAGCCACGCCCACAGAACCGGCAGTAAAAAATGTTGAATCCCACCACTGGGGTACTAGTAGAGTTAGTGCTACACTGTCAAGAAAGCAATCTCTTTTGTTTTATCCTCCTCGGACCATAAAATTGGGTCACTATGGTTTTCTACCATTAGGAAGAAGGACATACAGAAGAACTCTAACATAAGTTTTAAAATAGACTTATTCTGGTTTATATACAGGTGATACAAATCTTTAAAAATGCATAGATGTAGTAGTATCCTTGCAAGATGTAAGCTCTAGCAAGTAGCTGAATGGCTGCTGGACTTCTATTTTTTCCCCTGTGTAATCATATTTCTGTGGCTTCTCTAGTTCCTCCACTCATTTTTGCAGAAAGACATCAAGAGGACATTCTTCCATTTGGGATGTTCTCATGGTGGGAAGAGGAAGCTGCAGCTTGATGGAAAATTCCACTATCATTTTATTCCAGAATTCTTCTATCATTTTACAAAAACAAAGCAAGTTCAAAAACTGCACTAGAGTCCTTCTTAAGAATTTAAAAGCAACTTGAGAATGGGGGGGGGGTTTGACAGCTTCCACCCTCCTGCCTTTTTTTAACGAGTGAGCAGCAAAATGATTCCTACCTAATGCACCCCACCGCTGCTTCCTGCTTTCTATAATCTGGAATCAGGGAAATGCTTTAATGCCTCTGAATTCATGCCTGTATATTTATAAGCCCGTGCTTTATATCATTTTGAAAAGCCATCAAAGTTGTAGCCTGTCAAGCTTTTATGGATTAATGCCTGTAAGTGCTTGTGGGTCCCTATTTCAAATGTGCTGGCAGTCTGCTCTGTGTGATAAAGGAGACAGAGCCCATATTCTCTTGATGCATACTAACTCAGGTCAGGTTGTAAAATCATTGATCAGCACTACTTGGCACAAGTGATCCTTGTGTAGTTCTTTTGCTAACTTAAGGCTTCTAGGCTAGCTCAGAAGAATGTCCAAGATTATGACTGAAGCAAAGGAGATTGAAATAAAATAGGAAAGCAGGCGCAGCATACATCTGGATTTTTTCCCGACCCCTTATTAGCAGTCCCACTCCAGGTCACATGATCAGAAAGGAAGGAAGGGGGAAACATCTTAATGCAGGGCTGTCAAACTTGCGGCCTGCAGGCTGGATGCGTCAGGTGTTGGCCATACCCTGCCCGGTTTAGCGAAGGGTAAAAAAGTTGTGATACGTCACATGACACTGCCGTGATGATGCGAATTTGACACCCCTGTCTTAATGGGTAATCTGGTGTAATGTACCAGAAGGCCACCAGGGGCCGCTCTAGGAGTGGGAACAACTAGAGATGTGATTGGTTGAAGGGTTTTGACAGTCAGCTATAAAAGCAGGTTGTCAGAGTGAGTTACCTCAGTTCTGTTTAAGTATTGTTATGGAAGTTGCTGTTATGTTAATCCATTAAAGCATAATACTTACATTAATTGGGAATCGCCTCAGTAACTGTGCCCATCAAGACAAGCTATACAGCATCTGGCAATACTCCAAGCCACTCCCATAGGAACATTTTCTGACACACTTTTCTCCAAAGCCTCCAATTATATCTATTGCAATTTCAAACCCCATCTTTCTTTTGATGGCTTTTCTCACCGCATCAAATCTGGTCCCATTCTGCTCTGGATCAGGGGAGTTAGACAAACAGGCAGACTCATGAATCTTGCTATACAATTTCTATCCAGTATCAGCTGGATTGGAAAGACTAAAAAAAGACAGGGAGGAGAGCAAAGAGAGTAAATCAGGATTAAGCCAAGAAAAATAGTGTGGAAGTTTTATGGGAAAAACTGAATAGCAAAGGAATAGGGAGAAATACAGAAAGAAAACCAGAAGGACAATGGGCATAAATCAGGACTGGAGTTAGTAGCCAAAAACCTGTAAGAGATCGAAAAAGATAATATCACAAAATGAGAGGAACAACATCGTCCGAATATTGTTGGGGAGTAGTTTATTGAACTTGAGTATAAAAACCAAGTCCTATAATTCATTTTCTCCCACATTTTCTTTTTTTATGTTTACATCCTTGATTGAGTTACTCCAGCTTTCCCTGTTCAGTCTCAAAACAGTTGTTTTTGATACTCCAGGCTCAAAGCAAAACTTTCATCCATTTTGAGAACAGAATATTCAGAGTATCCCAAAAGGCACTTACAATTTGTGGTTTGGGGGATTAAAAAAATACTGGATAATAAAAATTAACTTTTTTGTAGTCATAGAGTTAATTTTGTAATTGTACTTATATTTGCTACAAAGGATGTTGAAAGTGTCTTTTTTCCTATTTATTTTTACTTTTACTTTTCACACTTTTTCTTCCTTCTTCCTTTTCTTCTTTTACTCTTTATTAGTTTCTGTTTGTGTTCCTGTTTATGTTTTTTTGTAAAACTTTTAATAGAAAATATATATTTTCTGTATTTAAAAAAAGATGTTCCAAGTGCTTCCGCTGTGCTAAGTACCATAGTTGGATTTTTGTGTTAAGACTCCAGCTGGGTTGTTTTTCTAGCCTGCTAGTTTATTTGTTTAGCAATGCCTAGAATGCACTACCTGACTCTGTGGTTTCTTCCCCTAACCCCCAAAACTTTAACCTTAGATTGTCTATTGTTGACCTCACCCCATTCCTAAGAGGTCTGTAAGGGGCATGCATAAGCGCACCAACGTGCCTACTGTCCCTGTCCTAATGTCCCTTTTTATTCGTATCCTTTTCATGTATTCAAAATCATGTTTATATTCTTATCTGTTAGCTTATATATGCCTGACAAAATAAATAAATATTTTTTTAAAAAAAAGATCACTTTAGTGACAATGGCAAAGGCATCATTTCATACTACATGGGAGAAGTCAATGGTAAACCATTCCTGTATATTACCAAGAAAACCACATAGATATAAAATGTAAAATAATTGAAAATATAGTGCCCCATGATGGGCTCCTCTGGTCTAATATCACTCAATGTGCTATTTTTTAAAATAATATTTTAATTGAAGTTTACAGACACAAAGATTAAAAACTAATATAAACAAAGGGAAAAAATGGTAAGAAAAAAAAGATATATAAAGAAATGACCACTACCTCCATCAAGACAAGTATAAGCAACTTCAGTAACTTACCACCTTCTCTGATATTTCCTCAAAAAAATATCTTCTTCTTCTATGTCACCCCTTACTGATAAACAAATCCAGTGTAGCATCTTTTCCCATATCATTCTTGTAGCCTGACATTTTAAAATTCACTTTCAGATCTACATTTCAATCAACCACAGTCTATGTTTTGTTCAGTAAAATCTATTCCTCTGCTATAACCTCTTTGATTTTATAATAGTAGACAACCTTAAGAATAATTTCTGAGTGCATTGTTCTGAAATGTCCTTGAATTTTTCCAAAATCAGATATTTTGCTCCAGTCTGTGTTGATAGGTTTCTTCTTTAATTTTTAGTTCTTTCTGGATCCTTCTAGTTTCCAGCTATCAAAGTTCCCTCTTATAATGTTTTCGTTCTAATCAATAACACTTTCCCATGAAGTTTTCTTACAGTTTCAAAATCTCATTATATACTGTATATGTTTTACAAAATTTTAAACAATCCACAGGGAAGATTCCTATAATTAATTTCAAAATCTTATTTCAAGTCTTTCTGGAGCTTAATCCATTTATAACTTTCTAAAATCAATGTTATAATCATCTTTTCTGTTTACAGTTCTTAAATTTGCATGAAACTTCTTTAGTCAAGGGTAGGAGGAAATTCACCTGGAGTAATCAAATTTGCCTTTGTCAAGTTTCTTAAAATCCCAAAAGCTGTTAACAAGCAATTTCCAGAAGTGATTAAGAAATGTAATATGTGAACCTTATGTCCATAAAGAAACTGATTCAGAGGTGGGTTTCAGCAGGTTCTGACCAGTTCTGGGGAAAGGGTAGCGGAAATTTTGGGTAGTTCGGAGAACCGGTAAATATCACCTCTGGCTGGCCCCACCCTCATCTATTCTCTGCCTCCTGAGTCCCAGCTGATTGGGAGGAAATGGGGATTTTGCAGTAACCTTCCCCTGGAGTGGGGAGGAAATGGGGATTTTGCAGTAACCTTCCCATGGAGTGGGGTGGGAATGGAGATTTTACAGTATCCTTCCCCTGGATATACCCACAAAGCCACGCCCACAAAGCCACACCACGCCCACAAAGCCATGCCCACAGAACCGGTAGTAAAAAAAATTGAACCACCACTGAACTGATTTTAGCATGTATATAGATGATAATCCCTCAGCTCCTAGCACTGTAAAATCCAGCAGAGACTATTGTTTTATCATCTGCTTGTAGGGAGCTGCAATGTGGCGTACTTGTGGGCAATCCTGGTTCTTTCCTTGTTCTGGAGAGGAATTCCAAGTTGCCAATCAATTCTCCAGCTTCTCATTTCCCCACAGTCATCTTTAGTCCGTTGTTACTTCTCCAGAATTCCCCATCACTCAACATGCTATTGAGGAAGAATTAAAGAACTTTCAGAATATTAATTTTGCATATAACCTGGCTAAATTAAACCCCTTGGGATTAATATTTGCCATGCAGGAAAAGAAAATCTGAATTACTGTGGGAACTCAGAATGTATGTATCTTTGATATTTGCCACCAAAGAGATTATCTGAAATACGTAAAGGTACCTTGAATCTTTGCTGGTAATGTGAACAAATGAAGGGACATCTTCTCATGCTTGGTGAATGTGTAAAATAGCTCCCAAAATTACATATAAATATATATTTTAATTCAGAAGATTTTAAAGCCTAAAGTACAATTGGAACCAGAGGCTTTTCTTTTGGGACTAATAGACAGACCATTAGAAACAAGTCATGGAACTTCATTTTTCTATATAACAATTGCAGTGAGATTACTATATGTTCAAAAGTAGAAAGCTTTGTCACTATCCACGGTGGAGGAATGGTTGGTGAAGATGATAGAACTTGAAGATGACTACATTAACTTTTTTGATCAGGAAAAAAAGACAACAACTACATATATGGCTGATTGGAAACCCCTTATAATTTTTTTTGCATGAAACAAAAAATGAACTTATGATTTATAGTTTTGATGATTAGAAAAAATGGATAGAAGAAAGAGTGAGGTTTTTTTGTAATTACAGAGTAATATAATCTGTAATTTGTAATCATATTGTATTTTCTGCAAAGGAAATTGGACGCATCTTCTTTCTATTTTATTTTTTCTTTCTACTTTTTTCTTTTTTCTTTATTTGTTCTCCTTATTCTATATTAGATTTTGGGTTGGTTTTTATGTTCTCTTTAAAACTTTAAATGTATATAAAAAAGGAATGTGAAATGGAAGAAGCAAGAATATGCTCAATGCAGTGAAATATGAAACAAATCACTACACATTGACATCTTAGGCATTAGTGAATTGAGTTGATTGGATTGGTCACCTTCAGTCAATAGATCACACTGTTCTATTACTCAAGACATGTAAAACAAAGAAAGAATGGCATTCTGTCATAGTTAGGGAGAGAATAGCAATAGAAAATACTTGGGAACAATGCAATCAATAATGAAATAATATCACTCAAACTTTGTGGACAGCTCTTTAATACAATTATCTAAATTTATGCTACAACTACTGATGCGAAGAAGAGGTTGATGAGTGTTATGAAAAATTTGAAATCAACAGATAATGCAAGCAAGATGTGCTGCTTGTGGTTGGCAACTCGAATGTCAAAGTTGGAAATATCAAGAAGGAAAACATAGTTGGAATGTATGGCCTTGGACAGCTGTGTGTGTGTGTGTGTGTGTGTTTGTGTATACACATACATAGTTACATACATATACATAATGACAGGGTTGTGCTGAATCTCTTTGTCATGCTTCCCCTGTCTCCTGCATTAACAAATCTTTTTTATAACAATCCTGCTCTTCTACTGGTACATTCCAGGATATATTCAACATTCCATCACAAAAATGGACTTTAGTAACATACCACTTCCATGATATCAGTGGTGCCATTAGCTGGTGACTGAGATCAAGGCAGGGCCAGTGCCAGGGGAAGGTATCTTCCTGTGGTATAAGTAAAGGAGATGATGATAACACTAATCTTTGACCCTTCCCTGAAACATAGAGGAGGAGGATGCATCAGGAAAAGGAGAAGCTGCCCCTTCCTAAATATGAGACCACAGCTGATGGCAATCCCAAAGAACTGTGGGTCACAGGATATTATAATAGGTCAGCATTTCAAACTGAAGTATGAAGATCTACCCTAGATATTATGCAACTGCTCCAAGACATGTCAGAAAGGGGAAGGATGCTAAGGGTCTTTTGACTTCACGGATGCTTAATACCCATTTTAGGTATCACCTAAATGTCCATATCACAGTGAACAGCAGTAAGTAATCCATGCTACTGATTGTTAACAAACATCTGCTCCTAATCAGTTCAAATGTCTGCACAGTGGTTGAAGCAGCTCTAGAGAGGCAAGCTACAGGATGATCAAAGGCATCAGACCTCATGTGAGTTACTGAACACACCATGGCTTTTGGACTAATAAAGCAGAGATGCCTTGTCTATGAGATCCCCTCATCTACTGTTTTTAGCAGGTATATGGTGACTTCTCTACATCACTACTGGGGATGGGGGATTATTAGGACTGTTGGAAACTATAGACTTCAACACAAATGTTTGACTCAGTCAAGGTTGAGTGTACATATCATAGCTGTCCTAAACATAGTAGAGGTCAGGTAAGATCCAAGAGGCATCTGCTGCTCAAGCTGACAGTTGTAAGTTCCAGGCATAGGCATATATATCTTTGCCAGCCTGCAAAATCTAGTGTACAGTACTGATTTTTAAGTTTTTCAGTGAGGAATAGAATTGCTTAAGTTCATATTGCTGAGATCTGAGATTAGGTTATTAAGTCAATAAACTAGAAAGGCTGAATTCCTAGGACCCTGTTTTTAAACATGAACAATCAATTGTGTCCATTTTTTTGCCCTACAGGTAATTTCTTATTT
The DNA here is from genome assembly GCA_023053685.1 of Diadophis punctatus similis. Lineage (NCBI taxonomy): Eukaryota > Metazoa > Chordata > Lepidosauria > Squamata > Dipsadidae > Diadophis > Diadophis punctatus. Next base: position 29,380,626 of record JALIGW010000004.1, read on the forward strand.
TTTTTAGAGAGCCCAGCATCTGAGTGAAGCTTTCTTTCACATTTCAACTTTTGGAGTATTTTGATTAAGTTGGACTAAAATGTTCTAAGACTGGAAGTAAATACTTGTTTACATACTTGCATTTGGACCAACCTCCTACCTACCACAAATTTTCCTCTCATGCTATCTCTATCCAGATATTTGGTGTGGAACTGGGCCCCTCTAGATGAGGGGTGTCAAACTCGTGTTGTCATGGCGGCATCACATGACATATCGGGACTTTTTCCCCCTTCACTAAACTGGGCAGGGGCGGGGCCAGCACATGACGCATCCGGCCCCCGGGCCGTGAGTTTGACACCCCTGCTCTAGATCATGATGGCTCAGGAATTCTGGGAATTTAAGTCCACAGGTCATAAAGGGGCTATAGTTCCGCACCCCTGTTCTAGATCCAGATGCATGTAGCTTCACTATGTCAATATGTAATTAATTCAGAATTACACATGATGAATTTGTCTTTGGCAAATCCTGATGGAAGAAATTAAGAAATTATTTTATGTGCTGAAATTCAGTAGGTTTATTTCCATGAAAAGAAACAGGGCTGGATATGAGTTATTATCTTACAAACAAATATTTATCACGATTCAAAGAAAATGTAGCTGCCAGTGAGAAATGCTGCATCCATGAAATTACCTTATAAGCTCTGTGCTTAAATCCCATCACAGTTTTCTTTTCCACTTCTAATAGTGGTTTAGCTTCCTAATCCGTTTATACATGGACTTGCTTAAATAGTAGATTAACCATTAGTGAGCTGTATTTGCCAATGGGGAGGTAGTACATCCTCCTCTAATGCAGATGGGAGCAATGAGGTAAACAGCAGCTTCCATGCTACAATCATAATATTGGAATAGCCATTTAGGCCATTAAATCTAATCTCAGTATAAAAATCCAAATGAAAGAATCCCAGACAGGTGACTATCTAGACTCTGCTTGAAAACATCCAATCACTTCACCAGCTAATTGATTCCATTATTGAACTGCTTTTACAGCTAGGAAGGTTTTTCTAACATTCATTCAAATTCTGCCTTCCTGTAGCTTAAATTGGAGTTGTGGAGTGAGAGAAACAGGTTTTGACCTTTTTTCAGGGGTGGGTTCTAACTTACCTCACTTCCGGTTCACTTCCTCCCGCGCCACGTGGCCGTGCCTTGTGGGTGCATGCACACTTTGCGCGTGCGCATGTGCAGTACCAAAAAAACCCCAAAAATCACAAAAACAAAAACAAGATGGTGACACATATGCAGTGCCAGAAACTCAGCTTCTGTGCATGCGCAGAAGAAAAAAAATGAAAAAAAATTCCCAAAAAATAAATATTTTTTAAAAAAAATAATCCAAAAAAAAAGATGGCTGGCACCGACATAACCTATTCTGTGACATCATCATGACGTCCTCAGTGGGTTGCTACCGGTTTAGGCAAACTGGTCCAAACCGGATGGAACCCACCTCTTCCTTTTTCTACGTGACAGACATGCCATAAGCATTGCAGATCGCAACCTGTTGTTACCTTTCTCTGGGAACAATGCAAAGAGAAAAACACATTTTGTTCCACATTGTGTTTTGTTTATTAAAATATATGGTCATAGACCAAACATATAGAAGTTAAAGCTTTACACTGCATTCAGTTAAAAAAAGATTTAAAAATCAACCTATTCATGCCTGCACAAGTTTACACCTAGAAAAAAAAATCAGTTTCAAAAACTTCTAATTGAATTAACAATAGTACAACATTTGGCTACAATTCCGATAGCTTCCTGAACGTGGTTATTTAATAGGTAACACATGGTTGCCATGTGAGAGTAGTCTGCATAGCTTGTGATTCTGCCCTCCCAAAAGTGATAGTGCATTTCAGAAGTAGATGCGCTACAGTCTCAATTTCAGAGACTGAGCAGATACACAAACATTTCTTAGCCTTTTGACAAAGATCAAGTATATGTATTTTGTTCCACATGTTCATGTGTTTGCTCAAAAATGCAAGTAAATTTTCTAGGCATTGAACAGAATGATAATTACCAGCATGTGTGGTCCTATATGTCAAATTGGTTTAGATAGAATAAAGTACAGGAGGGAGTCAGGGAAGGCAGTCTATGTAAATGTACAATGCCTAAAATTTTGGCTAGAATGCTCAAAAGCCATTCTGGTAAGGAGTTGTATTTTCCACATATCTGAAGGCATCAGGTTGTGAAAGAAGTACTGTATATTCTTTTTCTCCCAGCAAGAATAGATTACCTGTTGTTATTTCTACAACTTTCTGGCTTCTGAATACCTCAATTTTAAGTAATAAAATAATCCATCTGTGCTATGCAGAAGCCAGAAGTTGTAGAAATAATAATAGGTAATGTATTCTTACTGGGTGAAAAAAAAGTGAATAAATCCAGCATGTACTTAGTTTATTTATTTGTTTATTTGGCTCCGAAAATGTGCACATTTCCTAAAATATTATTAGACTATAACAAAATCAAATTGAAATATTAGCTGAATTTACAGAGAAATGGACTTAATTGGTAAACTACTCAATAATATGTTTCCAGATTGCCATAAAAATAGATTTGCATGTTTGCCTTCTTTTATTAACTCATCAATAACCAGTTAACTTACTGAAAATATATTTCTGAAAAGTCATTCCATTTTCACTGAGGAAAATGGATTTTTTAATCTACTTAATTTAGGAAGACAGTTTTCTTCTGGTCTATGTTTTTCTCCTATGAGTACCTTGGAAATTAGTGCAATCTCCTCTCAGATGTTGAATTGTTTAGGCATTAAATCTACATTTAGAGATACTGATTCTACATGTTAAGAGCAAAGGAGATTGCTTCAATTGCAATCAAAAAAGAGAGAAAATTCCAGTTGTTTTACATTTTAGATCACTTATAACTCCATGTTTTCTGATTTAGATATCTTTCTGCAAGGGCCTGAAAATAAATAAAAGAGACATGCGTAGAAAAGAGATAAGACTGACCATTTTCTGAGATGGGTTTCCTTAACAATCTAAATCTCTCCAAATTATTTTTAATAGGTGTTTGCAGGGGTGGGTTCCACTTACCTTCGCCACCGGTTTGCGACGTTTCACGCGCACACACCAGGGGTGAAATGCTCCCGGTTCGCTTTTACCTGTCTGTCGTCGGTGAGCCGATTGTGCAGGTAGCACGGCGCTCCACCCACCCACCGGGACACCGCCATTTGAGTTCTTTTACCCTCTGTGCATGCACAAAGCGTTCTGTGCATGCGCAGAGGGTAAAAGAACTCAAATGGCGGTGTCCCGGTGGGTGGGTGGAGCGCCACGCTACCTGCACGATCAGCTCACTGACGACAGACAGGTAAAAGCAAACCAGGAGCATTTCACCCCTGGCGCACACACGCTACACTCGCGCGCACGCACACATCCCCTCATGCAATTCTGCTTCTGCGCATGCTCAGTAGCTATAATCAGCCCGAAACACAGCTGAGGAGCTGATCAGCTGTGCTTTGGGTGAAGAAATAAAGGTAAGTATAAATCCGGGGGCGGGCAGGAGGGCCCTTTTTCAAGGAGCAGCAGAGGAAACAACTTCCAAACAGTAAAAAATTCGGAAAAAAATCCCCAAAAAAGATGGCGGCACCCACGGACCGGCACCGACTGAACCAGATCCGTGATGCCATTGTGACATCACCAGCGGGCTGCTACCGGTTCGGGCGATCCGGTCCGAACCGGCAGGAACCCACCCCTGGGCGTTTGAATATTTTTCATTGCCTATACAAAATTTCTCTAAGTATCTCATGGGAGGATGAAAATACATAAGCAAACTGCATTTGAAGAAAAACATCATTTCACTCAATTACCACAAATTAAGTAAGTTATTTTAAAAAAAAGTTGCAGTGTGGAGGAGAAAAAAGGAGGCAGCAGAGAAAAAAAGGAGAATTCATAACATTTCAGCAAGTAATACTTTGTTGCCCTGGAAAATATGTCCCTGTAGCAAATGCTGTTGTGAAAGGTTGTGACAGCTGCTCTTTCTATTTTTTGGGCTGGGAACAGAATTGAATGACAATTCACAGAGAGCGCCCTTTTGGTTAAATATGCTGCAGAACAAAGCGAAGGCCTAATGCTAGCGCTGAATCAGCAACTTGAGCAACCTTTGCTATTTAATAATGCATGGAGTGAATTAGGTGGTGACAGCCCTCAAGGTCTAGGCCTTCTATATGTAATTATGTACTGCTGAACTTACAGGATGTCTATTTTTGGAGAAAAGACAGGGCAGATTATAATTAAGGATTTATATAGCAAATCTCATCTGCAGATATGTGTGATAGTACCAGGGGCGGGTTCCTTTTACCTTTTCCTACCGGTGCGTATCGCGGTGTTTCGCGTGCGCGTGCTTGCTGCACTTACGCGCACGCGTGCATCCCGGCATGCAATTTTAGTTTCACGGATGCGCAGAGGGACGATTTTACTTCCGTGCATGCTCAGAGAGCCGAAAAATCACCGAAAATTAGAAAAAAAATATGGCGCCGTGCACGGACCGGCACAGACAGCACCAGAGCCGTCACGCCTAAATTACGTCATCAGCAGGCTACTACCGGAGCGCCCGCACTGGACCGCATCGGTAGGAACCCAGCTCTGGATAGTACCCACCTTTGCACCAGTCCTGTGTAATCAGTTGTGCCTGTTATAGAAGTGGAACTGAAACTGAACAAGGAATAAACTGTCTTTGTCCAAGTGAAAATATGATTTGTCTTTCCTGGAATCAGTCATATTACTTGTGGAAATATATTCCATGATTCGTGTTACATCTGTTTTTGTGTGTCAGAGCTTGTTTGATCAAGAATTTGCAACAGATACCAGTAGTTGATTAGGAAGGCTAGGAGATCCAAACAAAACAAGAGACAAAAGCATGTTATAGAACTTTAAAAACACAAATTCATACAGAATCTAGTCAAGTGAGTACACAGAGAAAGAGTTGTATGGAAGTGAGTACACAGGGAAATTGTTGGAATTCTTCCCTCTGTTTCTTGTTAACATGGATTCTTCTGTACCAATATTTTTTTTTTAGTATCTTCTGACCTGAAGACAAATCCAAGTACAGACAGACTTTTTATTTCCAGTGGTTCTGCTTAATGTAGGGCCAATGGTCTTACCAGTAAGGGTAATAAAATAGTCCTTTCATTTATGACCATAACTGAGCCCAGAATTATGATTGTAGGTCATGGCAATCATTAAGCAGGCCACCATGTGACTGCACTGATTATGACATCTTTTTTTGTGGCAGTCATTAAGTGAATATTGTGGTCATTAAGTGAATGCCATGAAATGAACCCATTTTAGCCAGTGGGTGTTTTTTGCTGGTAACTGGAAGTAAACACCAGTTTCCAGCAAAAACATCCATAAATACAGGCTGGTTGTCAAGCACCCAAAATGTGATCACATGACTGTGTGATTTTTATTTTATTTTATTTTATTTTATTTATTTATTTTTATCAAGTACATGTTGGTAATATACATAGATATAACATTGTTTATATACATAAGATGGGTACTGATAAGAGGGAACATTAGGACAGGGACAGTAGGCACGCTGGTGCACTTATGCACGCCCCTTACTGACCTCTTAGGAATCGGATGAGGTCAACAGTGGACAGTCTAAGGGTAAAGTTTTGGGGGTTTGGTGACGAAACCACAATGTCAGGTAGTGAGTTCCAGGCATTTACCACTCTGTTGCTAAAGTCGTATTTTCTACAGTCAAGTTTGGAGCCGTTCACTTTGAGTTTGTATCTGTTGTGTGCTCGTGTGTTGTTGTGGTTGAAGCTGGGGAGATCTGTCATAACTTTGAATGCTTGCTAAGGAATAGGTTACCTCTATGCAAAATAAAAGAGGTAAGATCTCAGATATTGATGGGACCAAGACTTTCAATTTTTTTCTTTGAATTTTGGAGAACTTTGTTTTTTAAAAATTGTATATTTTTGTGCATGCAGATTTCTAGATGCTTTTGGCATAGACAGATTTACAGATTACAGATTTTACAGATTTTACAGATTAACAGAGGCTCTCTGTGGCAGCCCCTCAAATATTGGAAGACTGCTATCATGTCTCCCCTGGTCCTTCTCTTCACTAGACTAGCCATGCCCAGTCCCTGTAACCGTTCTTCATATGTTTTAGTCTCCAGTCCCCTAATCATCTTAGTTGCTTTTCTCTGTGCTTTTTCTAGAGTCTCAACATATTTTTTATAGTCTGGTGACCCAAACTGGATGCAGTATTCTAGGTGTGGTCTTACTAAGGCTTTATAGAGTGCTATTAGTACCTCACACTTGATCTTCGTTGTATCCCTCTGTTAATGCAATTTAGGATTGGCTTTGGCTAGACAAATAGAAAAAGGGCTCTGTTATACAAAGGGAAATATATCTAACTTTCCTCTAAATTGGCAATCAGGAATCCTCTTTACTATGCAAAATGATAATTCTTTGTTAAACATTCAATAAATGCCAAAGTAGGCGGTAGCCTCTTTTAACATTTGTTTAACAGCTAAGTCAGCATTTATATATGACATTCAGTATTGTTTGAACTGATGGTAGTAGGGCTGTGCAGCACTTCAGATTTGAGGGCACAGAAGTGCTTAGGAGAAACCATCCTTTTAGAACAGCTGCATTTTTTCCTGGGACTGCATGACTCACCTCCACCTCCAGTTGTAGATGCCTAAGCATGTACTCATTTCTTGCAAGAGTAGTTGCAAGTTAGCCCATGCTTTTGCTTGTAATGTTGCCAGATATAGACCAAGATAAATTCTGGGTATTTTTGCAAAGCATTGTAGAAACCAGCATAAGCAGTCTAATCAGGGAACTGACTGAAGATAATCTTGACACTGTCCTTAAGGTACAGTGGGCTGAACCAGAATTGATGCAATGTTTGTAGTGGTGAAATCATACCTGATGATGAAAAGCAGTAGCTTCTAGGTCAGTGATGGCTAATCTTTTTGTCGTCGTGTGCTGAAAGCGTGCATGTACGCGACAGCACGCTTGCGTGCTGGCACCCATAATACAATGTGGGCCCCCTGTGCATGGATGTGCGACCCCCCATGCTCCCCCCACATGTGCGTGTGACCCCCCCATGCTCCACCCACCCACCCCCGCATCCATGCATGCACGCCTGACCCCCCAAAAAAAACTAGGTTTTGGGCTTAGTAGGCCTCCCTGCAGCCTCCTGGGACCAAAAATGGGCCATGGGGGGATGCACCGCACCCCACCACCTGCCCCGTTTTGGGCCTAGTAGGCCTCCCTGCAGCCTCCTGGGACAAAAATCCCCCCCAATGTGTGCATGTGCCCCCCCCGCTCCCCCCACCCAATGTGTGCATGTGCGAACCCCTGCGCATACATGTGCATTTCCCACATGCCCCCCGCCCTCCCCACACATCCTAAAAATCAGCTGGCTGGCGGGAGGCGGGTGCGCATGCGCGGTGGAGCTGAGGTGGGTGACGGCTCACGTGCCCACAGAGAAGGCTCTGCGTGCCAGTTGTAGCATGCGCTCCATAGGTTCACCATCACAATTCTAGGTGCTAATGAGCCCTGTAATTATGGGGCAAAACACTGCCTGCAATAAGATAGCCGGACCCATGGCAGCTACTCATATACTCATGCATTCGTCCTTTCCAGTCCCAGATATCCAGATTTCACCCCAGACTTAGCAATACATCTTAACTTTCCATAACCTCATCCTGTATTCAAGAAAGCAGAAGCTTCAGAGACATGACTTAGCTAAATAATTGGCTTTACTGCAGAAAAGATAAAAGCTCTGTACATGCAGAACACAAAAATCAAGCTCTGTATATACTATATGTGCTCCAGGGTTTAAATTGCAGGCCTTTTCCTCCTACGTTGGCTTCTTTTCCTAGCCTTGAGACATCTACTCAATGTTTATGTAACCATTTTTTCGGGTCAGAGCACTGATACTTCCTGCCTCACCAGCTTCAGCCATTGCACAGATGGGGCATCTGTCAACATAGATGAGAAGTCTTCTATCCCTTTGCTGAAGTTCTAGAGTGGTCATTCTAGGAAAAGGATACTTTTGTGGATGATTAAAGATAGTCCCAAATTGAAAGACGCAAAACCAAGGAAATATATGTAGTTTAAAAGCAAACAGATGCCCTCAGAGTTTAAACAAATAAATCAATATATTTTCTCAGAAGCTCACAAAACCAGCAGTTCTTTGATCCAATTTCAAATGGCCATGATCCAATTACGATGAATATATATTCTCTCTCTCTCTCTCTCTCTCTCTCTCTCTCTCTCTCTCTCTCTCTCTCTCTCTCTCTCTCTCTCTCTCTCTCTCTGTGTGTGTGTGTATATCGTATTTTTCGGAGTATAAGACACACCGGAATATAAGACGCACCTTAATTTTGGGGGAGCAAAACAAGAAAAAAACAATTCTGCCTCTGCCTAGGAGGCATAAGGCATAAGGCATGGCAACTCCCAAGTGACACAAGAGCCACAGAGATTCACAATTCTCCCTCTTGATGCCTCAAATCGGGTTTCTTGAGACCTTGATTTGGAGATTTTTATTTATTGATTTTGGTGGTGATGTGTGCTGAATTGCTGGGCAGTTTGTGCTGGAAGACCCAAGTTATTTCAATACCTTGGCTTTGTGTGCTCAAGTCAATCACTTTCCTCCCCATTACAAAAACGGAGCGTGCGGCATCGCGTTGCGGGTGGCGTCGGCGTCACACCCCCTTTTTGGAATCAGGGAGGGAAGTGTTTTCAGGCTGCAGCGCTGGCCGGAATCACCCACCACCTGAAATGCAATGCTCTTTTTTTGCCTCCGCAATCACTTTTCTCTCCATTCCAAAAACAGGGCATGCGGAGGCAAAAAAAGAGGATTGCATTTCAGGCGGTGGGTGATTCCGGCCAGTGCTGCAGCCTGAAAACACTTCCCTCCCCGATTCCAAAAAGGGGGCATGACGCCGACGCCGCCCGCCGTCCGAAAGGAGGAAGAATTGTGAATCTCTGTGGCTCTTGTTTCAATTGGGAGTTGCTCCGGCAATCGAGGTGGGCTTATATATTGATGACAATAAAGATTTCTCTGAAAGGGAGTTCTTCCATAAGGCTTGATTGCAGCCTATTTGCCTATATAATGTCTTGGCCACTCCTTTTCTGATAGATTAATGGAGAGCATGCGCAGCCCATATGGCATAAATTAAACAGATAAAGCTCTCCTCCCCCCTCTCTTTTCCCCTGGCATGGCGAGATGAAGTGACAACTGACAGTTTTGGGTTTGAGATTTTCGCGTAGCTTTTAAAGATGTCAGCATTGCCAAAAAAACCTACTATATCAGTGCTATTTGCTCGATTTAAATCTGGTGCCAGTGAATCTGCTAAGAGATGACCCACCCACCCAGTTTGCACACCACACGAAGGCGAGGTGGGGAAAAGTACCTTCTGCCACCTTCCTGTTCTACCCGCTTGCAGTGATTCAGTTGGAACCACGATCTCGTGCCCTGCAACTTCTCTTTCCACACAGTTGGATGCCCCGTATTTGGAATCGGGGAGGAAAGTGTTTTCAGGCAGAAGTGCCACGATCCCCTCCCCGATTCAAAAAAGAGCATCGCATTTCGGGCAGCGGGCGGCTCTGGTTGCATGCCCCATTTTTGAATCGAAGAAAGAGTTTTTGCACGGCAGTGCCGGCCAGAACTGCCCGCCGCCGGAAACGCGATGCTCTTTTTTGGTCTCCGCACGCTCCATTTTTGGAATCAGGGAGGGGATTGCAGCGCTGCCGCCTGAAAACGCTTTTCTCCACAGGCTGAGTGGCGAGCCACATTGCCTCATGCCTTCTGCACAGTGCCCACTTCGCCAACCAAGGATCGCTGCCGCCTGGAACCATGCGGAGGCTAAAAACCTCCGAAGGGTGGGGGCTGGCAGGTGGGTGGGGGCTACATTCGAAGTATAAGACGCACCCAGTTTTTGACCCTCTTTTTGGGAGTAAAAAGGTGCGTCTTATACTCCGAAAAATACGGTGTGTATGTATATATATATATATATATATATATATATATATATATATATATATATATATATATATATATATATACACACTGTATAAATATACTGTATATACCGTATTTTTGGGAGTATAAGACGCACCTTTTTCCTCCCTAAAAGTGGCTGAAAATTCAGGTGCATCTTATACTTCGAATGTAGCTTTTTTTCCAGCCCTAACTAGGTGCTAACAGATCTTCCCAGCTCTTACCTTGCAGGCTCTTTCATTGTTACTCTCTCAGAAGAATGTTTTCCAGCCCTAAGTCTTTGCAGGTTTTTTTTTCATTGCTCTACTTGCTCCAAAGAAGTTGTTTTCTAGCCCTAACCAGGTGCTAACGATCTTCCCAGCTCTTACTGGCTTGCAGGCTCTTTCATTGTTATTCTCTCAGAAGGTTTTTTTAAGTCCTAACCAGGAGATAAAATAATGTGCTGAAGCTGACCAGACTAAGGATGCTAGCCAGATGAATACCTGGTAGGTAGATTGTTTTCCCTTATTTTCCTCCCCAAAAACTAAGGTGCGTCTTATACTCCGAAAAATACGGTGTATATATATATATACACATACATATATGTATATGTATATACACATGTATATGTATATGTATATGTATGTATGTATGTATGTATATAAAATATGAAAGAACGCATTTTACATGAGACCATAATAGAGATGTATTTTTTTTAAATGTGGGTTTTTTTTTCCTTCTTTTTGTAAATCTTATATTGTTGTGATATACTGATAGTAGATATACTGATATACTGTATGAATTGAAATTATTAACATTCTATTATTTCAATCACTATTGAAAATACAAAGAAACATTCTAGCAATATTAATTTAATAAAAAGAGAAACAAAGAATTAAAAAACAAAAATAAAATAAAAAGGAAAAAATAGGAATTATTGAGATTTTTTGTACACTGCTGATTTGCAATATTATATATATTCAAGACCCCTTAGAAGATAGACTGTGATTATATTTGCCATGCTGTATGATGTATGCATGGGAAGCACTCTTGCTTAAATTTGCTTAAAGTTTTATTTAAGTTGTTGATCTGCACAAAGTATTTATAAGCAATTCAAACAATTCATAAATGCTTTTAACTAATGAAATATTTGGTACCAATAATATATTGTTAATATAAAATAATGCAAATTTAAAAAACCTAATTTACATTTCAACAAATCTATCTCCAATTCATTTCATATTCCCAATTTCAAAATATCTACCGGTACTTTTCCCCACAGCAGTACAAAGGGTTCTGCTGCATTTATTTATTTATTTATTTATTTGGCTTTTCTTATATGCCGCCCAACTCCCGAGGGACTCAGGGCGGCGTACAACACAAGAAAAATACAAGAAATAACCAATAAACAGAATTAAAAACATAATATAAAAATTAAAAATTACAGTATAAAGAAAACAACCATTCAACAACCAGACATACCCGGGGGAGAGTTCAGCTGGAATTAAGCTCTGCCCCCTGCCTGCAGGAAAAGCCACGTCTTAACGGCTTTTCGGAAGGCCAGCAGGGTGGGGATAGTTCGGGTCTCTGGAGGAAGTTGGTTCCAGAGCGCGGGGCCTGCCACAGAGAAGGCCCTCCCCCTAGGGCCCGCCAGCCGGCATTGCTTGGTTGACGGGAGCTGGAGGAGGCCAACTCTGTGGGCCCTAACCGGTCGAAGGGAAGTATGAATGTTAGAATAAGCCCCAATTATGGATATCAATTCTTATATTTCTGGACAAAAAGAAGAAAAAAATGTTTTGTGGGCAAAAGCAAGTTCCTCCCAGTAGCAAGGACTGATTTCTCAAGTACTTCTATGAATGGACCTATTCTATCAGTTAAATTGAACATTTAAAATCTATTGCAATGTGTTGATGATCAAAGAAAACTCTCACTGTCAAAACATTTATTCTTTGAAAGATCATCTTGAGTCCATCCCCTGTCTGGAGGGATGAATATAAATTGCTTATGACAATGTCATCAGACCTGAACTTTCTTCCCACAGGAGACTGCTCTGAATTTTAATATGACTCATGAATTAATTGATTAATTATACCACTTAATTTTATCAGCTCTAGTCTCTTTGCTCTTAAAGTTCAGGAGCAGGACTCACGAGAATTGGATTTTGGTTTGATTTTCTAGCTTGGTACCCTCCAGTTACATCAGATGGTCTACAACATGGAATTTAAAAATAAAAGCATATATGGAGGATGCTAGGTTGAGGAAAACTACTTTTTTTTGCCCTCTTTCTTCCTCCACTGACAAAAGATCAGTAATAGCAAGCATGCATGTCCTTGAGAGGAATTTATCAGCACATAGAGAAGTCTGATCAGATCAAGCCAATGGTGCATCTTCTTTCTTGGATGCATCCAGGGCATGGATGGCAGAGTTCTTTTTACAGTTGTCTTATAGCACTGAGCATTCAGTGCTATGTTGTCTCTGTGTATTTATATTATTTTGTGAGTTGGTTGCTTACACTGATTCAAGAAGATCCTATCTAATTGCCTCATAAAGCTTAAACCTATTCTTCTCTTTTGAATCTTGCAAAGTTAGAGACCTGGCTTACACAAGTTAGGTTATGGTTTGGATCTCCTGAGAAGGTTGCACTGAATTACAGTTTTCTCTACTGGAAGGCAGGTACCAGACAGAATAAACTGTGACTGAGTTCCTACACTGCATTAAGCCATAGTTTACCTAATCAAACTTTTATATTGAAGCTGAAATTCACTTAAACTATAAGCTAGCAAACCTCGTTATAGCTCAGCATAATATGTGAATTCAGCCAGTATGTATGTAAGATCACTTATTTTAAAACTAAAATACTCTGCACTAATCTTAAGAAAGAAATGTTGGCTTCCAGACTTTATACCTTCTCATTGGCAACAGCAAAGAGGGTCAGAACAGGATCAATGGTGATTGGAGCTGGCAACCAAAGTTCCACTCTTTTTCTATGTGCTTTAGCAATAGCATTTAGACTTAAATACCGCTTCACAGTGCTTTACAGCCCTCTCTAAGTGGTTTACAGAGTCAGCATATTGCCCCCAGCAATCTGGGTTCCCATTTTACCCACCTCAGAAGGATGGAAGGCTGAGTCAACCTTGAGCCTGATGAGATTCGAACTGCCAAATTGCAGTCAGCCGGCAGTCAGCAGAAGTAGCCTGCAGTACTGCATTCTAACTACTGCGCCACTGCAACTCTTTAGTCTCCTCTCCTTTCTTCTCCTCTCCTCCCCTCTCCTCTGATTTAATAGAACAGATTCTATGAAGTCATATCCAGAATTAGAAGAAACCAGTAATATTTATTGAAAACTTCTAATCTTGATTAGAATCCTGGATTAGATAGTTCAAAGCAAAGAAGGCGACACACACACACACACACACACACAGAGAGAGAGAGAGAGAGAGAGAGAGAGAGAGAGAGAGAGAGAGAGAGAGAGAGAGAGAGAGAGAGAGAGAGAGATCTGTACCCTGTACAATCTCAAAAAGCTCTGTTTCCTGTTAGAGATTCAACATTCTGATTTATATATCCCATTTTGTGTATTTATTTATAGATGTATATACAAATACAGATATCCTTTCTGAGGAGGCTCATAGTGCAACATTAACACATAAACACTGTTAATTTTTAAAGTACTTGTGAATTATGGAGGTCCTGAAATTGTTCATTCTCTACAGCAGGTGGATCTTCAGGTTCTGCTGAAAAAATTTAGGCATCCAGCCCAGCCAGTATGATCAAGAATAAAATATGGTGGGAATAAATGGAAGAAATATTTCTGATCTCCTGCTCCTTTTTAAGTCCTAAAGATTAAGGGTAGCATTTTTAATTGAACCTGAGGATTTGGGGAGGCTGGTTTTTGTAAAGCTTGTGGAATACACATGTTCAGATTTAAAAATTCCCAAAGGGTATCCACTATTGAATCTACAGCCTGATGCTGTCATCGTATCCCTAAAGATGCAGCCTGAGATATACAGCACTCCATGCTAGTCATTTGTTTACTCTCTCCAGCCCCAGTGAAGTGACAACCTATAATACGAATTTGCAGAATGACGCTTCCCCCAATACTTTCCTACCATCAAATTCTCAGGATAGACCAGGGGTTGGCAACCTTAAACACTCAAAGAGCCACAAAAGTCCTAACCGGAAACCCCTTGTTCAATTCTGAAGCTGACCATAAGTCCGGTTCCCCCACCATAGAGTCTCCTCCTAGCACGGCATCCTTTTTCCTCTACCTGTCCTAACCGAAAGCCCTATCAATTGTGAAGCCGAGCGGCGACAAGGAGCTGCAGCAGAGGGATGAAAGAGCCACATGTGGCTCCAGAGCCGCAGGTTGCTGACCCCTGGGATAGACTAAGGAAGAAGAAATGACATACTAAAGGGATTTGGTGCCGTTCTCTTAGCATGAGCAGCTTTAACTCCTGTAACCCTCATTTACTCTATTGGTTTTAAACATATATAATAGTTTCAGTATCTTTCATCTTTTGCAGGATGGTGGAATATTCCCTGGATCTTCAAAATATTAACTTGTCTGCAATTCGCACTGTACGAGTTCTGAGGCCCCTCAAAGCCATTAACCGAGTGCCTAGTAAGTCTATCTGCCTCCTTCCTTTCTTGACGGGGATGGGAAAATGCACGTCCATATCTTTTCCACAATAGGTTGGCACTGTATGAGTGATTTTGTATAGGGGTAATCCAGGGACCACACGAATTCACCAGCATCCTTCTTATGGTTTCCAGTGGGGAGGGGGGCAAACCCGTGGGTCCCATTTTGCATTTTGAAGAGTTTGGAAAGGTTTCAAAGGGTAAAATAAATGCCTTCAGCTTTGTACATATTTAATGCATTAATTTTACTTCTTAAAAGTTTAGCCCCCAGCCCTATCCACTTTGGGAAAGCTTCCCCAACATGACAGCTGAAGTCTGCTGCAGTCCTCAGGCCAACTGAAGTTTCATTTCCCTAATGCATCTGGTCCCTGCCAGCCATGGCTGGTTAAATGTGTCACCACGAAAACAGACCAAGCTCCCTTGGGAGAGATTATAATCTTTTCTAATAAAGCTTTTGACAGAAGCATTTCCAAAAATAAATCTCACGTTCAGGTCATAAAAAAGTGTGCCCTTTTAATATTAATTTCATAATAGTGAGAAGTTAAAAACGAAGTTCTTTTAAGTATTTGTATTGGGACAAGAGCTATTTCACTTGTCCTTAAATGATCCCCTGTTGGAAGTATGGGATGAAGACTTCAGTGGTAGATTACATCAAGTTTTTTAAAGAACAGTAATAACTGAAAGCGGATCACCAGAATGAAACAACTGTGAAAAGATGAACTGAATTGGCAATAAAATGGTAAAATTAAGTTGGTTCATGAGTACCATCATAAATCCTCAGCTACATGTTGAAGGCTCTTGTGGCGATAAACCAGAAGAAGAGACATGAAATTACAGTGAATAATTGGGGCTTGTCTTTTGTAAATGAGAAATGGTCTCTTTTCATCATACTTTGGCTTTCTTTTATTTTGTTTACATTAGGATATCGGGACCATTTTATTCCTTTAAATGGGATTTTGTTACAGCTAAGGGTTTAGATGTGGAATGTTGAGTTAATTTATTTAGAGCTCTGAGATTTTTGCTTATAATTGTACTGGAAAAGAAGTTACTTATATTTGATTTGCTATTCTTAAGCGATGTTTCAGAAAGCTTTAGAAAGTTGCCATTATTCTTCAAATAACACACCCGTTCTCGCAAGACCTGGGGAAGATCTCGGAAGTTTTCTGAAGACTTTCTGAACCATTGCAACAACAGGCTGCATGATTTAGCGACTGAATCAGTGGTGGGTTGCTGCCAGTTCGGACCGGTTATTTAAAACCGGTAGCGGAAATTCAGCACCGCTCTCCGAAGCGGCAGCAATGACCAGCGGTCCACGCTCCCGAACCGGTCCTCCGGTCGCCGCGGATTGCAAAAAAACCTTCTGCGCATGCATAAGGCTTCTGCGCATGCGCAGAGGGTCATTTCCGGGAAGGGACGCATGCACTTCCGTCGTGATGCGAACCGGGGGGGAAGGTAAGTAGAACCCACCCCTGGACTGAATGGCACATGTGTGTGGAATTGAGATGGCAGTAGGGCGTATTGGGATTGCTAAGGACTTCGGTGATGTGATGTCTTGCTTTATGACCACATCATTTAGCAAAGAGAAATTCTGGTCTCAATTTTGGTGGGGAGTTGAGGATTACCTCTATAGTATATTGGTTTCATTCTCTATAATATGTTTATAAGTTCACGTATAAATAGATCATGGAAAGATATTTGGGAAAGAAACATAACTCATATTTATTCTTGGCAGATCAAGACTCTCCATTCGGAGAAATGTGGAATTAGCATTCAGTATGAATATGTAAATACATATTCAAACTAGATGCATGTCAGAGTGCATGCAAGTGAACTTCTCTAGGATTTGCATAATAGGGTATGATCTCTGAGAAGTTCTTCTCCATAGCAGTTACTCAGTGCAATTTGTTTAGCAGGCAAACCCAGAAAAAGGTCTCCAAATTGGGCTGTGTGAGGAATGATTTTCAAGTACCTCACCTGTAAGTTCTGAGGGGTTTTGAAGCTAAAGTTATTTATTTAAATTTATCATAATAACATTTATTGTAGCGTGATGTTTATAGTAACTATTTTATGAAGTGCATGAAATGATCTGGAAAGTTGCTATCTGATTTTAGTGAAACCAAAATAATTACAGCCTGGTTTAATGAAGGATAAAAATGTGGACAATCCACAATCCACTCAAAGTCATTTATCTCCTAATTGGCTGCTGTCTTTCAAGGACTTTATGAGGGAAGCATTGTTTTTTTGATAGTTTCTCATCCATTAAAGCTGTGGAGAGATGTTGCCTTGACATTATCCATTAAAAAAAGTGATGTATATAAAAATACGGACAGAAAATATTCCTGACAACTACTCCCTCCTCCTCCTCCTCCTCCTCCTCCTCCTCCTCCTCCTCCTCCTCCTCCTCCTCCATCATAGGATATAACAATATACACTATTTATCAGTTATATCAATACTGTATCTGCAAATGCATGCAAGATGTCCTACTGTGTTTTCATGTTGTACGAGTATATATATATATATATATATATATATATATATATATATATATATATATATATATATATATATATATATATATATATATATATATATATATATATATATATATATATATATATATACCTAGCTATATATATATATACCTAGCTATATACTGCAAACGTGGGTTTTCGTGTTGTACGCATATATATATATATATATATATATATATATATATATATATATATATATATATATATATATATATATATATATATATGTGTGTGTGTGTGTGTGTGTGTGTGTGTGTGTGTGTGTGTGTGTGTGTGTATGTATATATGTATGTATGTATGTATATATGTATATATGTATATATGTATATATGTATATATGTATATATATGTGTGTGTGTGTGTGTGTGTGTGTGTGTGTGTGTGTGTGTGTGTGTGTGTGTGTACCGTATTTTTCGGAGTATAAGACGCACCTTTTTACCCTCAAAAAGAGGGTGAAAACCTGGGTGCGTCTTATACACCGAATGCAGCCCCACCCAGCCACCCCCACCCTTTGGCCTCTGCTTGCCAGCAATTTACCTCTTTGCAGCAAACAGGGCAAAGCACAAGAAGAGCACAAGAAGAGATAAACTGCCTCCCGACCTACAGCTGACGGAGGCTTGCAAGCCACGTGGTAAAATGAAACTGAAACTACAGTGGCTGTGATGAGACATATTGCTGGGAGATAAACTGCTGGCAATATTAGACTGCTAAAATTGCAAGAAGGCAAGCTAGAGCTGCTGTGGCTCAGCGATAGAGCTCTTGCCTCACAATCAGGAGGTTGTGAGTTCTATCCTAGGTACAGGCAGATTCTGTTAATACGTTATTTTGTTAAATGTTTGTAGAGTGTTCAAATTATTAGACTTATTTTTTAAAGACTGCTTTATTATTGTTCTAGACAACTTAACAAAATGAAGAAGCTTTTTAAAATAAATGCTTGCTCTGAAGAGGCCCAGTGCTATTGTATCTTCTTTTAAATAATAGAGAATAATGTATACTTCCAGAAATTTTAATTAATTTTAACAGCTCTGTACAAGTATAGTATGAAATGTAACAGTGTCCTGTTTAGTATTAGAGTTAAATCCTGACTTACCTTCTAGTAGATCTATTTAATTTAAAAAAATTTAATTTAATTTAAAAAAATTTAAATAATTGGGAGGAGTTAGTGTGACTACATTTAAGAAAACTTTCTGGCATAATGTACATTTCTCCAATTCTTTGCTATTTCTATGGGTCAAGCACACATGCACAGAAATACACAGCAAACAGTGTATATCATCTGTGTTGTTTGCTGTTTGCTGTTTGGCAAATTGCTTGGAGGCAGAGGCCTTTTTTCCTTGTTTTCCTCCCCCAAAACTAAGGTGCGTCTTATACTCCGGTGCGTCTTATACTCCGAAAAATATGGTATATATATATGTGTGTGTGTGTGTGTGTGTGTATATATACACACACTCCCAAGTATATTTAGCACCCAAATGTACAACTCCCAGAACTTCCAGATTTTGACCATATTATCTAGGAATTATGGGAATTGCAGCAAATATATCTAGACAGCATTGTATTCAGTAAAGATTATGTTTAATAATATAATTTTATTAAACTTATTAGAGCATAAAATACAAATGAAAATGGAAATAGTGGGAAAATGGAAAAGGGGAAAGAGAGAAGTGTAGTATGAAGGGGAAAAGAGAAACACAGCATTAACTTCTGATTCAGTGCTGTAGAATGAGCATAATAATGTTAAAGCCTCAACTTTTTAATTTGCATACTCAATATATACTAGCCACTTCTATAAGAACAACACCAACAACAAAACCTTGTCGTAACCATTAAATCTCAAAGTCAAAGTTAAGATTTTTTAAAAAAAATGGGAAATAATTGTGAAGCAGCTTTAAAGCAAAACTAATACACTTAAAAGCATGCTACTGAAAGGACCATTCCATGGAATTTGGAAAAACTAAATACAATAAGCAAGCAAGCAAGCAATGAGGGACATGACTTCTGGTATCTGGCATGATCCCTTGACATCTTATGATCTAAAAATATTTTAGATTCTCCCTAGAAATAAATGTTAGATAATAGCCATAGGTTTTTTTCCCTTTTGTTCCAGTTAGTGCCACTATAGGTCTCTGTATGAGAGATTAATATAAGTCAGGCTCCACAGGGAAATTGAACTATTAGGATTTCCTGGGCCATAATGTAAAAACATTGATGCTTTCATTTTATAGAGCTGCTTGCATATTTAAACAAAGTATTTAGAATAAAATAACAGATTTGGATGGGACCTTGTATGGCATCTTCTAGTCCAACCCCCCACTCAAGCAGGAGACCCTATACCAGGGGTAGGCAAAGTTGGCTCTTCTATGACTCGTGGACTTCAACTCCCAGAATTTCTGAGTCAGTCATGCTAGCTTAGGAATTCTGGGAGTTGAAGTCCATGAGTCATAGAAGAGCCAACTTTGCCTACCCCTGCCCTATACCATTTTATTATGTTCTCTCCACGTTATGTACAGTCAAAGGAAAACAGATACATTTTTATTAAAATGATTATGGAAGGAAGAATATGGGAGAAGTTTATGAAACAGAAAGTATTCTCTCTGCTTCTTTTAAGTACTGCCTTTCTTCACTGCACGGAATTTGTGCAGACTATACAGAACTATAACTACTGCACAGTGGGGATTTTACTATGTTACTTATCAACTCTGATCAAATAATGATAGTAGTATTTTCATAACTATGCATCACACAGACGTTAGCAAGTTAATATTAACTATTATTTGCATATCATGCAGAAAAGCAGGAGATTTTTTTTCCATGCTGAATGGCAAACTGCAGGCTTGCATTCTACACTTCATTAGTTTTTATTTGAAAAATAGCTTTTATCTTTGAAGAGATCCATTTTGCCCTAGATTTTTTTTAATCCCATCTTTATTACTTTATAAGAACTCAAGGTGGCAAACATGCATAACACTTCTACATCCTCCTGCAGAATGTGTTTAGAAAAATGGAAATACCAGGACATCTCATTTCCTCATGAGAAACTTATATGGGTCGTCCTTGACTTATGACTACAATTGAGCCTAAGATTTCTGTTGTTAAGTGAGACATTTGTTAATGGAGTTTTGCCCCATTTTATAAACTTTCTTG
Source organism: Diadophis punctatus similis (assembly GCA_023053685.1). Taxonomy (NCBI): domain Eukaryota; kingdom Metazoa; phylum Chordata; class Lepidosauria; order Squamata; family Dipsadidae; genus Diadophis; species Diadophis punctatus. Next base: position 29,400,922 of record JALIGW010000004.1, read on the forward strand.
CCTCAGCTGTTAAGTGAATCACTGCAGTTGATAAGATAGTAACCTCGTTGTTAAGTGAATTTCGCTTTCCCATTGACTGTACTTGTCAGAAGGTTGCAAAAGTGATCACATGACCTTGGGACACAGCAGTGGTCATAAATATGAACCAGTTGCCAAGCATCTGAATGAGGATGCTGTAAAGGTCGTAACTGTGAAAAACAGTCATAAGCAATGGTGAACTGCAACCGGTTTAACAACCGGTTCGGTGATTGTGCACTTCACCCGTGCACGCACCTAACGCACTTGCACGCAGCATCTAAAATACAGCAATTTGAAGCTCAGCTGCTTACCTTCTAAGGCAGCCCCAGTAAGTAGAACAGTGGAAATCAGGTGTGGAAATCAGCTGTGCCGTGTGAATCAGCTGAGCCAGAAAGAAGGAAATATAGGACAGGATAGCACGGGGCGGGGGGGGGGGGGGGGGACGGGGCCAACTGATCGTTGGAACTACCAGTTCGTCCAAACCGGTCCAAACTGGCAGCAGCCCCACCACTGATCATAAGTAACTTTTTTCAGTGCCATTGTAACTTTGAACAGTCATTAAATGAACTGTTGTAAGTTGAAGACTACCTGTACACAGGCCAGAAAGCCACAGTCTGGACAGAAAATGGTGAAACAGTGACTCCAGATTGACAAAGGAGTGTCACAAGGCTGCATTCTCGCCTCTTGTTTATTCAATCTATATGCGGAAAATATATAAAGGGAAGCTTGATTGAAAGATTAAAATTGGAGGAAGGCACATCACTAACCTGCACCATGCTGATAACATTACTTTTATAGTCAACAATGCAAAAGTTCTCCAAGTCCTATACTAAAAGACCACAGTGAAAAAGTGGGACTAATGTTAAATATAAAGATGATCAAATTAATGACAACAGGTAGGACAACTAGTAATAAAGATAGGAAAGTGATGGGTTGTTTCTCCCTGTTAAGAGCAATTGCCAACAAAGAGGAAGCAGTCAAGAAATGCATTGCAGGCCAACACTCAGTACAGCAGCCATGAAGACCTTGGGGAAAAAATATTCCAATCAGAATTGTGCAAGACATGGTGTTCCCTGTGACATTGTATGGAAGCAGAAGTTGGACTTTGAAGAAGTAGGAAAGGTAGAGTATTGACCCTTTTGAACTTCAGTGTTGGAGAAGACTCCCGAAACTATTGTGAAAAGCCACAAAAAAACCCCAATGGATCATTGAACAAATCAACCCAAAGTTCTCACTCAAGACAAAAATTTCCAGGCTCAAATTATGCTACTTTGGACACATTATGCAAGGACCCAGTTCTCTGGAAAAAGGCTCTAAGTCTGGGAAAGGTAGAAGGAAAGAAAAGAATAAAATGACCAGCAGCAAGGTGGATGGACCCAGTTACAGAGGTAAATGAGGGACGTGATAGGTTAATGATAAATTATCTTGAAGAAAACTTGTGTGGTCACTAGGAGTCGAAAACTACTTGAAGGCACATAATTAATTCCTGATGGAATGCCAGTGTTAAGGTTGGTGAGGCCGAAATCATATTTTTCTAGAATATTAGAACAGTGGGCCTTCAATCTAGAAAGGGTTGTGATGAAAACATGCCTCAACCACCCAAAAACGCTAAGTATCAATTAATTTACAAAGTCATGGGGGAAAAAACTGGAGTTTAAATCCAGGCAAATAGATTCAATTTTTTAGCTAAAATAGATATCAACAGTTATGTCGGAAACTTAATTTTTTGTCACTGTGAGAGTGAGGTGGGCAGTACCTAAATTTGATAAATAAACTTTATTCCTGTCTGCATTAATGCTTTTAACTAGGTAAGTGGTATCTGGAGATCTTTTGCCAAGTCTAACTGAGAGCTGAACTAAGAGTTAATTTCTGGAAACCATGATTTATTACTCAGCCCAACTGTATAGATTGAAAATCAAAGGATTAAGACAATTGTTTTAGAAATAATACAACAAACTGTTCTCTTACAGCTTTCACTGATACATTTATCAATTTTTGAAGTAGAAGACTTTACAACAGTCTTATTTTATCTATGATAGCTATGGCTAGAATGCAAATAGTGAGAAAATCTTTCTTCACTGCTTCCTTAGTTCAAATATTACCACCTGCCAAAGGACAACTGGAACAGTTCCAAAGGTTATGGATTATTGTGGATTTTCTGCTTTAGGCTGCTGCATTATCGGTGGACTAGTTTATCCCCGATGTGGATCTTTGTTTGATTTCCAACTATTTGTCTGCACAACCCTCTCCTAGGTTCCATTTCTTTCTATGATATTCTAGCAGCGCTCTAAACCTGCTACCTGTGATGTCTTTGAATTATGTTTCCTATCTCCAAAAGCAGAAAAACTGGCCATGCTGGGAAAGACAGAAGTAGTATTTCAATGCATGAAAAACATTTTTCATTAGAACATAGAAAATAGAAAAATAGGGTTAGAAGGGACCTTGGAGTTCTTCTAGTCCAACCCCTGCCCATGGCATGAGATCCTATATGATTCTGGACTTTCTTTGGGATTCATGGTTGGAGACACATGATCATAGAAAGAATAACAGAATAATAGAATTGGAAGGGATGCCAGCAGTCTTCCAGACCTACCGCCACCCAAGCAGGAGATCCTATACCAGTGATGGCGAACCTTTTTTTGCTCAGGTGCCAAAAAGGCACGCATACGCGCGATACCACACGCGTGCGTGCCCACACCCATAATGCAATGCCCTTCCCCTTGCGCATGCACACATACCCCCGCACTCCCCTCTGCGCGCATGCGCGCAGGCCTCACTGAAGCCTCCAGACTTCCAGTAGGCCCGTTGGGCCATTTCCTGAAGCTTGGGGAGGGTGAAAAACAGCCCAACAGGCCTACCGGAAGTTTGTTTCTGAACTTCCGGTAGGCCTGTTGCATCCATTTTTCGCCATCCACAGACTCCGGAGGCTTTCATGAAGCCCGGGGAAGGTGAAAACGGCCTCCTACTACCCTCCGGAAGGCGGAAGGTCAGCTGGCCAGCACGCACATACACGCTGGAGCTGACATAGGGCAAAGCCTCGCGTGCCCTCAGATATGGCTCCGCGTGCCACCTGTGGCACGCGTGCCATAGGTTCGCCATCACAGCCCTATACCATTTCAGACAAATGGCTGTCCAATTTCTCCTTTAAAATGGTGAAGCATCCATAACTTCTGGAAGCAAGCCGTTCCACTGGTTAATTGTTCTGTCAGGAAATTTCTCCTTAATTCTATCTATTTTTTATTTTTATTTATTTATTTTATTTATCAAACATGTATAGGATAGTGGTTGTTCGTATAAACATAACATAAGTAAAAAAGTACCGATAAAAGAGGACAATAGGACAGTAGGACAGGGACGGTAGGCACAGTGGTGCGCTTATGCACGCCCCTTACAGACCTCTTAAAAATGCGGAGAGGTCTACTGTAGACAGTCTAAGGTTAAAGTTTTGGGGGTTTGGGGAAGAAACCACAGAGTCAGGTAGTGCATTCCAGGCATTGATCACTCTGTTGCTGAAGTCGTATTTTCTGCAGTTGAGTTTCGAGCGGTTTACATTAAGTTTGAATCTATTACGTGCTCATGTATTGCCGCGGTTGAAGCTGAAGTAATCATTAACAGGAAGGACAACATCTAGGTTGAATCTCTCCTTGATTAGTTTCTATCCATTGCTACTTGTCCTGCCTTTGGATGCTTTGGAGAATAGACCCCCTCTTCTTTGTGGTGGCCCCTCAAATATTGGAAAACTGCTGTTACCTCTAGTCTACTTTTCACTAGACTAGACATACCCAATTCCTGCAGCCGTTCTTCTTATGTTTTAGCCTCCAGCCCCTTAATCATCTTTGCACTCTTTCTAGATGAGTAGATCCACCATGAGCGAGCTTAGGCATTGCTCTATAGCAGGGGTGTCAAACTCGTGTCATCACGTGATGTATTGCGGCATTTTCCCCCTTTGCTAAAACGGGGGTGGGCGTTGCCAGCACATGACGCATCTGGTCCTCAGGCCACGAGTTTGACACCCCTGCTCTATAGTATTGCTACCCCTTTCAGAATCAGAAATGTAAGTTCTAATTATGATCTTTGTAAGACAATGTCAGATGTTTATTGCCTTTCTTTTTGACAGCACTATGATTTATATGAGTTGTGCCTCACACATTCTTTTAAGCCCAAAGTCTCACTCTTGGGACTCTGTGCCTAAAGACTGAAGAAATGCAACACTGGAAAAGTAATAAGTGTGTGTCTATCGGAGCGGGGGATTTAGACATGTTGAGTAAGTTTCCATGCTTAGCTTATCGAATTCATACACTTTGTCATACTGAAGTTGACATTCAGAAGTTGATACAGACAGATACATTAAATATCTAACAATTAATAGAGTACTGGTGATATTGACAAATCTAAAGTATTTTCAGCTCTGAAAAAGAATAGGCATTCACATTTTTATATTGACTCACAATGTTTAGATTAGATGTGCAGTATATATTAATTTTATGACAAATTTTAATTCAAAATGTCTCAACGTTTCCTAAAATTTGCCATGCTTCAGCCTGGACCAGGAAACCATTTTACAAATTTACATTATAATTACTTCCAGAATATTTTGCATCAAAAACCACTTGAAAACTACAAAATCCACGAAGTGTAAATTCAATACAGTACATGGCAATATTATGACCTATGTTGCCTCAACCTGACAATGAATTACTATACACATGGAAACATAGATTTCTGGTAGCCCATTATTCATGATGATTCAGTTTGTTTTGAAGAGTGGCATCATATATGACTAATAAGAACATTGCTCACTTTATTCCAAGTCCAACTCTTTCTCCTTCCCACCTCTACTTTCCTTCTTCCCATAATCAAAGCTATTTTGGAATATCCTGATGCATGGCTCTGTAACAGAATTTCAGAGATCTTTTGGGATTCCTTAGCTTTTCTTTAGTCACATTTACCTGGCCATTCCAGTCTATCTTATTCATGGTTGATTATTAAAACACAGCCCTAAGCAGTAGAGGAGGCAATGGGTGGTATGTCAGATTCATGCCTAACCACTTATATAGTAGTACCAAAGGTGATTTTTCAAGAGACAACTGGACTTTCTGGTTTTTCTTTGAAGACATTTTGCTTCTCATCCCTCTCTCAACAGAGGGGAAGAGATACGACATCATCTATCTCCAGTCTACAACACAGTCCTTTCAACAGTTCCGAGAAGGCTCCACATCCACTTACACTACTCAGGTGATCCTGATGACACAGATAAACCTCCAGGTGGCCTCAACAACTCTAAAAGAATCCAAATGACCAGCTGTCTGCAAGAAGTATAAATCCTTCCATTCCCCACCATCCAGCCAGAGCTGAAGAAGCTTCTTGGATGAGAAGTGAAATGTCTTCAAAGAAAAACCAGAAAGTCTGCTTGCCTCTTGAAAAAGCACCTTTGGGACAACCATGACCTGGATGACTGAGAATCTCCATAGATATATAGTACCTAGTAGCGTAGTCTGACATTCTGCTTGGTCTTCAAAGGGAGAATCTTTGTCTTGATGTACCCAAAATATCTAGAGGTGATACTAGTAGATGCTGAGAAATCCCAAGTTATATAGAAATACAATAAATACTTCTTGCAAAACCAGCCCAATCTCAGTTGGGTGTGCTTAGTATACATGGAATACTAAGAGGAGATTGAAATGGAAGGAGGGGAGGGAATAGATTGCAGAATCTGAGAAAGGAAATAAAGTATTGTTTCCTTCAGAGATACCATATCCTGCTTTACATCAAGAAAGTTTCTTAACATCCCTAAGATATAGACTCTTTTTTCCCCATGAAAATCAGTAGAAATATAAACTTTTTAAATAGCCAGATCTCCGTCTCAATATGCTTATTATTTATCCACTTTCTCATCCAAAAGGACTTTTTCTCAAGAAGTAGCAGCAAAAAACAAAAAACAAAAAACCCCCCAACCCTAAGAGTTCCTGCTCTTTCTAAAATAATTATTACTTAAAGCAAAGTATGTAATTTTTTACAAAGCTGCTAATGGCAGTGTATTTTGTTATTGTAAGAAGAAAAGACAGAATTAATGATTTCCTTATTTGGGGATTAAAAAGAGCCAAAGGTGATGGGGAAAAGGATAAGATGATAATTACACAATAGAAAGAAGGGCAGAAGGCATAACTATGGTTTTTGTTCTTTTTCATTTCCTATCCTTTTTTTTTTACTGTATCAAAAATGTGTGTGTGTGAATTGTACTTTGCTGCCTTCGTAATAGAAGGGCTATGGCTGGGAGAAAGTGACCCCTACAATAGCCTTGCAATGACAATACACTCAGCATCATTACCAAGTGCCTATACTGTTAATCAGAAACTCTGCAGGTTGGGTTGAAGATGACACAACTTTGCAGAGGCTAATGCAGCTAGGTAGTTTTATTTGTTCTTACCCAACAGAGAAGGCTGGTCTGAGAAATTATTCAGGCAACGGTGCCATGCAGTTCCACATCGAACAATGCTGCAAATTGGATAGCCAGGGTGAAAAAAGAGAAAGCTGTTTACAAATAACTCTGTGGTATCTACTCTTAAGATTGCAGCTTTAGTTTGGGTTTTCAGTTAAAAAAAATAATGTGTACTGCTCAGTTCTCAGCAGGTGTCAAATTTTTATAAAAGTTATTTTTTAGACAAGGGCGGGAGTCTAAAAAGTGAAGATGGCAGCTTCAGCTGTGTGGTTGCAATCATCAACTTTTGTTTTTGTTTTTGTCTTTTACAATCCTGCACCTCCTTCAGATGCCTTTGACTTCAGACAACTTCTCAGTAGTTTAGCTCTTCAGTTACATTTATTTTACTTCAAACTCTTTTTGGAGGGGAGGAAATACATGCAGTTAGAGACCTTGAGATTGCTAACTTTTGGTTTTTCTTCTCCCCTTCGGATTTACAAAATACACTCCTATTAGGTATACATGGCAATATTTTGTTGCAGAGCTTTATTTGTTCTTCCTACATTGTTTAAAGTATACCTCCTTAGTGATTTACAAATATTAAAATGAAGAATGTCCTTTTAGGTCAGGAATAAAAAGCATACTGAAAAGCAGTAAAAAAATTTACTACTTTCTCCTCTTAGTCACATCAATACCTGTATAGCACTAATTTATGATCCATTTTGTTTCCCTAGCTTACATTCCCTGCATATAAACAGAGAGTGTTTCTGGTGATATTTTTAGCTTTTCTGATCAAAATGTTGTTTTTGTGAGAATTGATGAAGTAATTTTGTTCCCTGGGTTTTTAGAAGACAACCGCCACATCAACTGGAAAACGGCATGATGATTGTGTCTGAAAAAGCATACAAAATTAGAAATAGCCTGGGCTGGGAGCAGGTGCCTAGCTAGACATGGCACAGATTAACAGTGGAACATTTCAACCCTTTCCACAAATTTTGTTTAACGCCTTCATTAATAATCTTCACAAAGAAGTCAGGCTTGCTAATGACATTTGCAGATGGTGCCGGAACTGGACGGACCACAGATATTAATGAAGACAATAGAAGAATATAAATGGATGTAATAAGAATAAGGAGTGAATGAACTGAAAATTTAAAAATTACAGTGACTATATTCATCCAACACACCAAACTATATTATGGCTTAGAGCAGGGATGTCAAACTGGATTTCTTTGAGGGACGGATCAGCCCTGTAGTTCTCTGCGGGCTGGGGGAGCGGGGGAGATGGGGTGGATGCCTCCTGCAGCACTCTGCTGGCCAAAATGGGGCATGGGGGGCTGCACGCAGCCCCTGCGCCTCATTTTGGCCAGCAAAGTGCTGCAGGAGGCCATCCAGGCCGAAAATGGGTCATGGGGGGGCGCAGCCCTCCCTGCACTCCATTTTGGCTGCCAGAGGCACCGTGGGCCAGTCCTTTGCTATTTCCAGGCTGGCTCTGCGGGCCAGATTTAAGTACCCCATGGGCCGGATGTGGCCCGCAGGCCTTGAGTTTGACAGCCCTGGCTTAGAGGCTTATTTTTTTTTAAAAAAACTAGATTTGCCGTTGTAGCCTGTTGAACTTGTAGGAAAATTCTTCATTGGATAATGCATAATATTAACTAAGATGTTATAAGCCAGGAGAGCAGAAGACGTACAGCAGAGAAATGTGTGCCCATAGCAGATACCTACAGTTCAGACCATTGAATTTGTTTGTTTACCGACCACCAAAACATATGTGGATTACAGTCATAAAAGCATCGCAATAAAAAGTAAAAGTCAGAATACAATTAAATAGAAAATAAATGATAATAAACTTTATGATACAATGGAACTCATACACAACAGTCTTGTAGAACTATGCCATTGTGGCAGATTTTTGAAAGAGTGTAAGAGTGTAAAGAGAGTAAGTGTCATTCTGATTTGTAGGAGGGGATTACATAAAGTGGGGAATAGTAGTGGTTTGGAGCCCCACTGATTTTGACTTTCATATATTGGGAACCCCCAACAGGCCCAATTCATTGTTCTACATCAGAGGTCTTCAAACTTGGCAACTTTAAGACTTGTGGACTTCAACAAGTTGAAGTCCACAAGTCTTAAAGTTGCCATGTTTGGGGGCCCCTGTTCTACATGGATGAGGTACTGGTTTTAATGGTTGAAACCAATATTTTGAAGCAAATCTGGAAATGTATTATCAGTCAATGCAGTGTCCACAATATAGACAGATGGGTATATTGTCAAAGATGGCCCCATGCATAACACATTGCAGTAGTCTATCTTAGCAATGAAACAGGGCTATATTATGGACATCAAGTAATTTCACTTGAGATCTACTGTGTAGCCCATATTTCACTACCGGTATTTAATGAAATATTTTGTCAAAGACTCCACTGAGTTCCACATACACCAAGTCTATAGCACTCCCTTGATCTATAAAGCTAGTAACCTTATGAATATTAGCTTATTTAATCTTATTAGTCAATGCAATTTGTTGTGGAAACATTTTTTCCTGTTGATTATAGCAAGCTTTCCCAAGTAGTCCCCAATATGCTTCAAGATTTGCCCATCATAAACAATAAGCTTTCAGTCCACAGTTTCCTAGGTCCCCCTTTTTGAAGAAAGGAGTGACATTTGTGCTCTCCTACACTATACTGAGATCTTACTAGTTCTTCAGGATTTCTAACTTATCGCCATCATCCATTACCACGTCACCCCATTCTCCTCACAATGGACCTATACTCCCCTTGGCTTTCCATTTATTTCTAACATACACAAATAACATGTTTTGTTTTGTTTTTGTATCTCATCAGCCTTAGTCCATTCTGAGTTTTAGCTTTTTTTTATTGTGTTCCCATTATTTTTAGAGAGTACTTTGTATTCTCTGGTAAGATTCCCCTTTTCCCATTTCCTATACATGTTGCCTTTCTTTTTCTCCTCAGTATTTTAGAGAGCTCTGCATGTATCCCTGCTGGCCCCTTTAGATTTTTCTTTTTTTGTGGGGACTGTTTCAATTGGGCCTTTAGCATGTCATTTTATAGAATTTCCCATCTTGCCCAGATGTTTTTTTTCCTCAAAAATAAGAAGACGTTAGATTTGACCTATGTTCCTTTAAGTTCATCAAAAAATGCTCTTCTGAAGCCCAGCATGTAAAACTGAGTTTTCTCAGTTCCTTTACATCTGAATATAACAGAGTCAAGAATAAGAAAAACACTTTTACCCAAGGTGCCAATCATCTTCATTTCTTCAATGAGTTTGTTTTATTTATTTATTTATTTATTTATTTATTTATTTATTTATTTATTTATTTATTTATTTATTTATTTATTTATTTATTTATTTATTTATTTATTTATTTATTTATTTATTTATTTATTTAGGAAACTTATATACCGCCTTAAGTGCAAGCACTCTCTAAGCGGTTTACACCATTATGCAATGTATATTTACATTGCCCCCAACAATCTGGGTCCTCATTTTACCTACCTCGGAAGGATGGAAGGCTGAGTTCCCCCTGTTGGTGAGAATTAGGTCCAGGATAGCAGAGACGAGCTAAGTGAAGTTGTCAATGGCAGCAACAATAACTTCTGGCAGTCAAATTCCATAAAGCTTTGCAAAATGCAGCTTTGGCATTATATATGCAGATATATCTGTGTACAACAGGTGTCCAGTTTCTCAACAGCCCAATCAAAATAGTTATAAAGTACAGTGCCTAGAGAGTGCTAGGAAGGAAAGCTGCCTGAACAGCTTTAAGCCAATAAGGTATTAGTAGATGCCAGTCCTTGACTGTATCATCTCCAACATGATGTTATGAGGTAGTATGGATTGTTTGATCTGTAACACTTGTGTTGGAAAAAGATAGAAAACACTACTTTAAACTGTAAGAGAAAAAAAGAAATGTAGGCTGCCTCCACAGTGGAATGAGGATGAGGCAAAGGCTGCATCACAAAGATATGTCTTTTGAAACTGGTTAATAGTGTTTCTTTGTGCCAGTCAGTGACACATGAAAATAAATTATTATTGTATCAGTGGTGGGTTCCTACCGGTGCGGCCCACTCTACAGTACCGGTAGCGGCCAGCAGATGGTGCTATTTGAGCACGGCTACTCCGGTGCTGTATTTTTGGGCTTTTTTTGCTTCCGCGCATGCGCGAAAGCAAAATCTCGGCGAATTCTCAGCAAAATTTCCCCTCGTGAGATTTTATCGAGATTTTGCTTCCGTGCATGCGCGGAAGCAAAATTGTGCAAGTGGCGCACGTGCATAGCGAGGGGGCGCACATGCATAGCGAGCGAGCGCATGCACCAAACATGGCGATGCGCACGCTGAGCTCCAGTAGCGAGGTAAGAGAGCAACCCATCCCTGTATTGTATCCTCTACCAGTTCAATTTGTCACCTTAAGTTTCACCTGCATTTCTGCAATCGTAGGAACAAGTATCTTTACTATAGTTAAATCCCTCACTCCTCCCCACTAACTGGGGGGGGGTGTTAATTGAGAGACAGTGACTCATGCAGTAAGAAATACAAGTACTGTTTCCTGAAGCACTGTCTTGTCCTTGACTTACTAAACCAAAATAATGCAGCAAATTTGCCATGAAGTAATTAAACTTCAGGTTGGCTAAAAGTAAAGGTGATCTTCAGCATTTACTCATCTTTCACCTACATTTCATTCCTATATTGTCTATTGCTTAATGTCAAATACATTGCTTGTTTGCTTGAACAGGAAGTTGTTGATCTGTGACAGCTTTAGCATTCTGTAAAATGCACATGAGATTATGGACAAATATATTGGGGTAAAAATGTTCCCTAGCCCAAGTGACCGGAAGAATAAAATCTTCCATATCTTTTGTGGTATAATCCTCATCATATCTACAAGCATGATAATTTTTCCAGAAGGGATGGGAGATGTTGTCCAATTCATTTGAAGGATATTGGGTTGAAGAAAGTTGGACTGGGAATAAAAATAGTGGCCTGTCAGAAGTGCTAAATTATGATTCCTAGCAGTTTTAGCCACTTTGTCAATGTGAAATATCCTGGGAACAGTAGTTCAACAACATCTGAAGAGCCATAGATTTTTCATCAAAATGAAAATGAGGTAATTTTAAACTTTAATTAAAACCACAGATTGGAATTATTTTCCCCCCACAGCATGATTTTTATATGGCCTCTGTATCTTCCAAACATAGCATGCTTTCCAAAACTCCTCATGAGAAGGGGCAAGAAAGCTGTTATTTTCAAAAAAATTAAGAAAAGGGCGGGGGAGGAGATCTGAGAAAATACATACTGAATTTTGTATTGAAGGCTTTCTGGATATTTTTCAAAGATGTTTCTAAGAGTGTTTAAGATGCTAATAATATTCTCTGGCTGCATAATATGGTCCTGTATTTCTGTATAAGCCATCTAGTTCAATTATGGATATACTAAAAGGGATAAATTCCATCAGTTGGGGAGACTTCACTTTAAAGTATTGTGCAAGAAGTAATTCCACAGGCCTTGCACCAAACTGGGGTTGGACCAGTGATGGGTTGCTACTGGTTTGCCCCGGATCGGGCAAACCAGTAGCGGCGGAGGTGGGAGGCTCTGCCCACCCGCCCGGACATCATCAAAAATGCTCTGCTCATGCACAGAAATGTTGCATGCATGCAAAACGCACTCGCACGCGCTCCCATTCCCAAACCAGTAGCAAAGGTTAAGAGAAACCCACTACTGGGTTGGACAATATCTGTATATTGTCTGATTTATAAATCATATATTTTAATTTTACTAGACTTATATTCTTCTCCAATCATGACTCTGGGCAGCTCATAGATCTTCAAAATGGTAATAAGATTATAAATATATAAATAGAATATAACATTTCCCGGGGGTCAAAGAGCAACTATGGTCCATATTACTGATTACTCTCCAGGAGAGAGAGAAAAACAGTACCTCAGAGCTCAAAAGCTCACTGAAACAACCCATGGGATCCCTTTAGATAACATCCTACAGATATCCAGGCTATGAGCCAACACAAGCATGAAAGGTGACAACCAGGACCTTATATTATACTCAGAATTGGCTAGCACCCCAAACTGTTGGGGTACTTTACTGTTGTGAGCCGCCCAGAGTCTCTGTGGAGTGGGCGGCATACAAATGCAACAGATAAATAAATAAATAATCGTGATGAGCTGCTGCATTCTGGACCAGTTGCAATTTCTGACAGTCTTCAAGGGTAGCTCCATATAGATCATGTTGCAATAATCTAGATAGAAGTGAGCAAGGGTTCCAAGAATCCTCTGAAAAACCAAAATATTCACTAGTTGCTTAGGATCAACCAAGCAAGTAGATCTATTCTCCCTGTGGAAGTTGATAGAACAAGTCAATTCCATGTCAATGAGACAGTGATCTTGCCAAGATAATTAATGGAGGCAATTATCCCCCTCCTTCAGATTAAATTGCAAGATGCATGTTTGTTCTTGTGACATTGTCATGTCATTGGTTACAGTGGCAGAGATACTTCTGGGAATCGGGGGGGAAGGGGAAAAACTCACCTTTTCCCTAGAGACCAACTTTTTCACATGATAATTACCATGCCATTTTCTCTGCCCTTAGTTCATGACTAATCCCAGACCCAGAATGGTTCATTTCCAAAGGGGAGTGGCATCTGTCACCTCTCTGTATCTCAGTAATACAAGACTGATCTATCCTCTCATCCACAATATGGATGATGAGAGATTTATTGCTGATAATCCTGGCATTAAATAGCAGCAGCCAGATCTTGCCCTCTGTATACCTGGTCACAAATTGCAAGTCATGCTACAATGGAGAAGATGAAATTAATAATGTCAACTGCCCTTTGGGTGACGTTTTATTAAGTGGAGGCCTCATAATATCTTCATGCAGGCACCCGGAAATTATAATGATTAATGTTGCAATAAAAAAAACTCTATTTCTCAAACAGTTAATTTGGCTTTGGGACACTAAATGCAGTGAAAAGCAATGGATGTACAAAAATGATCTGTTTTGTAACATATGAGAAGAAAGCATGTTAAAAGGATTGGAAGTTAAATATGAGATTTGTCTCTCTGTGTTAATTGCAGCTGGTGTGCACGGGCACGGGAGCGGGCGCACACACCTCTCTCACCCTTTTCTAAATCACTTCTTTTTCCCAAGAGTTGGCACTTGCTACTTGCTTCATTGGAGATAGCTTCAGCAGTGGCAGCTGGTTAATAGAAGTTGACAGGAACTGTCTGGAGGGGGCATGGATTCTCTAAAGTTGACAGAAGCTTGTCAGAAAAGGCATTGAGGCACCTCCAGAATATATTCACTTTGCCCACCATTCCAAAGAGGAGTTCAAATATTTTCCCCTCCAAAATTATACTATTGATTTTCATAGGATCAAAAGGTAGCTTCTCAGTTTCTTCTGCTGTCCTTTCATGAAAGAGGAGAATTTCAGAGTATATTACATGAATAGAATGTAGAATTCCTGCATCTTTCTAGTTATGAAATGGCCAAGAATGGTGTGTGTGAATATCCTGTCTTTTATTATGGAATTATCTCCCCAACGATCTGCAGCTTCCTGGCTTCTCAGGAATATTCTCAATATATTGTGAAGAAATTACTCCCTTAGAATTTTTTTCAGCAGCATTGTTGCCATTGCTGGCAACGGCAACAATTTTTCAAAAGAATTCAGTGTTTGGACAATTTCTCCTTCTGAGGAAGAAATTCTGGAGTCATCCATCCAATCTGATGGGGAAAAAATTTAAAGTCATCATTTATAAGCAATCTTTCCAGCAGTGTGTACCATTCTTCCATTTGCACACATATTTTCTTCAATAATCAATTGTGAGGGAGTATATTATTAAAGGGACGCGGTGGCTCAGTGGCTAAGACACTGAGCTTGTCGATCAGAAAGCTCAGCAGTTTGGCGGTTCGAATCCCTAGTGCCACGTAATGGAGTGAGCTCCCGTTACTTGTCCCAGCTTGTGCCAACCTAGCAGTGCGAAAGCATGTAAAAGTGCAAGTAGAAAAATAGGGACCACCTTTGGTGGGAAGGTAACAGCGTTCCGTGCGCCTTCGGCGTTTAGTCATGCCGGCCACATGACCACGGAGATGTCTTTGGACAGCGCTGGCTCTTCAGCTTTGAAACGGAGATGAGCACTGCCCCCTAGACTCGGGAACGACTAGCACACATGTGCGAGGGGAACCTTTACCTTTATATTATTAAAAAGGATGATTCACAATCTATGACTTTAGGTACACATTTACCAGCCAGAAACCTCTATTGTCTCCTGATCAGTGGCTGATATTCAATATGACTCACTCTAAGACCGAAGACCAGAGTTCAATTTCTACATTTCTGTTTCTCTCTTCAGAATGCACACCTGGTACCCATGCATATTTTATTCTCTGTGTGCTGTTCTTCATTGTGCCTCTTTTCATTTTGATGTCCCAGAAGCCTGTTTTGTTTGCCAAATACCGCTTCATCAGAGTTCTCCTCCCTAGCCTCCCTACCCTTTTACACAGAATGGCTGTTTTTTTAAAAAAATACAGCCTTAGAAAAGGTCACCGTCTCTTTCATATTCCTGCTCCTCACTGTGAGCCAGTGTGGCTCCTGCTTTGGCATTGGAAAAGGCTAAATAGGGAGGAGGGAAAGATGGAGTTCCAAATAATAGAATATAAACAGGGAGAGCTAGAAAAGAATAGCAAAGGAGATAAGCACAGTGAGGAGACGTTAACAATAAAAAGGCTAATGGAGACGGAGTCTCTCTGTCTCTCTCACACACACATATGGACACATACACAAATCTGTCTAGCTATCTGTCTATCTCACAATGAAACAGTAGGAGAGGAAGACAGCAAAGAAACAAAGAATCGTTTTACAAACCATTATTGAAAAGGTGCCTGTTGGGTCCAAACTAGCTTGCTTGCCGTCAGAAGCTCACAGTTTCTGCCACATTTCAGACCAGAATGGGCATATGAGAAAAATGTGAAAATTGCTTCAAGTGTAATGTGTGAATTGTGAATCTGCTCAAAAGCAACTAGGAGAACAGCGTGCCCCCTAACATTCAGTTGTTATCACATTGTTCTCAAGTTTTGTTATTGTATGAAAAGGAAAGAGAGCTGTAGTTGTCACTCAGCTACTAACTGCAGAGACGAAAATTAAAGCTCATTCTGTCCAACAAAACTAATTAGCAGATTTAGGCAAATATAAATTTGTTTTCATTTTCTTAAAGTTAACCTATTGTACATCAACAGCATCAGGTCAGATGTCAATCAGTAAAGACAATAAATCAGCTAAGACCCAAAACATTCAAAATAAAACTGTATAAAAAGACATACTATTGTGATGGTCCCCAGAGCCTAGGAAAATAGCCAGGTCTTCATTTAGCATTGAAATATTGGTGATGGGGTGGCTTTGGAGGGGAAGCTGCTTCGTTTATATCAGAGGTCTTCAAACTTGGCAACTTTAAGACGTGTGGACTTCAACTCCCAGAATTCTGGGAGTTGAAGTCCACACGTCTTAAAGTTGCCAAGTTTGGGGACCCCTGGATATGAACACCTATGGTTTCCATGACCCACCAAAACTGTAAGCGAAACTTGATTAAGTTGCTGTACATAATTAATGTGCTGAAACTACGGTATTTTGGAGTGGGAGGGTGGCAGAAAGCACTGCCACTGGGCTTTTATTGCATAATAACATTTTTTTATTACCATGACATGCTGAAACATGTCATAGTTTTATACCTCTGAGTTTTCAGAGGTATAAAGGCAAAACTAATGATGCCTCCTTGACCCCTCGCTGAGACCATAGATTATCTTTGCTATTTGGATTGTTCCAGTGATTCTTTATAATGAGCACAAACTGAGCAGAAATCAAGACTTGCATTTCATAAAATGGCATTGCTTTGTACATAATATTGCAATAATTCGAAAAAAAAAATAAATGGGATAAATACTTGAATCTTCCTAATGGCTTCTTATGCATGTTACTAAGATACTATATTATGCATTTGTGGCCTTGTTGAATACCTGTTGAATGCATTTCTCCATGTTTACTATTGACATCATGCAAGTAGGTATGCTTTGACCAAGAAGACTAGAAGCAACCTCTCTAATTATTGGATGAGAATTCTCATAATTCCCAGCACATATGGCAATTCTATATTGTATGAGTCTCCCCAATCTTGAATAATTTGATGGCTCCAAAAATGGGTAATGGCTTTTTAATGTTATATTCCAGAAAAGAGGGATAACATTTTGAATTAACCCTAGGAGTTGGATTTTAGATAGATACTAGTCATTTATTGGATTGCTGTTCGTTTTTACACATTACATAGTCACAACTGGATTCCTGCTGACAAAGAACATTTTCTCAAAATGAATTTATGCAAATTTTTTAAAATGGACTTTTATATTGTAGCTTTCCTGGGTGATCTCTTCCGTCTACAGACAGATTTTTTTTAAAAAAGCTGTCACTTGAATAGCATTTTTATTACAAATCAGAAAGTTCCAATAATTTAAAAAATAGAAAACATCTACTACATACTAGAAAAACCTACGGATCCACCTTGCTTTGGCAAAGGCTTGAAGCAATAATAAGGCTTTTAGATTTTATTACTGTTTGTATCAAATTATTTTCAAGAAGTTCTGAGAATTAAGAATATAATCAAAGAGTTTATGTGTCTTTTCTTTTCCATAAGGTTCTTATTACACACTTTAAATGGCACCATTCAGGTGGTGTCATTTCTTTGCAAACTTTTTAAAGCCAATTAGTATATTTCGCCTGACTGTAGCTCAATGTGTTTCATATTTTGAAGTTATGAAGTCAGAAGTAAACCCTTTGAAGTAAATGAATCTTCAGTCCAAGTAACCAGTAGTTGACTAGTTCAGTGTTTTTCAACCTTTTTTGTGAAAAGGCACACTTTTTTCATGAAAAAAATCACGAGGCACACCACCATTAGAAAATGTTAAAATTTTTTTAACTCTGTGCCTATATTGACTATATATAAAGTAATTCTCTTGAATAGGAATCAAATAAACAAAAAGAAATTATTTTTTAATTGTTCATATTTACTTACTTACAAGGCATCTGTCCCAAAGGCCGTTTTGCTGAATTATAAGCCCGTTTTCCCCACAAGGCGGTTGGATGGCGCACAAAATCTATGACTCGGGTTGGGAAGGGCGGTGGGGAGCAACTATTAATAAATGGGTTACTTTGGAATGGAGAATCGCACCGCGTCTTTTCTCGTCTTCTGCTCCAACTTTTGCACCTTTTTCTACTGCTCGGAAGGTATGTTCAAGGCTGGTTGAAAAAAACCTGGCCTAAATTAAATTTCCCTAGGCCAGGAGGCCCACAAGAATAATTCTCGGATAATGGGAAGGACCGAAATTAATTTTTTCGATCAGAAGAATGCAGGGCTAAGAAAGTAAGAAGCCAGAATGTAGGGCTAATTCCGAAGGGAAAGACAACCACCACCACCTAAATTTGGAAGACTCATTTGCCCCCCAAAATGCGTCTGGATTAAACACTTTTGCCCTCTCCCTGCCCGCGTTTTTTTTTTAAAAAAAATTTGCTTGAGAACTATGCTTAAAACTTAAGCTCAAATTCAAAAGTCAAGCTCCCGCAGTATTTGAGAAATTGTCCCTGGTTGTTAAAACGTGGTTAGAAGCTCGCTTCCCAAATAAATCTCCCAAGGTTCCTTCCTTTCTTTCTTTCTTTCTTTCTTTCTTTCTTTCTTTCTTTCTTTCTTTCTTTCTTTCTTTCTTTCTTTCTTTCTTCCTTTCTTCCTTCCTTCCTTCCTTTCTTTCTTTCTTTCTTTCTTTCCTTTCTTTCTTTCTTTCTCTTTCTTTCTTTCTTTTTCTTTCTTTCTCTTTCTTTCTTTCTTTCTTTCTTCTTTCTTCTTTCTTTTTCTTTCTTTTTCTCTCTCTCTCTCTTTCGTTTTCTTCCTTTTTTCCTTCCTTCCTTCCCATAGCTGCTTCAGCAAAAAAAAAAGAAAAAAAAAACCCACAGAAATTTCCCCAGAGAAATAGGGACACGGTTTCCCTATTTCGGGAGAATTATTTAGATTAACTTCCCAAACTGTACTAGTGGCTTGGAAGAACAGAGTACAGTCTGTTTTACTACAGGAAATAAAGACATATCGACGTTTCGCGGTTTCTTGCGAACTAAAAATCCGCTTGGTAATTCACTATATCTAAAAGTCCGTTCCCACACCGCCTGGTTCTCTCTCCTTTTTTTGGCGGGGAGGGGGAAAGGTCCCTTTATTCAAGTCCCCATTTTTCCTGTGCAGGCCAGTTCTCACTTGGACAGCCCAAAAAGCTGCCTTGTGCTGTATTCGCGTGACTCACTTAACCCCGGCGAGCTTAACCACGGTTTTAGCCAATTCCTCCAATTTTCTGAGTTCTCACCGCACCTTGAGCTCTGAGGCTCCGCGGCCGAATTCGCAAAGGCACGCAGTGGGGAGGTTAAACTGTGGTTAGAAGCTAGTCTGCACACAAGCAACCTTTGAAGGCTGGCGTGCTCCATTGTGCTTGGGGGGGGTGCGCGCGGGGAATGCACCTTGGAGCTTCTCTACCACGTAGGTTTCTGTGACAGGGCTGAATTCAGGACTGGGTTGACCAATTGAGGGCGGGAAGGGTACCGAACCCGGCGCTCGAGTCCAACAGGCCATTCGGGATTTGTACCCGGGGCCGCTGGCTCGGCTGACCCTTTCCTCTCGGCCGTTCCCGGCGCAACCAACCAGCATCTTCCAAGCCAAACCTGCTACCTTTCCAGCGTCTGAAATGGGTGGGAAGAAGAGCGGTGCAGAAAAGCTCTTTCGGCCTGGAGTCGGATCGCTCGGCCCTTCCTGCCTTCTCCACGGCTGAAGTGAGGAGCCCTTTACAGCCTCCGCTCTGAGCTCTCTCCACGCAGTAGAAAACCGGCTCCCGGTTTGATCCGGAATCCACGGAGAGACCTGGAACGAGGTGTTATGGGACGCCTCGGGACCTCGAGCAGGGAAGAAATATGACCAAGGCGGGCAGGTAGACCGCTGCCTTGGGAGATCCAGCCCACCTACCCCCCTTCGAAGTTCCTTCTCGGATGGCCCGTCTTCAGGAACTCGGGATCGCGCATCGCGGGACAAGGCTCACAAGCTGGAGGTGCAAAACTCCGGATGCCAAACCGGCAGTGAAAGTGAGAGTGTGCAGGATCGCGCAGCCTCCGCCTAGCGGCTCTCCGGATTTTGCAGTTCAGACACGTTTTAAGAGCATCTAAGGGAGACGAGCGGCGGAGGGACTTCTGAGAGAGGGAGTTAGTGCTATAGCGGGGCCGCAGGGACTTAATAGAGGCATCTCTGTGTCCCGAAAGCAACTTTCGGGACACAGAGATGTCCCGCAGCAAAAACACCCGGCGGGTGTTTTTCCCACGGCACACCTTACACTATGTCACGGCACACTAGTGTGCCGCGGCACAGTGGTTGAAAAACACTGGACTAGTTGGTTTTAAACTCCTCTGCATCAAACTTTGCCAGTTACCAGTGGTACCATTAAATGCCTCTAGTCATTTTCATTTGTCTGTATCCCATTTCCTTTCATTGTTAACTAATTACTTATGATAAATTGAGTGAGAAGCATGTTTCCCATGGAATTATTTATTAAAATATACTAGAGGATTTTTGCAAGTAGAAAAATATTTGGAATAAATTGATTATATATATTTTACTGGATGAAATTTCATGCTTAAGAGTTCTTGCTTTCCATTGGCCTGCATGTAATGATATCCAGAAGCATTAAGCAGATAACCCATTTTGTTGCAACATTCCTTCTTCCGCAAGAATTAACTCATATTTTATAATTCTTAAATAATTTTAAGAAGATCATTACATTAAAATGTGATATAAAATAATCATCCTAAAAGGGCATTGTATTTTTTTTAGAACAGCAGTCTTAGGTGTGTTTATTGCAAATGTCCCACTTATTTCAGTGAGGTTCAGTCTCAGGTACCCGAGGCTAAAGCTAAAGTTTCCCCATGGGGCTTTCCCGGATAAATTGTTACTGGACCTTCTGCCCCATACATCTTTATCTGGTATGAAACTTCTTACAAATTCCCTAGAGTAGGGGTCGGCAACCTTAAACACTCAAAGAGCCACAAAGGTCCTAACAGGAAGCCCCCCGTTCAATTCTGGAGCCAACCGGAAGTCCGGTTCCCCCACCATAGAGTCTCCTCCTAGCGCAGCATCCTTTTTCCTCTACCTGTCCTAACCAAAAGCCCTATCAATTGTGGAGCTGACCAGAAAACCCACCCCTTGCCATAGAGTCTTCTGGTGCGCCCTGCTTTTCCCCTCCCTAACCAGAGGCTCATCTCAAAATTGTGGTGCTAACTGGTGAGAGGGAGCCACAACAGAAGGATGAAAGAACTGCATGCGGCTCCAGAGCCGTGGGTTGCTGACCCCTGCCCTAGGGCAAACTTGATGCTCTTGATCTGTGTTATATTAATATTTTCATGATTACCAGCCACAATGAACAAAGAAAATAACTGTAGTAAAACACAACTGGATGGCACCATGTTGGAGAATATTTTAATAAAAACTCTAATTCCATTTCATCTGTTTTGCCGCTGGCTTCATGTAGTACCCTAACGCTCACATTCACAATGGTCTCATTCATTTAGGGTACTTGGCCATATAATACTTGCATAAAAGTCGTTGATTCAGTGCCCATGAAATCAACCTTATTTCTTTTTCACCTTTTGTTTACTTAACTCTTGCCTGTATGACCAAATATCACTTGTTATATGGGTAAGAAAGACTGGTGCGTTTTGTTTTTCATCATTTATTATTCATCTACTTGTAAAGAACTAAATCAGGGGATTTTTAATGGGTAGACGTACAATGGTTAAAATGATTTTACATCTTTTATATCTTATTGATGAAAATTGGAGTCCCTGGAGTTAAGTATGATAAGTGATTAGATACATAAATGCCATCTCTCATCACTGGTATTATGTGAGTTATTTTCTTCTCTTGCTATGGCTTGAATTATCCAGACATCAAAGAAATGAAGCTACTGAAACTCAGAATGCTTTCATAAGTATTAAATCCATGCCTCTACATATATATTTTCATCTGTGAATACCTTAATTCTTCATGGAGCTCAGTTTCATTTTGCTGCACTTTTCTGAGCTCAGAGATTTTTTTTAATTCCCAATTGCTGGAAAACAATGACATAGGAAAATGAGACAAAGTGGAAAGCACAAAATAATGTAACTAATTATATGACAGAGGGCATAAAAGGGGGATTAACTGGTGCCTTAGGGAATTGTCACAGAATCCTAATCTTATCTCTCCCACTCTCTTCCCCTCCCAAGCCAACTGAAGTAATGAACTAGTTATAAATAGCTAATTAGTCATTTATACATGCAACATCTTGTTAAATGAAATTCCCTGGACCCATCCAGTATAGTGAGGTGTCTCAGAAAAGATAGAAAAGTAAATGGGGGATTAAGAGAGTTACTGTTTGTTAAAAGGATTGTTGAAATGCAAGGTACAGTGGAGTACATAAGCACTATGATTAATTTAGCAAAAGGCACAGACCATTCTTACCAATCAGCCTCTTATCTTGGCAAAGTTATACAAAGTTAGGGAGAAACACAAACCACATTATCAAATTTCAATTTGATAATTTGATAATTTTAAAGAAGACATCCATAAGAAGAGAATAATATTCAGTTAACCGGGATCCTACAGTAATAACAGGTAGGTGCTAAAATACTATGATCATGAGGGTTTTCCCCCCCTAAATATATAAACAGGAGTTTTATTTAAGCACTATCCATGATGTGGAATTCATTTCAGTTCAAAAATGTCAGGTATTTCTTGTTTACTTTAGCATTTTGGATCTTGAAACACTAAAAATGGGAAGTGCCTCTTGTATCTTAGACATTTATGAAAATCTGTTTATAAGAACAGATACAATATGGACAAACTGGCTGGATCAACCATTAGACTAAATAGTTTGTTGTTACATAATTCAAAGCTGCACATCTATGGTAAGTTTTCTAGCTGCCTCTCACTTTTTTTAAGCTCAGGATTTCTTTCTATATTGTTATCTTCCTTTCTCTACTTCTTCTAGTCTTACTACCATATTTTCCTTGTTTCCCCTCTTTTCTTTTTCCACCTTCAACCATTGCTCCTTTGTGGTGATCTATCCCTCTCTCCCTGGCCCTGGTCCCTCTCTCAGGCATGCGAATATTGGTGAATTTGCTCTTGGACACATTACCCATGCTGGGGAATGTTCTCCTCCTCTGCTTCTTTGTCTTCTTCATCTTTGGCATCATCGGTGTGCAGCTGTGGGCTGGTCTACTGAGAAACCGCTGTTTCATGGATGAGAACTTGACAATGTGAGTGCTCAGGAAATGACTCTCTTATTCCTTTTCAACTTTGTAAAGCCTCTGTTCTCCCTCCATTTTATTTTACTTTTTTATCTTTGATATTGAGCTAATCCCAATCCCCAAGTCCCTCACTCTTGTGTACTACGTCTAAAAGTTCCATTTGCTTCTTCAAAGCAACCTGTGAGATTGTTGAAATTACTGTTGTATGATTATGTATACCATCAACATGAAAATTCAAAGATTATCATAAGATTAAAGTATCGGAGAGGATGGTGTGGTCCATCTAAATCCAACTCCCTCCTTGATGCAAAAAATCCAGACAAAGAACATGGATTGCTAGTCTCTGTTTTTCAGGGTAAAAGAATCCATAACTTCGAGTAAATACATGTTCAAACTATTATAATTTATTAAAATTCAAATATATATATATATATATATATATATATATATATATATATATATATATATATATATATATATATATATATATATATATATATATATATATATATATATATATATATTACTTGCCCTTTCAATGTGTTGGAAAATTAACTGCTATGACCCTCATCCACTATGATCTATCAGTTCTGAAAACTGTACAATACATTTCAGTAGTGGGTTCCTGCCGGTACAGTTAATAGTTGTTGTTCGGCGCAGAGCCGAAGATGCTGCTGCCGTTCGCAGCGCGGGGGCTTTCCCCGGGCGCTGCCGCCGCCCGCATGGATGCCGCCAATTGCCTTCTGCGCATGCGCAAAGCGTTCTGCATGCGCAGAGGGCAAAAGAACGCAATTGGCGGCGTCCATGCAGGCGGGGAAAGCGCCCGGGGAAAGCTCCCGCGCCGCGAACGGCAGCAGCGTCTTCGGCTCTGCACCGAACAACAGCTATTAACCATACCAGCAGGAACAGGCAGGAACCCACCTCTGATACATTTGAAGGTAGTTGGGTTAGACAAGACTGCATAGTAAACAATTGTACCCTCTCCCTTTTCTCCCTTTCAGGTTGTATAGCTTCTCATATGGTTCCCCACATTCTTCCCCAGTATTGAAGCAGATGATATGTGAATCTGGGTGATAACTTCAAGGAAAACTGTGGTGCTAACCTTTCTGTTTGTCTGTCTAGATCTCCAGGATGTTGGCATGTGCAGATTCTTAAATTTTTCTCTCTAATTTTACACAGTGGTAAAAATCCATCCTATGGTGCAAATGTGTAGTTTAAAATTTTTGCTTTGACCCAAGGCTATTTCATGTTATGATTCATATATCATATTATGAATCGCAGCAATATGGATTTTCCAATGAATATACATTTATGGTACATATTTATAAAGCATTTTTAGCATTTTAGATACAATTACTGTGGTTTTTCTGCCTACTTATAAAGAATCAAACAGGGACTTGTTTTATTCACATTACATTTTAAAACAGTATAGTATACATCTGAAGCAATATCATGAGTAAAGGAGCAGATTATGAAACGGGTGAACTCATGGTTTAAAATTGTACTCCAATATTTTTAGATCATTCGTTCTTTTTTTAATTTTTACAGATTTTTATTTTCCTGAGCTTCTACTATTTTAAGTTTTGATTCAATATTGTGGGAAGTATTGCTATCACATGTTAAGAAATAAGTATGCTTAATGATTCCATATGCTGGCATGGTACCAGATTACCCATTTGCTCTAGGAAGCATCTGTTGTCTATTTTAGTTCTAACTGTGTCACAAGTCTTTCTCTCAAGGAAAAAATGGATTAAAACATGCTCTTTCCTTGGCCTTTTTCAACATCTCTTCCCAAGTGTATAGAAATTGGATTTTCTTGAGTTTTAATCACTTCAGATCATCTTCTAAACTGTTGGTCTGGGTCAGGGGTGGGTTCCACTTACCTTTGCCATCGGTTCGCATCGCGAGGTTTCGCGTGCGTCCCCTCGTGCAATTCTGCTTCCGCGCATGCTCAGTAGCTATAATCAGCCCAAAACACAGCTGATCAGCTGATCAGCTGTGCTTCAGGCGAAGGAATAAAGGTAAGTATAAACCCGGGGGTGGGCGGGAGGGCACTTTTTCAAGCAGCAGCAGAGGGAAAAACTTCAAAACAGTAAAAAATTCAGAAAAAATTCCCCCCAAAAAGATGGCGGCGCCCACGGACCAGCACCGACCAAACCAGATCTGCGACACCATTGTGACGTCACCAGCAGGTCGCTACCAGTTTGGGCGATCTGGTCCAAACCGGCAGGAACCCACCCCTGGTCTGCGTCAACTTGAATGAGCCACAAAATTTTATGTTTCCTTCTCCATATTATACTTTGCTATGACTTCTGAACAAACCAATAGTAGTTAACAAAACAAAACAATAGTAGTTAGCATTTCTCCTCCAAATAAGAATTATAAACTAGTGCTGTTCTAGAGTTCAGGCTGAAACACAGAGAGGGAGCTAAACATGCTAATGCCATTTCCAGATTTCCCATATCTTCAATTCCCAAATTTTCTGAACTTTTCTGAAGAAGAAGGGATCCTTCCTTCCTTCCTTCATTCATTCTTTGAATACCTGCCCAAGGTTCCTGCTTTCAAGGAATCATTTAAATGCATTGAACTGGGTACATGAAGAAAGAACCTTCTTTTAGTCCTAATGTACCAATGGAACTAATGGGTAGAACTGGCAAAAATAGAGTAATAAAATTACTTTCCACTCTGTTTTTAGCATTCAGAGAAGACTTTCTGATTGGAAATCTACTATTTTCTAATTCTGCTTTAGGGAACAAGCATTGACACAATAAAAAATTACAGATTTAGTGTGCTATGGGGAACCTTACAGATTTAGTGTGCTATGGGGAACCTGGTCACAAACAAACATGCAACGGTGAAACTGGATCTTAAGCTAGATCTTGTAATCAATGTAATAAGCATTTTACTCTTGTTCTTGTTAATATTTCTAATTCTTGCCAATATCTCTGGATAGATAACATTATTAATCCTCTGCTGTACTAGATTTTTATTATGGTTTGTCATAGTCAGCCAGCTATTTGGGGTTGGATTTGGCATTTTTGTCCACTTTCTGAGTTGGATTCAGCCAGTTCGGACCGGTTCGGGCGAACTGGGTGTTAATTTTACATCTGGTTTGCCAAACCGGTAGTCGCAAGGACTGGCTAACCCTGCCCACCCTACCTACCCCCACCACAAAATGTGGCCCATTTTGGATGCGAGGTAAGTGCAGGGCCTGTGCGGAGGCTCTGGGAGGGTTAGGCAGGGTGGGCGGGGTTAGCCAGTCCTTGCAACTACCAGTTTGGCAAACCAGATGTAAAAACAGGTCTACTGGAAGTCTGGAAACGGGCCCGTTTCCGGCCTCCAGAGGGCCTCTGGAGCCGGGGAGGCCGTTTTCACCCTCCTGGAGGCTCAAGGAAAGACTCCGGAGCCTGGGAGGGTGAAAATGCCCCCACCCACCATGGTGCAGGAGATCGAGTAGGCCACGCCCCCATGGCCACACCCACCCAGCAACTGGGCAGAGAACCGGTTGCTAAAAAATTTCAATCCCACCCCTGGATAAGGAGATATTGTTGTTTAAGGATAATAAAAGTACTATCATAGAATGTAAGCTGTTCCAAGTAAAGCTTTCTTTTGCAATTGACTGATAGTGATTTTGTCAGTGCTGATAGTGTCCAAGTGGTCTCCAGATGTTTTGAAATTGTGCCCATGGTACTTACTATTATTGGTACTATCTTTGCTTTCTTTTGTCACAGTTGTTCTACTTCTATCTGCAGATCTTTACATTTTGTGATTTTTCTCCATTATGCCCAGTCTACACAGATATTATTAACGATAATATATGCCATAACAATTTTGTTCATGTGTTCTCTCAGCCAAGGTAACATCACTCTTCCTCCCTATTATCAACCTGAGGAGGATGATGAAAGGCCCTTCATCTGTTCACTGTCAGGCGATAATGGTATCATGGGCTGTCAAGAGTTACCCCCACTCAAAGAACGGGGCCATGTATGCTGCTTGGACAAGGATGACTACTTCTACTATACCTCAGTCAGGCAGGAGTTCAACGTCAGTGGCATGTGCGTTAACTGGAACCAGTATTACAATGAATGTCGTACAGGCAATGCCAATCCACACAAAGGGGCAATCAACTTTGATAATATTGGCTATGCATGGATTGTTATATTCCAGGTAATCTGAATATATAGTGGTAATATATTCTATATAGAATATATAGTGATAAGACCACTAGTCATTCTAAATTTGAGGTCCCCAAAACACCTTTTCAAGAATGATTATCCAGGGCCTACTCAAGGTATTTGGTTTCCTGTGGCAAAGAACAGAAATGGACCTGTCTGTTTAATTTTACTTGAATCCTGGCAGTGTCTGCTTCAAGTGGCTGATTTTGAGAACTGTGGTTTATTTCAGGGGTGTGGCATGAAACAGTCCTGTGTCTCTAAGCCAGTGCTGCATAATCTTTTGGCAAAGGGATTTTGTATTTTGGCAGACAATATATTGTCTGCCAAAATACATTTTGTATTTTGGCAGACAATAGGCACAACCTATTAATTTTAATTTAAAGGAGTTGATAAAAAAGATTTTAAATCAAATAAAATTAAATGAGAAAACTAAACTAAGTTAAATTAAATTAGAATTAAGAAGACATTAAATTAAGGAAGCTAATACTATTCCTAATGATATTTAAAATGTTCTCATAAATTTTGTGAGGATCACATCAAATACTTTGGAACACTGTGGGGGTATAAGTCATATACCTTGTCTTAACATATTATGAAATATAATTTGAGAGCATCAGGCTAGGGAAAGTTGCTTTAATAGTCCATAAGGATTTTATTTTTTGCTTTTGTCAGTATTTCTTTAATGTGCTTTACAAAAAAATTGGATAATCTATCTCCTTGTAGCTACTGAAATATTTTCTATTCCCTCTTTCTTCTTTCAGGTGATCACTCTGGAAGGATGGGTGGAGATTATGTATTATGTGATGGATGCTCATTCATTCTACAACTTCATTTACTTCATTTTGCTGATCATTGTAAGTACAATAGTCTCTTTACTGAGTAGATAAAATATGCCCTTCACATGAGAGAAACAAATGTTACATCCCAATAAACCAGGGAGCTGGACGTTTATGTTCTTTGAAGTAAAATAGCTGTTGCAAATAATTCTAGGAGATACCGATTTCAAATACTTTCTTTGAAATAGCAAAAAATCATTCAAATTGACTTTGCCATTCTTGAATTCTTTCTAAGGTCTTTGAAATCTGTTGTCATATTTAAGTACTAATTTATAATCATGTTCCAAGAGCTTATAGTTTAAACAGACTTAAATAATATTCCACAAATCCCTTATGTGACAGGAAGGAAAGAGCTTAGTGATGGTCATAGATAACACTAACTACTTAAATGGCAACAAAATATCTAAATTTTTCAGACTTCCCAGCCAGCCAGAATATGGCTAAAAATGTTCCATGGCCATAGAATTTTGGGAGTAGCCATCCAATGCATTTGGAAGGTATCAGGTTGAAAAAGGCTGTGATAGGAAATTTTGTATATTAAAAAGATCTGTACACTTTTGTATTATTTTTATACCATTTTATGCCCTTATTGTTCATGTTCAGGTCAAAGGAGAAAGTGATGATAAATCATTGACAATTGGATCAAACTATTCCGACTTTATTTATTAAAAAATATATACCGACATTTAGATTTTCTGAGTTTCTTAGTTTATATCTACATGCAGGATTTGAGCAGGAATTTTAAAAAAAACCCTATAAAACTATTGGGGAAAGAAAATAGGAAAGCATTGGCTATTATTGGATTGAAGAATATCAAGGCTGATGACTAACCCAGAGAGGCACTATTATTGAGAATTAGAATGTTCTTTATCCTTTGTTCATAAGGCCTTGACAATTTATTCTCAGATTCCTAAATGCTCCACCATGTGAATTCTTCTGAATTGGATTCCAATATAGGCAATGAGGGCCATATAGGCATGTATAGGCGTAGGAAGGCAATATGCCAATATAGGCATATGAAGGCAACATAGCCAATGCTGATCTATAGGAATCAATGGGCACCAAAAAAGGGACTGACTGGAAAAGCTATTTAATTGGTTTCCTTAAAACAGGGTGCAGGGTTCAGAACCCTGGGATTCTTTAGGGAGAAAGCAGAAGTAGCATTGATTTACTAGCATTCCCTCTTCTTTATGCAGGTTAATAAAAATAGCATTTAAGCAAAACGTAATACAGACTAGTACTGATGATGTTACCTAGTTTGATAATGAAACATCTGAAAGAAAACAACCAAGCTCAGATAGCACCAAGAACCCCTCATAATACATTTTCCAATAGAAGTGAATATTTGGAGGTCAGGGTTGAATTGTGGAGTCCATAGTGCTCTCAGACCTTGGTTATTTGCACAGATGCTTCATTACCCAGCTAGGTAACATCACCAGGGCTAGTGAGTGAGTATGAGTCTGCTCCCTATTTATATAAGTAGGTTGTCCTGCCAATGTTGGTGGAAGTGTGGTTTTATACTTGTTAAGTTGTTCCTTGATTACAGTACCAAAAATGAAGAATAGGAAAACAATACAGAACTCCAAAAAAATTAAAAATAGAAAAAACAAACAAAAACACAAAAGACAAGATTAAGATCCACAGCATCTTAGCTATCCCATATCATCCCAAAGATTAACAGTAATTCATCCTGTATCAAATATCCACGTTTGTTTCTTAATGCAATTTCTTATCAATTGTTGTCTGGTTAAATATAATAAATTCAATCTCCAAAGTCAGGCTAGCTTCCCAACAAAGTCCAGATGAAATTGCTTCCTGATTAAGTGTGATAAATCCATTCCCCCATCTTCTTCGATCCTTGTGGGGAAAGCCAATTTGCTTCTCCACTCTATGTAATTTCTGCTGTTGTAAAAGATTTCAGGCTTAAACTTCAAACAGGTGTATGCACCAGCTCAGTTAATTCTAAGTCTATCCAGTCCCAATTTCTTTCCAACAAATTAACTAGTTCCAAATCACATTCTTTTTGTGAATCTAATTCCAAAACAACATGCCTCTGGATATTTTCCGCAGCACCCCTTGCCAGATGGGCCCACAGCCGTCCAAAAGTCGTCTGAGTCATCCCTAAGTGCTCCCATTCAAATCCAGGGAGCAGCACTGCCAGAGAACCAGCTCTGGCAGCAAAATCAGCAAACTGTCAGCAGGAAAAGGAAAAATTCCTACAATTCAGCAACCATCTTGGGGGGGTGTCTCCCCACTGCATAATTATTCCTATGCAATCAGCCTACAGTAATGGTCAAAGCACACAATAATGGTTAAAGCAAGGCCCTTAGACTCTAAGACAGGTAGTCCTCAACTTGTAACAGTTCATTTAGTGACTGTTCAAAATTACAACAGCACTGCAAAGTGACTTATGACCATTTTTCACACTTATGACTGTTGCAGCATCCCCATGGTCATGTGATCAAAATGTGGACGCTTCGCAACTGACTCATATTTATGACAGTTGGAGTGTCCCTAGGTTATGTGATCACCTTTTGTGACCTTTTTAAATCAATGGGGGAACCAGATTCACTTAACAACTGTGTTACTAACATAACAATTGCAGTGATTCAGTTGCCACAACTGTGGCAAGAAAGGTTGTAACATGGGGCACAATTCACTTAACAAATGTTTCACTTAGCAATAGAAATGCTGGGCTCAATTATAGTCATAAGTTGAGGACTTACGACTACAATTAAGTTCTCGGTTCTTCCATTTTTGTCTTTCTGTAACTTGAAGTTAAAATCCCCACCATTTCTCTTAAGCTAAGACACAGCTTCCGTGTGAGTCCACCATCCCTGCGATTTTATTTATTGGTTTGTAAGCAAAGAGAGGGTATTATAAAAGTTAAACTACAAAATGCAGTATTTGGGAAAGAACTGACTTGCAAAAAGTTGCTATGCAGGAATCATAACCTGACATACTCACTACTTCTTTCTAGTAAGAATTTCTATAAATAGGAAGACAAGAAGACCAAAAAAAAAAGGAAGTTGAAATACATGTTTAGAATTGGAATGAGCTTTCAAAATCCTTGCTCTAAGGACATAGAAAAAGAAAAGCACTTGTTTGGCAAAATTCTCAGATGTTATAAGGGATCAATATAATTCAAACGGCATATGCAAGTATTCAGATTCAAAACAAGGAAGGTCCTTTGATCCCAGCAACAGTGCATTTGCTGTACTTGACAACAAGCACCGAAGAAAGCAACTTTTTAAGATGTTGCTGACGGATGTTGTGAGTACATTCACACTATATCCGAAACACCTTTCCTGCTTTGGCTCCAAATACCGCACATATTTAATAGCAATAGCAATAGCACTTAGACTTATATACCGCTTCATAGTGCTTTACAGCCCTCTCTAGGCGGTTTACAGAGTTCAGCATATTGCCCCCATCTTATGTATATAAACAATGTTATATCTATGTATATTACCAACACGTACTTGACAAAAATAAATAGATAGATAGATAGATAGATAGATAGATAGATAGATAGATAGATAGATAGATAGATAGATAGATAGATAGATAGATAGATGGATGATAGATAAATAAATAAATAAAATCTGGGTCCTCATTTTACCGACCTCAGAAGGATGGAAGGCTGAGTCAGCCTTGAGCCGGTGAGATTTGAACAGCTGAACTGCTGAACTAGCAGTCAGCTGAAGTAGCCTGCAGTGCTGCACTTTAACCACTGCGCCACCTCGGCTCTCTATTTAACAATTCTAAAGCACCCTATTGTTCTTCACATGTATGCAGATCAGTGAATGAGGTGAAATAAAAGCTAATACTATTGTAACAGATTTCATAAATCTTGCAAAATATGTGAGATGGAAAGGACTTTAGATTGCAATACGTCCAGCCTCAGCAGTTGGCCATCTAGCTTGCCCTCATTCAAAATGAATGAATACAAAGCACCAGGACCTGATGGATTACACCCCAGAGTCCTAAAAGAACTAGCAGAAGTCATTTCGGAACCACTGCACCACATCTTCCACAAATCCTGGAACACAGGGGAACTCCCCGAGGACTGGAAAAGAGCTGATGTGGTCCCCATCTACAAAAAAGGTAAAAAAACAGACCCAGGAAACTACAGACCAATCAGCCTAACATCAATACCTGGGAAAATACTGGAAAAAATAATTAAAAACCAGATCTCACATCATCTAGAAACAAACCAAGTAATAACCAACAGCCAACACGGATTTGTTAAGAACAAGTCATGCCAAACCAACCTCATTTCATTTTTCAACACTGTGACCAAATTAGTAGACCAGCGAAATGCAGTAGACATCATATACCTGGACTTCAGCAAAGCATTTGACAAAGTAGACCACAACCTACTTCATAAGCTAGAAAAAAGCGGGATAGACAGCTACACAACCAGATGGATTAACAACTGGCTGACCAACCGTACCCAACGAGTAGTCCTCAATGGCTCTAAGTCCACATGGAGAGAAGTAAGCAGTGGCGTACCACAAGGTTCCGTCCTAGGCCCAGTACTCTTTAATATCTTCATAAATGACCTAGATGAGGGAATAGCAGGAGAACTAACCAAATTTGCAGACGATACCAAGCTGGCGGGAGTAGCAAACACCCCAGAGGACAGACTCAAAATCCAGAGGGACCTTGACAGACTCGAACACTGGGCCCAAACAAATAAAATGAAATTTAACACGGAGAAAAGTAAAATTCTACACCTAGGTAAGAAGAATCAAAAATACACATACAAACTGGGTGAAACCACACTCAATAGCAGCGATTGCGAGAGGGATCTTGGAGTCTTGGTAGACAGCCAACTAAATATGAGCCAGCAGTGTGCAGCAGCAGCCAAAAAGGCCAACGCAGTCCTGAGCTGCATAAATAGAGGGATACAATCAAGGACCAGAGAGGTACTAGTACCACTCTATAAAGCCTTGGTCAGACCACACCTAGAGTACTGCATCCAGTTTTGGTCACCACACTACAAAAAAGACATTGAAACCCTAGAGAAAGTGCAGAAGAGAGCAACCAGGATGATAAAGGGTCTGGAAAATAAAACATACAAAGAGCGGTTGCAGGAACTGAGCTTGGCCAGTCTGGCGAAGAGAAGGACCAGGGGTGACATGATAGCAGTGTTCCAATACTTGAGGGGATGCCACAGAGAGGAGGGGAGCAGGCTGTTCTCTATAGCACCAGAAAGCCAAACAAGGAATAACGGATGGAAGCTGACCAAGGAGAGATTCAACCTGGAAGTGAGGAGAAACTTTCTGACGGTGAGAGCGATCAACCAGTGGAACAGCTTGCCAGCGGAGGTTGTGAGAGCCCCAACACTTGCAACCTTCAAGAGGAGACTGGACTGCCATCTGTCTCAAATGGTGTAGGAACTCCTGCTTGAGCAGGGGGTTGGACTAGATGACCTACAAGGTCCCTTCCAACTCTAATAATAAATCTAAATCTAAATCTAAAAGCTTCCAGCAAGTAGGAATCCCCCAGTTTTGAAGCAAAGTGTTCCATTTGTAACAGTTCATGCCGATAGGAATTTCTTCCTGGTATTCAGCCCGACTATTTTAAAATAGCTGTCAAAGCCTTTTTAAAAACACTATTTTATTTTGAAACAGTGAACTGCTCTGATACTGAAGCTGTCCAGGAAAGGCTTAGTTTTTCAAAGGCTAATTCAAGTGCTAGCAGAGGCCTGGCCCCTTTCAAATGCTAAAAGTGAATGAAATGACTATCTGATAGAGCCTTCTGGCACCTTTGTCTAGGTGAGCTGCGCAGCAAGAGTAGAAGGGCATCATGGTCTATAATATAATTATGTTTGAAAGCTTCTAGAATATAATTATGTTTGAAAGCTTCTAGATGGGAAATAACTCTTTTCCTCCTTTTATGACCTGAGGAGATGGCAGTATACAATCCGCCCTTTATTTTCTGTTACTTCTTCCTAGCCTGAGGTTTGTACAGTTGATCTTTAGGCAGATTGAACTTTGAAAGATATTTAGAAAGATGCTTATTTGTTATTTTCATCCTGACATTTATGTCATGCTGCACAGGATAATAGCAAATATTACTTTGTTTATGGGATGAAGGCTATGGGATAAGTAATGGATGGTGAAAAAATAAATTCAGTTATTGTTTGCTGTTAATTGGAATGACATGAGGATCTACATAACATGTTTGAGTCCTCTTTGTAAAAAAAAACCCCTTTCATAACATTTAATTTAAGAGTAAGAACGTATATGATATTAGCGTAACACCAGAACTACCATTATTATCCTTCCTAAGTTTTTAAAGTAAGAATAAATATTGTTATCTTGTATTGTTTTTAAAAACAAACCAGAAGCACAAAAGTGTTTGTTTGTTGTTGTTTTTTTACTAGAGAATAAAAACAGGCTTACAAACCTAAATACACACACACACACACACACACACACACACATTCATTTTTAATGTGTTCACAGAAAAAAGTGACAAAGTTTATCTTAAGTGATAGAATGGAAAGGGCAAATCAATACAGCCTCTGTCGTACACACTCATAGGCAGAAATGGAGTTTTCCAGATTTTAAGGTATTTCGTTTTAGCAGTATTAAACCCAATTGAGGCTTATACTGTAATATTTCTATTGCATTTCTAGAATTTCAACCTAAAATGGCAGGTAAATGTGTCACTAATGTTCAGCAATCTTACAGCTAAAATTTGACAGTGGCAGAATGAATTACAGGTTCTGAGGAAAGGATTTTGCAATCCTTGGACTCCAGATTACACCCCCCTCACACACACACACATAAACACACACATCAGGTTTTTTAAAATCTTTAATCACCACCACCCTTACACACACACCTGCCATTAATGCTTTATCCATGCCTTTTCTCTTGTTTCTTAGGTGGGCTCCTTTTTTATGATCAATCTGTGCCTAGTAGTCATTGCCACCCAATTTTCCGAGACCAAGCAACGAGAACACCAACTGATGCAAGAGCAGCGAGAGCGATACCTGTCCTCCAGCACTGTGGCCAGCTATATGGAACCAGGAGATTGTTACGAAGAGATCTTCCAATATGTCTGCCACATTGTTCGTAAAGCTAAGCGTCGTACCCTTGGCTTCTACAACAGCCTGCAGGATCGTCGTCTCGGGCAAACAGAACCAGGCACTGCCAAACAGAGAGTGAATGGAAAAGACCGGAAGCAATACTGTAAGGTTTATAAACTAAGCCTGCCAAATGAAGGGATGGGTCGTGGGGAGTGTAAATGACTATTTAGGCCAGGGGTCTCCAACCTTAGCAACTTTAAGACTTGTGGACTTCAACTCCCAGAGTTCCTCAGCCAGCTTTGCTTTGCTGGCTGAGAAATTCTGGGAGTTGAAGTCCACAAGTCTTAAAGTTGCCAAGGTTGAAGACCCCTGATTTAGACCCTCACTGTATATCAGACTACAGATAGTTCTTGACTTATGACCGGTCACTTAGTGACCGTTCGAGGTTATGATGACCCCCCCCCAAAAGTACTTATGACCCCAATTTGAACTTTTAATGGCTGCTCGTCCCACAGTCACATCATGCATTTTGGGCACTTGGCAACCAGGCCATATTTACAGCCATTTGCAGCATTCCATGATCATATGACCACAATATATGACCTTTTAGCTGGAACCCAGCATTTACTTCCATATTCCAGCAGAAAACGCCCATTGCAGACAATAGGTTTATT
Organism: Diadophis punctatus similis; assembly: GCA_023053685.1. Taxonomy (NCBI): domain Eukaryota; kingdom Metazoa; phylum Chordata; class Lepidosauria; order Squamata; family Dipsadidae; genus Diadophis; species Diadophis punctatus. The sequence goes on from JALIGW010000004.1 coordinate 29,436,465, forward strand.
TAATGATTGTGGATTCACTTAATGACCATGGTGATTCGCCTAACAGCTACTACAAAAAAAAGTCATAAAATTGAGTCGGTCATGTGATGACCCACTTAACAACTGGCAGGACTGTAATTCCTGACTCAATTAAGGTCATAAGTCAAAGACTACCTATACAAGGCATCAGTCATTAGACAGTTCTTTTCCATTTTCTGCAGATTTTTTTTAAAAAATTATAAATTTTCCATTTAAATTGTACAAACCTCTTTATTAAAATGCATTTGTAGTATATCCAATTTCTATTAACTGGAAACATATGGAAAGTGTCAGCATTTTGAGCATATTTGTATAATAGCTAAAAAGAATTAAAACAGGATTACTTAACTAAGAATGGTGACTGAACAACATTATGTTCCATCCCTACTTAATAGACTAGAATATAATAGAATTCTTTATTGGCCAAGTGTGATTGTACACTATGCTCTCAGTGTACACTATGCACTGGTGCATATGCTCTCAGTGTACATAAAAGAAAAGATACATTTGTCAAGAATCATGAGGTACAGCACTTAATGATTGTCATAGGGTACAAATAAGCAATCAGGAAACAATCAATATTAATATAAATCGTAAGGATACAAGCAACAAGTTACAGTCATACAGTCATAAGTGGGAGGAGATGGGTGATAGGAACGATGAGAAGACTAATAGTAATAGTAAGGCAGCCTTAGTGAATAGTTTGACAGTGGTGAGGGAATTATTTGTTTAGCAGAGTGATGGCGTTTGGGAAAAAACTGTTCTTGTGTCTAGTTGTCTTGGTGTGCAGTGCTCTATAGCGTCGTTTTGAGGGTAGGAGTTGAAACAATTTATGTCCAGGATGCAAGGGGTCAGTAAATATTTTCACTGCCCTCTTTTTGATTCATGCAGTATACAGGTCCACAATGGAAGGCAGGTTGGCAGTAATTGTTTTTTCTGCAGTTCTGATTATCCTCCGAAGTCTGTGTCTGTCTTGTTGGGTTGCAGAACAATTGTAACAATAAAACAATTGTTACACTTAGGTTAATGGAAGGTATTATATAGCAGTGGTCCCCAATCTTTATGGCTCTGTGGACTGGCTGTAGCAGCGGTGGTGGCAGCGGCAGTGGCGGGGGGGATGATTTTGCATGCACAACCTAGCTCCTGTGCATGCACAATTGAAAGCTTTGTGCACTCACTCTCTGCTTGTGTGGCCCGGGAGTTTGGGACCCCTGCTATATAGGATGGATAAAACATAGGATAATATATTTAAGAATTTACATGTTTAGTTGGTATGTTATTGAATATCGTATGTACAATTCTTGATTTAGCAGCAGAGAATGATACAGTATATGAAGTGAGGAAATATAAATACAACGGTGCAGATTACTAGTTTTTATGAAAAAGATAAGAGGCATCATTCATTGAATGCGTATTCATCATTCAAAATTAATTGCAGAAATTTCACAACTCTGGGAACGCGCCACTAGAATCTTGTGTGATTTTGTGTGGCAAAGCTAAAAAAAGTATTATTACAATTGTTGCTTTTATATGGGTAACCTACAATTAGTTTCATAGTCAAAGAATAATGAAAACTTAATAATTCAAGTCCTAATCAAGGACTTAAACATTATTAAGGTAGCATCTGAGGATATAAGCAGTTCCAAACAGGGGGTTTATGTGTGTGTGTAATATATATAATTGGTGCAATAGAATTTGAATGTATTGGACCAAAACACTTCAGATTTAATGTAGTGTTTTGATCCAATAAATACAATTCCCAAATATTGGAGGAGTCCTTCAGATATTGTTCCAAGGGCCCCAGCCACAATTAGTATAACAGTAGATTTCTTTTCTTCCAAAAACATTAAACTTCAATCAGCAAATCCCAATATTTTGCAATCTTTTCTCAATCCTAACATCATCTGGTACAGGGGCATCAATGAATTATTATTATTTGTTCTAGCCAGTCATCTCCAAAAGTCCATGTGAGAAGATTGATCTGCTGCCACTGAATTCTCACAAGATTGCCTTCATAACCACTAAAGTCTCATGTGATCTAGTAGCCTTTTTCCTGCGATGCATGTGGTTATCACTGAGCTATGGCCTTTTTTTCAGATCCTACAAAACTATTTTAGCTGTAGAAAATCAGCAAAATGTGACTTTGCCAGTGCTACTTTTTTTTTTAAATCATATGCTTGTCAAGTCACATATGCCTTTCTAGTTCTGCTCCATTTGCCAAGATAAGCTTTTTTGGATGATTTGACATATGATGTAGTAGCAAAGTCAGATTTACCATCTTTTATATGCACAATATATAATATTTGAAATATTTTTGTTATGAGATCGATAAGGCTCCCTAGTTTTTAAAGAAACAAGCTTTCACTTTTTTTTAACCTCCAGTATGTTACATATAGGTCATGGCCCTTATTTAATGATTCTTGCAGTCTAGAGAATTATTCCATCCGTGCTATGTAGCTGAACACAATTGAGTGCAATCTATTGTGGCTGAAGTAGAGCGTATCTCTTAGAGACAAGCAATCTCCATTTAAAGTCTCTGATGAGATGTTTAACTCTTAACAGTTCCAGTGCTTCATTTTCTTCTCCATTAAAGTGGCCAAGAACCCATTTGCTTTGCATAATTAAATATTGTGATGCAGAACTGTATTACAAAAAGGGCATTATTAAGCCTTACATTTAATCTCTTTGTGTATTATTAACCAGCACGTTGCCGGAAACATTCTTCTATTGATTACATGCCTCAAGGACTTGGTCAGCCTACTACCAAGACATTGGTCTCTGAACCCAGCAACTGCCCCAAATGTTACAAGGCCCAGCAGGAAGCAACCCAAAGACTTTCTGTGCTTGATAGTGTCAATTCAGATCAGGAAGATGGAGAAAAAGCCTGCGACCAAGAGGGAGATGGAGGGAAAGGAGTCATGGAGTCTAAGACAGATTTGGAAAAAGAAGAGGATGATGGAGAAGAGAGAGGACAGCTCATGCTTTGCAATGATATGTGGCAAGAAGTAAGAGTCAAATTGAGGGGAATTGTGGAAAGCAAATACTTCAACCGTGGAATCATGATTGCAATCCTCGTAAACACCATCAGCATGGGCATTGAGCATCATGAACAGGTAACAGACTGATAGGCATCTGAAACCAAAAAATTAATTCAATATCCTGAGATAAAATTGTAAAGTTTTGAAAGGATGGGTAATTATGTTGCAACCCCTAGGACCGTGATGGTGAAGATGGTGCCTCTCTGTAGGCATGCGTGCTGTCGCCAGCTGCTCTTCTGGTTTCCAGCACAAAAACACACCCTTTTTGGGGCCATATTCAGGCTGGAAACAGCTGAAAAATAGGCCAAAAAACAGCCTGAAAATGGCCAAAAAAACCCAGCCAAAAAACCGGCATGCACGCGCCGGCCAGCTGGTCTTTGTGGGAACTGGAGCGCTGAAAAATGGCCTGAAAATGGCCCAAATAACAGGCCAAAAACAGCCAAAAAACAGGCATGCATGTGCCGGCCAGCTGGTCTTTGGATTTCCGGCGCTCCAGTGCGCATGCACGTGCACGCACGTTCAAGTTTGGGCACTTGGTGCTGAAAGGTTTCACCATCACTGCCCTAGGATATCTGTTGTGGACAGCAACATGACATTACCCATATTTGTTTACTTATCTAGGGAATTTGGCAACCTATGGGACTTGTGAGTTATAGGACCAATGCAATCAAGTAGCAGCAATTTAATGCTGAGTTGAAAACTTAAGAAGGTAAAATGAGACTCTACCATATCACCACCACAAGTGCAATCACTGAATGAAGACTTTGTGGGATATAAATCTTACTGGAGGGTTGGTAGACTGAAGCCAGAATCTTAGAATTAAGATTCTATTGGTATTTGGCTTGAAAATGGGACAAATGAATTAGACAGGCATTAATCTATTGGTTAATAGATCCAAAAAACACATATATTAGGACCAATCAAAACTACTATCAAACTTTTAAGCATCCAGATTTCATCTTTAAATCTTTAATCGGAATGTTAAATAAAATGGATAGAATATGAAAAAATAAAAATATAGGTATTAAAAGTTTGTAGTATGGAAACATTTTGAGAAAGAGAAGCAGGAGGAGTTGTATAAATAAAATTAGAGCAGTATATGCTGAATTCAATGGCACCAAAGACTGGTGGAACCCAAGAGGAGGAGGAGCTGTCATTTCATTTAACAAAAATTAAAATCTATTTGTTCTGCAAATGTACCCATTCTGGAAAATACTTAGTGACATTTTGCTTACATGGATGCTAATGAATGCATATTGAACTACATATTGTAGTTTTCAGATAAAAGCTGAACATTGTTTTTAAGATTATCAGGACTCAGTTAAGTGAATGTGTTCACTTCTAAGCAAATGTAGCTTCGTTTAAAAAAAAAACACAATAAGAGAATGTCCTGAATTGAACTTACTCTTCTCTAGTTCCAACTAACAGTTATTCATCTTCTGTGATTTTCTTTTGGTTTTCTTTAGTCTTTGTCCTTCTGTATTTGGCCCTCACATCAAATATATATATCTTCTTTTTGTCCCTCTCAACTGCCCATTCCTTCCCTGTCTATTCTTGTCTTTGCCACCTCCTCCTCCCACTTTTTTCACTCTTTCTGTGTCAATATTCCTTCATTAGCTAACTGAAATCCTTAGTCTATTTGGCTTACTCTAATATGCTCTCTGGGGATAGCACAGGCATTTCGCCCTCTGCTCAAAGCAAATCCATCAGCTTGCCACTATTTCCAGCTTAATTAAGAGACAGAGAAGCGCAGCCTGTCTGAACAGGGTAGAAAAGAATCAGGTGAACTGAGCTCCAGAAAGCTTTCTGCTTCTCCAAGTCACAGAGTGGTCAAGAACCACCATTCCTGTGTGCTTCTATCTGATGAAGAATGGATTAATGTCAGAAAGAAGTGGTTGTATTCTGCCATCCATAAATGTGGCTCTCTCCACGGTCCAATCCCTAGCATTTAATGATTGGTACCATTTCACTGTCACTTGAGTGGGCTGTAAGTTATCTGTGCCAAACCTCAAATGTTTGTACTGACAGTCTAAAGCTCAGGGGGCGTAGCTGACTGCAGTGGGGGTAGGGGAGCAAGCTGTTTTGAAGGCAAATCTATGAGGCTCAAAAAATCTGCATTAGAATCTTTATAATTCTAGCCAGAAAAAGGAGCTTGACAGCTCTTGTTCTTGCAAAGGTTATTTTAAAAGTGGGAACAATGCACTAAGAGATTGTAAATGCACAAATGATGACTGTACTTATTATCTGCAAATGGTTCAGCGCTGGATGCCATACAATAATTTCATTAAAACAAACAAGCAAGTAAACACCGCCTGCAGGCTTGGAATCTAAATAGAAGCAGTTCTGAGAAAATGCACTAATCCAATTTTAAAGGGTTTTTACTTCAATTTCCCCCCAAGAGTTGTTTTGATTTTTTTTTCTTCACATCATACAAGAACAGCCTTAGTTTGGCCTCATGTAATTTGATGGGCACATTTCAGTGTTAAATGTTAATCATCAGCAGTTAATTTTTGCAAGTTAGTTCTGTTCCTCCATATAATATATTTCCAGTCATTGCATCCTAATATACTGTAGGTTGTCTGTGGGAAGCTTATTCTCTGACTACTTTTAAAACAAATTATGCATCCTGACCCTATATTTATCTAGAGATTACAGAGGTTATAATCTAATATACCGGTATTTGGAAGGCAGCAAGTTAGGAAAGGTTGAATAGAATAATTTTGCACATAGTAATACTATTCCAGCCCCATCAAAAACATCTCCCGGGATGTTCCCTTTTTCAGCAGACTTTTTCGACCTGCTGTCCTCTAAATTAATTGGATTACAGCATATCTGTAGGACATCAGGTTGAAGAAGACTGTCTTTCATAATGTTTCAATATATCAATAAATGGGGTCAATGATCATACTTTTTTAAAAATGTGTGTGAGCAGCATGGTTGCCAAGTGGTGAAGACGTTCACTTCCAACTCAGAAGGTTGAGAGTTCAATCCTGAATAGTGGCAGATGTTTCTTTCCTAGGGCTCAGAGAAAAAAATATGTGCTGTGAGCTCCTTGTAGGTGTCAGAAGGGCATCTGGCCAGTAAATGCTCAGCTCCATCTAGTCGCTCTGACTCTACCCCTGATTAAGGGATTACAGAGGTGTTTTTTTAATGATAATATTATTTTGTGTATACATGAATTCTGCTATTGGTTGAGCCTAATTCTACTCTACTCACTCCTTTGGTTCCTCAACTGATGTGTGTGCTCGCTTCAGTGCTGATATTCTTTTGATCATGATTCAGATTTCTTTTTTAAAAAAATTAAAGTTTAGCTAATGGAACGTTTGTTTGATAACTTATTTAAAAACCCATGTGTCATTGCTGCTTACTGAAAAAAATATACCAAAGATGTATGATATATGTGGGAAGTAGCTCTGTGATGGTATTCATTCATTCATTCATTCATTCATTCATTCATTCATTCATTCATTTCTATAGCCTCCTTTATCAGTCAGTGACTCTGGGCAGTTTACAATTCAAAGAAATAGATTATAATTAAAATACTAAAAACACATTTTAAAACAATAAAAACAATAGAACAATCTAATTCTAAGCCATCTAAAACAATTTATCTATGTTATATGCTATCCAAATTATAAGTTTATTGATCCTACAGTATTTTAAAGATGAATGGACATTTCAGTTAAAATTTGTATCTGTTTGCTTTCTCCAAATGCATATCACCTTCAGGTTTTTTTTAAAATCTATATTATTAATTCTGCTCTAATTGAAACCTCTCTAATCATTGGTTTGCAGAAATATGCACCACAACTATATCTCGGTAAGTGGTAAATTTCAAAATCCTGTGAGTTGATTATCACAAGGTAAAGGATATAAGAAAACATACCAATGAACTTCTAAACCTAGATGGTATCTACTGTTTTTCCAACAAATAACAGCATTCTAGGAGATAGCTGATATCTTGGGAATTTATGACTGATACAGTTAAGGATTTTACATGTAAGCAAGCCTTGTTAACAGGGCAGCAAAGCACTGCTGTCACAATGTGAACAAGAAAAAATGTTGTCATGACAGAGAAGAGAGTGACAGGGTCAGTAATCCCTCACTTTAGTCACCTGTTGCAATCTGAAGATTCCTCACCATGATTTTTATGACACTGTAACTTCCAATGCATTTGAGTGACCTTTGAGTTCAGGTCACTTCTTACTGCTTTTTTACTTTTGCTTTTTTTGCTTTTTTTGCTCACTTTTTTACATCTGCTACAGTATAGCAGATGATGTCCTGCCTCATCTCCTCTGCATACTAATTAGTCTGAAATCTGCAATATTGGGAAAAAAATTCATCCGTATTGTCCTTGTCCCACCTTTAATAAAATTCAGGAAAAGCCTTCCTGTTGTTATCATTTTGCGCTTTATAGAACCCTCTGACATGCCTGACACCTGTTTTACAACACCAGTTGATATACCTATCTGTTTGTTGTTTAGAACGTTTCAAGGTGAGACGTAGCCAGTTATTCAGCTCCATGCATTACAAACAATGGACCAATATCTACTAAAATCATCACATTTTCAGTTGCAAAGAACTCAGCACAGTTAAGCCATTGTCCATAATTCTAAATAATCTAAACAAGGGCTGGTGTTGTAAGCATAAGAACCTGGAATTGGCACGGTTACTGTAGTTTGGTAATCCTGTGAAATGGCAAGAATATTGCTGTGAATAATTTTGTAGACACTCCTGATAGCCAGACAGTGGAAAGAGAAAATATAGGGACAGGCAAGCTGTGCCTATGGAGGAATAAAATGAAATAGAACTGAGAACAAAGGTCAGGAGTAACCTTCCATCTCCATGCTTGACAAATAAATTAGCCAGATGTACTGTATGCAGCAGAAAATAAAGCTGAGGAAGTTACTTCCTGACTGGGATCTACTACTCAGTAGCATCCAAGACAATACATACTCAAGGTAAATAAGAGTATTATAAATCATCCACATTCAGATTTCACCCTATCAGCAATACTAACCATAGTCCCTGACTATATATATATATAGTCAGTCTATCTATCTATCTATCTATCTATCTATCTATCTATCTATCTATCTATCTATCTATCTATCTATCTATCTAGATAGATAGATAGATAGATAGATAGATAGATAGATAGATAGATAGATAGATAGATAGATAGATAGATAGATAGATAGATAGATAGTATGGGCATTTGCCTTTTAAGAGAGCCTTGATTGATTAGGATGACTGTTTATATAATAAGCATTAATCTAGGCATCTTAGCCTAAACAAAATTGATGTTCAGTTCAGAGGAGAGCAATATAAAAAAAAGAAATAGTTTTTTTTTTAAAAAAGGGAAGATCTGTCATGAAAGATTAAAGAACATGAAATAGGTAACATTCTAATTGGTGGTGACTAAAGGGAGATGAGAGTTAATTACTTTCTGGTAAAAAGCTCTCAACACAAGACATACAAGGAAAAAGTTATCCAGAGGACAAAGAAGGAAGAAAAGGAAGATTTAGACCTGAAATAAAAGAATTGTTTATTTTAAATATTTATATAAACATGGAATAATGTATTATTCATTCATAGCAGTGTTCTCAATCTCAGCGATTTTAAGATGTGTGGATTTTAACTTCCAGGATTCCCCAGCCAGCATGAGCAGAGGCAAACCAGGATAATTTAAAATAGTTTAAAATCCCTTCTTCCGAGGGTTTCCCAGTAAAATAGCAATAGCAATAGCATTTAGACTTATATACCGCTTCACAGTGCTTACAGCCTTCTCTAAGCGGTTTACTGAGTCAGCATATTGCCCCCAACAATCTGGCTCCTCATTTACCCACCTTGAAAGGAGCCGGTGAAATTCGAACTGCCGAAGTGCTGGCAATCGGCAGTCAGCAGAACTAGCCTGCAGTACTGCATTCTAACCACTGTGCCACCATGGCTCATAATATAATATAATAATAGGCACCGCCAGTCACGCTGCACCTCCTGACAAAAAACTAATGAAATCATAGTCTTCCTCTTAAGAACTTCCCTCTTTAGCCCAATACTAGAGAAATATGAAAAGGAAATTGCTTTGGGTCATCTTGCCCAAAGCCCAGAAATACCACACTTAACAAACATTGTGCCAATCCTAAAACAAGAGGTAACTATGCAATTGCACAGTCCTACATATAAAGAAGGTCTTAATGAAAAATTCCCTGAAGACAAATTCTAGATATAAAAAAGAGAAGACAAGGGAAGGCAATAATATTTGGACAGAGAATTCCAAATAACATTGATATAATCAGTTTTACTAATTATTTACAACCTCTCTGAATTCTTGAATTCTTGAATACATACTCAGGTTTTATTGAAGAAAGTACAGTTAGACAGGAATCACCTGTTTCTCTTGATTAGAGAAAAAAGGATTCATGGGTACCAAAAATCTAAAGCATTGGTATTCATAAGAGAAACAAAGCCACATAGTTGTATAATAAATGGAAATAAAATCAGATACTTACCTTCAAATATTTAGAAATGGTCTTTCTTGCATAGAGGGCTTAGACATTGCACCAGGAAGATATAGCTGAAAAAAATTTCAAAATTGTCGATGACAATGAAGATTCTTCAAAACGAGAAGGATTATTGACTATCATTGGCATTACTACAGGGCAGATTCACCAAAATTTCATAAAAAACACACCTGCTCATCTGACTATGGAGAAATAGAAACTGTCTATTTACTTACTGTGTAGTTACTTCATTGCAATTTCTATAAGAATCTGTGCAAGGATTGCATATTGCTGCCACATACACCCAGGAGGGACATAAGAACTTTCCTATCATAGTAGCTGAATTTTGTTTGAGTGTCATGAAAATCAGTGCAAAAGTAATACATTTTCACTTTATTAATTTTATTTTCCCTGTTTTACTCTTTGTGATCTTTGATCATATTCAAAGTATTCTTTCTTTCCTTTTATAGACATCTGTCCTCAGATTTATAAAATTCATAGGACGATCAAAAGCCAGCTCCTGCCTGAGTAATGACTCACCCATTCGAAGAAAATGTTCCATCTCTGGTATTTAGGCCCTAGACAATGAAATAGAAATCATATTGCAATTAAGCCCACCTTCAAAATTACAGTACCTCTAGTAGAATAATAAAGAGACAACTAGTTTTCACCAGATTGCAGTGGGCTTTTGTGGGGGGAGGGGAGGAGCTGGATTCCAGAGATATATAAAATCATTGATCCAGATATGGAACATTCCAGAAACTCCAGAACAGTGTTTCTGTCTAGATCAAGCATGTCCAATTCATGGCCTATATGCCACCTGCAGACCTGGATAGCTAGTAATGCGGGCCCAAAACACTGTATCACAATTTTTAAAAATAAAGTAAGTTAAATATTTATATACATTAACTATATCATATATTTTATATACGGCCCAAGACAATTCCTCTTCACTCAGTGCAGCTCTGGGAAACCAAAAGGTTGACATCTAGGCTATAGATCCGTGGTGGCGAACCTATGGCACGCGTGCCAGAGGTGGCACGCGGAGCCATAGAAGCCGGCACGCGAGGGTTGCCCACCGGCAAACCGGAAGTGCGGAAAAAACGCACTTCCGGTTTGCCGGTGTGCTGTTTTTTGCACTCCGGAGGGTTCAGGGAAGCTCCCTGAAGCTCCGGAATGCAAAAAACTACAAAACGGACAAACCGGAAGTGCACTTCCGGTTTGTCCGTTTTGTAGTTTTTTGCATTCCGGAGCTTCAGGGAGCTTCCCTGAACCCTCTGGAGTGCAAAAAACAGCATACCGGCAAACCGGAAGTGCGTTTTTTCGCACTTCCGGTTTACTGGTTTCGTCGTCCCAGGCTCCGGTAAGCCTTTGCGCGGGGGTGGGTGTGCGCATGTGCAGGGGGCAGCATGGTGTGGTGTGCGCATGCGTGGGGGGGAGGGAATGGGTGTGGGCACGCGAGCGCACGCGAGCGCGCCCCCCCCCCCTTTTTCGCACGCGAGCCTAAAAAGGTTCGCCACCACTGCTATAGATCATTCTATTCCAGGGGCAGTTTAGCAATTTCTAGAAATGAATCTTCTGATGTAGTGCCTGGTATTCTGGATATGATGTTATGGTTAGAATAGAATAGAATAGAATTCTTTATTGGCCAAGTGTGATTGGATACACAAGGAATTTGTCTTTGGTGCATATGCTCTCAGTGTACATAAAAGAAAAGATACATTTGTCAAGAATGGTTGTCATAGGGTTCAAGTAAGCAATCAGGAAACAATCAATATGAATATAAATCGTAAGGATACAAGCAACAAGTTACAGTCATACAGTCATAAGTGGGAGGAGATGGGTGATAGGAACGATGCACAATGGCATTTTGATAAATTGTTTTTAATTTCTTGATTATTTTAGATTGACTAATTTATTGATTACACACCATCAAGTTGTTGTCAACACTTAATAACCACATAGACACCCCCCCCCCTGATCATCTTTCTTTAATCTGGTCCTTCAATTGTTCCAATGGTACCTTCATCACTATTGTAACTGGATTGATCCATCTTGGTGTAAGTTGTCCTTGTCTTCTCTTTCCTTCTATCTTTCCCAGCATTACAGCCTTCTTCAGAGAGCAAGGTCTTTGCATAATAGATCTGAAGTAGGATAATTTGAAGTTGGTCATTTATGCCTCGAGTGAGAACTGTGGGGTGATTTATTTGATGATTCATTTGTTTGTTTTCTTGACTGCAGTTTTCAGGAGTCTTCCCCAACATCAAAGTTCAAAAGCATCAACACTTTTCTTCTCTTACTTTTTAAAAATCCATCTTTAGCTTCAACAAAGTGTCACAGGGAATATCATGGCTTGCACAATTCTGATTTTTGTACTTATAGATATACCTGAATATGCTCTCCAAGGCCTTCATGATTGCTCTAGTCTAGTCTGCAGCATAATTTTTACTGCTTTTCCCTTACTGTTGATGATTGATCCTAAAAGACAAAAGCTATTCAGCACTTTAATGTCTTCGTTGTCGATTCTAACCGTAGTTGTTTTACTGTGATCGCTAGTTTGGTCTATATATTTATGCCTCATTTTAGACCCATCTTAGATTATGAGGTTCAAATATTTCTGACTTCCTAAATAAATCACTTGTTCTTCCCCTGCTTCCCTTCTTCCTCCTCTACTTTTTCTTTTGCAACAATACAATAATTTAAGGGAAATCAGAAAGTGCTAATAATTACATACATTCCTGCCTTAGTTTGTGTAAACATCTGACTGTCTACATACCACTTGTTACACCACAAAAAAGATTCCATGAGATATCTGCACTTCATAACTCTAACTCTTCTGGAGAATCCTAGGAGGCCATCTTGTAATAAATATAGTGAAGAGGTTTGACCAGAATGTTTCAGTTGATTGAGTTTTTGTGTTTTGTGAGTTTGTGTTTGGGGTGGGATTTTTGGGTGGAGGTGGATTGGTTTTGGGGGGATTGGTTGGAATTGGGTGGCTTTTTAAAATATTTTCTTTCTAAGACTAAGAATGGAAACCAACCCTCTGGGAGGCACACCACTACCATTGTTATCTTAAATCTTCTAACCTTCTCCAAAACAAAAATAGCCTGGAGTTGTGCAGCTAAAATTGGTCATTTTGCTGTCCCCAGTGCTGGGAGGGACATAAATGGGATGGTTGGGAAATATGGATTGCCTACTGCTGTTTTAAAATTAACTAAGATGAACAAACCTTAATTCGGATTTTAAAACCTCAGTAGTGATTTCAGAAATATTTTCTGTAATCTTTTGTACGAGTTCCTTTTGGCACTTAGGCCATAAAGCAAGTAGTGATATCACTCTAATTTTGTATCTTTGAAGAAATAGAGGATCTTTCTTGCCCAATAAAGCTGTTTTTCTCAAGCTATGTGGGTGGCTGTAATTATGAATTACGTTTTCCCCTTACTACTTTCCATTCTTTAGTTTTCTACCTTAATTATCTCTTGTTCCTGCTGATGTTTTAACTTTAATTTATATATCACATTCACTGACAAGCATGTAGTGGCTTACAACACAAAAAAGAAATAACAATTTATTTGCTGACGTTTAAGTGGTAATTCAATATAATAATTCAATGCAAATAAGCAATAGCTTGTTTCAACAATACTTCAATTATCCATTTCATGCTTTTCACTTTGCTTCTCTTTGAATCATATTCTCTTTGTTCATTTTTCTTTCAATCCTTATCTCTGAGTTTTGTTGTTTTCCACTTTCTTTTTCTGGTTTCTTTTGTTTATTTAGTCCGCTGGATGTTCTTTTCTTTTTTTCCCAGCTCCTTGAGTGGACTCATTTTCTGGTACAAAAAGGTCCATTAGAAAAAGATAAACATATACACAATTGGCTAGAAAAACCCATTGCAAGGAGGAATAGGGAGTGAACAGAAACAAATGACCTTTTCTGTAATGGACCGACAAGCATGACTTTTAAAACATCACATCCTCACTATGGTACAGAAAGTACAAAACAGCAGCTACAGAATGTCAGTGGAAGGAAGGAGAACAATCCATTCTTATATTCTAGATGCCACATTCAGTTTCTTATGGTTACTGACATAATTGTCTGGATGGAATCAGAATGAGTACAGTATATTTCATTTTTTTTTTGTTTTTACCAAAATTCTGCTGTAGTACATTTGTGTGTAAAGCTCACACATATAAACACACACAGGTGTACATCTAAACAGAAAGTATCAAGAATGTTCACTTAGTTCACCTGGATGTGTACTTGTATTTATGTTGGGTCCAGTGCTACGTTTTTTATTTCTAACTTTGTCATTTAGTTTGTGCTTGCAGTAATTTCTTGATATAGTTTATTATGTTTGCCAAATGGAAGCGAGCAGGGGTTTTCAAACATGTTTAGGATGTGGAACTGATAGTTTTTTTAAAAAAAATCAGAACGCCCCCAATTAAGAGCAAAATTATAGAGACAAAAAAATTGGTTGAGCTCAAGTGACCTTTAATTCCCCTAATTTCTTAGTCATTTCTAGAACCCTAGGGTTCTATGCAACACAATATGAAAAACTCCCAGGAATTCTCATTAATGTATTCAATCACATGTAAAAAAGGGGGAGGGGGCTTCAATTGCATGGTTGTGACACCATTTTTACTTTAAAAAAAACCTCTGTAAACACTAAGAGAAGCTAGACCCTCATTCCTGGTTTTAAAAAGTCAGGAAAGATTGTAGGAAGTTACTACCCACCCCCTCATAGAAAAATGAAATATCCTAGGAAATATTGAAAAAGGAAAGAATATGTTTCCCTAAATGAGGAAAAGAGAAATATGTTTTAAATACAAAGCAGCTTCCTGCAGCTCCCTGCCCCCACCCTTGCCACATTCCTTCCACCTAGCCTGGAACAGTCTTCTACATAACAAAGAACCATAATAGGAATCCCAAAGCCCTTTCATAACACCACGTGGGACCTGGTAAGATTCCATCAACCATGTCCCTGGGATTCAGGACAGCCCACAAGAGTTGCCCCAGCATGCCCCTGGGAATCTGACAGCCAATGGAATACATTTCTATATAGGAACAGGAAACAGTTAGGGAGGGGCCCAAGAGAGAGTATAAAGCAAGGAACTCCCAGCATTTTGTCCTTCCTTTTTCTCTTCACCCACACCTGGAAGCATGTAATCTACCTTTTCTGTACAGGGGCTCATGCCATGTGCTCCTGTCCACCATTAAACCTTCTTTCCAAGCAACTTCCATGAATCTAGTGTCTTTTTCCCCACTTGGAACTGAACCCAGAAGGATATTCCTTACAACAAGATGTTTAAATAAAACACAGGGTGCTATGTTATCTGAAAAGTAAAAGATTGGCCATAAAAGCTCAGGGCATCATTCTATGCTAAATCGAAACTGGACCTAACCCTTATGCCCCACTCTGGCTGGAAAGAGCAAAAATGGAAAGCATTCTACAAAATGATAATCCAAATTGAAGACAAAAGTATCACTCCAAGTGATTATAGGCAATTATAATTTCCCAATCAAACTTAAGACAACTTCTTTCCCCATTCACTTTTTCAAAGATCAAGATAAGAAGTAAAATACAAAATATGTTGTAATGTGATATACGCTGTGGAGACTGATATCAGAACGAAAACTGATATTTATATCCATAAAAATATACATCTCATAGGGAAACTCTTTTCCTGAATCATTTCAGATCAGCCAGAAAAACCACACATTCACTCACATACACACACAAAGTGCCATATGTCATAACATTTTGCAAAGGGTGGGTGCACTGCATTATTCTTTGAAAATGAAGAATTACAAAGCTGCCTCTCCTGACTCTTCTGCTCCTTTGAAAGATCTTAACACAAAGGGTAAAATAGAATTACAGAATTGTTTAGTTAGTTCTGGTTTTAATAAGGAAATTTTACTTTAGCTAAAGAAAAGTCAGAGATAATACAGTATATTCAGTGGAACACTCTCTGGGACACATTGTTTGGAGTATTTCTAGATGCAACTGCCTTTCAGGATACATGCTTTAATAAAACAGTGCAATATCCACTGTGTATTTAATATAGTGAAATGTCATATACCAGTTTTATAGGGCTAAAAGTATAGGTTAAATCTGAAAGGTCCCATATGTTTCATCATTTTTGAGTCTATCATGGATGCATGCCACAAGCCATCCTACAATATTGCTACTGTAGTAAAACTGGGAAATCACACTACCATTTCAGAGTTAATGTTATGAGTTTCATTTTGTTTTTGCTTTTTAAGTTCCTGCAACTGCATGCAACCTTGGACAGATGTTGAGGAATGCTTCTTTTCAATAACATTTATGTAATGTACAATATTTGGGCTACAATGGTTACTTTAAGCTCAGTATATTGTGTTGGACAAATATGTTGATTTTAAAATAAACCTGATGTCTTGCAGCTCCCCAGTTGAAAAATAGGGGAATGAATTTGCTTTCTGTAGTTACTTCTTCTCCCCTCCCCAACTGAGGCCAAAGAGTTTTTACTGATTTTATAAACGCTAACTCTGTAATTAATGGAAATCATGGTCATCCCAAAAATAATGTAAAAGGAATCTATGAAAAAAGTGAAGCATTAAGGAAAAAATCCCTTCAGAAGACTGAGTTGGGGATTAGGGGAATACTGAGAGGAAGTGGTAGGCCAAAACAGTCTTTCTCTAACTGTTGCCCTCCATAATTACTCAGCTGCATTTCCAATTTATTTAGAGACCACTTGAAGAGGAAAGTTGTCTCTGTGATCAGGAAGGAAGGACTTCATGTGAGGAATTTCTCACCTATTCAAAATGACTGGTTTTAAAGAAATAATAATAATGCAGAAAGCTTTATACTTTGCATATTTCTTAAAATAGCAATAGCAATAGCACTTAGACTTATATACCGCTTCATATTGCTTTACAGCCCTCTCTAAGTGGTTTACAGAGTTCAGCATATTGCCCCCAACAATCTGGGTCCTCATTTTACCCACCTCGGAAGGATGGAAGGCTGAGTCAACCTTGAGCCTGGTGAGATTTGAACAGCTGAACTAGCAATCAGCTGAAGGTCGCAGTGCTGCTTTTAACCACTGCGCCACCTCGCCAAAGTAAATTGTATTATTGCAGTGTACATTCCTAGGCTTCAATCCTATGAATGCTCATGTCAGAGCAAGCCACATTGAAACTGACTTAAGAGCTTGAGTGATTGTATGTGTGTGTGTTCCTTATTGCTAGAGAAACTTGGAACAGATGGAAATTGAGTCAATCATCCCCACCCTCCTCTAATTCTGTTTTTTATTTTGTATTTAGGGGAATTGGGAATCGCAATCAAATCTCTGACATGGGAAAGTGTGCCCTTTTTGCCATATTAGTATAATATTAGTATAATATTCAAATTAGTGTAATTATAATTAGTATAATTCAAATTAGTATAATGTCACCGGTCGCTATTCTACAATGAAATGTGGAATTGAAATAGGAAACCATGGAGAAAATAAACATTTTTGGGCAGCAGTTGTTAAAATCACTTGATGAAATAAAGAGGTGTTTTTGTGAACAAAACCCTCAGGAACTGGGATTGGTAATGCTGACTGGAGGGCAGGTAGCTAGGGAATTGATCCTTCTGTTCATTCAACTAAGTAGAAGTGCATTTTCCTATTTCCGTGAGTGAATGTTATTCAATTTCATGGGTGACTTTGAAGTAGCCTTTCCCTAATTGGTATCCACTGAATGTAATTTCCATGATCTTAACCATGATCTTTCATGATCTAATGCACCTAATGCATATTTCATTATCACAGTGAATGAGAATAATAGGAATTGTAATCTAAAACATCTGGACTTGGAAAAGATGGTGTAAAAATCCTGATCCTGATCCTGATCCTAATTTTCTATGCACCCAAGTTTTAATAATTTTATTCACTAGCTTTAAGTAAGAAACATGGTCACAAGGAAAGACTAATAATTATTCTGTGCAGAACACTTCTAGTTCTGAAAGCTACTTCACACATTTGATGAAATGAGCTGCAGCTCATGAAAACTTATGCCTTATAATAAAATTTGTTAGTGCTAAATGTGCTATCAGACTCTCTGGTTCTTTCATTTCTGGTTTCTATACTTTTGTAATCCCAGTATATATAATACACATCAGGGGTGGGTTCCACTTACCTTCGCCACCAGTTCGCATCGCGACATTTTGCGCGCGCGCTTGTTCCACTCGTGCGCACGCACGCGTCTCCTTGTGCAATTTTGCTTCCATGCATACTCTGTAGCTGAAATCAGCCCGAAACATAGCTGAGGAGCTGTTCAGCTGTGATTCGGGCGAAGGAATAAAGGTCAGTATTAACCCGGGGGCAGGTGGGAGGGCCCTTTTACAAGCAGCAGAACAGGAAAAACGTTCACAACAGTAAAAAAATTCACAAATAATTTAAAAAAAAGATGGCGGCGCCCAGTTCAGTGACGTCACCAGCAGGTCGCTACCGGTTCGGGTGATCCGGTCCGAACCAGGAGGAACCCACCCCTGATTCACATATAAACTAGAAGCAACATGAGTGACCCAAATTCAGCAGAGCACAGAATTTCGCTATAGATTTCATAGAATATTATAGGTATATTATATCATCATTATCATCACCATCATCCCTTTCATCTATAAGTTCCAGGTGATATAAATACCACTTCTTTTCCAGATTTATTACAAGGTTATCTATGAGAGAATGATTACCTCACATTCATCCAGTAAACCTTGATGGTTAAGGACATTTAACAACTATGTTACACTGGCTATCATGCTGTAGTTCACCAATAAAACAAATTCCCATCAATAAAACAACTTCCTATGGATCCTACATTATCACTTTCTATAATATTTATGTGGACTTGGTACCTTCCAGATTAGGTTAAATACCAGAAGGCCCTATCGTGCCGCATAACACAATCTACACTTTTTTTATGTTTCCTCAGCTGAATTTTGCGCCCTCTTTCTGGGTTACCCTCTTTTTTTTCATTGGCACATTTTAATAGTTCACGGCTTACTGCTGCCTAATTCGTGCATGTTGATATTCCTTCTAGTAATTAGTTAGACCACCTGAGAAAGTACAGGTAGTCCTCGATTTGCAACCACAATTGAGCCCAAAATTTATGTTGCTAAGTGAGAAATTTGTTAAGTGACTTTTGCCCCATTTTACGAATTTTCTTGCCACATTTGTTAAGTGAATCACTGCAATTGTTAAGTTAGTTAAGTGAATCTGGCTTCTCCGTTGACTTTGCTTGTCAGAAGGTTGCAAAAGGGGATCACATGACTCTGCAACCGTCATAAATATGAACCAGTTGTCAAGCATCCCAATGTAAATCACATGACCACGGGAATGCTACAATGCTCATAAGTGTGAAAAGTGGTGTTAAGTCACTTTTTTTCAGTGCTTTTGTAACTGTGGTCACTAAATGAACTGTTGTAAGTCGAGGACTACCTATAATGAGGAATGATTATGATAGTAGGGCCAATTATGTTGCTAGTAGATGAATGCCAGTAGAAAGAATGGAGAAAACCAGAGTGGGGATAGTAAAAGATGAAATGAGTCCTTCTATCCTCCCAAAATGAAAATGGATAACCCTGGTGCTTTCAATGTGTTTTAAGAATTGCAATTCTATCATCATGAAGTTTTGTAGCCATACTAACATATAAAAAGAAATCCAGTGATTACAAATATACTTCAAATATTGCTACAAAACAGTGTTGTGGCATTTGCGCAAGCAATGACCATAACATAAAGTAACAGTGGAAATATTTTGAAACCATGAAATCATCATAAATGATTACTGGCACAAAAATAGATCTATTTCAAAATTAGAGGAACTTTCACAGATCTCAGTTGCCTTCAAGTACTCAGCAGTTAAATCAGTTTTTTTTTTTAAAAAATGAATAAATTACCAAATTAATAGACACTGCAGTGCTGGAGTGAAAGACCACACAAATTAGAAAGGAGATTAATTAAAAAGGGAAAGAAAGGAGGGGAAAATATCAACATTCATTACATGTTGGAGAGATGGTAGCCTTAGAGGTTTATATTCATTGTACACTTGGAGGAAGAGATTTGAAAGGCTCCAAATGCCCTTGTTTTAAACGCAGGTGCTCCCATTTCCTGTATCCCATGCAGAAAAGTATGTGACATTTCCTAAATGCATTTGATGTCTTGGCTTCTTTTTTTTGCCTATAGCCAGAGGAGCTGACAAATATTTTGGAAATTTGCAATGTTGTGTTTACCAGCATGTTTGCCCTGGAGATGATTTTGAAACTTGCCGCCTTTGGTCTATTTGATTACCTTCGCAACCCATACAACATTTTTGACAGTATCATTGTCATCATCAGGTAATGACAATTCAAATCTCTATTGAATCGATAATGAAATGTTGCATAACAGCAGTGGATGATGATAGCTAGCTTCTTGCCATCCAAATTAGAGTACATCAAAGCTAAGTCGTACCTACTAATTGTATGTGTGTGCCCACATTGTCATAATTCATATTATTTTTAAACAAATCCGTTTTGCCCAAGGATGAGGACTGGGATTGGCAAATGATTAGTAGTGATGAATTATGTTTACATCATTATTCTGAACTAGCCTTTTAAATTAATATAGTATAATTACCCAAATTTATGTGTAGAGTCAGGCAACCTGAAGATTTGATTATATTTCAAATTTTGCCACCAGATTATCAGTTATATTCAGGATAGTCTATGTTTACTTATTATTAGATTTTTTTTAATACTGCCTTTACTATTTTTTATAAATAAGGTGGTAAACATACCTAATACTTCTTCCTCCTCCTATTTTCCTCAGAACAACAACCGTGTGAGGAGAGTTGGTCTGAAAGAGAGTGACTGGCCCAAAGTCACTCGACCAGATATTTGCTCTATAAATGAATGCTGCCAAATGTGAAAGCGGGAATATCGTGTTAAATCCTTACTAAATATTTTTCCAGTTCTATAGTGCTACATTACAGGATCAGCATAACAAATAATTTGTGCAAAACTATAAATATAACTAAATATAACTAAATTATGGTCATTGTTTAATGACCATAATTAGGACCAGCAACTCTGTTGCTAAGCAACAGAGGTGTTGTTTATTTGTTTTATTTTATTTATTGGAATTTGTCAAACAAATACGACAACAAGAATAAGAGAATAAAAATACAATGACAGGGACGATAGGCACGTTAGCGCACTTATGCACGCCCCCTAACATCTGTTAGGCGAGACATTACATGACTGAGACTCGTGATTTTACTGCCGGCTTCTCTATTGATCCTGCATGTCTGAAATTAGTTGTGAAGCATGCAGCTAGTGATCACATGACCATGGGACGCTGCGACCTCAGTAAATGCTCACTGATTGCAAAGCACACAAATCTCAGTCATGTAACTGTGGGAACACTGTGAGGGCCACAAGTGCTAGATCCTGTCATAAAGTTTTTTTTTTCAGGACCTTTGTAACTTTGAACAGTTGCTAAAGAGGGCCTTTGTTAAAGCGAGATTCCTAGATATGGCATTCAATTTGTTTCTATATTCAGAATTCCTATCTTTAGAAACCTACAAAACTGCCTTAATCTATGGTTAAACAATGGCATTTCCTCTGCATGTCGCCACAGCCATCCGCTTAAATATATTTTAAAAGAATTAGATGAATTTTTTTGTGTCTCTAGATATAGAGGCTACTTTACTTTGGCAGTCTTAATTATTGATCAGACGCGTACCTACATAGAAGAATCAATGGTGTGGCATGGCAGGAAAGGACTTTGGAGATTATCTGATTCATTCCGCTGCTCAGTGCAGAAACCTTTTCTATAGCATCCCTGATAGATAGATGGCTGGCCAGCCTCACTTTCACCACGTCCAATTAAAGAGTGTCCAGCGTCTTCCCCCAGGCAGTCTTTTCCATTGTTGAAAAACTCTTACTGTTAGGAAACTTTTCTCGATATCCCACAGAAATCCATTTCCCCATAATTTAATTTCCGTAGTTTAAACCCATTGTGGTGTCTTCTGGAGCAACTCTGAAAAATTCTGCCCTGTCTTCTACATGACAGCCCTTCTGATGCTTGAAGACAGTTATCATGTCTCTGTAGACTCCTCTTCTCCAGACTAAACATACTCAATGCCTCCAACCATTTGTCTTACTTTTTTTCCCTTTCAGGACCCTAATTAACTTGGCTGCTTTCTCTGGACATGTTCCATTTGTCAATGTGTTTTCTAAAATGCTGTGCTCAGAATTGAATGTATTGTGGTCCAATCAAAGCTGAATAGAGAGAAATAACTTCTCTTGATCTTGACACTATACTGAGCCAATGGACAGTTTTGCCTCTAGCCTCTTCACCTTCTCTTACAGCAAGGCTATGAGCCTGCACTTGCAGCATGTTTAATTATTGTCATCTTTAGGGAAAGAAACAAACACGGCACAGCCCCTGCAGGTCAAAAGAACAGTTCATATTCTTTATATGAACAATAAAGAAAACAAAAATAAATGCCTCTCCTTTAAGTTCATCCACAGCTCCCTGTTTGTTTATTCAGATTGTTCTCTTCGAACTGCTTCCTTATATTTTTCCTGAAGTTGCTTCAAATAGGTTGGCAACAAATGATGCTCCAGTGGGCAATAAGTAGTGCAATGTGCATCAGTAACATTCAGGGAACAGTAATCTGTGCTCTCCCTAATTCATCTTCCCTTTGATCCTCTTTCTCTTTTATTCTTCCCTGCCAAAATCCTTTGCTGTTACTCTTTGCTCATTTAATGAACTTGCTTGTTCACCCTCTTCACTTCCTCCGATATATCTATATCTATAGATACACACCCACATGTGCACGCACCCAGAAAAACACCCCCCCACACACATAAATATATTCTTAGACAAAACCACACACAAACACACCATTTATTCAAAAGTATATTTACAAAATATATTTTGATCACAAATGCTTAAGTCGGATATTGTTTTAGTTGTATCAGATTGGACCTTCCAGGTCTTCTGGATTTCTCACCACTCATAATATCAGTGGCCTTTCTAGCTAGGGTTTATAGAAGATCAAGGAAGCCTTTGGATTATACCAGAAACAACTGAATTATAGTTACCAGTGCATTTGATGGAGAAATTATACCTCTCTTATCCTCACAAATGTTCTCATACATAGAGTCTGCTTAGAACCTAAACCTAATGAAAGATGACTGAATGAAATGGGTTGTTTATTGAATCCCTTTTATTACTTTTCCAATCTCATTATGGTCTTAGCAGTTTCTCTCTCACTTTTGTGTGTCCTCTTCTGATTGCTTTTATCTGCAGCATCTGGGAGATCATAGGTCAGGCTGATGGTGGCCTCTCAGTGCTGAGGACATTCCGGCTATTGAGGGTGCTGAAGCTGGTGAGATTCATGCCTGCCTTGAGGCGTCAACTTGTGGTACTGATGAAGACAATGGATAATGTAGCAACCTTCTGCATGCTCCTCATGCTCTTTATCTTTATCTTCAGGTAGGAAGATGAAATGCATGCTGAAGACAGTAGGGCCTGTATAGGATGTGGTTAGTTTTTCTTAATGGAAGCAGAAAGATACCAAGGAACTAATAAGTGAACATGGTGGCACATGGAAGATTAATATAGGGTGGGCTCCTTTTCTAGCTTAAACACTGAGAAAGGAAAATGTCAATAAAGGCAAATTAAATCTCTGAGCCTAAACCTGATTTCTCCATCTTGAGTGCTTTCCAGATGTACAGACTCAAAGTCCCAGAATTTTCAACAATAAGAGCCGAGGTGGTGCAGTGGTTAAAGTGCAACACTGCAGTTCAGCAGTTCAGCTGTTCAAATCTCACCGGCTCAAGGTTGACTCAGCCTTCCATCCTTCTGAGGTCGGTAAAATGAGGACCCAGATTGTTGGGGGCAATATGCTGAACTCTGTAAACCGCCTAGAGAGGGCTGTAAAGCACTATGAAGCGGTATATAAGTCTAAGTGCTATTGCTAAGTTTAATAAATGAACAGTTAAAATGTGAATGAAGAAAATCAAAATAAATCTCACAATACTTCAAAGTAATTAATATGTTTTGCCTATTGTATTATTTTTACTACTAATGTTGCATTGAGAAATGAAGTTAATGGGTTGTTTTCGGGATATATCTGAGGAGACTAACCAATGCCATCAGTTAGAGGTTCCATTTTGATCCTATTTCATATGGTTTTTTTACATTTGGGGAATTTCTCTACATGTTTTGAAAGGGAATAATAGAATGTAAATAATTTAGATAATCATTACTTCAGAATTTGAAAACAAGCAGACATTGATTGATGCTTTACAGCTTGCCTTCAAAAGTTGTGGGTGCTCCATCACTGGAGGCTTTTAATGCACAACCATTTGTCTGAAATGGTATAGGGTCTCCTACCTGAGCAGTGGGTTGGACTCGAAGACCTCCAAGGTCCCTTCCACCTGTGATGTTCTATGTTCTTCTAAAAACCATAACACTTTTTTCTTCCCTGCAGCATCCTTGGAATGCACATCTTTGGTTGCAAATTTAGTCTTAGAACTGACACAGGAGACACAGTCCCTGACCGGAAAAACTTTGACTCCTTACTTTGGGCCATTGTCACTGTATTCCAGGTGAGTCCAAAGTAGGGCAAGGAACAAAGAGGGGATAGAATTTAAACTTTCAATCTTCTTATCATAGAACCGTATTCCATTGTGTTTCCATAAAAGAGAGCTCATATAGACTGATAATACCTTCTCTTGAAACCTACTGACTTTCACAAGCAGAACTGCCCTTCTTTCACACTGCAGTAATCTGTGTGTATCACTCCTTTCCAGAGATTGCCACTGACAATGGCATAGTACAATATAGCTAGAGGCATATGCTCATAGAAACCATGTCATGATTGCACCATTTCCCGTGTTATGCAAAATATTAGAATAGAAATATTAGAAACTTTTCCTGTTGGCAAATTATTTTGATAGTATATCTTGTTTTTTTAAATCTATTTATTTACTGGAAATACATGTCCCATATTTCTGCCATTTGTTCTGGACTTAACTATATAACCTTAATCTTTGCCACTCAGATCTTGACACAGGAGGATTGGAATGTTGTACTTTATAATGGCATGGCCTCAACCTCTCCATGGGCATCACTTTATTTTGTTGCTCTCATGACCTTTGGAAATTATGTTCTCTTCAACCTACTGGTGGCAATCCTAGTGGAGGGATTCCAGGCAGAGGTGAGTTGCTACAGCAATTGCTTTCAGGAAGGTCAGTTGCAAATAAGGAAGAGATTCGGAATCAGATTTCCAATGACTTATAAATCAATCCTTGCCAACCAGGCATCGTTTTGAACAACAGCTGTTATCACTCCCACCAATACATACAGTTTCCATGAGATGGCGCTATTGGGAGTTGAATTCTGACACATTTGATAAATACAGAGTGGAGGGAGATTGTTTTAAATCATGTTTTGTTGGGAGCGATCGTGGAAAATTATGACTACCAATTCATGAGTATATGACATCTAAGGATAGAAAAGACATGCATTTGGAATAGAATTTAATTAACTCAATTTATTTTCTTGCAAAATGTGCTCAAATCAGAAATGCATACAAAAATAGTACAATTTATTTAATCAATTTATATGGCTGTTCATTCCTCAGAGTGACTAGTCAACAAAAAAACAAAGCAAAGCAAAAAGAAACCATATGGTCTGATTGTCAAAACCTATGAATACTATCTCCCAAGATGGGCACATCCAAATATCCGGTGTGGGGGGAGAGTAAGGTTCCTAATGCCTTACAAAAAACTGGGAGGGTCATAACAAATTGCATTTGGAGGTGAAGGGGACATTCATAAAGGTAGATGCTACCAGGGAAAAGGCACACTTTGTAGGTTCAGCCTGATGACATTGGCACAGAGAAGAGACCTATAGCAGGCCCAACTTGAAGGAGCATGTGGGATTATAGTCCCTTCCAAATATTTATATTAGTTGAATCCAGATTACAACATATATACATTTTCAAATGAACTTTAAAAAATACAGATGCTGTTTTAGTAAGCATTATAAAAAGAGAAAGAGAAAACTGAGTCATTCAGACATTCCTTCCTACCTAATAATCTGAATGCTATTGTTTCTTTCATGCAGTGGTATATTACCCAATTATTTCCATAAAGTATTTTTTCACCTTTGCAATTCTCTGAAATCAAAGGGAAATCACTCTGTTGCTCTCATGATGCTCACAATTCCCAGGTCTTTGCATTTATTTTCCCAATGCAGGGTGATGCTAACCGCTCATATTCAGACGAGGACCAGAGTTCATCGAATATTGAAGAATTTGACAAGTTCCAGGATAGTTCAGGTATTAGCAGGGAATACACAATGTGTATGTCTATATACAGTAAAAGCATAAAACATCTTGGAAAGTATCCTTCCTTCCTTCCTTCCTTCCTTCCTTCCTTCCTTCCTTCCTTCCTTCCTTCCTTCCTTCCTTCCTTCCTTCCTTCCTTCCTTCCTTCCTTCGTTTTGCTCCAAGATATGCTCTGGATCCACAGAGATGAATCCTTCAGTCCATTTACATTTCCAGTTCACAAACATTTCTAAGGAATATTTGCTGCATTACAGTGCAGAAATACAGAAGCAACTTAGAACTAAGGAGAAATTTCCTGACAGTTAGAACAATTAATCAGTGGAACAGCTTGTCTCCAGAAGTTGTGAATGCTCCAACACTGGACGTTTTTAAGAAGATGTTGGATAACCATTTGTCTGAAGTAGTGTAGGGTTTCCTGCCTAAGCAGGGGGTTGAACTAGAAGACCTCCAAGGTCCCTTCCAACTCTGTTGTTGTTGTTGTTGTTGTTGTTGTTTTTGTTGTTGTTGTTGTTGTTGTTGTTGTTATTATTATTATTATTATTATTATTATTATTATTATTATTATTATTATTATTATTATTATTATTATTATTATTATTATTATTATTATAATTCAGATGCCCTTTCTTCTATCCAAGATGCATAACTTAATTCAGAATGTAACAGAGGCTTAGGCAATCCTGATAAAATTAAAATAGTTTCATTGGAACAACAAAAATGATGATAACAGTGTTCAAATCAATTTCTCAGTTGAGTTTCAATCAGACCCCTAGTGCTCAAACTGCACCAAAAATAGTTAACTTTCAAAACCATAACAAAATATCTAGTGGCTACTGATTTAGCAACACCGAATTTTGGATAAATTAAATCAGTAAAAGCCAAGATGAAAGAAATTGCTCAATACATTTGGGGAGAGCAATCTGAATCTAAAATTACATGAGGCTTATCAGATCTCCATTTTGCTGCCCTTGGAGCCATGATTGCTGAAAAGCAAATGGTACAATTTTCTGACATTTTGAGATGGGAAATGGATTAAACTGTTGTATAAGCTCTAAAACAAGTATATCCCAAAAACAAAATTAAAGCCCAGGCCCGTGCAAGTGATATGATTCTGCACACTTTGCAAGCCTGAGCCACCTTAAAAGCATCAAGCATGACCCTTGGCTACAAAAAGGTTTCTTGGCAAAGTTAACAATTCAGAATATTTTAAAAGAGCAGGAGAAAGCCCAATTATATAGATTATAAAGCTAAGTCAACTTGCAGGAACAATCTATGTTGGAAGGAGTTCAAAAGATCTAAGAAAGATGAGTCCAAGCAATCACTTTTGGAAACAAAGGCTGAAAAGGAAATCAGAACTTTAGCATTTGAAGACCAAACACGAATGCAGTATGTTTTCTTCACTCCAATTTCACACCTTACATGCAGGGGTGAAATCCAGCAGGTTCTAACAGGTTCTGGAGAACTGGTAGCGGAAATTTTGAGTAGTTCGGAGAACCGGCAAATACCATCTCTGGCTGGCCCCAGAATGGGGAGGGAATGGGGATTTTGCAGTATCCTTCCCCTGCCACGCCCACCAAGCCACGCCCACCAAGCCACACCATGCCCACCAAGCCACGCCCACAGAATCGGTAGTAAAAAAAATTGATTTCACCACTTTATACATGCCAATGGCTATAAAAGTCCATTTCCCCCATTTTCAGTCAAACGAAGGACCGAGAATGATATCCAGTGCCACAAATTATGCCTGGTCTTTAGTTTTCTTTCCTAGCCCAGCATTTCTCATTTTTGTTTTACCTAAAATTGCAGTGCATATACATAATTTGATACTAGCTAGGAATGATGGCAATTATAGTCTCCAACTCATCTGAAGAATGGAAAATACATTGAACCATTCCAATTAATTTTTTCTGCTTACTTTTACTAAATTTGGATTTGGGATGAAATGTGCAGATAAAATGAAGACACAAATTTCACTCCTTGCATACTTGCGATGCAGGAGCAAAAGTGTGGTGGTGCTTGCTTTGTGATTTCATGACATACATTTTGTCATTCTGGTTATCGTGTCTAGCTGCAGACACCTGTGCATTCAGAACAAATTTACTTCTGAACTGTTACCACTGCCTACTACCTTTGCCTACTCTAGTAGTTCTCATTCTGTTACAGTGAAAGAAACTTGTGGTGGTAAATGTTAAGCAAATGTTAAAGGATAAGGGTGGGGGTTTTTTTCTCACTTTAATGGAGCAGAGTTTCATCAAATGTTTCCAAGCTTCTGTAAGCATAGCATAAAACATTGTTAGAATAGGATCATGAAGAAAGAGGGAAAAGGGATTAATTTATTTCCATATTGTTCTTTGTTTTCTACAGGCATAACTACAGGATTAGAATATATGTACGTTGAACTGTTTATTTTACAGCACAAATTACTTTTAAAAAATATCTTCCCTGGGTATTATCTCTCTTTCTCTCTGTGTTTTGTCTGTTTTGTTTTTGTTTTTTCTCAGATCCAAAGCTTTGCGCAATTCCCATGACTCCAAATGGACATCTTGACCCCAGCCTTCCTTGTCTAAACCAGCCTGGGGCAACTGCTGGAATGATGAATCCATCCCGCAATACTCTGCAGTCAGATATCCTCATGGCCCTTGAATCTCGGAAAAGCAGCGTGATGTCTTTAGTAAATGAATTTAAATCCATCTGCAACATACTTACGTTAACAGTCATATATTAAGATCATCTTCCAGCTCCAATATCTGAGAATTTGGCTTTTAATTAGTAGAATCGTTATGTAAACTTTTCCACTTATGTATTCTGCAATCAGTATGTTTGATTGATATCTATGCACTTTCCCTACCCCTCTTCATTTAACATGGTAGAAAAGGGGATAATTGATTATTTTCCTCTATATTGAAATGAATAGGATTATACAAAATAGCTAAGAATTTATACCGAAGCTCTGCTGAATAGTAGTTAACACTGGCTGTGATGTAATAAAAATAAGAACTAGGCCAATGCAATTAAAAGTATATCTAGTGTAAGCCTTTACTTTTCTAATTTATGCTAGCTTGATGTGCTGACTCCGCAGATGATTGTATCATACTTTCTTTCATTATGACCATCAACTAGGATGATAATTTGGGAGTCCAACATAGTCTGGGGGAGTTAGAGATTTTCCACCCATACTGGACACAGTCCTAGACTTGGAGAGGAAGAACAAAGTTAAATTCCATCTTGGAAAAAAGTGGTCTTGAATGATAATCAAGGTGTTGATTATAAAGCCCTACATAGCTTAGGACCAAGCTATCTCCGGGACTGCATCCTACCTCATACATCCCTACGACCAGTTAGGTCCCACAGAGTCGGCCTCCTCCAGGTCCCTTCAACCAAACAATGTTGGTTGGCGGGACCTAGGGAGAGAGCCTTCTCTGTGAGAGCTCCGGCTCTCTGGCACCAACTACCCCCAGAGATCTGAACCATTCCGACCTTGCTGGCCTTTCGGAAAGCCATTAAGACATGGCTCTTCCTGCAGGCGGGGTGATTGAGTGGGTTGCATGTATGGTTTTTTTTATTCTTTTAATTGTTATTTAATTGTTGTTTTTATACTGTATTATAGCTGTTCTTATATATGTTGTACGCCGCCCTGAGTCCCTAGGGAGTAGGGCGGCATATAAGAATTGCCAAATAAATAAATAAATAAATAAATAAATAAATAAATAAATAAATAAATAAATAAATAAATAAATAAATAAATAAATAAATAAATAAATAAACAAATAATAGTTATCATATTAAAGAAGACATTTACGTGAGTAGGATTCACAAAAGAAGAGAACATCTTTTTCGATTGTGTTTGCCACCTAGATGACTAAGGGAGTTGACTTTCATGGAGATATACAAGATTTGTTACCAAAGTGATGAAAGATGTCTTAAATCCACAACATACATATAATATTTGGCAGAGGCTCAGGCAGATGCTTCATTAAATCATAGGAGTATAAGCAGGAAGAAGAGGTACAGCAGAGCTAGGTTTGAAAAATTGTGTTACTATAGCTAATTCCAATAAAAGTAGTTTTGGCCTTTCTGTGGAGTTGATTTCCTGGTCTGGCCTACCTAGTGGAACTGACACCACCTGGAGTCTTATAACTATTTCCATTAATATTACTTTTTTAAAAAGTAAGGTTATATTTTAAATGTTTAATTAAGTGATTCAGCACATTAATTATATGTGTTTTAAATGTTTTTAAATTGAGTTTTCATTTAAAGAGCCAGTTTGGTGTAGTGATTAAGGTGTTGGCCTAAAACCCAAGAAGCTGTAAGTTCTAATTCCACTTTAGACATGAAAAATGGGGAAAATAGGAGGAGGAAGGATTATTGTGGGTGTTCATCAACTTGCGTTATACAGTATATGAAAAAGGGCAGGATAAAAACAAAGAAAAGTGATGCATCAAAAAGGAGAACACTGAATATTTGTAACACCCTCAGTTATTGAATAAGATGAAAAGAAACTGAGAAGTTTATCTCATTTTTCTATGTATTAGTCCACATCTATTTCCTTACTCGTGTTTTTTTTTGAGAAGGAAACATTAGGTGGGAGTTAAGCCTTACAAATGCAGTAGTATAAAATGTATAGCAAATAAATAAAAATATGCTGGTGCATGACTAAAACTATGTCAACCTCTTGTTTTGAGTGGGAGCACTAAATGGTTTTCTTTTGGCTTTCTTACAGTCTAGCTCCCGTAGCTCTCATCACCATGGGGCTCGGTATCATAGCGGAGGCTGGGGAAGCAGACGTTCCAGTTGGAACAACCTTGCTCGAGGACATAGCCTCAAACACAAGCCTTTTTCAGCTGAACATGAATCACTTTTATCTGGGGAGCGGCACATGATAACAGAGGCAGAGCAAGAAAGGCCAGTAATTCACCATCATCGACGGACATTTTCATTGGATACCCAAGATTCCTCTGAACTGGAATTGGCTCCAGCAGTCTCATCCGGGCACAAGCCATCAAGGAAGATAGGAGTGACTCTAGGGCCAAGCAAGCACCAGGACTGCAATGGTAAAATGCCCACAATCTCTAAGGATATCTTTCCAGAAATGAACAATCGGAAAGACCATGGAGAAGATGATGAAGACATAGATTATGTAAATATTCATTCATTCATTCATTCATTCATTCATTCATTCATTTAAATGCAATGACCACATACCTTATCACAAGGTAACTGGGTGCTTTACAATATTAAAAAGATAAACATTACAAAACCTATAAACAATAAAAAAGATAAATACTCAACTTTAACTTAAAGATGGGGAGGGAGGCAGTGGCGTGTTGCCCTCTTACCGGTGCCGGTGCGCTGCGTGCGCATCCCCAAGTTTTTGGGGGGCACTCGCTATGCACGCCCCCCTTGATATGCATGCGCACCCCCTCACATGATTTTGCTTCTGCGCATGCGCGGAAGCAAAATCACACCAAAATCTCACGAGGGGACATGCGCATGCGCGAGATTTTGGTGCAATTTTGCTTCCGCGCATGCGCGGAAGCAAAATCTCACCGAAATCTCTCTCTCTCTCACGCATCCCCTCGCAAGATTTCAGGGCGATTTTGCTTCCACACATGCGCAGAAGCAAAATCGACCCAAAATCACCGGGGAAAAATGGTGGCGCGCGCGATGGACCGGCAGAGAGGGCTCCGGAGCGGTTGCACAATCCGCCGCTCCCTACTGGAGCTGTGCACTGGGCAGCTCCGGCAGGAACCCACCTCTGGAGGGAGGTAGTAGGATGAACATATCTGTCAACAACCTCCAACTTGAAGCCTCCTCATAGGAACCCCACGCCAACTGGCAGAGCCAGGTTTTCTTGTGGAAAGTTGTGGAAGGTTGGAACCGGCCTTATTCTGGGGAGCAAGATGATCCAAAGGGGAGGTGCTCTGGCAGGGAAGGCTCTTCTCCTGGACCTGCCAGCTGGAATACCTTGGCTGATGGGGCCCGCAGCAGTATGCCTCTTCTGCTGGCCCAGGTGGGGTAGGCCAATCCCATTGGGATGAGATGGTTCTGCAATATATTTTCTATCTTTACTAAACAAAATTGAAAAATGAGAAAAAAATTATAGTAAATGAACAGATGAACTCTATTACTGTACAGTGCAAAAGAAAAATCACAACAAAGTTTTAGTGTGATTCCTTCTACAGTGATCCCTGGAAAAAGATCTCACAGTAGCATCCCATTAAGGAGGAAAAGTAGATTGAGAGAGAATCCAAGCGGCTCAAGAGTCTCAAAGCAAATTATATTACTGCAGTATTCTAGCTGTTATTCATTGTTCTTCCATTCCATTCCTATGTGATAAATAATTTCATGGACAGATCAGAGCAATACTTCTGAATTCTCTGACTATGCATCATTGTCTTGTGGGTATGATCTCTGTTATGTTTTTATAACATGCAGAAATTATTAGTGATTATAATTAATATCTATAATGTTAGATAGTGAATAATTAAAGATCAGTATATGGGTGATTTTCAGTTGGGCATGATAGATACAGAAGAAAGGGAAACAAGTACTGCTCAACAGCTTCTGATTTTCTGCTTCTGCCTCTACAGAGCCTGTGTTTCCGTATAAAGAAGATGATAGAGGCCTACAAGCCAGATTGGTGTGAGTTGCGGGAAGATTGGTCCATCTATTTATTCTCACCAGAAAACAAGTATGTTTCATTTACTTGTGTTTTAGGGAATGGAAATTCAAATATGGATTTATCACCCTGTCTTCAATTTTAGCATAGAAATGATTTAACTACTTGCAGTCATACAAGAAGACTTACTTTTCAATTGTACATTCAGGTTATCATACTATAAAATTAGGAACAATAATGAAACATTGCTCCTTTTTTCTTTCCCTCCCTTTTCCCCCTCTTCCTCCTTTGGTCTTGCTTTTGAATTTTGCTTTCCATATTTTCCAGGTGACTCTATACTGGCATTTTATCTTAAGACCAAGTGGTGTAAAATATATGTACATCATCATCCCATTCTCCTGATACATTTTTTTAACTTAGTGTTTTGTACTTTTCCCATATTACTCTGGCTCTATTTTCCCCAATGATTATACAGTAGTTTCAGCATATTCTCAAATCATATGCATGTAGGTTTATCCACTTTGAAAACCAGTGAAGATTATTTAGAGCTGTAGAATCTACTTTGCAACGTTTTCTCCCACTTTCTCCTTTGATCTCTGTTGGCATAACCGGTATGCTTTCAAGAAATTTGTTTTTTTCTGCATAATCACACACTATCTATTTTTAAACCTGCATCTCTGTCCTTATTAAGCAGATATGCATAAACTTGCCATACTTAACAACAGCACCATGACTGCCCACTTCATGGATAATCGCAGCAGTGTGTTGTGGCTTGTGGCATGTGCTTATGGAGTAAATACAAAATCCTTAACCTTTCAAAATGTTCCTACATCTTCCAAATTACAAAAGTATGCATTGGTGTATCACATTATAAAAACTGCATTCATAAACATGTAGTGGCCATACAATAATTGCATTTGAGAAAATACAGGCTCCTACAACATGCCTTGAGCAAATAATATTGCATTTCAATGGGAAGTCTTACAAACACTAAGGAATCTATTCTTGCTTTTAAAATGCAAGTGGATTGATCAATTATGTACTATCAAGTAAATGGGAGAAAATAACTACAGGTAGTCCTCAACTTACAACAGTTCGTTTAGTGACCGTTTGAAATTACCACAGCACTGAAAAATGACTTAGGACCGTTTTTCACACTAACAACCATTGCAGCATCCCCATGGTCACATGTTCAAAATTCAGGTGTTTGGCAGCTGGTTCGTATTTATGATGGTTGCAGTCAGGGGTGAAATGCTCCTGGTTCGGGCGGGCCAGTCTGTCATCGTAGAGCCGATAGAGCCGATAGCGATCGCAGTGCGAGGCTTCCCCCGCCCGCTTCCCCCACCTGCCTGGACGCCGCCATTTGGGTTCTGCGCATGCACAGAGGGTAAAAGAACCCAAATGGCGGCATCCAGGCGGGTGGGGGAAGCGGGCGGGGGAAGCCTTGTGCTGCAATCGCTATCGGCTCTATCAGTTCTACGATGACTGACCGGCCCGCCCGAACCGGGAGCATTTCATTCCTGGTTGCAGTTCCCTAGAGTTGCATGATTATCTTTTTCGACCTGCTGATAAGCAAAGTCAATGGGGAAGCCAGAGTCACTTAACAACCATGCTGCTAACTGAACAACTGCAGTGATTCACTCAACAGCTGTGGTAAGAAATATCACAAATTGGGGCAAAATTCACTTAACAAATGTTAAGTGACATTTAACCACAAAAATTTTGGGCTTAACTCTAGTGAATTGAGGACTGCATTGAGGAAGTTGAGGACTGCCCCTAACCCTTTCTATTTTTTTTAATTTTGGTTAACATCTAACGTTTAATGCCGTACCCTTTCCCATCCCGTTTGTCCTACTTCCTTTAAATTTTCCAGGTGTCTCTGTCAACCATTTACGCACAATTTTTTTTAGGCCATCAAGGATGAAGTGATGTTTGAGATGATATCATCAAGAGGAGTTTGTTCAGTATAAAATAGGTGTATTAAATCTTTTGGGAATGAAACAAATGTCTGAAGAGGATGTGTTTAAAAACTGGTGGGTTTGCCACCAAATTTTGTTAATGTGAACTGGGATGCATGGGGAAGCCTGGTATGATCATGGTATGTCCATTGTACATATATTCATAGATAACCTTTCATAATTTAGAACCAACTGTCTTCCAGATTTCGCATTCTCTGCCAAACTATCATTGCTCATAAACTATTTGATTATATCGTCCTGGCCTTCATTTTCTTGAACTGCGTTACTATTGCCTTAGAGAGACCTGAAATTGAACAGAGGAGCACAGTGAGTAGCTTTGTATAATAATAAGTAGACTTGTAATTTTAGGAGTTAGGAACTCATAAATGCTTCCGCCTCTAAATAGTATTGTATACAATAATTGGATTTAATTCTAAGAATTCACTTTATGCTGTTTGGAAATATCCAGAGATGTTTGTTTGAGAGAGTAATAAAGACCATATGGATATAAATAATATTCAAGTGGTAGAAGACTGTTCTTGCTTCCATTCATGCTTAAGGTCTGTAGGATAGTGACTGGACTATCATTAAGACAGATTTGAAAGATGAGAAAGACCCATCTCCTTGTGCATGCCTGCGTAGTGTGACCAAGAGGGTATAATAATACAGATAATATATTTGTATTTGTATTTTTAAAGATATTTGTGTCCCAAATAAGAAAAAAAAACTTTAGTTGCTGGTTGATGTAAATGCAAATTCTGCCTACAAGAAATTCAATTGTATGATTACACAGGGAGAGAACAAAGCAAATTATTTAAAATACTGGGTTGGGAGATGCTTTTGAGGCAACATACCCAAATACACTGTATTTTCAATCATAGCAATTCTTAACCTTAACGTAAGCACCACTTCCCCAAGCCCGTTGCAATAATTTAAATTGAAAGATACTTATTATATCTATTTTGAGACTGCCTTTGATTGTTCTAGGAGAGAATCTTCCTCACGGTGTCCAATTACATCTTCACAGCAATCTTTGTTGCTGAGATGACACTGAAGGTAAGTTACCCACTGCCAAGTCATTCTTGCTGTGCTGGCTCAACTAATATCTTAAGTGGAAAAAGAGTGCCATTTTCACAATTATTTTCAAAGGATGGTGTCACAGAAGTTTTCATTGCTGTGAAAAGGGAAAAACATTCTGTTGAGAAAGGATTATGAATTGGCTTTGTTTGCACTCATTTCAACAGATAGAGAAATAGATTTAGTAGTTGTTTAACTACTATTATCAAGTTCATTACATGATTCCCAGTTAGCTAGAATTAATTTAGAAAGAAGCCCTTGGCAGGGGAAATAAGCCAGATCTTTGGATGGAAAGAAGTTAAAAGCTTGCACATTTCAATGATGCTTCTCCCCAATTATTTATTCCTCTTTGGATAAGAGAAAATCCATTTCAATCCAAAAATAAAAAATGAATAAATATTTAGCATGGTCTTGGAGCTTCTTTTTTCAATTTCCTCCTAAAGACTGAATCTGTAAACATTTCATATCTACTCTTAATTATCTAAAATGTATAATCATCCTTATGAGGATGAAAAGTTGTGTACAATAAGAGGGAATAAAGTCATCAGTATCTTGAAGTTGGTTAATAACTTTATAGAAGATATTTCTTGGAGGAACTAGTCAAAGCTTCCAATTCTAATTCCTCTTTTTCTCAAAATGCAGTCTGCTGAAAGAGATGAGTTGGTTATTGTGTTTACATTAATTATTTACCTGTCATTATTACAATGGATTCTATGATCTAATGAATCCATTTTAGAGGAATCCGAAGTGTATCTCACTAGAGATGTGATTTAGCTTTACTGAATCATGGTTTCATTTCACATGCTCATACAGTCCTTAATCTTCTCTAGGTAGTTTCTCTTGGTCTGTATTTTGGAGAACAGGCCTACCTACGCAGTAGTTGGAATATCTTGGATGGCTTTTTGGTGTTTGTATCCATTATTGATATCGTAGTTTCAGTAGCCTCTGCCGGAGGAGCCAAAATCCTAGGAGTGCTAAGAGTCCTCCGACTTCTGCGCACTTTACGCCCCCTGAGGTAAGATCCAAGAAAATAGACCTCACCTATATAATAACCCTGCATGGAAAATTTCAAAATACATTTTGTTTTGTCTCATGTGTTTGGCCAAATAAAAGAATTTAGTAAGGTAAAGCCTCTCTCAAATCAAATTCAGCTCCTAGTGTTTTCATGGCCGTAGACAGGGTTTTCTTGCCAACAATAGAGAAATGAGTTACCATTGCCATCTTCAGGGGTGTTTACCTCAACTCCTAATCTAGTCTATGGATTTTCTGGTAATCCCCATCTCCATATTAGGCAAATTTGACTCTGCTTCAGATTTTTAGAGCAGCCAAGGTTGACTAGGTGTAAGGACTATGAAAAAAAATCAATCACTATTTGAAATTAAGGCAACAAAGTTTATTTACTATATTTATTAATTAATTAAATGTGTATGCCACCCATCTTACCAGAGGTGACTCCAGACATTCAATTAAAATACACTAAAACATTAAAGAAAGAAAGAAAGAAAGATCATAAATTTCAATTGAAATTGAAATAAAACTAACCATACTTGGAGAAGGAGGCTCTACTCACGGTCACTCATGCCCTTGTCACCTCTCGATTGGACTACTGTAACACGCTCTACATGGGGCTACCATTGAAGAGTATCCGGAGACTTCAGCTGGTGCAAAATGCAGCTGCGTGTGCTGTGGTGGGTATCTCAAGATACATCCATGTAACACCCATACTCCGCCAACTGCATTGGCTGCCCATTGGTCTCCGGGTGCAATTCAAGGTGTTGATTATCATCTTTAAAGTCCTACATGGCTTAGGACCAGGTTACCTTCGGGACCGCATCCTACCTCATACTTCCCTTTGACCGGTCAGGTCCCGCAGAGTGGGTCTCCTCCAGGTCCCATCAACCAAACAATGCCGGCTGGCAGGGCCTAGGGGGAGGGCCTTCTCTGTGGGGGCCCCTGTTCTCTGGAACCAACTACCCCCAGAGATACAAATTATCTCCACCTTACTGGCCTTCTGAAAAGCCATTAAGACACGGCTCTTCCTGCAGGCGGGGTTCTGAGACAAATTTACATTTTAGGTCTCCCCCATGTATATATGATTTTGTATGTTTTTTTAAAAATTCATTTTAAATTTTAAATTGTTATTACATTTTTTATATTGTTAGTTGTTCTTTAAATGTTGTACGCTGCCCTGAGTCCCCAGGGAGTAGAGTGGCACATAAGAACACTAAATAAATAAATAAATAAATAAATAAATAAATAAATAAATAAATAAATAAATAAATAAATAAATAAATAAATAAATAAGTAGGTAAATAAGTAGGTAAATAAGTAGGTAAATAAGTAGGTAAATAAGTAGGTAAATAAGTAAGTAAATAAGTAAATAAGTAAATAAGTAAATAAGTAAATAAGTAAATAAATAAGTAAATAAATAAGTAAATAAATAAGTAAACAAACAAACAAACAAACAAACAAACAAACCAGGATGGAGAGGGAGCAAAGTGCATACAGGGAGGAAGTGGGGTGTTATTTACTCAAAAATGCCACCTCCAAAATGCCGTATCCCATTGGGGCCCCAGGCTAGGTGGCACATCCATGTCTTCATGGTCTTTTAGAAAGCGAAAAGGGAGGGTACAGATCTCCCCTCGGAGGGCAGGGTGTTCCAGAGGGTGGGAGTCACAGCAGAAAGGCTCTTCTTCTAGAGCCCACTAGCTGAAATTCTTTGTCTGATGGGCTCTACAGCATGACCGTTCTGCCAGCGTGGGATGGGCTAAGCCCATCAGGATTTAATTTAAGGTAAATCTCTTAAAAGAAAAAAAATATTAGTTCTCCTATGTTCATAAATATTGTCATTTACAGAACATCCCTTTTCAGTGATTGTGAATATATTTAATTATTGTTCAGTTTGATGGATGGGGGGAGAGATTGCTTGGTAAAAATCAATTTCCAAAGGAAATTCCATGAAACTTGTGGATTCTCTTTAAAGTTATTTATTTAAAAATATTTGGAATACTGTGCAATATAACTTTGAATTAGGAGGTTTCCAGTTTTCTCTAGGTAGATTGCTTGCATGACTTTTTTAAACACCTGGATGTATTATTATTATTATTATGAATAAACTCATTGATTAACTTTTTACCACTTTATTACATGTTGTGTTTGGACGTTTGCCCAGCAACATTTGAAATAAAGATAATAACTTAGAAAGTATTGTCATTTTTATTGCTTTATTTTAATATTGCTAAATATTAACTTTAAACTTTACTAAGTTCACAGAGTCTCTGTGGAGTGGGCGGCATACAAATGCAACTAATAAATAAATGTAATACAATTACAGTATCAGATAGTGAAGGGAAGAGAGGCCACCCTGCCTTATGCCCTTAACTAAATCAATCTTTTCTGACTTAACGTTACTTGTATAAATTGTAGCTGTTGCTTCAGCATGTATTTAATTAAGAATTAACAGCTGGTGTAAGGAACAGCAATCGAGTATTTTAAAAAAATATCCAGTGCAAACAATAAGACAAGCATTTGGGGGTAGGGGTAAAAAAATAAATTATCTTGAATCCTTCCTTTATAAAAGTTGATGTCAGCCTTTCTGGCATAGTGCCTTTGCATCTGACAGTATACAGTAACTGTGATGAAGGCTTTGATTCTTCTTAACATTAGCGCCAAGAGGGTTTTTGCATCCAACCATGCTTCTGACCACGTCTCTTAAACCCATGTTGCAGGGATAAAGTCCAGCAGGTTCTAACAGGTCCTGGAGAACCAGTAGCAGAAATTTTGAGTAGTTTGGAGAACCGGTAGTGGAAATTTCGAGTAGTTTGGAGAACTGGCAAATACCACCTCTGGCTGGCCCCAGAGTGGGGTGGGAATGGAGATTTTGCAGTATCCTTCCCCCAGGATTGGGGAGGGAATGGAGATTTTGCAGTATCCTTCCCCTGCCACGCCCACCAAGCCACACCCACAGAACCGATGGATTTCACCACTGCCATGTTGTGTCTAAGGACAATTATTCTCAATTTTTTTAATATATTAAGCAATTTGCTTCCATTTAAGATGAAACATATGGGGGCGGGAGGGGTCTTCCCTGGATTCTTTAAAATTCATTGGTAGAGCATTTTTTCTCCAGGACTCTTGCCTACATTTACTTATTTTTTATTTCTTTATATTCCCTCTCTGAATCTCAGTTACGTTCCTGTTATAGAAGTGTTGGTGTGATATTTCAAATAAATATTTCTATCCTATCGTGGCATGTTATTTTAAGTTGCTGTAAAGAAATAGCTTTTTAAATAATTATGTTTTCCACTATCTTTTGACACATCAGCATCCACAACAGGGGTCAATACAAGCAAGATACCAGATGTGGTATCACAATCCAAGTATCACACATACAAATATAGAAGGGGTTAGGCTTGGATTGCAATGCTGCCATCCTACCTGTTTTGACCATGGAAATGAAGGTTTGGATTTTGTTCACCTCTGCTAGTCACCAATCATTATTCTCATTGTGTTATAGTGGTCTCTGACCTGGTTGTTTTCCTACAGATATTTCATTACCAGACTAGGTAAGATCATCAGTAGATGTGAGAGTGAAATTTTCTGGTTGTTTATACCGTATGCTTGCCTTGATAATCTTGGTTGCACTAATGATGTTACATAGCCTGATAACAAAATGTCTGCAAAAAAAAAGCCAAGCTTAGAGAACCAACCATTTAACACACAAGTATGGATATTATCTTTTGCCTTCAAAGTAATCAAAGTTGATTGTTTTATTATTGATCTATTTATAACCTTTCAACCAGGGAGTGACTCAAATAAGTGGCAAAAAGATGAAATGGTGCATCAGTGGAGTAATTAATAAAGAAATACAGCCCAGCACAAAAATGGGTAGCTCTGGGGGAAAGAATAGCAATTAAAAAACAGTATTCCTGCCAAGTTTCAAGCCAGAAGTATTTAGCATCTAAGGCAAAGCATTACACTCATTAAGTAAGTAAGAAGACCTTTTGTAACCCAGCCAGCAGCAATTATTATTCAGGAAAAGCAAAAGATGTATGGGGAGCAGGTATCCCTACATCTACAAAGTAGCCAAAGTGTTGGCCTACTAAAAGCAATGCAGCAGACAAACCATATATCAATGCTTTGAGCCACCAGACGCAGGAAAACACTATAACTAGTACTCAAGTTACAACAGCAATTGTGACCAACAATTCAGTCACTGAGTGACATGGTCTAAAGCAGGGATGTCAAACTTGATTTCATTGAGGGCTGCATCAGGGTTGTGTTTGACCTCAGGGACCGGGCGGGTGTGGCCAGGGTAGGCATGGCCAGCTCGACATCATTCATGTCAGGAGCACCCCTCCCAGGCTCCATTTTCAGCTGTGCCGGCCTCTTGCAGCACTCTGCCAGAGAAAATGGAGCTCGGGAGGGCCGTGCGCACAGCCCTCCCGAGCTCCATTTTTGCTGGCAGAGTGCTGCAAGAGGCTGTCACAGCTGAAAATGGAGCTTGGGAGGGCTGTGCACGACCCTCCCGAGCTCTGTTTTTGCTGGCAGAGGCACCAT
Source organism: Diadophis punctatus similis (assembly GCA_023053685.1). Taxonomy (NCBI): domain Eukaryota; kingdom Metazoa; phylum Chordata; class Lepidosauria; order Squamata; family Dipsadidae; genus Diadophis; species Diadophis punctatus. The sequence goes on from JALIGW010000004.1 coordinate 29,477,608, forward strand.
GGGCCAATCCTTCTCTGTTTCCAGGGTGGTCCCGCAGGCCAGATCTAAGCACCCCACGGGCCTTGAGTTTGACACCCCTGGTCTAAGGCATGATGTCACATGATTGTATTGTTTAGGGACAGACATTCCTGTAGTCCAAATTGCTATGGTTAAACAAAGACCTCACATGATGGCAACATCTGACTTCTTGCAGGCTTCTCCATTGATTTTGCTTATGGGAAGCTGTCAAGGAACATCCGATATCATGATCATATGACTGAGGGAAGCTGAAACTTCAAGATCCCATTTTATTTCCCTGTTATTTATGGCTGTAGCATGAATTGTCATTACTCAAGAACTACCTGTACTTGGAAAATGGACCAGAAAATTTACCCAGAGGTCATATTTCCTGTGGGCATACAAGACAATATCATCCATTTCTACTCCTGAAAAATGGTTGCTGGTCAATATGGACTATAGGCAACCTGACTGTTCAGGTTATCCCGGAGAAAAAATAGCTTTTAAAAGTAATTTCCTTCATAGACATTAAATCCCTTAGTTCTTTAGTTACTTTTTTCTACTTTTGAGAGAGGTTTACTACCTGGTAAGTTGCTTGAAGTTTAACTTTTGGTCTGATTTGCGAGATCTCCCAAGCCAACCATCTTGCAGAACTGCAAAGCAAACTCTCTTGGTATGATACTTCTCATGGAAAGTGAAGTATTGGGTTCTATCCTATAGCTCTCACAGTGCTCCTTTCGCAGGGTCATCAGCCGTGCTCCAGGTTTGAAGCTGGTGGTTGAAACTCTCATTTCATCACTCAAGCCTATTGGGAATATTGTCCTCATCTGCTGTGCTTTCTTTATAATCTTTGGAATTCTTGGAGTGCAGGTATGGTATCCACTATATACAAAGTATTGTAGGCATATACAGTAGTTGTTATTAATGTGGTGGTTGTTTGTTGTTTGTACAGTTTCAAACGCTTTTGAAAAGTATGGTTTGAAATGGATTTCCCCAACCTGCTGCCCATTATATGTGTTGGGGTTCCAACTCTCCCAGTTCTTTGCTTTGTTATTTCTTTGTCAGGCATGAAAGATCAAGGCATTAGCAAGACTTATTGCTAATCATACCTATGCATAGGAATCTTCTCAAGCAATGGTTAGCACCTTCTTGGAGTTAGAAAAGGATCCACAAAATTCAAAGGGCAACCCTTTGACTTAGTTCGCTTGTGGCTACATAGGGATTCTAGGCTGATCCCTCTTTTAACTTCACCCACAAGTCCTGCCACTCCTCTATTCTTAGGGATAGAATGTATGAATAGAGTTCCATTTCTGGGCTGCCCTTGTTTCCCCAACCTAACATGTATTAGTAATCAACATTTCCAATTTCCCACATGTAATAATAGTTCAAAGTCAGCACAGTACATATATGTCAAAAGAGATGCTGCAAGCTTTTTCTCTATCTTTGCAGTACCATTATTATAGACTATTTTCTTTCTGCCTTAATACAAAGGTGGATCTCTAATAGTGGCTGGAGAATAATGTGGCCTAAAAAAAGGACGACAAGAAAAAAATTCTTGGAAATGAACTGGGTCCATCATTTTAATGGCTTTACTTCTTGATCTACCGTATTTCCCATCTGCTGTAAAGAAGGAACAGGTTTCAAACTAACAAGATATTAGGGTCTGGATTTTGAACCACAATAAGATGTAGTTGGATCGTAGGACTCAATGCTGAAATGATGTCTGGTCAGAGATGAGATGCCTTGAGACAATCATTTTTTAATTTAAAAAAACCTTTTATTTCTTTGACTCCCCCCATCCCATTTCAAGCATCCTCCAACAGCTGTTTAGAGATGGAAAGAAATGGTATTCTCCTTAGTTTGGTCTACTTCTGTAAGAATGGGTAATGCTTCTTTCTTTATGTAAAAATATACTAGAGTCTGTATTGCCAATTTCAAGGAGGAATAACTTCAAAATGTATAAGAAGTGCAGCACATAGTTGTTCTCCTTACAACATAGTCTTTATGGATTTTCATAGGGTGGGCATATGCTTCAATTTCGCCTCCTAGCAATGAAAGGTTTACAACCAATTTGTTTTGGTCTTTTATTTATTTAAATATAAAATATTGTTATTGATGTTTGCTTAAAGTGACCAGATTTATTTTTTTTAAGCGGGACCGGGGGGGCGGGCCCGCCTGGGCGCCATTTGTTTTGCCCTCTGCGCATGCGCAGAACGCTGCGCATGTGCAGAGGGCAAAACAGCAAATGTCGGCGTACAGGTGGTGGGGGGAGGCGGGAGGGCGCTTGGATGCCTGGAGCTCGCGACAGGTAAGCTGCCGGCTGCCTCCTTTCCCCGTCTCCCGTCTCCCGTTTGTTGCTTGCCAGCCCGGCCGAAGGGGAGGCGGGAGGCGAGGAAAGGCCTCCCGAAGGGGAGGCGGGCTCCTGAAGGGCTGCCAGCTCCCGAAGGGGAGGCGGGAGGCGAGGAAAGGCCTCCTGCCTCCCCTTCGGGAGCCGGCAGCCCTTTGGGAGCCCGCCTCCCCTTCGGGAGGCCTTTCCTCGCCTCCCGCCTCCCCTTCGGCTGGGCTGGCAAGCAACGAATGGGAGGCGGGAGACAGGGAAAGGAGGCAGCCGGCAGCTTACCTGCTCCAGGCATCCAAGCACCGCGGTCTCCCGGTCGCCCGCCCGGCCCCAGGGCAACGGCGGCAGCGAGGCAACGGGGGGAAGAAAGGGGAGGGGGATGAGGAAGGGCTATTTGCGCCGCCGGAGGGGCCGCTTGTGAGCTCAAAGCGGCGACGGCTCCTCGTCCCTCACCCCTCCCAACAGCAGCGGCGCCTCCGAGGGCAGGGCTAGGGATGGGGCGGGGGAAGGAGAGGAGGAGCAGCCTCCCTTCCCCCTCCCCCCAGCAGGCAGCCGCCTCGCTGGAATTCCGCCCAACTTGCTTCCGGTACCTCTCTTTTGCTTCTCCTTTTAAGGTGACCAGACGTCCCGCTGTTTCCGCATTCTTTTCAAAAAAGCGGGATTTTTTGAAAAGAATGCGGGACGCGGGACACACGCTTGAAAAGCGTGTCTGTCCTGCCAAAAGCGGGATGTCTGGTCACCTTATGTTTGCTGGGGGGAAATGTGAATGGGAGGACTCTATGAGGCAAACTTCTCCCATTCTCAATGTTTTAATCCCCAAAGTCATTGCCAAATTATTGTTCTGTGGTGGATTTTAGGCTACTTTTTGAAACTAAGAGTGGAGAATAGAAGTAATTTCCCTTTTAGAGGCCTTCTTTTTCCATTCCCAGCTGAGTACTCCAAACAAATGTAAGAAAAATGACCTGAAATCAGTTCAAACATATAGCACCAATCTGCCCCCCTCCTTTTTTTTTTACAACACTGTAATCTCTGTAGAGTTGGGGTGATTGGATAGAGCTCAGCATTTACTGGCTGGATGCCCTTCCTGACACAATGCAGAGTTCACAGCAGATATTTTTTTCTTTGCACTCTAGGAGAAAAATATCTGCCACTACTTAGAATTGAACTCTTAACCTTCTGAGTGGGAGGCGAGCATCTTCACCATTAGGTCACCAGGCCGTTCATATAGCAATCTCTTATCCTTTTATTCTTTCAATGTCTGACAAAATCCCTTTTTCTTATAGCTTTTCAAAGGAAAATTCTACCATTGCCTGGGTGTTGATATCCGAAATATCACAAATAGGTCTGACTGCATGGCTGCCAATTACAAATGGGTGCATCAAAAATACAACTTTGACAATCTGGGCCAGGTAAATATAGAATCCTCCAAAGTATATTATTAGTATATTATTATTATTAGTCAAGAATGCCAATAAGGACCGTGATGTTGATGCTATTATACATCTTGGCACAAATGATCTGTCCCAAAAAGATGTACTTTCTGTGCAGAATGATTTCCAGAGCTTGGGGTATGAACTTAGTAGTATAGGTTGTAGGCTTATCTTTTCAGAGGATAATTTACCAGTATATAAGGATACAATATACAATACAATAATCAATATTTTTGTTATTAAAGGAATATAGCAACACAGTTAAATAAAGAATGAACATATTAGCTTCATATTGTACGTAGTGGCCATGTAAATAGTGCTTAACTTTATCTTAAATCAGGCCTAAATTATATTGGATACAGTATTTAAATGGATCAAAAAAGTAGTTCTTGACCTATGACTGTTCATTTAACAATGGTCCAAACTTGCAACCAAGAATGACATAGGGTGATTCTTCCAAGCTGAGTGTTGTTGTTGTTTCACACCTATGGACAAAATCTTGTCAAACTGAACACTCTACTATCTGCATCTACAATATATTTGGTGAATTTTTAGAGAAGGGCTCTCTTCACCCTCTTTCTCACACACATAGTACGAGGGTGAGTCAAAAAGTAATGCCATTTTCTTTAGGACAGGTATAATTACCAACACAGGAACATGTAGCATACATCAAAATGAAGCTGGTCCTCTGTGGATCACATCCCTACTTCTCAACATAGTCACCGTTTCTCTCAATAGCAATGTTCCACCTTCGAATGAGAGCATATATCCCTGCCTCGTAAAATTTTGTTGACTGTTCTTTGAGCCACTTCTTCACTGCAGTTTTCACTTCCTCATCACTGGAATAATGTTTGCTTCTCAAACCCTCTTTCAAACCCTCTATAATCTAAAGTATTGTCCTCAAACACATTTTGTAATCGTCTGTGAATGTTCACAGGGGTTTCCCCCTCAGCAACAAGGAATTCAATCACTGCTCTTTGTTTTTAACATAACTCTAAGGGGGCTGCCATTTTGAATTTACCTTGCGAGTCTACAAACCTGAAAAGTAAGAAACAAAATATTTCAGAACGTAAATGATATAATCATTTATAACTGGGAAAAATTTCAGGTATTTTTATCAAAAACTTCACCTGAAAATGGATTTACTTTTTGACTCACCTTCGTATCTGGAGTAAGTTGCTTTTTACTGCTCTGAAATGTACCCCCTCCCTCCTAGGAATCCACCTCCTTATTACACTCTATCACATATACATAGTTTATCCACATCTCTCTGATTTGCCATTTAATTTATCTTATATATTCTGTTTAATTATTTATACTACACTACATTCAGAAACCTGCTAGCAGTTTTTAAATGTAAAAAAAATCAATAGGTGTGGGGAATATAGGAATAACAGGGAAGGACATTGAGAGTTGGACGTTTAGACAAGATATTAAGAAACACCTTTTTCAGGAAAAGAATTGCTGAGGAATGAACATGGTTGCTCAGGAAAACTGCTGAGTTTTAGGATATAGGGACCTTTAAAACTCTGGGTTTTTTTATATGGGATGCTTTATATTTCTGATTCATTTATTCCCCTGTTTATATACACAATAAACTAACTCAGAATTCATTAGCACCTTTATATGTTTTCTTAATGGATTTGCTGTGTGGTGGAGTTCGTGAAGAAACTGTACAGAGTACTGTAATTTTTAATCTTTTAAAATGCAAATAAATGTATAAAACTATGTGACAATCTCATATATTTCAGGCTTTGATGTCACTCTTTGTTCTGGCTTCCAAAGATGGCTGGGTTAATATTATGTACAATGGACTGGATGCTGTGGCTGTGGATCAACAGGTATAGAAGTTACCTCACACCTTTATCTTTCATTGTCATGGTGTGATTTATTGTCAGTTGTATGTATATGCAGGGAGCTGCATCCCTATCTAATATAATGGTTCATTCCTGAGCACGTGATTGATATTTTCTTGTACGCATGTGTGCATTCCTGAAACTCCATTCCTTCCTTCTTCTTCTGGCTTCCGACTGAGGAAGTCACATTTTATAGCAGAGATGTAAACAAATGAGATTTTATTGTTTTTGTACCGAAATAAATATTTTAATTAGACTTTTAAACTCCGACTTTATTTCTAATGTCTGAATTCCGGGAGAACGATCTATTTCGCTTCTGTGAAATTTATTCTCACTTCGTCATTCATATTGTTTTGAACTGGATTATTAGGCAGACTGGATGGCATGCCATGCCATGCCATGCCATGCCATACCCTACCCTATCCTACCCTACCCTACCCTACCCTACCATACCCTACCATACCCTACCATACCCTACCATACCATACCATCAGCGGTGGGTTGCTCCCGGTTCAGCCCGGTTCTAAGAACCGGTAGTGCCGGTGGCCGGAGGCTCTGCCCACCCGCCCAGGACGCTTCTGCACATGTGCAGTAGTGGCACGCGCATGCGCAAGTGCACGCACAAACCAGTAATAAAGGGTTTTAGAACCCACTATTACTATGGTATACCATACCATAATGATTCAGAGGGAGAGCACACACATATATGTACTGTATGTATATTATTATGTTGGTCCTTCCCCTTCTCCCATTTGGGCATAATTTTTCTAATTTGTTGTGAATACCACTGTTATACCAGAAGCAGATTATCTTTCAGGTAACTAACAAGGATAAATTGTCTTATGCTTTTTTCCTTATTTGTTTGATAAAAATATGAGGCGACCATTGTCTTCTTTATTTCCTAGTGGTCTTACAGTTGTGGCATATGTTTGGGAGCCCATGATATGATCTTCTGATTTCTACTCTCTGGCATGGTTTCCATCCTAAGAAAGTTCTCATGGCTGACAGCTACAATCTAATGCTTTTCCTGTTCAGTTTAATAACAGGAGATCACTTTCTAAAACAGATGGTGGCTGCATAGGACCAGACAGTCTTGATGATACATTACACCCACACTGTGATCTCTGTTTGTTCTCTTCACAAAGCAACATGGTTTTATTTCTGACAGGCCTTTTGAAAGAACTATTTACTAGTCCAGCCTCCAAATAGTTATAAGGATGTTTATTTACATTTATAAATAAACAAATGCTTATTTACATAGGGGAATATACAAATATGAAGACACATAATGAATTTGGAAAAACTGCATGTTTGATGAATTAAAAGTTTCTCTGTACATTTAAAGACTTTCCAGTCCGAGTATTAATTTGTTTCACATTAATTTGTTTAATGATATGCAATAAATTTTGTTAGAGGGAAGATATTTAGACATGTTACTATTAGATGGGTGCAGAGCTGGTTGAACAATTGTAACCAATTGTTATTTTTCCAGCTCCTGATCAATCTGGGAGGAAACATTGGGACCTATTCTGTTCTGTATGATCTGGCTGAGAGTTTAGAAAATACAGTAGTCAGATGTGCAGACGACACATGGATGTAGCATGTAGGAGATACAAAGGACAGAGGATAGTATCATGATTTAAGAGGATGTTAACAGGCTGGAACAATGGGCAAAAATTAGCAAAAAAACCCAAACCAGGGATAAATACTAGGTCCTTAATTTGGGTAGGAAAAATCAAAGGCCACAGGAAGTGATCTTGGAGAATCACAAGCTGAACATGAGCTAATAGTGTGATGCAGATTCCCCAAACAAATAGTTTAATGATTATACTGTACTATAATTATTCTAAGTTAGTGTTGATAATATTACTGTTGACATTATTATATATACTATTGACAACAACTGAATGAAAAACTGCTGGTGGCCTTCTACTGCTGCACCATAGAGAGTATTTTAACTTACTGCATCTGTGTATGGTTTGCCAATTGCACAGTAGCAGATAGGACAGCACTCTAGAGGGTAAACATCATTGCCCAGAGGATCATTGGTTGCCCTCTCCTTTCTTTGGAAGAGCTTTATAGCTCCCGCTTCCTTAAGAAAGTTCAAAACATTCTTAAAGATCCATCCCATCCTGGGCACCCTTTTTTTTGAACTATTACCATCTGGCAGATGGTACAGGATAATAAAAACAAGGACAAATAGGCTGAAAAACAGCTTCTATCCCTGGGCAATAACCATATTGAATTATACGATATAGTGCAATATCGGGTTTTCAATTTCAATTATACCGAATGTAAAGGATATACGCTTGTGTTTTTATTTTTATAGTTATAATGTACACTGAAGACGGCATTTAATTTCGTTGTACCATGTGCAATGACAATAAAGTAAACTAAACTAAACTAAATTCTGATCATTTTAACAGTTATTTCTTTCTTATATTATCCTGTATGTATCGTATGTTATATTATAAGTCATTTTGAATCATATGATTGAAAAGGCGTAGATGTATTTGTAAGAGATAAATGAAGAACATTATCCCATGCATTAACAGTTGGTCCTCATTTAATGACCACTTGTTCAGCAACTGTTTCAACTTGCAAAGGTGCTGAATGAGTGATACTTATGACTGGTTTTTCAATTTATGGCCATGACAGCATCACCACCATCATGTGAGCATGATGAAGAAGTTGGCCAAGATTTCTGACCCTCACAGCATCCCATGGTCACATAATTGAGTCTTTCCTTACCATCTTCCCACAAACAAAGTCAATGGGGGAAGTCAGGAACCTGGAGGTCACAATCACATGAAGTCATTACATAATGACCTGCCAGCGGTTAACTTAATGACGGTAACCAGGGACTGCCTTTCCTGAATCCCATCCCATCAGGTCTGGCAGAAAGAGCATATAATGGGTCCTATCCACAATGTCATCTTTCAGGACCCAGGAGATGGACTTTTTCTGCCACCTCCTGGGTCCTGTCAGATGCTGCCTGCCCTTTGGAACATTCCCCTCCCAGATGAGATTGACCGTCACTTTGGCCTTCTGGAAGAGTCTGAAGACCTGGTCTGCTTTCTGGTCTGGGGATCTGGTGACATTGATGAAGAGCCTGCTATGTAGTTATATGGTTAGGAAAATAAATGGTGCTTTCCTGCAGATTTTTTTTTTTTTTGCAGTTTTAGTTGTTTTTTTTTATTTTTTGTTGTGTTTTAATGGCTTTTGTGTTTATACCTTATGGTTATCTTTTGTGGTTTTTTTAAAATATTTTTAGCATTGTAAACTCCCTGAAATAAGAGACACGAGATACAAAGCTTTGTAAATTTAACCAACAAATGAACAATAACTTTTTGGAGCTACCCAGCTTTGCTACACCATCAACAATATAGAAATATATTCTTTTATATTGTAAGCAAACTCCTTGTAAAAGAGTTTAGGAATATTCTTCAAAAAGTTCATAGATTTGCAAAACCAATCTGATGATTTTAAAAATTATTTAAAATGGGAGGGGTTATAGAATGAGAAAAGTAAATATAGTTGATTGTATTGCAATTGGTCTCTTGTGGTTCTTTCAAGTATAGCCCTATAATTTCCTTTATCCCTATCATCTACTTAATCCTTTGTATTTTCCTCCCACTTCCCCATTCTCCCATTTCCCCATTCTCCCCAACCATTATTATGTATTCCTTTCCATTATCTGCTTGCATCACTTGGCCATGTATATCATTTCTATTTGCTGGCAATTGCATCAAGGGAACGATCAGTTTTTATTAGATCCAGGATTGATTGGTTCTTACTGTCATCTGTGGCTTTCTTAGTAACTGTCTCCAGATCCATTATCTGAAAGCATCTGTCTTTTTTCTCTTGCTTTTTCTCCATGCCCAGAAATATCCTTGAACTTGTAATAATTTGTCATTGCCTTCCTTCCTAGAGTGAAATCCTTTTAATTTCTCCAGCATCCTGTCCGGCATTATTGTTAATATTCCATATTCTCATTATCTACAACATTAAAAGCCTTGCTAAGTTAATAAGACAAAGACAAAGCCTATATTCACTATTATCTATGTTAGGTTCTGTATTTAACCATATGTCTGTTTGCCTTTTCTGAAACGTATCTCTATTTGACATGTTTTGTCTATGCTTGGCTGTATTCTTCTGCGTAAATTATTAAACATAAATATGTTTCTCTGAGGGATTAGTTCATTCAATAATCTGTTCAGTCTTTTACATTTTTCTTGGTTCGAATGTATTTTTCAGTCTGCAAATCATGTAGTCTTTCTAGTCTGTAGGCCATGCAGCATGTCTTGCTGTAGAGTTGTGAACATCATAATTAACTCTTCTTCAGAGAGGAGTATTCAGGGGATATTTTTTCTCTGTCTGGAGCTCTCCTGATTGGCGTGGTTTTGTCACCTCTTGTATCTCACTTTTTGGCGTAGTTGATTTCTGAAATATGCTCCCTTTGTAGGTGTTGGGCCTCCTATGCTGTAATCTAATTGTAAAGAATTTCAGTATAGTCTGTTCATTTTTCTTTACTATCTCTCCAATGTTCTCTTCTGTGATTACCTTGAGTATTCTTATTTTAGTACATTTCCCTCTGATTTTCTTAAAATAATTTCCCCCTTTTGTTGAAATTTTTCATTTATTTAGTTTCCTTCTAGATACTGAAAATTATGTTCAGTTGCTTCCATCTTTTATTTTGGACTATTCCAATATTTGTTTTGTGCCTTGGAGTCAGCACTGACTACAGGTGGACTGCTTGACAAATCCCTGCAGTTTTCTTGGCAAGATTTGAAAAGTATTTTGCCATTGCCTACTTTCTAGGGCTGAGGGAATGTGACTGGCCCAAGGTTATTCACCTGGCTTTGTGCCTAAGACTAGTCTAAAATCGAGTCTTCCAATTTCTTCAATTTCTTCATTTAGCCTGGTGCTGCACTGAACTGGGTCTCCAGTAGACTGACTCAATATTCCAATAGCGTATTCTTTTTCCCTTTGAAAATTGGAAAAAATCGGGAATTATTTCCACTACTGTCTTCAGGATATTTCTTATCTCTTTCCAGAAAGATAATACTTTGTTCTTAGATTCACTTTCAAATAATTTAGCATACTGAATCTGATCTTTATATTGATCCTGTGTTCTGAGTGTATGTCCTTCTGATCAATTTTGCTGGCCGTCTATTCCCTTTCTAACTCCAATCTACGTATTTTATACTGTAAATTTGCAATCTGCATCTGGAAAAGTCCTATTGATTGGATTGTGCTTCTCCATCTTACATTTCCTATTGATTTCAGTTGACTTGACTCCAGTATTGTCCATCTGGTAATGTCCATGCATAAAGTCTGTGTTTGTGTGGCTTGAAGCATGTGTTAGCAGTAAACAAAGAATAATCTTCACAAAACTCAATGTACCTATCTGCTTAATATTGCATTTGCCAAGTCCAATTTTTTTCTGTAATTCCAGATTGTTTTTTGTTTCTCCAACTTTGCATTCCAAGGACCTATTAATAATAGCCTAGTTTTCCTTGTGCTGCATCCCCCTCCCCACTCTCCCTGTTTCCCTACCCGCCCATCTTTTATTCTCATATCTCTGTATTCTCATTGTTTTCTTTGCCATTGTTTATTCTATTGTTCCATTATTTTGCTACTGTTCTGTTTATGCTTCTTTTCATTTTCCCGTTTTAATTGTTATATGCTGCCTAGAATAGCCCCACAGCGAAGTAGGCTGCAAATACATTTAATAAATAAATTTGGCACCTCTAGCAGTTTGCTATAGACTTCCTCAGGGTCATTTGGCTATAACCAAGCATATACCTAGGATGTCTTCCTTTCCCTGTCTCTGAATAATATATTCTGTAATCATATGACATACAGTGGTCTATTCAAACTGCCTACGTTCATTTATTCCTAAAATATCATGCTTGGAATACTATCCCTATTCTGATGGTTTCACATTGTCCTTGATTTATGCATCTCACATTCCTTGTTCTAACTATGTACAGGCAGTTCTCTCTTACCAGTGATAATTGGAATTGAGAACTCTGTTGCTGAATGACAGAGTCATAAGGTGCAACATCATGTGACTTATTATGATAATTCTAGCAGCCCCCGTTGCCATCATTAGGTGAATCCTGAGTAGTTGCAGAATCCCACAGTGAACTGATTGTCCTTTGCAACCTCTTGCCAGCTGCCCATTGTCTTTACTTGTCAGAAGCCAGCAGTGATGGGTGAAAATGGAGATCACGTGGCTGTAGGACACTGCAACATTATAAATGACAGCCAGTCTCCAATCACCAAGTAGTGATGACATGACCACAGGAACACTGCAATGGCCACAAGTATAAGGAACTGTCATAAGTAGGGCCTCTTTCAGTGCTGTCTTAATTCTGAATAGTCACTGAACAAGTGGATGTTAAATGAGGACTACCTGTATGCCTTCATAAAATGGTAAACTACTTTTTCAGTACTGGCATCATCAATGGCCAGACGTGCTTGCAATTTTCATTGATCACATAATCATCTCCATATCACAGACATGAAAGTTCAATCTTTCTCCATAATACTTAGAGAGCATTTTAATGTAAAGGTATCATCAGGCACTCAAATTTATATAAATATTTCAGCTATATCTAAACAATTTTTAGCAACAATTGCAGAAATGGTTTGCCTTTCTCCTGGTTAGATTTCATTCTCAACCACTATGACCAGCAATATCATCCAATACAGTAGTAGGTTGTAAAACCCTTTACTACTGGTTCGCACGTGCCACTTCTGTGCATGCGTGCGATGCTTCTGCACATGCGCAGAAGTGTCTCAGGAGGGTGGGCGGAGCCTCCTGCCGCCGGTGCTACCGGTTCTAAGAACCGGGCCGAACCAGGGGCAACCCACCACTGATCCAATATCTGCAGAATACCACATTGATGGAGGCTTACATAAAATATATCTAATGGTTAACTGCAATTCTGTGGAGATTTCAAAGAATTCCATAGAAACATAACTTCTTTTATTTTGCAGAATACTTGCTGGAAAACAACAATGCCACCATCTTGTTATAATGCTTTTTGTAATGTCAATCTTATTAAACTCAGCTGCTTGTTTTACTTTTTATTTACATTCCAGCCAGTGACCAACAACAACCCTTGGATGCTACTTTACTTCATTTCTTTCTTACTCATCGTCAGCTTCTTCGTGCTCAACATGTTTGTAGGGGTGGTGGTGGAGAATTTCCACAAGTGTCGGCAACACCAAGAAGCCGAAGAGGCCCGGAGGCGGGAGGAAAAGCGTTTGAGGCGCCTGGAGAAGAAGCGTAGGAGTAAGGAACAACCTAAGTGGTTTATTTATTTGTTTGTCTGTTTGTAGGCCAAGGTTTTTTGAGACAAATTTTATTTCATTATAAACCTGACGTACATGTGCATATGTTAGGACCATGTGATGGGAATTTGCTGAGGTGCAGCCAAACATGTTATTTAGCTTTTCCTTTCTTCATCTCAAGGAAGGATTTATTTTCTGTTGGGCTCTGAAAGCTGCAGACTTTTTTTACAACTTTATCAGACTTCGTCTTAGTGCATTTCCACATTAGGAACTTATTGCATAACTTAATTCATCCAATTTTTGTTGTGTCAGGATAAGAGCAACGAGGACAGATTCTGTTCAACAATAGCTGGGTGATAATACACTGTGCTATGTCTGTGAAGACATTCTAAAGCACGGGTGTCAAACTCGATCACGTCACGTGACGTATAGTGATGTATCATGATGTTTTTTGCCTTTGCGAGCCGGGGTGGGCATAGCCGTAATGTATTCAGCCTGCAGACCACCAGTTTAACAGGCCTGTAAAACTACTAGTAGGGAACTGGCCTAACTCAGCAGTTCTTAAGTAAATGAAGCTCCTTGCTTTAAAAGGAAAGTGTGGCCTTAATTATCTCATCCTTATCTCTCTAACTCCTCCCTTCCTGTTCATTTTAAAGATTTGTTTGAATGCACCTCATTCCTGTAACAATGTGGCTCCCGTTATCTTCCCCTTCCCTTAGATTTACTCTCAGGACTAAAAGTTTCATAGCTCTCCTCTTTTTTCTTCCTTTCTGGTATTTACCTTCCTTTTTGTTTTCTTCCCTTCCTTTTATTATATTTCTGTAATATTGCTTCCTATTTTCCTTTCCTTAATTATTGTTCCTTTTTTTCTTTCAATTCTTTCCCTTTCTTCATCTTTTCTCTCAATACTCTCTCTGCATGTGCCACTCTCTCTCTCTCGCTCTCTCTCTCACACACACACACACACACACATTCTCATTCATTCTCTCTCTCTCTCTCTCTCTCTCACACACACACACACACACACACCTGTCCTAATCTGAACTCCCTCTTTTCTACTCTTTTTCTGATTTGCTCCCTTATCTCCACTGAAGAAGCACAGCGCTTGCCGTACTATGCCACCTACTGCCCTGTCCGCCTCCTCATCCATTCAGTCTGCACCAGCCACTACTTGGACATCTTTATCACCTTTATAATTTGCCTCAATGTTGTAACAATGTCTTTGGAACACTACAACCAACCGGTGGTGAGTTCAAGAAATCTTTTTTTTTATTTTTGCCTCTATGCCCGTCTTTTCTTTTTGTTTATTCTACATTAAAAGAATTCCTGCTTGTAAAACAGAAAATTAGATATATCGACAGTTAGTAGGAAAATTTGGTAGTGCTTAGAAAGTTATTCAGGAAAAAATTTCCTGTCTCAGATGTGTTGCAGAGTAGTGCTATCTAGAAAGCAAGCAAGTTTCTTCAAACCTGCCATATATGTGTGTGTGTGTGTGTGTGTGTGTGTATGTGTGTGTGTGTGTGCATGTATATGTATATGTATATGTATATGTATATGTATATGTATATGTATATGTATATGTATATGTATATGTATATGTATATGTATATGTATATCAGGGTTGCTGGTTGCAGGCACCGGTTGCTTACTTACCGGTGCCGGTGCGCTATGCGCGCATCTCCACAATTCAGGCGCGCGCACCCCCTTGCGCAATTTTGCTTCTGCGCATGCGCAGAAGCAAAATCTCACCGAAATCTCATGAGGGGATGCGCACACGCGAGATTTCGGTGGGATTTTGCTTCTGCGCATGCGCGGAAGCAAAATCTCGCTGAAATCTCACGCACGCACGCGTCCCCTCGCGAGATTTTGGTGAGATTTTGCTTCCGCGTATGCGCAGAAGCAAAATCGGCCCAAAATTCACCGAAAAACATGGCGACGCGCGTGCCGGACCGGCGGAGAGGGCTCCAGAGTGGTCACGCGCAAATTGCGCAATCGGCCGCTCCCTACCGGAGCTCCGTACCGGACAGCTCTGGCAGGAACCCACCTCTGATGTATATGTATATGTATATGTATACATACATCATACATCATACATCATACATACATATATTTATATTTATATATATATATATTTATATATTTATATATATTTATATATATTTATATATATTTATATATATTTATATATATTTATATATATTTATATATACAGTGTATGTATATATATATATGTGTATATATATGTGTAGGATAATAAATTTTTAAAAGTTCCTGAGATCGTGTTGTCTGTCGTTTCTTCTTCTATAACTATACATGGAACTCGCATTTTTAGGACAATTCACAATATATTTATTTATTTATTTATTTATTTATTTATTTATTTATTTATTTATTTATTTATTTATTTATTTATTTATTTATTTATTTATTTATTTATTTATTTATTTATTTATTTATTTATTCTCCTTTATCCAATTCAGTAAATTATCTTGATTACCATTTGCACCTGACCTAGCACCTGATCCGCCTAGCAATGCGGAAGAAATTATGTATTTTGCATTTTCAGGTGAATTGAGGTGAGGAAAGTCCCCAATCAAAACTTGGGTCAAAACTTGGCTGTGCAGCCTTATGTGGAGAACACACATAGCTCCACACAATCTTGGGGCTAACTCGCCCCATGAGATTCCCCTCCCCCCATTGGCCACCTGCATTAACAACTGCTAATCCCCCATCTTTACCTTCTGAATTTTTTTAATGTTGTTTTTTATTATTTTAAACTTTTTAATCTTAAATTATTCTGATTTTAATGTTTAATTTTATTGATATTGTACACTGCCCAGAGCTCCTCTCTGTGGGAGATGAGTGGTTAAGAAATATAAAATATAAATAAATACATTTATTTAAATCATATCCTTCCTCCCATGAATGAAAAAGATTATACTTGGATAATTGCACTTATTTAATGTTTTGGATGCAATTTCTTTATCAATAACTCCCCATCACAACCACTAAACGTCTGCATTAGGGGGAAGTAAAAAAAAGTGTGTGTGTGTGTGTGTGTGTGTGTGTGTGTGTGTGTGTGTGTTTATTTGATGCTTATATGAATAAGTTTAAAACAGCCTAAATAAATATATGAATACTTATACAAATATTGCAAGATTTATACCATTATAAAAATAAGATGCAAATTTAATATCAAATATCTTTATCTGTTAGCATTGAAAGGTTTGCATTGCAGCACATTGGATAAGATATATTTCTTAATTGCTACCGTACCTTTTGTCCCACAGAGCTACAAATTCAAGAAAGTCCATCATCTAGTGGAGAATTATCTGAGAGATCTTTTATATAGCATCTTTCTAAATATTCTGTTGACCTTGCATGAAATTACAAGAGCAAACATATATTCCTGGGCCTAGCATTCTTTAGTTTATGCTGCAAAGTTTATTATCTCCTTCCTTATTAAATCCATCAAATTGTTAACTATGGAAGACAAATGTTTTTACCTTCCTGTCACAGCATTTCTTTAGTGGCATGCTTGTAAAAAGCTTTAATTATCCAATCCTTTGGGATGAGCTTCAATAGCTTCATACAAGTTGACTAACTTTGAAAAAATCCTCTAAATGCTATAGAGAATGAAGTTCTCAGCTTTTTCAAATACATTTTCCCTTTGGGAATGCAATATGACTCATTTCCAGCTGAATATGATGAATTCTCATTCATCAGTGTTTTGTAATTTGCATAATAAGAGATGCAATTTGCACAGAACTATATCTAATGCGCTAACCACAAGCTTTCCAGATGTGTTGTCACTGAAACATTAGAATTCCTAGCCTTCTATCCTTTTAGAACACATAATGATCTGGAAAACGATATTACTAGGTCAAATCTGGCATGCATTCTATTTTACGTTTTTCTTTCCAGTTCTTTCATATTAATGAAAAGATTTTTAAAAATGAAATTGAGACATCCCTGAGACTTAATAGATAACATTTGGAAAAATATTTTGTATCTTCCTCTTTAATCTGCAGCATCCCCTCTTCTATTATACCTAGAAATCAGTGGTGGGTTCCTACCGGTGCGGTCCACTCTATAGCACCGGTAGCGACCCGCTGGTGATGTCACAGTACCGGTGCGGTCAGTTGCTGGTGCCTGGGCGCCGCCATTTTTTTTAAAAAAATTTTTCAATTTTATTTAATTTTCTTTTGTGCATGCCCAGAAGCCAAGTTTCCAGCACTGCGCATGTGCTGCCTTCCTACCCCACAGTGAGTCCAAGCAGGGGAGGATGGCTGAGGGAGCGCATGAGACGCTGAAAGAACGGGCGGCAGGAGCTATCTCCATTCCCCTCCCTTCAGCAGTCCGAGAAGCCACGAATGTGCGGTGATGATCCTAGCATTTTTGCACGTTTGAAGCTTCTCAAGCTGCTGAGGGGAGGGGAAATGGGCGGCAGGACCTATCTCAGTTCCCCTCCCTTCAGCAGTCTGATAAGTCACGCCCACCCGGTCACATGGCCAGCAAGCCACGCCTACCCAGTCACATGGCTGGCAAGCCACACCCACAAAATAAGCCACGCCCACAGAGTGGTAGTAAAAAAATTAGGAACCCGCCCCTGCTAGAAATTATTTAATATTACAGTCCTATGACAGAATCTCTGGGAGTAAGATCTACTGAATTTAATGGAATAACGTTGGGTGAATGGTCACCCAATTGTTTGTAAATCATTAAAATGCCAGCATAGAAAAGAAAAGAATCTATTTCATTAGCTGTGATAAATTGAGACAACTGCTTAATACTTTGAAAATCCTTGAATCCTCTTCAAAGTTTATTCTTTCACTTAAATCGATAAAAAAAATACAGCAAACTTAAAAGCCATGTACAAGAACACAGTAATTTAAACTCCAACTCTGTCCAAATATGGTATGGGGGAATACACTACTGGGTTTTTTTTTTTGTAAAAAGAATAAAGATCAGCAATCTTTCATGGAAATTTGCCAAAAAGGAACAATGAAGAAAGTATTAAAACAATAAAGATAATCCATGTAAGACAATTCTTGCTACGAATAGCTCAGTGTTCAAAGATTTTGGCAGCCCTGGAAGACTGCCAGGCAGCTGCTGTACCTGTTGCTGGTTGTTCTCCATCCATGCTGGGGAAGATGAAAAGTGGAATTCCAAACTGTCTTTCCCAACTCACCACCATTTAATTATGTACATGTAAAGATTAGCATTAACATGATTCCATGGCAGCAGTCTATCCCTCCTGCAGTCACAACTGGAGGAACAGTGGTGAGCCTGAACTCTTTCATGCTGTCATCTTAATTATGCTATTTCCAACAGCAGTGTATGCAGGTTAGGAATGGCATAATTAGGATGACAGCACTGATGAGTTCAGGTGCGTTGCTCACAGCTGTGCAGCATTATTACTGTCATTGTCGTGGCATCTTTATATCTGGGCAGCTCAACTACCTGAAAATAAATCAGTGGCCCCTCAAGGGCAGGCAATCTGACTAGGACCTCCCAAGATCTGAAGGCAGCTCTGGTTACTCATCCTCTAACAGGGGTCTCCAATCTTGGCAACTTGAGGGCTTGTGGACTTCAACTCCCAGAATTCCTCAGCCAGCTTTGCTGGTTGCGTCTAGCAACCCTAATGTTGATTGTCTTTTCCTTATCCTCCTTTCAAGTATAAGGTGAGACACTATACAGGTAATCCTCGACTTATGACCACAATTGAGCCCAAAATTTCTGTTGTTAAGTGAAACATTTGTTAAGTGAGTTTTGCCCCATTTTACGACCTTGCTTGCCACAGTTGTTAAGTGAATCATTACACCTGGTAAGTTAGTAACCCGGTTGTTAAGTGAATCTGGCTTCCCCATTGATTTTGCTTGTCAGGAGGGTATAAGAGGTTTATTGCATGACCTTGGGTCACAGCAACAGTCATAAGTATGAACCAGTTGCCAAGCATCTGAATTTTGATGACATGGTTATGGGAATACTTCAAAGGTTGTAACTCTGAAAAACAGTCATGTCACTTTTTTCAGTGCTGTTGTAAGTGAATTGTTATAAATCGTATGACTACCTGTATTGTTATTCTCATGCAACTTGCACATTACTTTCATCCAACCTTTTTAGTATTTTGAAGTGGTTAAAAACAGGATAAATTATTTTCCTGCTCTGAGTTGGGAGAAAGGTGTCATTTGCATGAAAACCAACCAGGCAATGCTGCACCCAACTCGGTTCCATTGGAGCAAAGAGAAAGTTGGTATTTGCCCTAGAAACTACCAAAGAGAATTATGAATGTGTGGGATCTGCTGCAAACTGAGAATTTAATTGGAATGTAACAAGAAATGTTTTTAAAAAAGAGAATACACTTCCATATTTTCTTTGCCAGCTACAAACCATATCAGTCCCAGAGCTTTATGTTAGTAATATTGCTTTTTCCTCTTATTCATAGTCCCTGGAGACTGCTCTTAAGTATTGCAACTACATGTTTACTACAGTCTTTGTTTTGGAAGCAGTTTTGAAGCTTGTGGCCTTTGGACTGAGACGCTTTTTTAAAGACAGGTGAGCTGGAATGAAGATGATACCTGTTCTGGGGGAATCAGATGATCAGAAATGATGCCTGTTGTACTTTGATTATTGCGACTATACATTATTAAACTTAAAAGTAAGGGACACATTCCCAGTGTCTTCTTGTAGAGACTAATGGTGTACCAGGATGTGAAAGTCCCACTAACACTACTAAGTAGAAATCAGCAGACATTGTTCAGTATGTCATGGAGATGAGATAACTGAAGAGATTTCCACAAACCATTCCTTTTCTTTTTTCATATTTGGGATTCAGTTTTACAGTAGACCAATCAGTGATCTCGTTCAGTATGAAATATCACCATCTATCATTAAAAACACACCCATAAAGATTAACTTCCTCAAAATATATTGAGCACCAAAATAAAGGATATCAATTAAACTATTTAAGGATATTAAATTAAATCAATAAACAAAAATATGTATATTTATTTCAATTTTAAAAATTGGCTTACTTGATTAATGCAATATTCTAAATAACCTAGTTTAGTTTTTTTTGGGGGGGGGGAAATAGCTGGATTCTGTCTTTCACTGAGGCAGAAAGGGTGTCTTATTTTCTTTAATTTCTTAAAGGTGGAACCAGCTGGATCTAGCTATTGTTCTGCTCTCAGTCATGGGAATTACTCTGGAGGAGATTGAAATCAATGCTGCCCTTCCAATCAATCCCACCATCATCCGCATCATGAGAGTGCTTCGTATTGCCCGAGGTAAGAGGAGGACCCAGAAAGAATAACCTGACTTATAGCCATGATTTGGGGAACAACCCATCAGTAGAAAGATGGCAATGGGACCCTGATGTTTATGTCATTAGTTAGTATCTGCCTGGCTGGTTTGATCTGGCAGGGTTAGTGTACACGAGTTCCATCAATTAAACAATATCATCTTTCGGAACCCCGGAAGTTTGCCTTCTCTGTAACAGTGCCTACCCTCTGAAATGAAGTTTTGCTGAACTCCGCCCCACTGGTATTTCAAAGGGCCCTGAGGACATGGCTCTTTACCCAGGCCTTTGATGAGGATCACTGACACCCATTTTCCTTCTTTCCCTACTACTATCTGAGTTTGGGTTTTGTTTTGTTTTTGTCTGAAATCTATCTCTTTTGTTTTGTTTTGTTTCTTGCTTTTAAATGTTTTTAACAATTTCTTAACCACCCAGATTTGTTAGCTGCTATTTCCAGTATAGAAAGAAAAATTGTACAGACAATCATCCAGCTTGTTTATATAATGTGGCTAGATTCATACTTCTTAACCTGATAAATTGAGTTGAATTGCTGAATAAATAATTCACATTAGACCTTCACACACAATGACACTGTTCAACAATATACCGTATTTTTTGGAGTATAAGACGCACCTTAGTTTTGGGGGAGGAAAATAGGGGGGAAAATCTACCTACCAGGTATTCATCTGGCTAGCATCCTTAGTCTGGTCAGCTTCAGCACATTATTTTATTCCCTGGTTAGGGCTGAAAAAAATATTCTTCGAAGGGAGTAGGAATGAAAACAAGCCTGCAAAGACTTAGGGCTGGTAAAAAACTACTTCAGAGGGAGTAGGAATAAAAAATGCTGCAAGCCGGTAAGATCGTTAGCACCTTGTTAGGGCTGGGAAAAAAAGCTTTGAAAAAGCTACATTCGGAGTATAAGACGCACCCAAATTTTCAGCCTCTTTTAGGGAGGAAAAAGGCGTGTCTTATACTCCAAAAAATACGATAATGAGAAAATGTCTAGGTTACCATAACTAAATCAGGAGGCTCTTCGGTCACTCATGTCTTAGTCACCCCACTTGCAATGCTTTCTATTGGGATTGAAGACCACTTAGAAGTTTCTACTCTTCCAGAATGCAGCGGTGCAGGCAGTGATATGCTTGTTTGACAATTGGGCTCTGCAAGCTGTACTGGCTACCAGTCCGCTTCAATTTATGTTGCTGGTTATGACCTATAAAGGCTTACATGGCCTAGGACAGTGATGGCGAACCTTTTTTCCCTCGGGTGCCGAAATAGTGCGCGCACGCGCTATCGCATGCTCGTGCATGCCCACACCCATAATTCAAAGCCCCCCACTTGCCCCACCCCCCTGTGCATGCGTGCGTGACACCCCCACTCCCCAGTTTCCTGACTTCCACTGGGCCCAGTAGGCCCGTTTTTTTGCCCTCCCCAGGCTCCAGAGGCTTTCTTGAAACTTGGGGAGGGCAAAAACGCTGCCCCCTCGCCACCCCGGAGGCCCTCCAGAGGGCAAAATCGTCCTCCCAGAGCCTCCGCGCGAGCCAAAAATCAGCTGGCGTGCACGCACATGCGCGCTGGAGCTGAGCTAGGGCAACAGCTCACGTGCCGGCAGATATGGCTCCGCGTGCCACCAGTGGCACCCGTGCCATAGGTTCGCCATCACTGGCCTAGGACTAGCTATTTGAGGAACTGTCCATCTCCCATGGGATCTGCCTAGACAATATGAACTGATAAGGTTTGTGCTTCAGGTCACTTCAATTGTATGATCTTTTGGGAGCCAGGAGGGTGGCTTCTCGGTCATGGCTTCTGCCCTCTGGATTGAAATCCTCCTACAATTTGGCTGGCTCCCACCCTAATATCATTGCCTAGAATCTCGGGGGCCTGTCTCTTTTCCCAAGCCTTGGACTAAGATGGCTGGATTCCCTTGTGAGTCCTGTTGTTGACTGGATTTGCCATCTTGTGTTCTATCTGGTTTTACTTTCTTTGTTACATTGTAAGCCAACCAGAGGTATTTGGAGTTGGGCAACATCTAAACTGAATAAATTCAGTTATAGTCAACCTCATTTTTATATTATTTATGCATTTATCTATTGAGCAATAGTTTACATGAAGAGAAAAGGAGCTAAACAAAGTATTGTTTGTTTGTTTGTTTGTTTGTATGTTTGTATGTATGTTTGTTTGTTTGTTTGTTCAGTTTCTATAGCTGCCCATCTTAGTCAATGATCCTGGGTGTTTTACAATTCAAAAAATATATTATAATAAAGACACTACAACATTGTAAAACAATAAAATAATAATAAGTATACATAGCAGATGAGATACTTAGCCAGTTATCAATACTGCCAGCAAATGGGGCCATTGACACATTCTGCACCCATTTAGTTCCTAATCCATGACTCCCTATACAGAGTGAGGACAATTTCTAATTACCAGCTAGTTACAATCTGAAGCAAAAAGGTAATTTTAGATTCAAATTCTTAATAGCTCTAACATAATGGTGTACATTTCACATTGACCACAGATATTTATACATGTTCATGTCTACATTCAGTAGAATATATCCCAACTACAAAATTAATCTATGCTCTGCTGCTCCAGAGAGAAAAACAAAGCAGTATTTGTTTCCCCAGCAATAAGTTACCACTTGCCTTGCTTTCTCGTGATAGTTTTGAAGCTTTTGAAGATGGCAACTGGGATGAGAGCTTTATTGGACACAGTAGTGCAAGCACTGCCGCAGGTAAGAAAAGCTGTTTTTAAGTATAATGGTGCTTGTTGCAATGTTGAAGAATATAAAATACTTAGATCAGAAATTTCTAAGGCTACCTTATCTGAGAGCAGAAGTGGAAAAGAATTTTGGGTACTACATATTACTAAACGAACTGAGTTAATTCGCAGCTATTGGACTAATAAATGGATTAAAATAGCCTGTGCTGCACCTCTTGTGCAACCCCTCACACCCTCCCCATTTATACCACATCTGTCGCACATCCAACCTGTGCTGCATCTGTTGTACATGCCCATGCACCTCTACGACTGGCACCACACTTCTCAGACATTCCCTCACTCCCTCACACACTCTCCCTGATCTCCACCTCACCTGTGATGTACCCACTCGCACCCTCTTCAGCTTCCATTGTGTCTGTGGTGCACCATCTCATTCCTTCCCCCACCCAGCAGCCGCCACTTATCTGCCTGCCAGTGGGACTTGCAACTTCCTTCCAGCTTCCCACTGACTTTGGTTAAGCAATCCGATCACACTTTATGATCTCATCACTTAGTGATAGAAAGTCCAGGCCCAGTTGCTGTCATAGGTCAGGGATGACATTTCATAGCTTACAAAGCTCTGCCTTACTCTAGTACCAAACCGCTTGAAGCAGAGGCCTTTGAACTAGAAACAGGTATCTTAAAATCTTATAGAAGTAGAAATGCAGATGATCCAGCATGCCCCCCACTTACAAAACCAGTACAGGAAGTCCTTGCTTAGAAACTGCTTCATTTAACAATGGTTCAGTTATCATGGTAATAAAAAGTAACTTTACGATCTATCCTCACATTTTCTATCTCCACAGCAGGTGTGGTCCGGAGCTCGGCTCCGGTAGTAGCCCGCTGATTGTGCAATTTTGGCATCACGGCTCCGGTGCTTTCTTTGCCGGTCCGTGCGCGCCGCCATTTTTTCCCCCTAATTTTCAGTGATTTTTTGGCTCTCTGAGCATGCGCAGAAGGAAAATCATCCCTCTGCGCATGCGCAGAATCAAAATTGCGCTAGGGGACGCTCGCTCACGATGCGCACGCAGCGCACTGGTAGGAAACAGTAAGATGAACCCACCCCTGTTCCACAGGTTTGTAAAGCAAAAGAAAATTTGAAGTAGGATCTTAAGCATTGTTGCAGTTTCACTTAGCAACCACTTAATTGAATGATCAACTTGCCAGTCCCAGTTGTCGCTAAACAAGGACTACCTGTATGGTGATTCAACTAAGCAAATATGCATTAGTTTCAGTCTCTTTCATTCTGCAGTTCAGGATAAGAAACTCTATTTAAGTAATTAGCACTTATTCCCTAGATTCTTTGATCCATTTAGGCCTCATTGAACAGTGTTTTTACAGCGTTAAGTAACTCTGCTGTTATTTTCCTTATTTTGTTTCTCTTTTTCTCTCTTGGATTGGATGTTCTTTTCACTAAGAGTCCATGGATTTTTGTTCTCAATTTTTTTTCCTAACAAAAAAATAAATAATAGCCTTTAGTTTTGTGTCATATATTTAAAATTCTCAAAATTTGATTTATTTTGATGAGCACAGGCAGGGAACAGGGGAAAGTTGCTAAGAACATCATTTTCTCCCCAGAAGCTTTGGCAATGCTTGCATCCACTATATGCATTTCAATCTATTCAGATAATGAAGATAGTTTAATTCCTCTACCAGATGAGGCAGACTATTAATATTCACTAATGCTGTATTTAAGAAAATCAGTTTGGTATAGTTTGGGGATGGCACCAAGCTAGAAACTGGGAGACAATGAGTTCTAGTTCTGCCTTAGGTATAAATCCAGGTAGATGAAGTTGGGCCATCATTTTCTTTAGCCCTAAGAAAGAGACAATGGCAAACCACTGCCAAAATCTCTCCAAGAAAATTGCAAGAACTTTCCAGGCAATTGTGACAGTCAACACTAATTCAAAGGAACCAGAAAAATGCTGCATTTACCTAAAAAGAAGAGAACCTTGAATTTAAGATAATTCTCTTAAAATAAAGTGACCAGATTTTTTTTTTAAGCGGGACATGGGGGGGGCGCAATTTGAGTTTTGCCCCCTGCACATGCGCAGAACGCTACGCATGCGCAGAGGGCAAAAGACGGCTAATGTCGGCATCCAGGTTGGGGGGGGAGGCGGGAGGCCTTTCCTCGCCTCCCGCCTCCCCTTCGGGAGCCGGCAGTGGCTTGGGCAGGGGAGCAGCCCCCAGCGTCTCTTGGCTCTCCTCCTCCCTCCCCCTCCCCCGCCCGGGGGTCCCGCGCCGCCTGCTGACCTCGGCACGTCCTGCAGGCACTCGAGGACGGCCAGGTTGGGCCCAGCCGCAGGGGCAGCAGCAGCAGCAGCAGCAGCAGCAGCAGGCCTCTCAGCTCGGGCCGGCGCTGGCTCAGCCGGCCGGGGCCGCCGCTGCAGCCTTCCCGCCGCCGGGGCAGCCGGGACTGGGGGCCCAGCCGCAGGGGCAGCAGCAGCAGCAGCAGGCCTCTCAGCTCGGGCCGACCGTGGGTGGCGTTGGCGGCGGGCGGGCGTCCCGCGTTGACTCCTCCAGCGGCGGCTGGAAGCTGGCAGAAGAGCCGGTGTGAATTTTGACACCGGCTCTTCCGCCAGCTTCCAGCCGCCGCCGGAGGAGTCAACGCGGGATGCACGTCCGCCGCCAACGCCGCCCACGGCCGGGCCGAGTTGAAAGGCCTGCTGCTGCTGCCCCTGCGGCTGGGCCCCCAGTCCCGGCTGCCCCGGCGGCGGGAAGGCTGCGGCGGCGGCCCCGGCCGGCTGAGCCAGCGCCGGCCCGAGGGCCATCTTGGATGCAATTCCTTCCCTCGGGCCGCCCCGCCCACCGCGACGCCGGCCGTTTTGAGAGGGCGGGGCTGCATCAGGTGCCTCTTCACCGCCCTCCAGTGCCCGCCGAAAGTTTAACTCCTCCCCCCAATCTCGCACGCCGCCCTTTCAGGCCGATTTTTTGAAAGAATGCCCTAGTCGTGCATTCTTTCAAAAAATCGGGACTTTTTAGAGGACGGGCGGGACGCGGGACAAATCATGAAAAAGCGGGTCTGTCCCGCCAAAATCGGGACGTCTGGTCACCTTATCTTAAAAGAAAGAATACATAGAAAAAGCAGACAGATTTATAAATGCAGACAGAAATTCTGAGCAACATTTGTTTGCTTCACTTTGTCAAACTAGAGTGCCATCTCCAGCTAAAATCAGTTTTAGAGATTCCTTCCCCTTATAAACAAGCACAGGTAATTGGTTAGGAAAGGAAAGGAAAGAAAAACCAGCCGTTTTAAGGGTTAAAAATGATACATTTGCCAAATAAGCAACTGTTCTAAACCAAAGGTGATGTTTTATTTATTCTTGTCCCAAAGAAAAGAATTTGTAAGTGAACTTCTCAGATAATGTATCTCTGTGTGCATGAGATAAAATAGAACTGTAGTCAACATAAAGATCCTTGTATGATCTTACTTCTTGTCTTCATTACATTGACACATAGTTTATGCTTTTCTAGCCAGGCACATTTGGGATGTGTTGGGACTTTTTCCCAAGGAGCAGAAGTTAGCCCACCTGAATGGCACCAAATAGGTGAAACCTGGTCTAATACAGGACACTAGACTTGGCCTATGAGAGTCTAAATGATCACAAAGTCACTCTTTTATTATGATGAAAATAGGGACTGCCACACAATTTACAAGTGAGAGAATTGTGATACAGTGTTCCCTATTTCTGAATTGTGAATGTTTAAAAAATAATTCTTTCTAATGGAGTAATCATCAAATTACTGTCTTCGTTTTACACAAGAAACAGTAGTAAGAAATAGTTGCCCACCATCGTTTTAAAAATCATCTTTTAATGATATCAAACTATAACAATACATAAAGATTGCCATTCCCCAAATGTCTCTGTGAAGCACTCCATAGATATGTTGGCTACCTATGATCACACTGCTCATATCACACAATGTTTGTTCCACTGTAATGTTGTAATAATTTTACACGGCAGATAATATATATGTAGCCTAGATTCCCAGATTTAATGTCTTCTAGATGTTATGGAATTACAAGTCCCAAAATTTGCACTGGCCATGCTTGTTGAAATACTGGGAGTTACAGTTCTACTAGTTCATGAGGGTATCAGGTTGGAAATGACTATCTGTCCCTTTTTTTCCAGGAAGACTTTTAAAAGTGATTTCAGTGTTGTTAAGGACGGTGAGAGTAGAAATGTATGGTTTTTATTGTATGCTACCCAGAGTTGTTGTAGAATTGGATGACCTTGCAAATTTCTAAAAGGGTGGGAAGGACATTGTTCTGAGTAATGTATAAATTTGCATTGCCAAAGAGCTAAATTGTGATATTAGAAATAGCAATAGATGCCCCAAAATCTTTGTATTCTCTTAAAAACAACTATAGGAGCTGGTTTGCAACCATTGTGTTGAAGGCAGGGATTAACTCTTTTCTCCCTTGTTATTCTCCTGAATGCATGTGTGGCATTCACATACCACGCACGACACAGCTGCTATTAGCTATGGATTAGAAGATATGCAGTTACCTATAACTATTATATCTGGATATTTAGAATATGTAGATTCAGTGGCCAATACTGTAGCAGATAGTGTATAGAGAATAGATATCATTTATGTTGTGGAAATAAAGGAAGGAGACATAGAAAGGCTTAAACACCTTTTTCTCCGGGACTTTCAATTCAATTTGTTTCCAATCTTCAATTTCAATTCAAATTGTTTCCAATCTTCTTCTTATATATCATACCATGTATATTTTGATTGTCAACTACTAATACTATTTTCTCAGCAAAATTCAGTTGGCATTTTATATAGTGTTAGGAATGTTATGCATATTATAGGTATGCCATTGAAAATAAATCTACAGCAGAGCTTAGATTGTTAAATCATGATATAATTTCAGTATGTGTGTTACTTTCTTTTTTTTAAGCCGCAACCACTTGTTTTATACTTTCCAGAAATCTTAGGCAAGATATATCAAATTTTACTCTTTAGGCTAGTAATGTTAGTGCATTGATTATACTTTACATTATTCTATTTTTAGTATTCTATGGATTCAGAAAATGTAATTTAAATGTTGCTAAAAATTAACTTAATAAAAATACAAAACTATTACAATGCGACCAACAGCAAATGGTCAGAGCATCAGAGCAATTATCAGAAGGATGGCATCTCAAAGATCACAAAATGTTCTGAATCCACCTCCTGGGAATAAATACAGCATTTACAATCCTTGACCTCCCATTCCTGGGCTCCAGGGAAATCTCAAGGCTACTTTTTTCTGCAATTGGATAAAAACCATTGCAAAAACTCTTCTTAAATTATCAGCATGTGAAAATGTGTTTTCTAATGCATGAATCAGCAATTGCTCCAAGAACTCTAAAAAGCACAGTGCCTTCTTACTTTTTTCTAAAGCATTTAATAAAATTACATTATAGAAGCTGCAAAGATGAAGGAGTAGTTAAGGTTGTGCTGTGAGTTTTACTCAAGGCAGCAAAAATGTTCTATATTTAAGTGATTAGGCTGAATTTTCCGGTTTTTTACTTTGACTCTGCAGGGAACAACCAAATTATCCATAACATTATGCTTCCCTGCAATTTAGAACAAAGCATTTCAAAATTAAATCTCTCTTCCCATCTATCCTCTAACCCAGTGGTTCCCAAAGTGGGTGGTACTGCCCCCCGGGGGGCGGTGGGAACCCTTAGGGGGGCGGTGAGAGGCAAGGGTGGCGACAGGGGGGCGGTGAGAGGGGCCAGGGGGGCGGTAGGTGGTTCACCATGCTTTTGCACTTGAAGCTCCTTCACGTTCCTCACTCTTGTGTGCAGGGCAGCCCATTCTGAAAGAAAACGCGAGATGTTTTCTTTCAGAATGGGCTGCTCTGCACACAAGAGCGTGGAAGGCGACAGAGTTACAAGTGCTAGGTATGATGCCTGTCTCGCAGCCCACCCAGCCCCCACCCAGGCTCCACCCTGCCTTGCCCCGCCCCACACAACTGGTCACCCCAAACTGCATCCCACGGTGCAATGGGCGTCCTACCTAGCACTTGAAGCTCTCTCGCGTTCCTCTCTCTTGTGTGCAGGGCAGCCCATTCTGAAAGAAAACACGAGATGTTTTCTTTCAGAATGGGCTGCCCTGCACACAAGAGTGTGGAATGTGACGGAGTTACAAGTGCTAGGTACTGAGCATGGCACAGCGACGAGGGAAGCCGACCGCTCCCGAAGCTGCTCGAGCAAGCGCTTGCAGACCCGCGGGAAGGCCCTGCTGTGGAACCTGCGCGTGCGCGGACTTTCCCGCCCGGCATCCCCGGCGCCTAGCAACCCAGCACGCACAATTCGGCGGGCTCCCCTCCGGCATGGCGCACCCGCAGATCTCTGCCCAGCTGCCCCCCGACATCAACCCCACCAAGGCGCCTGTGGCCTTCGGCCACCAAGGCCTCCCCAAGCTCAATGAAGAGCTGCAGCACCCCGAGCTGCTGACGTGGCAGCCGGCCTTGATGGCACTCTGCGACCTGGTGCACGACCCGGAGAACGCTTACCAAGCCATTGGCCTGGATGAGCGGCGGCAGCGGCCTGGCCACGGCTGGTGGGAGGGAAGGGAAGGGAGGGAAGAAGGAAAGAAAAAGGAAAGAAAGAAAGAGAGAGGGAGGAAGGAAGGAAGACAGAAAGATAGAAAGAAAGAAAAGAAAGAAAGAAAGAGAAAGAATGATGGTAGGAAGGAAGGAAGGAAGGAAGATAGACAGAAAAAGAAAGGGAGGGAAGAAGGAAAGAAAGAAAAAGAAAGAAAAATAGATGGTAGGTAGGAAGGAAGGAAGACAGACAGAAAAAGAAAGGAGGGAGGGAAGGGAAGGAGGGAAGAAGGAAAGAAAGAGGGAGGGAGGAAGACTGAAAGAAAGAAAGATGGTAGGAAGGAAGGAAGACAGACAGAAAAAGAAAGGAGAGAGGGAAGGGAAGGGAGGGAAGAAGGAAAGAAAAAGGAAAAAAAGAGGGAGGAAGAAAGAAAGAAAGATGGTAGGTAGGAAGGAAGACAGACAGAAAGAAAGAAAAGAAAGAGAAAGATGGTAGGAAGAAAGACAGAAAGAAAAAGAAAGAAAGAAGGGGGAAGGTGGAGAAGAACGAAAGAACGAAAGGAAGACTTATGACCACAACTGAGCCTAACATTTTGGTTGCTAAGCAAGAGCATTGTTAAGTGAGTTTCACCACACTTTACAAGTTGGCCACGCCCACCCGGTCACCTGACCACTAAGCCACGCCCACCTTAGGGGGTTGGGTGGGGGGCGGTGAGGATGAGTTTGTAGCACCAAGGGGGCGATGGACTGAAAAAGTTTGGGAACCACTGCTCTAACCCCTTTGGTTTTATGTCTCTTTGGCACATGTTTGTTTCCATGTGAACATGTGTAACCACATGATGCTCAGCCTGACAACCACAATACCTAGCAGACAGGTACATGTGATCGGCTTCTGAAAACTGCATGTTATTCATTTTGGGGAAATGTTTTATAAAAAGCTACCAAGGAAGCCCACCTTTCAAAATAATAATATATTATCCACACACGAAGAGTTCA
The DNA here is from genome assembly GCA_023053685.1 of Diadophis punctatus similis. Lineage (NCBI taxonomy): Eukaryota > Metazoa > Chordata > Lepidosauria > Squamata > Dipsadidae > Diadophis > Diadophis punctatus. The sequence continues at coordinate 29,508,140 of JALIGW010000004.1, forward strand.
ATTAGCTATTTATTGTTCAAGACTATACACAGAGATCTTCTCAGACTGACAGTTTGCACCTGGATAAAAGTAGATAAGGTTCAATGGCATTGGGGGGGGGGAGGAATCAGATTTCATCCTCTTGTGTCTACATAGAGATTCCAGACTAATTCCCTGTTTGACTCCTACTCCTAGTTCAAGCAATCTCTCTCCAACATTGATCAAAAATTAAATTTGACTTAATTTCATAAGAAATTTTATTTACTTATTTTTTCCTTATCACACTAAAATTTATAATTTGGTAACAACTTCTGATGGACTTTCACCCAAACCTTTTGTGCTGTGTGCACCTCTGGAACTGCATATTGCATGTCAAATTTCAGGATTGTGTTAAGGTTTTTCTCCAACTTCATTTAAGTGTGCTTTGAATTGCCCAATTATATTGTCTGATCCTGGTGAACACTTGAACTGCCAATTGCGCTAATTCATGTGTTCAGTCTCTTTTTCTTTTTTTCAAAATAGGGTTGTTGTTGTTTTTCTTGAGGATCATATGAATTATTTGACATTAATTTGATTTACTTACAGGTTGGTAATCTTGGACTCCTCTTCATGCTCCTTTTTTTCATCTATGCTGCTCTAGGAGTGGAGCTTTTTGGCAAACTTGGTAAGTTTTCCAGCATTAAGGTTTATCATAGAGCAGTGTTTCCCAACCTTGGCAACTTGAAGATGTCTGGACTTCAACTCCCAGAATTCCCCAGCCAGCATTTGCTGGCTGGGGAATTCTGGGAGTTGAAGTCCAGACATCTTCAAGTTGCCAAGGTTGGGAAACACTGTCATAGAGGAAAGGTGGAATTGCCAACACCAAATACATCACACCCACCCACACAAAGAGGGAGGAATTACCAAAATAATATGCTAACTTAGAAATAATTCCTATGATTTAAATAGAAATCTAATGCACCTTGAGGACAGTAATTAGATAACTTGCATACATGCATGCATGCTTGTTCTGCTGGGTGACTGTTTATGGGCAACTTCAAGGGCTCTGCTCTCCTTTTTTTGTATATTTTTATACTGGATTCCAAATGGACAGTCATTCATATCAAACAATCTTCAAATAAAGGACTACTGTTTGTAATTTACAATTCATGGCTGCCATAAATAGAAAACTCCAATAATGTTTCCCTTTAGCTGAAGGATCTGAGTATATTTCTGATTGTTTTCATCTTATTAAGAAATTTAGCATGTCAGGGATTTCTCTTGCATATTGCCCACAATTTGTCTAAGCATTTCCATTGATACTGTGCAAGATAGATAATTATTTAATGTTTGCAGGCAATTCATATTTTTCTTCCAACTTCTTCAGAGACAAATAATTTTATTTTCTTAATCTTCAAGGCATTTCTAATATTGAAAAAGAATAGAATTTCTGTTGCCATTATTTTATCATTGGAAGGCACCCTTCATCTGTATTTTTTCTTTATAACATCTACTTTCCTCATGTCTTTGTTTTGTCTTAACATGGGAGATTATTAAGGAGAATTATTTTAAGAAAAATTCATCTCTTTGTCCTTTAAGCGTAGTTTATTTTAAAACAGTTAAATGATAATAATAACCAAGGAACAAGGAGTTAATGGGTTTTACCCCATCAAATCCAATTTTATAACCTACTTTTCAGAAATCCAGAGCTAAACCTATATAGTTATAATAGCTTTAATTCATCTCTTTATAACCCATTTGCCTTTGGTGATAATGGCCAGATTTTACAGTAATTGAAGTAAACATGTATGAAATAAACTTAAGTACCACATTGGACTAGATAGATTGTCTCATTATTTCCCTCTTTCTGTTGAATTGCTTCTGTCTTCACTCTGTTCTCAACCACATTTTGGCTTGTGCACTGAGAAAGCAACAGAAATGGTCATTTACTCATCTCTTTGAGTCCTCCAGATCCAGGAGTTACAAAATTTCCATATTTGATTCTGGATGGGGTGACATTACCCCATTCAGACTTGGTGTGCAATCTGGGGAATACTGCTTGATAATCAGGTGGCAGCTGTGGCCAAGGCTGCATTTACACAACTGCACCTTATCTGCCAGTTGCACTCATTCTTGGACCAGGTGGCCCTACTCATGGTCAATCACACCTTGGTCACCTCCCAGTTGGCCTATTGCAATACATTCCACATGGAGCTGCTCTTGAAAATCATCTGGAATCTTCAGTGGGTCCAGAATGTAGCAATACAGAGAGTTATGGACACATCTCATTATGCCAATGTAGACCATATTCTACAAGCCTAACTGATTTCCAATAGGCTTCTGGTATGCTTCAAGGTGCTGATTATCACTTTAAAACCTACATGTAAATTTATGATCTAAAGTGCATAATTGAGATATAACAATGTTGTAAAAACGGGTGTAGATCTGTATCAAAATATTCAGATGTTTAATGAAAAATAATAATTAAAAAAAATTAAAAAAAAACCTACATGGTATAGGACAGGGGTAGGCAAAGTTGGCTCTTCTATGACTCATGGACTTCAACTCCCAGAATTCCTGAGCTAGCATGATTGGCTCAGAAAGACTGGGAGTTGAAGTCCACGAGTCATAGAAGAGCCAACTTTGCCTCCCCTGGTATAGGACCAGGTTCCTTGAGGGACTGCCTTCTACCAAGAACATCTGTCCACCCCACATTCTCCACAGGGAGAACCTGCCTCAGGTTCCATCTTTTAGATCTTGTCATCTTATGGAATCTAGAGAGCATGGCTTTACTGTGGTTGCTCCTGTTCTTGAAACTATCTCTCTCCCCTCCCCCCCTCTCTGACATACAACAGGTCCCATTTTCCTAACCTTTAGGGAAGCCATTAAGACCTGTCTCTTCTGCTAGACATTAGGAGCCAATTGAGAGTCCCCCCGTTTGGTAATTCTGTTATGTGTAAGTTTTATTTATATGTTATATCAGGTTATTGTTATATGGTGGGTTTTTTCTTTATTTTTTTATGCTGGACACTGCCCAAAGTCACATTATTTGTCAGCCTTATAAATCTTGAAATAAATTAGAATTTGAATGGAAGTTCAGTCACCTATTTTGGTCACTCCTCCTACTTTTAACAACGTATTTGTTGATTACACATGCGTGCTAATTCATTTTAAGGAAACATATTTTTAATAAGTGTAATCTAAAAGCAACAGAGAAATAAGTCTTGGAGAAAGAGAAGGAGATTATAAAGCAGATGTGTGGAAAATAAAACACAGTATTATTATTATTATTTGAAACCAGCTTGGTACAGTAGAACCTCTGGTCACAACCATAATTTGTTCCATAACTTTGGTCGCAAACCGATTTGGTCATGACCAGAACCTAATTTTAGAAATTTGGTGCTTACAAAAAAAATGGCGTGGAAGGGAAAATCGGCCACGGGAAAAAAAGTGAAATTTTTGGTTGGAACCCGATTTGGTTGTGGTCAGAAGCGTTCGTGACCAGAAGTTCTACTGTATACATTATAGAACAGGGGTCTCCAACCTTGGCAACTTTAAGCCTGGCGAACGTCAACTCCCAGAATTCCCCAGCCAGCAAAGCAAAGCTGGCTGGGGAATTCTGGGAGTTGACGTCCGCCAGGCTTAAAGTTGCCAAGGTTGGAGACCCCTGTTGTAGAACACATTTGCATTTGCATCCTGGTTCTTTTAGAGATAATCATATGTTGATTAGATCATTCTTCTATCTAGGTTTGCATATACTGTAAAGACAAGATTAAAATTTATAAACTGCCTTTTCAAACCTTAAACCCCTTCTTTCCAGTATGCAATGATGAGCACCCATGTGAAGGAATGAGCCGCCATGCCACCTTTGAGAATTTTGGAATGGCCTTCCTCACACTTTTCCAGGTTTCCACTGGTGATAACTGGAATGGCATTATGAAGGTAATTGGGGCCATTTCTGGAGACATGTTTTGTGCTGTCATGAATAGTGTCCTGAAATGGAAACAAAAGGAAAGTTGCCAGGGCCCTATGGTGAGCTTAAAGCATACTATGTATATTGTGATTTCTACATTGCAAGTATCCAATCATTGACTGCAAATGCCTGGCATTACAAAAAGTGGTAGAATGTTATTGATAACGATAGACAGAACCTGGCATGATTCATCTATCCCATCATTTGGGGGATGGGATGAATGTTTTGCAATATTTTTAGAGCTTGTGTGGAGAGTGAATTCCTGAATAGGGAAGAGGGAAGGGAAGGGAAGGGATAGTATAGTACTAAAACACCACATAAGCAAACTGTCATACTTGAAGCATCATATAAGAGCTATGGCAATGCAAATCTTTTTATGGCTCCGTTAAAGCTAAAGAATATTGAGCCTGCGAAATCATTTGAGGAGGTGCATAACACACGAAGTGCCTCTGTGAATCTGTTCCTCAAGGCCATAAAACAGCCTCAGCTGCTTTTAGATTTGGAGCAGTTGCTTGGATCCCCTAGAGAACGTCTGGGCATGCATGTGCTTCCTCAAAAGACACTTCCACTGGGATAGCTACAGTCAACCATCTCGTAAAATAAGGTTTAAAATATAACATTTTGGTAGCAAATGGATTTTGAGTACTGTAGTAATACAAAATTAGACCAACTCGTTGGATGGAATGTTGTGATTTGGCTAAGACAACCCTCATAAATTCTCTGTTTCATACAGATACTCACTCATATTATCTTGCTCGGTAGGATCACTATCCCATATCCGTCCTAATTTGGATCCAGTGCAGGAAAGTATCAAATTCACATAAGTGGGTTCTTCAAAGTGACATGTTGGCATAGACTCTAGTCACTAAAATATTCACATTTCATATTAAATACTCAGTAGTATAAAATATATATCTCAAAGTGCAAAATGCTCTCTCTCAATAGAATATTGGGACATGGGACAGGGATAAATATGTCATTGCTGCATTACTTTCTATTCATGTGTGCTAAGATAAAAAGGGATATCATTTTGTAGTTAATTGGGACTTTCCTCTGTGACAGATTTCTTGTGGATCCAGAAAGTGATAGAATTAATGAAATAGAGGTTGGAGTGAGAAAATTCTGTTTCCAGAAATATCATACATCAGATATATCATACATCTTGAGCCTTGTTTAAATATTTTAATTGAGAAAGCAGCTAATTTTTGTCTTCATTTTTTAAAAATAACTTTTCCCTTTTCTCTGTGTTTTGTGCTCATGTATATGTGTTGTATGGGGAGTTGTTTGGTTTCCTTTCTTTTTGTTTTTCACTTTTTTGGCCTAACTTAATTCCTCAAGGATACACTACGTGACTGCACTCATGATGATCGGAGCTGCCTGAGCAACCTACAGTTCATCTCTCCACTCTACTTTGTTAGCTTCGTGCTCACAGCCCAATTTGTCCTCATCAATGTTGTAGTAGCTGTCCTTATGAAACACCTAGATGACAGCAACAAGGAAGCACAGGAGGATGCAGAAATGGATGCTGAAATTGAGCTTGAGATGGCACATGGATTGTGCCCTCATAGCACGAGCTCACTGAATCCTGGACAAGATGGAGGAGGTGGGAGAAAGGACTCTGAAGGACATCTATGCATGACATGTTACTCTCCAGCACAGGTAGGCGGAGCATTTTTCCTTGCTGCTAGCAAGTTTTTGGCACATTAATTTGGGAGAACAAAGATAGCTTAGAAGAGTGTAGAGCCAGGGTGGCCAAACTATGGCTCTTTGAGGACCTGTGGACTTCAACTCCCAGAATTCCTGAGCCAGCCATGCATGCATGGCTGGCTCAGGAATTCTGGGAGTTGAAGTCCACAGGTCCTCAAAGAACCATAGTTTGGCCACCCCTGATGTAGAGAGTTATGATGGAAAAAAATGGATATTTAAGCAACCTGTGACTGGCAAAGATTCAGTTCTAGGCTAAGAGTTCTGGTATACTGAAAAATTCTCATGAAGTCAGAACTTAGAACACCAATTAGTGCTGAATAGAATGAAATCTGGATTTTGTAAAAAGTTGAAAAATAAAATTTAAAAAGGTACCACGAGGCAGGCCTAAAGTACAGTAGTGGAAATACAATAGCAAAACACAAAATGATTTAGCAAAGTAACTTGAGGAACACCTGTGAGGTTCTATAGCAAGCTTCTGCCCAATATCCATCTGACCCCTTCATTTTACATCATTGGGTAGGGCTATATTCTGCCTCATTTACTCATATTCTTTAGGACTATATTAACAGAATTAACCAGCATGAGTGAAAGTGGCAGAAGATAACTACATTATGCAAGAGAACACTAAAACAAGCAAAAACATGGAGTTCTTAAAATAATGTCTCCCATCCTCCCCCTTTCTTGTCCCCTAGGAGAACTTATGGCTGGACAGTGTGTCTTTAATAATTAAAGACTCCTTCGACGGGGAGTTAATGATCATCGATAACCTATCGGGCTCCGTCTTCCATCATTACTCCTCGCCGGCCATGTGCGAGAAGTGTAACCATGACAAGCAAGAGGTAACCTGCGTGCGAGGATACGGGAGGGGACGTCCCATGCTTTTCAGAACACACACACATGCACACTAAGCACAAGGTCTTCATGGGATTGTCTCCTGGTTATAGATAATTTTGATATACATTTTGCCATTAACATGCTTTCCTGAAGGCATCTAGTTCAAAGGAGGAAAGGCATATTTGTGTTAGCCAAAGGCTGAATGGAAAGACAGCTAGATTGACAAGGTTATCTGGGGAAAAAACACCACCTTTCATCATTATGAAAGATGAGATACAGTATTAGCTCTGTAGAGAATACAGTATTCTGTTTTGCATATTGTAGAGTGATTTGTAAAAGGAACACAGTGCATTGTTCCATGGTTTTCAAGGTTTGGAGAGTATTTTTAAATGATATGCTTCGTTTTAAGTGGAACTCTGTTTCCTGGTATCTAAGAAGTACTCTAAAACAGTATAGTTCAAGGTAAAATCACTTTAAGTTTTTAAAATGCTGGCTACCATTTTATTTTGTCTTAGTTTTGAACCTTTGGCTCCTCTTTTTAATTAAATTGTGCTAGTGGAAGGTGCGGGAAATGGAAGTAAAGAGATGTCCTATTGAGTGATGGTTGTAAGGAACCATAGCTTAGGTAGTCTGAATCAAACATTTTTTCATATCTTAGCTAACAGAATCATTCATTGTCAGTTCTTTTCAATTAATGTGAATGTTTTAGTTGCATAGATTTCAGAGGGCAGAAAAGTCCAGTTGAATGTTCACAAGTCAAGAGTCTCATTAGTAGATACTTGGCTGATAGTAAAGGTAGGGAATTTTATATCTTGGTCTAAATATCATGGAGGCCGGCAATATCTTAGATTATCATGTTTATTCAATTGTAAATATACAAACATTTTTCCCCATCTCCCACTACAATTCCTTCCTTTATGGCTTCACAATGCATGTTAAGTGAGCAAAGCACTGCAGTCAATGCATTAAGAAAGCCACTTTCTTTGAAAGACTTTCATGGCTGTCTCAATGGTTTGCCTGCATAGGCAACACTTCCATTGGACTCACCAGCAAAGTGGTTATACATGCACAAGTGCAGCTGGAATGACCTTCAAAACTACCATCCAAGTCTTCCAAAATAATTCAGCACCTCAGTCTTTCCTGAAGTATCAGTGTGCTGAAACTCTTTCATTAACCGATATAGCCCAAACTGTATTTAAATTACTATACTGTAAAAAAAAAAATCCTTTGCCAAGATAAAAAGTATTTAATCCAAGAAACTCTTCATGCCAGCAACATATCTGTCCAATGCATTGCATCTCATTGGCCCGCTTTTATAGCTTACCTGCCATAATACTGGAAAGGTAAAGGGTCCCTGTAAATTTTATTCTGCTAGTCAGTCGTTGCCGACTATAGGGGGCGGTGCTCATCTCCATTTCAAGACCATTGAGCCAGCACTCAAGTGGTACCTACTTTTTATCCACTCTCCTTTGGATGTGTTCAAACTGCTAGGTTGACAGGAGCTGTAGCTAAGACGGGAGCTCATCCCATCGCCTGGCACTCTTGTGTCAAACCTGGGCTGCCGGCTTTGATGGAATGTGAGACTCTAGCCCACATTCCATCAATGCCCTTTCTGTAACAATTTGCATCTTATCATGTAAGAATAAGAAATATTTCTTAAACATGTCAAATGCATTATAAATGACTCATACATAATGCATTTATAAATTATAAATGTGACAGGTGCTTCTATATGGGGCTGGATTCCTGGCTGTTTTAGCTTATCTACCTTGTAGTTCTTTCAGGAATATTTCTCTAAAGTCTTTGAGCCTGTTCTTCCATCTTTTCCATTGACTTCCCTTGTCTATTTGACAAATACAGTTATTTCTAGATCATCATCCACTCCTATCACAAGCAAATGATGATCTGAACATAATCTCAAGGGAACAGTCAGTCTTGATTAGATCCAGGATGGATTGAAACTCTCAGTTATTATCTCCAGATCCACTGCCCAAAAACATCTGTTTTGTGTAACCCGATTTCAAAACTATACAATGCTGCTGGAAATATAATTGATTTAATTATTCTGCTCTTATAATATATTCTGATCATATAAACGTACTTAGCTTTCATGAACTTGTCTAAATGTATCACCGTATTCTTCCCTTGAACTAAACTCCTTAATTCTTTAGCACACTGCACATCTTTACTTTTAATAAACACATATCCAGGCATAATCTACATAAGGCCTTGCTATAGTCAATAAATCAAAGGTAAGACTTCCTCTTGTTCCACCCATTATCCATCTTATAATAATATCTCTTATCTTTCTGCCTTGCCTGAAACCTGCCTATCCATTTCACATTTGTTCTCCATGCTTGATTCTGTTTATAAGAACATAAGAAAATATTGCCTACACAAGTAATTAGTGCATTAAGTATTGACACACCCTCTTGCATCATTCTTCTTTCAAATCAGTATATAGACAGATCTAAGCCTCACAGGCTTATTGTATATTTGTTGATGTAGCACTGTTAGCACTTGACTCTTCATCTTTTGTAACTTACTTTCCAGCACAGTCAGTTTCGGTATATATCCTCTCTTTGCAAATTTTCTCTGGTGTTCATCCATGCAACCCTTTTTTAAATAACTCAGATTATATCATTACAAAGGGATTTGTTAAGTAATTTATATCCAAGCAGTGAGCATTTCAATATTTTAATTTGCTGAAACATGAGCATATTTCAGGTTTAATTGATAAATTTCCTTTTAAAAACAAAAAAACAAAAAACCCCACCTCTTTTATGTTATTTATGTTTATTTTTCATGTTTTGGTCCAGTAATATGTTTTCAATCAGTGAATATTAGTAGCTGCATTGCTGGCTTGTGAGAAGGACTCAGTGGTTATATATCACAAAATATTTGTAATGATAGCAAATCTGAATCTGTGTAAGAATTATAGGGGGAAAAATCACTCTGAATTTTAGAGCAAAATCTACCAGTGTTTGCACACTATACAACTCGTTTTCCTGTCTTGTAATATACTTGTGTTAATAATTCAAGGAGAAAACGAAAACAAAATTTAATCTTGATTTTAAGAACATATTTAGAAACAAGTTACAATATTTCTAACTACATTTTGCTTCAGAAACTCACTTCTTAATATTAGTTGCTCACAGGTGGTACACAAATCTTGATTTCCAAAATGCTCAATTTATTCACATACGCTTAAACGTAAGTTGAGAAGAAAATAAATTAGTTTAATTCTATTAACTTTTCATCTGAAACAAGATACAGAGGTAAAACAGCTTGATCACAGAAGAAACTATGAATTTTGTTCTGCAGAAATTAGGCTTTTAATATATTTTAACACATTTAAGTATCCTGTAGTCTAGGCAGTCTATAGTGTTCAAATATATATACTCTCACTGAAGTAATCTTTTACTCTTCTTGGTATTATTCTAATTTTAATATTGGTGTCAGAAAACTTTTTGCATAATTTATTTAGACTTCATACTTGAGGTATACAAAATGGCTAATTGTCTTCACATGATCTATTAATATATAATGGAGGCTTGTAGATTTGAGCTTGATATTTTCTTTTATACTTTATTAGGGTGTTCTTTTTGTCCTGGTATTCAATAGAAAAGAAGTTCATGTCTTACAAAGTAACAATGCAACATTAATCAAGTGCTCTACCATTTGTAATTGGAGATGGCTATTAATAATAATCTTACAGCTTTTTTGTTGTATCTAAATCACTCCTGGAACAATTAAGCATGTTTTCATGTGAAGTTCAGTTAGGCATATAATAGTTTACTAAGTTAGTTAGAGGTGTCATTCATACAAAGTTTGTGTTTGTATAATATGTACAGATATTGTGGCTGGTAGTTGTGTTGTGTTTTGATGTGATGTGATGCTGGCTTTCTTTTCTTTTTTAAATGTGTAGATGATTAGTGGTGGCTGTGTTTGGTAAAAATTTCCATATTATGCATCCTTGGACACAATTCAGCACACTAAGAAGCATGCATAAATCCTGTTGATCTTGAAGGCATTTCAAGACATGACCAGGCACTGGATTGTGTCCACAATGCTCTAAACAGTAGTAGTTCAGCAGATTGCCTCCGTGGAAATTCTGTGGTTTTAGTGCTGTGAAGATTGCCATCATTATCTCCTTGTGACAGATTACATCATGATAGTGGATTACCATTTTGGAAATCTACTTCAGCCATATCTTCCATTAATTCCAAATAAACTGTCGTCTGAAGGAGTCCTAATAGTTGGCACTGCCACTAATTCTGTTACAGATCCTGTCCAAAGCCATCAGCTCTCCATATCACTTTTTGCTACTGCTTACACCAGCAAAATATTCTGCACAACTATGAGAAAGCAGAACTTTATTGAAGGATCTCTCAAATTAGGTCATAATAATAGAGATAAAATAATAACCAAGAAAGAGCCAATACCAAAATAGGTTCAAAAGTTCCTTAGAGACTGCCATTAAAAATGAAAAAAAATATTTTTAAAGTAGAGAATAGTAAGCTGAATAAAAGGAAAAATAAAAGAGAAGATAACCCAATAAAATGAAAAGGGGGGAAAAATTCTCTTCATCCCTTCATCAAGGAATGATATTTAAAGAAGATGGAGAGATGGTGTTGGGGGATTATTTGTTATAGAAAGCAAATTAAAACCCAGCAATTTGAGGGAGAGATGTGAAAAGAAGGAATATTATAATATCGTAATGTAGAATTTTGTTTAAAAAGAAAATGAAAATAGATGTTGAATAATAACAAGGAATAGAATGCTTTCTTTTTTTCAGTAAGTTGGAAATAAGTAATTTGTGTTAGTAAGGAGCACTAACTAGTAAAGTAGTAAATTGAAATTAAGCTCATGAGGTAAAAAGTAAGTGAAAAATAATAAAGAAAAGACATACAGCTACATGATTTTCATATGAATTGCATGATTACTACTGTTGAAATGAAGGCTTCACCATAGCCATAAACTGCCTGTTGATGGAAATAAACACTGCTTTCCAAGATCCTTTTCTCAATGATCCCCAGACTATCTCCTAGGAATTCTTCTCAGAGATTTCTCAGTCTCTTAATGTAGACTCAGTTATACTGAATTTACATTAGATATTATGGAGCCACTCCTGGTGAGATTGAAAGGCTTTTCTATTTTCCTTCCAAGGAAGATGAAATGGAGAATTCTTCAGATGACATGGTCCATCATAGAAAAGTGTATTTTATTTTTGTTTATCCTCATCTCACCCTAAAAATCTTTCATGATATGTAAAATTGAGTAAAGTATGTCAAGTATGACCTCCTTCCTTGTCTTCAATCTCTTTTCTAAAGCGATGTGACTGTTAAGAGTGTTATTTGACCGCTTCTTTCCTGAAATCCACCCACCCACCCTTACTATAGATCCAGCTGGCTGAAATGGAGGCCTTGTCGCTCAATTCTGATAAGTCTTCTATCCTGTTAGGAGATGATGGAGATAGTTCCAACATTGACCAACCAAGCCCTAAGGAAAAGGTAAATTATTTATATATAGGGACTACCTTCCTTTGAAAGAATCCATTTTTTCAGGGTCAAAAGAGTGGTGGGTGGTAGGTGGATGGATGACAAAATTCTATGGGACTTTTTCTTAAATGTTCTGAATTAATTTACTGTCAAGTGTATGAAACTTTTGATCACTGGGGCCACACTTTTTGTTTATCTTGTTTTATGGGAGTGACATTGATGGCTGCATAAAATGGGTCCATTTCACACAAGTGTGCAAAAATTGGAATCTTAAAACTATAAAGTTTTAGAGCTTTTGAGAGAGTATTGAAATGTAATATTTAAGACCATACTAGTGGAGGAAACTGCATTGCCTAAGCTCACATAGGGCCATAACAAGGGGTGCATGTTTCATCATATTATGAAGTCAATTACTGAAATGTATAAAGCAAATTACCTCAATCAAGAGTTCCAATAAAGCTTTGATACGCATCTAGCATCTTTCCCTGCAGCTCAGTTAAAAGTGTTATCAATCCTCCATGAGCTAACTGAAAACTAGACCTATAGAGGAGGAGAGGGATCAGCAGTCAGAACATAAACATTTATGTCAGGGGTCTGCATAACTAGACCTGCATAACATAAAACAGGGGTCTCCAACCTTGGCAACTTTAAGATTTGTGGAGGCTGAGGAATTCTGGGAATTGCAGTCCACAAGTCTTAAAGTTGCCAAGGTTGGAGACCCCTGACATAAATGTTTATGTTCTGACTGCTGATCCCTCTCCTCCTCTATAGATTCTGTTGGCATTTTAAAAAAGCAATTGATCACATTCTCTGTTGGCATTTCTGTTTTACAATTCTCTTGGGAATCCATCTGCCAATCACAGTTCTGGTAGTTCCTGAAGCGCATCAGATAACTGATCTGTGGAGTGACATGGAAGCTCAGTAAAATGGGACAATCTTTCTGGCTTTATTAGGCTGTTCTTAGAGCCAAACAATCAGTTGTTTAGCAGGCCATAAGAAGCTACCTATAGAGTTGCCTTGTCTGCCTGCTTCTTCTTCCCAAAAGTGGGGGGGGGGGTGACCAAAAGTCCCAGTAACATACTTGTGCAAGATTGAAGTGTTCAGGAGGTTCTAGATCAGTGATGGTTAACCTTTTCAGCGCCGAGTGCCAAAACTGGAGCATGCGCCTGAGCACCGGAACCAGGAAGAGAGTAGCTGACCAGTGCACATGTGTGCAGTGGCCAGCTGCTCTTCCAGATTCCATCATGCACATGCGCGCCGGACAGCTGGTCCGGCGCGCATGCCAGAACCCAGAAAAGAGCAGCTGGCTGGTGCACATGCACACAACGGAACCCGGAAGAGCAGCTGGCGATGGCACACCTGCCCACAGAGGGGGCTCTGTGTGCCACCTCTGGCACGCGTGCCATAGGTTTGCCATCACAGTTCTAGATAGTCATCTGATTGTACTGTCACAGAATGACTAAAATGAAAACAATACCACGGAGAGGGATCAGAATAAAGTATTTAACAGGGCACATTCATATCATGGTTAAATGCCCATGGGAATTTAATGCCCTCTGACAATGTATCAGATAGATACCTGAGTACATTTTTTCAACCTTGGAAAAGGTTGAAATAATTTTGTTTCCTTTTTACGAAGCTTCATGAGACAAATATCTTTATTCTGACTAGGATGGTGAAGACAGCCCTAATTCTACAAGGAATACAGGCTTGGAAGAACGTCTCTTCCCTTTAACAAATACAGGACCTTCTCTGCCTCCAGAAAGCTACCAGTATGAAATGGAAAAAATCCCTTTCAGTCGAGCTCAGTCTTGGCTAAATAATGAGACCAATGAAGGTAGGCAATGCCACATAGTTGACCTGAACTAATATGGTACCCAACAGAGATAGTTACTTTTTTAAAGAGCTCCTTCATGTTAATGGGATGTATTCAGCTATAGGCATGGAAAAATGCATCAGTTATAAACAACATAGTTGTGAAGAAATTGATGTTTTCCAAAGGGTTTTTTTTTTCACTCACTGATCTACGAATAGAAAATGGTACTGTATACAGATATACCTCATTTAACACGATACTTTAGCCTTTTTCAATTGGGTATATTCCAAATGTGTCCAATATTTTCATCAGGGACAGTAGCTAGGAGACATATCTGAAAGACACTGAGTTGGAAACTCTGCAATATGTTTCATATGTTATCTGTAGTCAAGGAAACTGTATTGTAAAAGGCAAGTATTAACTTCGTAATTGTGTAAGTTTGAAGCATCATGTTTTCTTTCCCATATGTCCATCTGTGTTTTAAAGGTCCTCTTAACTCAGTGTCTAAACCAGTGGTTCCCAACCTGTGGTACGTGTACCACTAGTGGTACGCGAGGGCCTTCCAGGTGGTACGCGAACACTTTCGGGGTCATGAACGATTTTTAGTTAGTTATTTTTTACTTCACAAAAATGTTTACTGCCTAACACAACTGTTGCCACACGCCACCCACCTGGTCCCAGCGGCCCGAGAATCCAGTTGCTGGATGCGCGGGGCCAAAAAAGGAACGGTACAATTATGGAAATAAAGTGATATCTGATCGAATTTAGTTTCTCTGGAACCAGGTGGTACGCGGCGACTGTACGGGACCTCCAAGTGGTACTCGATCACAAAGAGGTTGGGAACCACTGGTCTAAACTCACCCTTCTGATCATTCTAGTGTTAATTTGTTTATTTTCCCATTGTTTTTCAAAAGTCATGAGGGCAACATAGATAGCTCCTGTCTCTTATCTTATAACAACCCTATGAATTGTTATTGTGAGACATGACTAGAACAGCTTTTAAGCCTCATGAAAAGGTAACTAGAATTACTTTACATTTTAAAACCAAAGAGATTTCAAAGTGCAACCCTGATGTATGTGAAGAAAAGCCTGAAACATTGCCAAAATCCCTCATGCTGCTCGGCTGGCAAGTGCTGATTTGTCTAATACTAAAGCCCATGCTCAAATTATTGACTGTGTTCTCTTAGGGAAAATTGTCCAGAGAACAGGGAACATGTTAGTTAGCCAATAGAGCTGGATGATGATAGTTGTTCCTTGCTAGATGTGCCAACCAAGAGCAAAATGAATTAGTGCTTCCTAAACAGCTACCAAAGAAAGAGACTGGGGTTGTAAGACGAGCAAGATGCATGATTGCAAGTAGTTTGGTTTTCTCGGTTTCCCCATTAAACATAACTTAAATTGACTTTTTAGATGTCTTCCCGATAAGAAAATTGGAAAGTGGAAACTAAATTTCTTCTTTTTTTTATGTCTTTCTCCTGATTTTACCAAATCCCCCTTGTTTTCTGGATCCCATTCTCTGTTGCCAGTTGAAACAGAGTTTTTTCTCCCGGCTGTTTCTGCTAAACTGTCAAGTCAGGAGGAAGTATCTTGTCCAGAGAACCTTCCTAAAATCTCTCTGCAAGCTTCCTGGGCCTCACTGCAATCTCCAAATGTAAACTCCTCACTTATTCACCAGGTAAGTGTCCCCCCTAATGACTTTGTCTCCCATATGTCCACCAAGGTTGAACCATACATAGACATGAGGAAAGTGCTTCAGGAGTAAAAAAAAAAAAAAACAGACTTTGTGTTCTCCATTTAAAACAAATTTCAGATGCATACCAAATTATGCAATCCGGGTTAAAAAATGGATGAGTCCTATATAACTTATTTATTTATGTATTTATTTCTACGCTCTTATAGGCCGCCCAATCTCGTAGGACTCAGGGCGGCATACAAAATGGATAAGAAACGTACATTAAAAGCAATAATAACAATTTACACAGTAAAACAATATTAAAACATTAACAAAACACCATTCATGGGGGAATCTGATCTCCTTGTTCACCCCGCCTGTCGGAAGAGCCATGTTTTCACAGCTTTACGGAAGGCCAGTAGAGTGGGGATGGTCCGGATCTCTGGTGGGAGTTGGTTCCAGAGGGACGGGGCTCCCACAGAGAAGGCCCTCCCCTGCGGTCCCGCCAACCGACATTGTTTGGCTGGCGGGACCCGGAGGAGGCCCTCTCTGTGGGACCTAACTGGTCATAGGGAGGTTTGTGGTAGGATGCGGTCCTGAAGGTAACCTGGCCCTGAGCCATGTAGGGCTTTAAAGTTCAAAACCAACACCTTAAATTGCGACCGGAGACTAATGGGCAACCAATGCAGCTGGCGGAGGATGGGTGTTACGTGGGTGTATCTCTGTACGCCCACCACAGCTCGCGCAGCTGCATTCTGCACCAATTGCAGTCTCCGGATGCTCTTCAAGGGTAGCCTCATGTAGAGCGCATTACAGTAGTCTAGCCGTGAGGTGACAAGGGCATGAGTGACTGTGAGCAAAGCCACAGTCCCAATAACATTGGGAGCCTTCTATTTAAACCTATGTATTCTAATAACCAAGAGGCTTGGCTATTAGATAAGCCTACAATGAGAGTGTGAGTGGACCTTATATCTGAAAGTGTCTGAAAATTTTAAGACAGATTGATGGAAGATCAGTCTATTTATGGCTAATATTGGGTGTGAGACGAGACACCAAACAAATCAGCGGTGGGTTGCTCCCAGTTTGGCCCGGTTCTAAGAACCAGTAGCGGCGGCGGTGGGAGGCTCCGCCCACCCGCCCAGGATGCTTCTGTGCATGCACAGAAGCATCGCAAGAGAGAGAGAGAACCAATATTAAAGAGTTTTAGAACCCACTACTGAAACAAATGTTTTAGTCAACCAGGTTCCTTGCAATGATGTTAACACACTATTGTTCTCAGCTGATATTGCTGACTGACAGCTAAGACAGCTAAGAGTCAGAACTGTGTCCTCATACTAACTAGTTAGTGCTGCCAGATAAAAGTGGAGGCAAGAACAACCATCTGCTTTTGTTAGTTGATGTATAACATTGCAGTTGATGCCCTGTTCCTTGTCTGAATACGAAGACTGATTTTGTTTGTTTGTTATTTCTTGGCCTTGCAGACCACAGAGAGTGACACGTCCCTTGATGATGGCAGGAGCAATAGCTCAGACGGCAGCTTGCAGACCACACTGGAAGACAGTTTAAACCTTAGTGACTCACCCCAGTGCACCCTAGATCTCCCAGTAGTATTGTGCCCAGTGCCAGCAGCCACCCAAAAAGCTTTGGTGGTCCCGCTTTCCCCTGCCTCTCGAAGGCAAAGCATAAGGGGCCGTGGCATCTTCACTCTCCAGAACATCAGGAGGCACCAGCGGAGCCACAGCAGTGGAGGAAGCACTAGCCCAGGTTGTACTTATCATGATTCCATGGACCCTTCGGATGAAGAAGGGATAGGGAGCAGCCTAAGGGGAGGAGGCAACAGCAGTGAGCAGTCAGAGACCCTCAGCAGTTTCTCTCTGACTTCTCTCTTTTCACCACCTCCTCAACCTCAAGCTCTGGCACTTGTGAAGAAGTGCAACAGCACCAGCAGTCTCCATGCCAACTCTTCTTCACGGAGTTCTGCAGCAAATGAAGCCAAGCAGTTCTACTCAGTTGACCCAAGGGGTTTTTTATCCATGCCTTCTTGGGTGACAGACTTCTGCAAGAACAGCCCTTCTCCGAGGGAGGGTGATGTACCAGAGGGCTTAGACAACATTGGGACTCCAGACCACAGCCCCCCAGTTCCTTCAGAGTTGCAGCTGGGGACCAGAGTCAGCAAGAGGCATAGATGAGTCTCCCTGCAGCAGGGAGGAAGAATGAAATGTGAAAGAGGCTTGTTCTGGCTGCCACTTCCCAACAGCAGTTCCCAATGAGAGGACTGTGGAAAGGGGAAAAAAGCAACCACACAAAATATAAATATGTGTGTCTGTATGTGTGCACGTGTGTATGTGTGTCCGCTTGTGTGTATGTGTGGAAAACAAGACTTTTGTACCATACCTCAGAGACTTGAGAGAGTGATAGCAATATGAGAACATCCCACATTTGCAGGGTGCCACTTACCTCTGCAAAGATGACAGTGGGACAAAGTTAAGAGGGTGAAGAAGACACTCCAACCAAATAACTAGCTGGCTGGATGCAGCTATTTAGCCCTCTGCATATACAAATATATATGTACAGATATATAGAATGATTTATTTATTTTTTTTACAGAGAGCTTAGGACTTCCAGAAAGTGCTAAGTATGAAAAGGGCAGGGTCTTGGTAAAAATAACTTTAAGAAGAAATTGGGAATCCAGCCAGATTTTTAGGGCTTGGGTATCTCTTTCAAGCAAAATTGCATAATTCATGTTGTGTTTTGTGGGGTGGTGATGGTGGTGGTAGTCAAAACTATGATCCACATCTTGGTGGGAGGGTGGGGAGCTAGTTATATGAAGATACTCTTTGGAGATACTTCGAGGGGGTGCAACAGCATCTGAAGCTCAGCTTTGTTAAACTCCTCAGGTAGCATCAGTGAAATTCTCAGACTCCTTAAATGTAAACACATCCAATAGAAAGATCAATGTGGGCTGTGTAGAATTGAAAGCTCCAGGTGGCCTTCCCCAGTCGGACACCCTCAGGAAGTTTTAGTTGCCGGAGGGTAACGGGAAGAACCAGGAGGCAAAAGCAGAAGCCACATGGCAAATTACTCGGTGCTCTGATTTTCATTGATTGTGCTTTATTTGTTTGTTCATTGGTTTGGGGGAAGGATTTAGAAAGAAAGCTATGTGGGGAAAACCACTTTGTACTGCTTAGGGATCGGGATTTGTAGTTTATTTTGTTTACTATTCAATATTTGTGGGGGGGGATCTATTTTAGAAGCCCAGAGGTGCAAAAACCATCTCTAAAGAAAAGTATGCTATTTTTTACAAATATATTGAAAGAAAGAAAAAAGCTAGAGAATGAGGAAGAAGTGTAACAAGCTCTTTGCATCCAACATAGGGCTGTTATTTTGATCCTTCCAGAACCATTTCTATGTTTCCATAAGAAAAGAACACAATAATGCCTTTCATGGCTTTGTTAGCTGAGTTAAAGGGGGTGTCCCTTAAATAGTGTCAGATGAGATGCCTCCAGCCATTCTAAGAATGCAAAGCAATTGATTAGCATATATTTTTTTACTGATAATCAGGCCAAGCTGCATGTCATGATTTGACACTGCATGTAACTTTTTGAAATTATAGATAATTGCTAGAATGGGAGAAGCAAGACTTGGAACCATAACATAAAAGGAGAGGAAAAAAATCCAGAAATATCTGTCAAATCCATTACTAGATTGGCGGGGGGGGGGTGACTTTTGCACTACATTCCTGGCAAAAATTCCATTTCACACTTGTGGGAGCTGTTATTTGAAATGAAAAGAAAATTAGCATCAGTGAGAGCTTCTCTTTTAAGCCAAGCAATAGTTTCGTTAATAGGGTGGCACTGCGGAAAATACTGTTCTCCCAGTTATGATCCAGCTGCTATTTTTCTTTTAGAATAACAGCAAACTATCTATTTAATGTCATGTGTTATTTGGCCTTAAGTGAGCATGTGTATGCATGGCTGTATATGGAGGATGGAGTGCTAGAGGCAGAAGACTGGATAGCTGAAACTTGCTCAGTTATATGGCATCTGGGATCATTCTCACAATAAACTTCTTTCCCTGTTATAAACCACATTTTTCAGCAACTCAGTCACTTTTAAGATACCTTTTATCATAATGTTTCCATTATTAGCCAAGCCATCAAGCAGAAAGCCTGGCTTCTGAAAATACTATCATTTTCTATTTCAAGGCAAGAATGGAACAATCATAGGTACAATTCCCAAATTATTTTGTTATGAACCCCCACCCCCCCAAAAAAATATGGCAACTTAAATGACTTGGGCTGGTCTATTATATACAGAAATGGGCAGCTGAAGGTTTTACATTGCATGAAAATATTCTATTTCGGTAGTTTATTGATGTAGATTGGAGTACTCTTAAAGACAGATCAGGCAAGGGCTGACTGAAAGTCGGCAACTGATTTAAAGTGCTCTGGGGAAAAATGTTAACAGGAAATCTCCTTTCCTTGAAACTTGCTCATCTTCCACGAGCTGCTCAGTCCATATCCCAAGATTGGAAAGGTGGGGGGGGGGAGGGAGACTTCTCCCTGGAACTGAAGTATATCTTTTCTCTGAAAAATTGAGTCAGTCACAGTTGATTTAATAACCCACCTTTACACATTTGGGCTCGGCATCAAGAGCCTTTCAACATTAAGGACTTTAGCAGAGAATTTTGGAAGACATGGCAATGCTGATTTGTACATCAGATGGCTGCTTGGCTTTTAGTGTAATGAGTCAATGAATACCAAATATGTTACAATGGGCAGGAGATGAAATCCTGATGAATGCATCTCTTGAAAAGTAACCTGTGTGTTTTTAGAGAGTACAAAACTGAAATGAAGAGTGACTAATGCAGACAAGAAGGAAGGAGAGTTCCTGATTGCTTCAGAGAAGGATCAAGGTCTTCATTAATAAAGCAATAATAGTCCTAATTTTAAATGTTTTCTGTGTGCGTCTGTGTGCGCGTGCACACATGCACATTAGCTTGTAGCATGCTTTCTGCTTGTTCTTTATGAAGCAGAAATGATGGGTAAAAAAAGCAGACCTCTTAAATGTTTTTTGAAAGGACAAGGAAGCCATCCATATCAACGCATAGTAAAAAAAACTGAAATGAGCTTTGGCACTACTCCATCTGCAGACCCAGTTTTTTCTGTTTATCATAACTCTGTGACTATTTGCAGTTATGGCTAAGCAGTTCAATGATAACTTTAGCTGCAATGCAGAAACCAGCCTAGGCACTGCAGCTTCAGTCTGCCAGCCAAAAGAGCTGTGTAAATCTTTTCCAATAGGTAGATAGGAATTTCATGTTCTGGTTGGATCCTGTCTGCTCAAATGTATGGGAATGTAAGTTATATAACTAATATAACTTTCTCATTTGTATGTGTTGCCAGCATTGTTCCAGATTGTCATGATGTGAGCTGGATGTTTGACATTGAATTTGTGCTTAATTGTACTTGAAGAGTCGAGAGACCAAAAAGAAAACTTACATGCATAGAAAGTGTTTTGCACAGTCTGTGATTTGGACAAATGTAGCCTTAAAAGGATGGGAAGATAGTTATGAAAAGGAGCTGGGAGCTTGTGTAGGATTGGAAGTGACCAAAACTCTGAAGATTTTCACAAGAGAAGAGGAACCGCAACTCCTCCCTGACCACTATTTTGTCCCTGCATCAGGTTTATACTGCAATTTTCATTTTGACTGAACAGTATATAATTTTATGTAATATGTTATTTATAAAAGTGACCTACAGACAGTATGACAGCTGTGAAATGTGTATCACTCTAGAATCCAATCCTATGTATGTTTTATCAAATTTAAATTTCATTCTCCAACAGTGTTGGGGCGATAGGTCTCCAACATTCATGTTTGAGAAAACATTGTCTTACAATTTTGGGCAGGTTATATTTAAGAACACCAAATTAAATTACTTTCTGCAAAAGTTCTAGGTTGGATTACATTAAAAAAAGAACAACCCTGAATTAAAGAATAGTAGCATCTGATGATGTTAATGTAAAATTATATTCCTAACAACGAGAAGATGGGGATAAGCCTAGATCTGGCCACAGATGCATTGTAATCTGATGCAATTCACAGTATGAAGTAATATTCTATTTGGATATTATTAGCTGAGTAAAATTGTGTGTAAAATTACGCAGTGGCATTCCAAGATCTGATCACCCAACAACTATCTTAGCATCAATCATTGTTCTGACCCAGTTTTAGCAGAACCAAGAAACAGACTCCTTGTCCCAAAAAACCCCTCTTTATTTAGCTACTGTGAATTCATGGCATTCACACACAGAAAAGTCCAGGCAATGATCCTTCCAAGAGTTAATTGCAGTAACAGACCTTATCAGGCCAGGGCGAGAGCTTCCAGTCGCAAAGCTGTAAATTAATTCCTGGCAAGCAGTCTCTGAGGCAGGAACCACAATAAGCAAATCTTCTGAAAGAAATACAAATACAAACTGTTGTCTCCTGCAACCACCACTCCCCTTTTGCTTCTATTTATTCCCCAGCCAGAGAGGGGCCATTCAGTGTCCACATGTGCCTTTCTTCCCGAGTTGGCTCCTGTTCCTCAGTTGTTCTCCTGTCCTGACAGCTCTGCATATATCCGCATCTGGAACAGGCCCAGCTGTTGTTCTTCCCCACTTATCTCCAACTCTGAAGGCAGCTGGGAAATGTCAGACGGGCCCTGGCTATCTCTGCTTCCAACGCAGAGCATCCATCGGAGCCTTCCCCAGACTCCAGGACTGGCCCAAGTTCCTCCCCAACCTCCTCATTGTTGAAGTCTGCTGCCAGCAGAGCTGGCAGGCCACAACAATCATATCACATAAGAAATTAGACAAGCACTTTGCTGATACCAGGGGCCAATTTATCTTCAGGGATATAATTCTAGATACCAGTTCATAATTTAATCATACCCAGTTTCTTCAAAGAATGCATGTAGAGTTCACAGCTGATCTTAAATATAAGAAAGCCGAATAAATAAATAAATAAATAAATCATATGGAAAATCATAAAAGAGGGAGGTGTCCTCCTGAATAATCATTAGCATGAAAGTGCTAACAACACATTGAATCCTGCCTTCCAATTGATAGGGAATTGACATATGTACAGTAGTGTTTCTCATTGTAGACAATTCTTCTCTAATATGAGGACCAGATCTTCAGTGTAACTTGGAGAAGGGAGAGAATACTTGCCACACTTTAGGCATTGAGCTCTACATGTGACCAAGCATCTAAACTGATCCCTCCCGATCATGGGTTCCGAACCTGGGGGTAATTACCCCCAGGGGGGTAAAAACGCTATTCTTTAGGGGTAAAAAAGGCATCCACTAAATTTTAGTGGATGCTTTTTTTTTGTTGGTAATAATAAAAAAATACAGTACAGTAACGCATTTGGTTCATGTGGCATATGCTCTTTCTTGCTAGCGAAACAGCAGAGTGCTTTGAGTGTGGGAACGGGGTGAAAAGGAGGCACAAGGCGGGACTGCCGCCCGCGCCGAAGGCTGAGTCCTGAGTCACGGCGTTTCATGCATGCGGAATCCGCCGCGCTCGAAAATAGTACTCGGCATGTATAAACCTGTTTGAACTGAGAGCGGCCATATCGCACCCCACAACCCGCGCCCCCACCGCGCTCCACCCCGCTGCCGCCATTTGGGTTATTTTACCGTCTGCGCATGCGCAGCACGCCTTGCGCATGCGCAGAGGGTAAAAGAACCCAAATGGCAGCAGCAGGGTGGGTCACAGTGGGGGCGCGGGGGCGGGGCGTGGGTCGCGGTATTAGGAAGGTTGGGAACCACTGCTCCCGATGACCATCTAGTATTCTGGGCCACAGTTTCTCTGTGATTTCTGGATAGGATATTCTAATATCACAACAACAACAACAACAAAAGACTTCTTCATTTATGTCACATATACATGCTTCAACATTCTGGCCAGTTTCATACTAACATATATTTCAAGAAGCATTTTTTCTTATGTTGGTAGGCTTGAATCAAACTGAGCAAATTCTGTGATTCTGGACTCATCTTTGTGTTTGCACGTGTGTCTGTGTTTTCAGACACTTTAATCACTTATTTTAAATTTTTAGAAGAAGGGGGTTGTTTTCATCAGGAAGTTGCAAGATGATTCTGTTTGTGATCCAAAGATGCTTAGCCAGATGTCTAAGATTTAAAGCGAAATTTTTCTTACTCACAAAAATATACAAGATTGCCTTCTTAGTTTAGTGTGTGCCCATGCGGCAGATGTCTTGAATTACAATGCAGGAAACGAATAGAACTAATTGAAAAAAATAATAATTTTGGTTGTGAACTGTAGAATGTATGCTTAGCCTTTGTTGCAGGTGATATTTATTTATTTTTATTTTTTAAAGGTGCTACTGCTTATTCATGACAATAGAAGTCCCAAGTAGTTTGCATTAGATTGTATATAATTTGAACACATGACAGAAGAGACACCTTCATGTCATTAACTACATCCTATTCTTCCTTCAAAAACTGGGTTCCTTTTGCTTATGTTTTATTTCACTACACAAGCAAAGCAAAAAATAAAATAAAATCTGGCTTAGCCTAGGAAAGGCTGGTTACTATGGCAACTGAAGACGAAGTTATCTTTAGAGAATATTTTGTCTCTTGCTTTTAATTATTTACTAATGGTTTTGAAGAAAAAAGAGGAAATATCTATTCTTCCCAGAAAGAAGTTATTAAAATGCAACAAAATTGGCTCTTTGTGCATATTAGCTTAGAACAAGGCTTCCATGCCATATTTGAGAATTGGGTGTGTGGGGGGGAATCTGTTTATACCTGGTTGGCTTTATTTTCTTCAGTGGCTCTTTAGTCCAGTCCCTTTAATGGAGAGTCCCAAAAAGTCTCTGCAGTCCCTCTTTGTTTCTGTGTTCATTTTAGAATCTCTTCAATCACAGAAACCTCATAAGGAGGAAGTCTCATTGCAATTCTTCCTCAGTAAACGAAATTTTAAAAAAATATATCACAAGAGACAATTGCACTTTGTGTAGAAAGTTTTGAAGATTAAAGTATTGCCTTTTGACAAAAAATATTGTAATCTGGTGTCATTTTTTTTTCCTGCTCTTCAGAGGACGGCGATTTGCTTCAGCTCCGCTGGAGTGGGGCACTTAATAGAAATCTGGGAATTAACGGCTCTCCTGCTCAAACTGCGGAAGGGAAGGGATGAGTTTTTCCAGCATATTAACAATTTAAATAAGCTGTCTGAAGGTGGCTTCTTCGGGGTTAGAGAAAGTTAGATATCAGAGTCTATCAGTTTTTGATGGGGATTGAGCAGCTGAACCAGAAGCAAAATTTTAAAAGATCAGCTACCTTTTTTTCCTGACCATTTATAAGCCCTATAAGTTACAAAGAAAGCTATCAAGCAATTACCATGGATAGTTTTAACTTGAATAAAGCAGATGCAAGCATTCAAAACTCAAGCTCATAAATTGAGCCAAATCCATATGCATGTGGAATAAACATAAGACGTAGGGAGGACTCCTCTCAGTGACTGCAAAAAAATTAAAGAGGATGTTCACCCTAATGTTTTTAGTGGAATTGATTCTTTAGCTCTTATTTAGCTCAGCAACTAGTGAATATTTTCTGCATTAGGTAAGAAACATTTAACATCTTTCAACGTGTTATCTTTTTAGGTCTTCGGACTTTTCAACACTGGGTCACACCTTTGATTTCAAACTGAATATTTTTGCTTCCAATCTATAAAATGTTTTATAAAACAGATAAAATATGGGGAACAGCAATCTGCTTGCCTGGTTAAGCAACAAGTATGGAAAGACTTAGGGCCCCCAGTCAACATCTATTCTCAATCACATGTAGTTTAGTACAATTACTTAGGTTTGCAAGCTGCTTTAAATCACACATAAAGCTTAAAGCCTTTATTCTTCCTAAAAACATTGAATCTGACACTTTGAATGGATGTACATTGTGTAGATGATTGCTGATGAGGAAATTCCAGCATGGAGTTTGGTGATGAATTTCTTAAGGCCTGCTGAATTAATAAGGAGCAGTACTTCCAGGATCAAGTCCATCTAAATCAAAAAGAGGTGTATTTCATTCTTGTCTTAATCAGAGAATAGTCAAATATTTACTCCAGAAAAATGAAAAAAGAATGCACTTGCCCATTATTAAGAAATGGAAGGCATTAATTTCTTATGATGCATTTATCTTTCTCCTATTTTATTTTGACTAACCATCTCCTTCAGTAGTAACATAGATCTTTGTTATGAGTTGTCATGGTCAAAGATGGAAGCAGCAATGGAAGAATCAATCCATTACATTTCTTAATTTTTCATTTTTTCCCAATCTTAAATGTTTTCTGAATGGTTAAAACTTTTTACATGTTTACAGTGAAAAATATCCATATGGATGCACAGATTTTATTTACAATATATGCAAGCTTTTCTGAATGTCATGTACTTCTGAACATTATTTACACTAATAATTATTTCTTTATATATTCACCCCAATATACATGTTTTAACGTTTTTTAACTGAAGAATTACATCGTAAATTTAAAGAACTGAATTGTTAAGGACAACTGATTTGGGGGGCTACGTATTAACCTGAAAGTGCAACCACAGTAATTACTCCCCATTTATTTGGAGAGAGCATATTCAGATTTCTTTTGCAAGAACCTACAGCTTTACTATTACTTGCTTTTCTTTTTTCTTCCATGAGAATTATCAGACTAAGCCTACTTTTTTCTACTGGAAAATTAATTTTTTTAAAATCTCCCAGATGCTATTTGCAACTGACAACAAAACAAATATACCCTAGAAATATATTTCCCCTACCATATTCTGTGATGTTTCCATGATCTCATCTCCAGTCCATGAGTCAAACAGGCCTTGGTTATCCCTAGCTGTGGAATTGTTGAACCAGTGTTTTCCCCTTTAAGCCAATAGCATGCAACAGGTACGAAGTGTATCAAATCTGTTCTGCTCTGGCACATGTAATGTCAAGTGATGCTTGGCAAATGGATCAAAACCACTGGTACTGACTGTTGCAGACAGGTAAGCCTCCCCTCCATCTGGTGCTCAAGTCAACCTCATGTATCCACAATAGTGCTCTTGCTTCTGTATACAACTGTTACAATAGTGCTGTACCAATGGTCTATCAGAACTGTGCAGTACTGCAAGACAGATCAGGCAGCTGTACTGACTCAGATAGCAATATAGTGAGTTAAATAACACAACAGAATAATATAATATTAAAATAATGGGAGCCAATAGAATAGAACAGAATAACAGAGTTGGAAGGGACCTTGGAGGTCTTCTAGTCCAACCCCCTGCTTAGGCAGGAAACTCTACACCACTTCAGACAAATGGTTATCCAACATCTTCTAAAAAACTTCCAGTGTTGGAGCATTCACAACTTCTGGAGGCAAGCTGTTCCACAGATTAATTGTTCTAACTGTCAGGAAATTTCTCCTTAGTTCTAAGTTGCTTCTCTCCTTGATTAGTCCACCCATTGCTTCTTGTCCTACCCTCAGGTGCTTTGGAGAATAGTTTGACTCCCTCTTCTTTGTGGCAGCCCCTGAGATATTGGAACACTGCTATCATGTCTCTCCTAGTCCTTCTTTTCATTAAACTAGACATACCCAGTTCCTGCAACCGTTCTTCATATGTTTTAGCCTCCAGTCCCCTAATAACTTTGTTGCTCTTCTCTGTACTCTTTCTAGAGTCTCAATATCCTTTTTGCATCGTGGTGACCAAAACTGTATGCAGTATTCCAAGTATGGCCTTACCAAGGCATTATAAAATGGTATTAACACTTCACATGATCTTGATTCTATCCCTCTGTTTATGCAGCCTAGAACTGTGTTGGCTTTTTTGGCAGCTGCTGCACACTGCTGGCTCATATTTAAATGGTTGTCCACTTAAATATGAGCCAGCAGTGTGCAGCAGCTGCCAATATTTCTAGATGATTTTATTGGTCTGTATTGTATAAAGACAGAGAGTTAAAACAAGCACACCAAACACTTTTCTTCAGAATAGAACACAGAGAAGTTTGGAAATCCTACAAAAAGAAAGGACAGGACAGGGCAGGGAGGAGGAAAAAAGAAAAGAACAAAAAGAGCAAACCTAAGGAAAATGGCTGCTTGTGCTTCATTTCCGTCTGTGATGCCAATCATTTTTATTCTCTTTTTTAACTTTATCCAACTCAGGTTATGACAGAATAGAATGTAGTAAAGGGACACGTGAAGAACTTAATCTAGACATGATGGCCAGAATCTTCTCTGCCCCACTCCCACGGCATTTGCTGTGACAGAGTTTTCTCTGCCAGCGGAGAATGTGCTGAAATGGGAGGGCAGCCAAGCCAGAGGACTCACCAATCCATCTCCCTACCACGAGCCCTATACATAAAATCAGGACAGCACTGTTAGCAGGGAGTGGAAAGAGTAGGAGAGAGACTAGGAATAAGAGCTGTATGTTTCATGGCGGTTTAGTTTTCTGCCACTTCAAGGACAAATAGCATTTTTGCAATTGAAGCTGTGTGGGCTAGCCAAACCGAAGTGCAAGTCCTTTATGTTTCTGACACTGAGTTAATAATTACAGCACCGATAAAAGACTTAGGTTATGTGGCATAATACATGTATAGTCCTTGGATTCTGCCTTGATACCTGGGAGCATATGTACACATCTCTACTTTAAAATGGCCTGCCAATTACAAACTGTAATCACATTGAAGTGGCTAATGTGTCAATGTCAGTGATTAGAATTTTCAGTGATACTTGCAAAGAAGCAAGAAACTGTATGGAATTCAAGAACACAGATTTGTGTCGGCCTATTATCAGCTCTCTACCAGCTTTCAGCTGTTCTGCCTTTTGTTGCCTCATTTCAGTCCTTTTCATGGCAAATGGAAAAGGCTGAATCACATCTTAAGCAAACAGCACTCATACATTGATATTAGAAGCATTTATTTGTTTTCAGAATGGATGGAAACCAAGCATTGACAGGGATTTAGGATGGCTCAGCAATTAGTTTTATTGCAGTTTGTAAGTATCCTCACACTGAGACGCTGTGGTGGACTAAAGATCCCTATTTCAGCAGCTGTTGGATTGGCACTGGAAAGACCCAGGTTCAAATGCATTTCCAGATGCACAAGTTTGCTTGGGTGACATTGGGGCTACTCTCAACCCAAACATCCCACAAATTTGTTATGGGGATAATGGAATCAGGGACAATATGCATATTGCCTTAAGCTCTTGAACAAAATGTGGAATATAAATATGTATGTTTTGTACAGATGGGAGCCAAAAATATACTAACATTTGAAAGGTAATGCTAAGTTTGCCAGAATGGTGCAGAGTTGGGATGTCTCACCCTGGGAGATGTGAGATCAAAAATCCAAGCGGTGATTGACTTGTGATTGAACTGTGTTGCCAAGCCATCATAAGAAGACAAAGTGCTTTTATTAGTGGGCACAATTCTATGCAGCTACAAAACTTGCACAATCATTGTGGAGGAGATTTTGATATGGAAAGGGGGCTGCTGAAGAAAGAACAAGAAGAAGTGCTGTTGCCAGAATGTTGAATGCCCACGGTGCTTATTAGAGAGTTGAAAATAATTCTGAGGTATTTATTTAGAAAATGTGAACTATGGAAATAACCCCAGCCCCACTTATAATGCTGGTGACATTTTTATTTAAAGCATTGCAGCAACCTGATGCCCTGCATGCAAATTTAGACTTCCAGTGGTGTAGCAAGAAACTCAGAGAATTTGACACAAAATATCTGGAAGATACAGATTATTATACATTTAAGTACCATTGGTTGAAAAAAATGTAGATTATTGATGGATTTCCCATTTGAAATTCATATATTTCCTGAATCAGCGTGTGTTCTTAGTGGTTTCTCCAAAATATTAGGAGATATTAGTCTGAAGTTATACTGGATTTCTTTATTAAACTTTCTGGCCATGCGGCTGTTTGGCTATTTTTAACTGTATGGTGACACTTAGTTGATCTTATTTGAAGGTTGCCTCCAGAACATTTCAGATACAATGAAAGGGATTAACAGTTATTTGGCAAAAATTGTCTCTCCATGAGGTGGAAAGTTACAGTTCATATGTTTTGATTATCAGAGTTATAAAAATAGCCATAAATATTCATACAATAAGAACTGAACAAATTGCAGACAGAGCTCAAAAGTAAGAGTGCATAACTAAAAATATAAAAATGATTCATATGGACTCGTAAGCTGCATGATCTCTTAGTCCTCAGGAGTTACGTCAGCCTGTAGTTGGCGAATGGAGGCAGTAGATGAGGCTCAGAACAAATTCAGCACCCACCACCTCTGCTGATTGATTGATTGATTGACATGCTGCCCATTTTACTATTGAGCGACTCTGAGCAACTAATATAAAGCCAATCTTTGCATTCTCTTGCTTGAAAATATATGCATTGCATTTGCAATCATGCCGTCTCACCAGAGGTGGATTCCTCCCGGTTCGGACTGGTTCGCCCGAACTGGTAGCAACCCACTGGTGACGTCACGGAACCGGTTCTGTCGGTGCTGGTCCGTGATCGCCGCCATCTTTTTGGGGAATTTTTTTGTAATTTATTTTTGGGGGGGAATTTTTTTTGAATTTTTTCCAGGTTTTTTTTTCTTCTGCGCATGCACAGAAGCTGAGTTTCCGGCACTGCGCATGTGTTGCCATTTGTTTTCAGCTTTTTAAAAAAATGATAAAATTTTTCGGCACTGTGCATGCGCACGCCCAAGCAGCGCGGGAGGAAACAAACTGGCAGTGAGGTAAGTTAGAACCCACCCCTGAGTCTCACCTACACAACAAGCTTCACTGCTAAGAAAGTCAGTAAATCAGCCAAAGCTATCCAGTTAAATCTATTGGGATTTTTAAACTTAGTCTTCTAATTCCAGTCCAAAATTGTAATTATTATATCATAGGGATTTTTGTTTAAGCACATTTAGTGCAGCACATTCACATCTTCTTTCTTCACATCCACGCACACAAATGCAAACATTGAATTTCAGGAAATGGACTTTATAATATGGCTGATTTTTTTAAATGCATTCCTTCCCAAGATGAATGACAAAAGGTACCCATAACCTGAAAATATAAATCAGACCTGATTTCATGTTTGGTGCAGGGGTTTTTTTGTTGTTGTTGTTCTTTGCCCTCACAGCTCACCTATTTCAAGTGGGTAGGCAACAACACAATCAAGGCTGCAGTCTCTTGCTGTCCATATGTTTTGCATTCCAAATGATGAAATTTTGTCATTTTCACACTACAAAGCTAATTTTATTTTCTGCTGACTTCAGATTTTTTTATTTCTAATGTTCATCTCAGCATGTTAAAGGGTTTGCCCTCTGCATTAAAGCATGTGTGATGGCTATTGCTAATCCTCATCTGTGTAAGCAAGCAGAAGGGATAACTATGTATTCTCCATAGTGGGTGGAGCTAACATCCAAGAATGGGATGACACCTTCCCTTCAGCCAATGAGGACTGAGTTTGTCAAATTGTAGATCTCCGTCTCTGGCTCCAACTACCCCTCTTTGACTTAGTCCTCAGGCTGGAAGGACGTGTGTCGTCTTTCTCCCATTCTCGTTTGCTTCCACAGCTAAGGATTGTTGGTTAAAACCATCTCAGTGAGTTATTTCTCCCCAGCTGGATCTTATCAACATTGGAAGAATTGCTGGGTGGAGAGCGGCCTAGGAGCTTCGGCTTTGCTGCGGGAGCCGTGCCTCAGCCATGTGGCCTGCCTGAATGAGGGGGGTTTATTTCCCCGTTGGCCTAACGCTTGGAGCTCAGTGCTCTGTTTTATCGTAAAACAAGTGGCACTGTATTTGTGGTGGCGGTTGTGGCCGATGGAGGTTTTGCACTCCAATCTGCGTTGGAGGTTCTCGGAATCCACGTTGGGGACAGCTGGAGCTGTCAGCCATTTTTCTCCTTTGTCTGTCACTGGAGCCTAGCGCTCATGCGATCTAACGGCCACAGGAGCTTCGTGCTCCACCATTGTACTGCCAACGGCTCAGGGAGGCAGCGCCTGGTATTCCTAGTGGTCGCAGGAGCTTTCACGCTCAAGCAACACACTAATACCTCCCCTCGGCTCCCGGAGCCTCACTCCTTGCCTGGTCTTTCATCACCGCATTTCATGGCCATCCAGGCAGCCAATTCATTGCGATCTGTCGGGTCACGGGGACCACTTCACAGCTGATCGCTATCTCAGCAGGGTGATTTCAGCAGTGATTAGGGGCATTTTAAGCCCGGTCATAAGGCCACTAAGGGTTCACCTGCCTGACCAGAGATAAGCTGCCTCAGGTGCTTCACCGCCATTACTGAGAGCGTTTCTTGGTGCCCATTTTTCCCACTGAGCTAATCAAAATGGCGGATGACCATGCCAATGGTAAGTTGGCCAAGTCCAAACGGGCCCCTAAGCAGGCAAAGGAGGCCTCCAAACCTTCACCTGAATCGCACCCTAGCTCTTCAAGGCAGCCCCAGCACGCGAAAGATAAGGGGCATAGTCACTCTAGTAAAGGCCCTGACACTTCTAAGCCCTCCAAGGCAGCTCAGAAAGACAAACATCAACATGACAAGGTCATGCAGAAATTTTATGACAGGTCCGCTCATGACCATGAGGGTGATTCTGTGCCAATCCAGGCCCCCTCTGTCCACAGCCAGGACTTTTTTTAAGGGCAGCTCACAAGGACCCTGCACAGTGTGTCTGCTGTGAGCGTATTTCACTGGACAACCCAGACCTGGCAATTGCTGATGCTGACATTTGGGGGTTATCTGCCTCTGGCCCATGACACTTCCAAAGCCCAATCAAGGCCCCAGGCCCCGGCCACCTTTACCTCAATGGCGGCTGGCCTAAGAGAGCCAGATCTGCCAGTTTCTCAAGCTCCCCTCAATATGCAGGCAGTGATTGCTGATGCTATTCGCCAGGGGATAGCAGCTGGTCTTCAACAGCTTGGCAGGCCAGCTCAGGAGGTGCCCGACGTAGTATCCCTCTCAGGCCGGGCTCAAGAGAGGCGTGTTTATGAGGCTGCAACCCGAGTGAGTGACCGTTACTCACCCGAGCACTCAACGAGTGCTAGGTCCAAGGTTTCAGATCAGCAGGACCAACTAGATTTAGATCTCTCTGAAGACGAGGGCATCTCACCAGACCCTCCTGTCTTCTCTGGCCCTTTTCACCATGGACTTTTTAAGTTCTTGCTCTTTAAGGCGATCAAGTCGGTCAATCTGGGGACTACTGCCTCTGTGTCATTGGAGACATCTTAAGACGTAGCGGATCCACTCTTTGTGGAGCACACCCCTGAGACTGAGGTCATTCCCGTGCCACAAATATTTGTTGAGGTGGTAAAGAGACAATGGGCCTCACCGGCATCTGGTCTGGCTCCGTCTTCCAATGATAGGTGTTTTTTAAATGTTGGGGCAGACTTGGCAAAGCCTCTTGAAAACCCTTTGGTAGATGCCCCTGTTGCCGCATTGCTCTCTTCAATCAACATGCCTGGCGATCCCATCGAACTTCTGAGGCCCGAGGACTGCAGAACTGAGCAAGTGCTCCAGAAGGCACACCAAGCTGCAGCCTGGGCAGTGCGAGCTGCCACCACTGCCTCATTTTTCAACCGTACCACCTTAGTTTGGCTTTTCTCAGGCATCGACAGTGGCAGCAGCATTTCCATTGCTGCTCCTCTTGCTACTATTGTTATTTCAGATTGTCTCCATCATAATGTTTTTTTAGATCCCTCTTGCTTGTAATTTCCTCTTCTTCAATATTTCCTCTTCAGTATTAAAATATTCTATTTCTAAACTCCAGTGGAAAAGAATTGAGTCAGAATCATGGTTGATTAGAAAAGAATACAAAGGAGAGGAGAGACACAACATGAGGGGCAAATTATTAGGATGAGGGGATGTTAAGAAAATTAAAAGGAAAGGAAAGGAAAGAAAGAAATATGAACACAAAAGTATTAAAAAATAGAATAATCTTCAAGAGAATGAATGGAGAATGGACATAAGGAAAAATGATATATACTGTAAACAGAATGAACAAAATTATATTGTAGAATACCCTAGAGGTTTGTGGAGCTACTTAAATGGAAAATATGAAATATGAATGTTTGTTAGAAAGATAAAGAGGCTATGATAAGAACAATTCAAGATTTGGAGCAAAATCTGAATAAAAAAAAAGATTTTAAATATACCGGTATATGGAGATGATAGGTGACATAACAGAGCAAGAACACCTAAGATCAAAAGAGGAAGAGAAAAGGCAGAAAGATATACAAGCCTATAAGATCATGCAAAGTGTTATGACAATAAAAAGATTGAAAGAAAGTTTTGAAGAATGGAATCAGAAAATAGTAGTCATGATATCAACAATGTCAGTAATGATGTCTGCTTCTATAGATGGACTCTAAAAGAGGTTATTGAAGAAATACCAAATGTAGAACAAATTTTATCCGACAAGATACAGATGTTATTGAAAGTAGAATTATAGCTGAGAGGCCAAGAGACTGAATTTAAAAAAGAATGTTTCACTGAATCTACAAAAGAAACTGGCAGAGGTTTTAAAGTTTAAAAGAAAAATACAATTGACAAACTAAGAAAGTGACCTGGATACAGTATTTTTTTTCCCTTTTGGATTTACAAAAGGAGCTTGTTAAAGCTTTGTAGAACTCTGTGCAATGGGACGAAGAAGAAGTAAGAAATCAAATCCTACAACAATATTTGAGTGAACTAAAGATTAAGACTGCTAGTAGTAAAAGGACAGAATATAAAGTTGGTTGATCTGATGAAGGTTAAAATGAGATTTTTATTATTTCTGGCTATCCCTTCTGCTGACACCAGGACTGAAAAAGATGATGTTTTATGGATTATAGATAAGAGATGGGATATGGGATGATGAGATACCTGTTTGTAACTGTAGAGAAGATGAAGAGTTACAAAATTTGTTTACATTTGTGATGTAGGCTGCAAGTCAGTTCTTTACATATACAGTATTTCTCTTATTATATTCTTACTTTTCCTTTTATTCTCTTTTTTTCTTTGCATGTTTTACTCTGTTCCATTGTCTTTTATTTAAGTTTAGCTTGAATTAGATTTTATTATTAAAATCAAAATTCTTAATAAACATTATGCATATAAAGACAAAAGAGTAAAGAAGTTTAAAATACAAAAAAAACCCAATTGGATTTAATTTGAGGGTTAATGCTTATATAATCTTATTTCATTTATTTAAAAAAGCCAAAGAAAAAACAAAACAAAATACATTTTCTGACCAAAAGTAATTGTACAATCCTGGGAAGTTCTTGAACTTGCCAAAATGAGATGGGAGGTTGAATGCTCCGGAGCAATTAGTTGACATTTGCAGAAATGGGTCCAGGGTTTCCATAATCTGTGCAAAATTAGATTTCATATAGTTTATGCATCGTCTTGTGATATGACATTTCTACATTACTCAAGCAAAGCATTTACATTTAACTTGCCCTTTGTTCTGTGAGTTTAACAAATTCATTTTTATTTTGCTTTGTGTATCCCTTTCTCATTAATAGTTAGATTAATAAATGGAGCCTGCTGAAATATGAATTCAAGTCTTACAATGTTTTTTTAAGGAAAAGGAATAAGCCCTTGGCCATCATTTCTTATTTTAGAACAGAGCTCATGAATTTTAACCAAATATTGTCATGTTGAGTATTAATATACAATTATGCAAAAACAACCATAATGCCGCTGATGAAAATTAGATTCCGTTGCCACTTCTATAATCGGGGGTGACATTTTTTAAAAAGACTCATGACCTAAGATTCCTGTTGCTATAGCAATAAGTCTGTTAAGGGTGGGGGAAGAGCTAAAGGTAAGTGTGCGCGTGTATGTATATTTCAGGGAACAGGAAAGTGTTGGTTGGCTGTCATGTTTCCTGCCGATTAGCTCAAAATATGTGACTTCTCTTGCCATGACTGAAACAATCTGCCCTCATCATCATCTTTTCCTATTGTAACATTGCTGGTGGGGGATGCAAAGCTGTTTCCACTCTTAAAAAAACGATCATATACCAGGGGTGGGCTCTAACTTACCTTGCTGCCGGTTCGCTTCCTCCCATGCCGCGTGGCCGTGCCGCGTGGGTGCGCACGCGCGCATGCACAGTGCAATTTTTTTTAAAAAAAAATTTTAAGCCAAAAACAAGATGGCGATGCATGCGCAGTGCCGGAAACTCGGCTTCTGCGCATGAGCAGAAGAAGAAAAAACGGGGAAAAAATCCCCAAAAAAAATTGGGAAAAAAATTTCAAAAAAATTCAAAAAAAAGATGGTGGCGCCCACAGACCAGCACCGACCAAACCAGTTCCATGACGTCATTGTGACCTCACCAGCGGTTTGCTACCAGTTCGGGCGAAACGGTCCAAACCGGGAGGAACCCACCTCTGTCATATACATATCTTTCATTGTGTCAAGAGGCAAAGATGGGCACTTATATGAAGTGCTACTTCCTGCACAAACATTTCAGTGTTCACAATTTAATAAAGGTGGATGCAACTCTACTAACAAATGCTGGCATCTATCACTGTCAGAGGGCCACAACCAGCATGGGAGAGGAACATCTGGAAATTCAGTGTAACAGAAGAGGGTCAATGTAGTAAACTTTT
Organism: Diadophis punctatus similis; assembly: GCA_023053685.1. Taxonomy (NCBI): domain Eukaryota; kingdom Metazoa; phylum Chordata; class Lepidosauria; order Squamata; family Dipsadidae; genus Diadophis; species Diadophis punctatus. Next base: position 29,544,241 of record JALIGW010000004.1, read on the forward strand.
CCCCCATTTCTGCCCTCAGTATTGAAGACCAGCCTTTCCTGTTGACAAAAGGCAATTGAAGGGTGCTATATATAGCTGTCAGCCAGTGATCTTCTGCTTTCAGAATGGCTCCATCTTACAAATCTCTTTGGCATTTTTGCTGCGAAAAATTAAACAGCTTATTTTTCTGAAAATCTATCCAGTTGTAACCTTTTGTCAATCATGTAAGTCATCTGCATGTTTTTCCATTACAGAGTGTTATTCCATTTATTCCATTTATTTGATTGATTGTGGACTTCTCATGGTTATGTTGGTGTGTACTTCCTCCAATCTGGAAGCAGTACAAAAGTATGCCAGCATGCTTGCTTTGGTCTGCCCTTATTGCTGAGAGCAATGGTCCACAGAAACGAGACCAGCCACTGGTGCTATCCTCAAAGATTTAATAACTGATAAGGAAGTTGAATGGCAGATTTCCCCAATGTCAGCTGCTGGGGGGGGGGGGGGAAATCCACCATGGTGGCTTCTCTCCATAAAAGAGGAGACAATGTCTGATAGAAAACTAGACCCATAGTTTTAAAACTTGATGCTCAGATAGCCAATCTTTAGAGGAAGTTCTGTCCCTCTTGGATCAAACCCTTGAAGAAAGTTTTGTTCCCGTTGGTTCAAACTGATCTGTGGAGTGGATGAAGTAAAACAAAGAACCTCTCCTCTCCTTCTTTACTGGGAAACTACCACTTAACCTGAAGAACAAGTATTATTTCTAACCCAATATTAACAGTACAATGGAATTCATGGAGTGAAGTAGGGTTTCCTGCTCCACCACTCCCATTACCTGTGACTTTTCCCAGGATGGTAAAATAAATAGGGACAGATATTTTTAAACATGTGTTCAGTTGTTGTGTTCTTCCATAACTGGCCTGCGATTGTTTGATTATATGTCATCAAGTCAATGTTTTAGAAATCACATAGATTTTCTGCTCAATGAAGGTGGCTTTTCAGGTCTGCCAGTGATGCATTCATCATTACTGTAATTAAGTCCATCTGTCTTATTGCTGGTCACCCTCTTCTGCACTTTTTCTTCTGTCTTTCCCTTTGCCAGTTCTGAACTGAAGAAGCTTCTTGGATGAGCAGTGAAACATTTTCAAGGGAAAAAACTCAAAAAAGTCTAGTCACCTTTTGGAAAGCACCTTTGGATGCCTTTCAAAGGTTACTGCCATTTCAGCAAGATGGCTGTCTGTCAGAGCTTTAGAGCCACCAGAGACCAATATCTTGTGGTCTCCTCATGAGGAGCCGCTGTCTGGAGCACTGGTAAATGATCACAAGTCCTCACTGTCAGGGTTCCAAGTAACACCCCAAATGAAAGAAGACTCTGAGGCTCAAACTTCCTCAAAGTTCCATTTTATTAGAGATGTCATCTTGGCACATCTGGGGAAAACCCGAATCTGAATTCCAGGTTTTCCCCACCCAAACGAAAGTTCAAGTCCCTGCCCAGCACCCACATGTCCATCACATGGCCCAATTAAACACCGTCCCAACTGGAGATGCTTCCCAGTCATCCGACTCCAGGTGCCGGGGCAAGATGTCCTTGACTCTCTGAGAAAGGAATGTTATTTTGGCTATATATCTCTCACACTCCATATAATCCCCCCTCCCATTTTCCCACAGTAGAAAATGTGGCAGGCCTGAAGGCCCAACGTAAAATATGGCTTTCTGGCCTGACATTCACCTTGCCTGGCGAGGTCTACTCACTGGTTCTTCTTTCCACTGGAGTTGTTGGCTCTGCTCTTCATGAAGTTGTCTTCAGTCCTCCATTTCTTCCCTGGAAGTTCAACTATTGAGACCACATTTATTTTATAGATTATGCACCTAATAGAATTAGCAGCTTATTCTGATCCTTCCAGCTGCCCCAAACCTCCAGTTGCTACAACATCATTTCCCCAATTATGAACTTCATTCTTGAATTCTAAATTCTTACAGAACTCAAGTCATGTAGATTTCCATTATCCCAACTGGGGTCTATTTTGTTATATTAAGAAGTGCTTCCTGATTCCTCCAGCCAAATTTTCTCATGATTAACTTTGTCCATGTACCTTTTTTGTCTACCATATTTCAAAACATATTTTAATCTTTTGGTTTGTTTTTTATGTTTTATGCAGTATATTCAGCATTTTGCACACTGAAAATGCTTAACATTTAACAGGGTTACAAATCACATGTTTCTTGAAACACCTATTGCTGGAAGTTGGAATATAATTTATTTATCAAATGTATGTAGCTGCCCATATCACAAGAAGTGACTCTGAGTGACACACAGCAAAAATGTATAAAACAACAAACATGTCAAACAAAGTCATATTTTAAAACATTGAGAGGATTGGGAAAAAAATCTCACATAAAATATTCAATCAGCAATGGAACTACCTCAAGATCTTACCTGGGGCCCCTGGACTTGATGACAAAATCAGATCTTGAGGGACTTCTAGAAAATAAGGAGGGATGTACTGTAGCTGATCTCACTTCAGGAGAGAGAATGTTCTTTTTTTTCCGGTGAAAACAAAGAGATTTTATTTTATAGTAAAAGAAAAGCAATTTGCAAAATGCAGTGGGTATCTCAGATTGAAACTTCAACAAGAAGTTTTGAGCCAAGAGCCACACCTTTAGATTTCAAAAGCATACATTATATACAGTTCTATCCTGACGCCCCATTTCCCTCCTCCTTTGGACCCATTGGATAGGCCCTCCGGGGTTACAGCTAATCCAAAGCGCCTCAAGAGACTACATTATCTCCTTCTTTGTTTACTCACATTACTTTCTCCTCAGCACCTCCTGTGGCTTATCTCATCTCCCTGGCGTTAAGAGAATCTTCTATAAGGTGGGTGCCATGGCAGAGAAGCCCTGCCTCCTTGGATCTGCCAAGTGTAGTTCCCTGAGACACAGTATCCACAGCATGCCTCTCTTGCTGGATCTGATGGGACATTCAAATATAAGTGGGGTGAAGTGGTCCTCAAATAACCCTAAAAATGTAATGTTGATTTTGACATTTTAAAGAGTAAACAAGCATTTTGTAGCATTGAATATTGTAAATCTAAGCATACTGATTGATTGCATCCACACAACTCTTTTAACCTGATTACTGAATTAGCCCATTTTGGGGGGTTATAAAATATATAAATATATTGGACTATAAAGTAATCGAATAGTCTGGGTATGCACAACCAATTATAGTATGTTGTGGGAATATAGCCAATTGGCATTTGTGAGAAAATGGGTAATACTGTTTAATGAATTAAATTGGCAGGAAAAGAAAGTGGAGGTGTTCATGTGAGGTTCTGACATGCAAAGTTTCACTCTCATTCTGCCAAATATTGAGAATGATGGCTCTGCAAAACTAGATTCTTAAGTTTTGTTCCATTTATATTTCATTATTGTTCCAAAGACAACAGGTACATATTCTTTTTTTTTACAATTTTTTATTTTTTATTTCTTACACATATACACATATATACAATCTCTTAACCATTAATAATCATTTATCTTATCTTTTAGCATTCATATTCATTTATTCCTCATCCTAAAATTAAAACATATAGTCAGGGTTGCTCTTCTACCATTCCATATCCCCTCCTTATTCCACAACAACCCTTCCTCTCTTTCTCTCCCCTCTTTCCCCTTCCCTCCTTCCCTCTCTCCTTTTCCACTTTCTTCTTTCCTCCTCTCCTTCCCCTTCTCTCCTTCCCCTTCCCTTCCCCCACTCCTCCCCTCTTCCTCCTTTTTCAACCCTCTTTCCAACCTTATTTCCCCTCCCTTTCTTCCTCTCCTTTTCCCTTTCTTCTTTCCCCTTTCTCTCCTTCCCTCTCTTCTCCCCTCCTCTTCCTTCTTATCCTTCTACTCCACTCTCCATTCCCTCCTTTCGTTGTTGTGTTTACTTATTTTCAGCTCAGTATAGTTTTAGGATGGTGTTTGAGCAACCCCGATTCTCTATTTACATACATTTTCTTCTTCAATTCTTTTTCTGTTTTAATAGTTACACATATATCATCATTGACGTATATTAGTCTAGTAACACTTTTACTTCCCCCTTCTCCCTTTCCCCCTTTTCATTCACCAGTGTGTCATCTGAGTTTCTATTCCCTTTTTATCTTTTCTCTCATTTACTCTTTATCCTATCCAGTTTATTAATCTCTATTCTTTTATTCATACTCCTTTTCTAACCAATCATAAAACCGTCCCCATGTCTTGAAATATGCCGATTCCTCCTTGTCTTTTATTTGTAATGTTAATCTATTCATTTCTGCACATTCTAAAATTTTCTTTATTATCTCTCCTGTAGGAATTTTCTCTGCTTTCCAATTTTGTGCAAATGCTACTCTAGCTGCTGTTATTATATGTATAATCAAATATGTCTCTTCTTTACCATATTTCTCCGGTAAAATACCCAATAAAAATGTCTCTGGTCTTAATTCTATACTCTGGTGTAGCATTCCCTCTAACCATGTTCGTATTTTAATAGTTCCAATAGTTCCTTGCTTCCTTGCACGTCCACCACATATGATAATACGATCCCGGTGATTTATGACATTTCCAACATTTAGCTGATTTATCTTTAAACATTTTTGCTAATCTTTCTAGTGGTATGCCATCTGTAAAACATTTTATATAAATTTTCTTTGTATGCCATTGCCATTGTTAATTTATAGTTCCTTTCCCATAGTTGTTGTCATTTTTCTCTCTTTCTCTTTCAAACGTCTCTTTCTCTGATGAGCAGGCACATATTCTTGACCTTCTTATGTTCTCATAATTATTTTCTAAAGCCAGCTGGGTTGAAAATCAGTGGCTGTTCATCTCTGCACTTTTGTAACTAGTGTCACTCAGGTACGGTAAATAACAAAGAAACAACAAAAGAAATCATATTGCTTTGGACAGTCAATACTATTATAACCTACAACTATACAACTCTGGTGAAACATTTACAAAAGTAATAGTAAAAGACAATGGAGGAAATAACATCCACCAATTTTTATTAAAAGAATACTCGACCTTGCCTATTTTATTTTTCTTTACTTTTTTGAAAGGCATTTATAATCCTCTCTTCTTTTTCTTGAGCTCACACATATATGGGGTGATCTCCCTTCATTTTAACCATACAGTGACAATAACATTGTGAGGTAGGTAGACTGAGAGTAACCCTGCCAGTCTCCAAATCAAAGTCTATGTCAGCCTCCATGCTGCTTGCTTACTATTGGATGCCATAGAAACAGGGGAGGGGGAGGCTTAGGTATTTGGGAAGGGGTGAAAAGAGCTGGAGGGGGATGTCTCCGTATATGTCCGATTAGGGAGGAGAAGGGAGGAAAGTTCTCATCATCTACTGCGCTGCTGAATGGACTTGTTTATAACCAGCTCAAGGTCAACCGTCCCAGCATACCAGATGTGATGGCTCCACCTGAAGATGCGTCCCACATCCCCCCCCCCAGGGGGATGGGTATTGGACATTCAGCCTGGATCCTTGGGGGGAGGGTTTTGGGAATGCTTTCAATATGTAATTTTCGTGCCTTTAGCCTCAGATCTTGCTTTCATCTTGTTGCTGTCAGTTCATGCTCAGTAAAAGTACCTTTCTCTATAAACATGGAGTTGGGGTTTTTCTTTCTTGAGTTTTGAACGGAGGCACATCTGACAGTCTAAGACTGAATGGGAATTTGAATCTGGATCTCCCTGGTCCCAAAATTCAACAAATTATGGTAATATAGCTGGATCTGTGTGTGTATGTGTGTCCGTGTGCATAGACTCATGTACTTGGCAAAGGGAGTTGAAACAAAATGCATATGGTAGGAGGTAAATGCCTTTCCCCAAAACATCTGTCAGTATATTACATCATCTGTGCTTTTTTTTCCTTACAAAAAGCATTGGCACTGGAGTGTTGGCATTGAAGCTTGAACTGAGAGGAAAAAATGCTTCCAGCCACTGCAGAGATGGCAAAGAGAGTAAGGATTTCTCCATTTTTATTGTTTTAAAAATGAGACCCTATCCATGACTTTATACAGCCCCATGAACACTAAATCTGACTGTTCCAGTCTTGTTAGTTTGGACTTGACTCTTTACAAAGAAAAAAATCAAAATGGTATTGTCACAAACAACATCGTCTCATGGTATATTTCTTGCTAGACTGTGAAGTAAACATGCCTTTGGCAATGCTTCTTCTTTATTACAAGATAGAGGCATCAGGCTTTCCAAGAGCACTGTGCTTTCAACCTCTCTCAACCTTGGTGGTTGTGAGGAAATGTATAAGAAAAGGCAATTTATTTGGAAACTGAGGCTATTGTTCCTCTTAGCCAGGAAAGAAAGTCAGCTGACATGGGAAATCTCCAGATCTAGAATTAGCAAGAAATATTCTATGAGAATATATAATCTCAAAACGTTTGTTGTTATTCTCATTCTGTTATTCTGTAAGCAAAAGGCTGGCTGACATGAACGTTAGGAATTCAAGTCCGTTGTTTTTATTTATGTTTGATACATATTTTCCCTTATGCCTGGCTAATCATGTGTGGCATTCTTATGTTAACATGAATCCCAAAGGTCTTCAAGAAATTTTCAAAAGATTCATTTTTAGGCCTATACTGACGTTAATCCTAAACCAGCATCAGAATATATGTAGTCTGTTTCCCCACCATGTAATGAATATCTGACTCATATATGATGAACATTACTGCAGGGAGCATAGAGCTGTGCTTGTAGGCAATATTCTTTTGAAGAATTAGTTGTAAAGCTGGCTACTCTTTTGTTCTATAGAAGAAGCCATTCTAGGAAGGAATTGTAAAAGCAAAAGAGTCCTTCGGGAGTTGGGCGGCATAGGAAAATAAATAAATAAATAAATAAATAAATAAATAAATAAATAAATAAATAAATAAATAAATAAATAAATAAATAAATAAATAATAAGCTCACATTTGACACTTTTCCTTCATTTTTGCCTAAAGCTTCCCAAAGTGGGCGTTTTCCGAAAGCTTAACCTTTTATACTGTTAATTTTATACAGTTTTATACTGTTATTCTTTAGATGAAAACATTGAGGACTGTTAAAAGATACTGTTCTTTTAACAGTCCTCAATATTTTTGTCTAAGAAATCCATGACTGAAACAAAAAATGCTGTATGAGACTTGCTTATCTTTTAACTATAGCATTTTCTGCATATAAAGGTTGCTGTGTTGCCATGGTGTAACACACACTTTGTATGCAAAGCTTTTCATGTAAGCTATAAAATAGCAAAAATAGTAGTAACATCTCTCTGAAATAACTAATATATGACCGGTAAGCCATGCTTACCTGGTCACATGGCTGGCAAGCCACACCCACAAAATAAGCCACGCCCACAGAGTGGTAGTAAAAAAATTAGGAATCCATCCCTGTCTCCCTCCCTCCCTCTCCCTCCCTCATCTCTCCCTTTCTCCAATCTCTCTTTCTCACTCTCTCTCCCCTTCTCTCTCTCTCTGCTGAGGAACGATCGCCACCCTCAGCAGAGGCTTCCCTTCGGGTGACCCTCCTCCTCCTCTTTTAATAAATAGAAATTTTAATAAATTCTTGCGACTCCCTGTCTGGCTGTGGCACATGCAGGGAGACCCTCCTCAAGTGAGCGTCAAAGCGCAGCAAAGGCACAGGGAGGGAGGGCGCTCACTTAAGGAGGGTCTTAACAGGATGTAAAAGGACGCGGCTTCTCTCCTGCACTAAGGCTCCGGTCATCGCCTTGCCATGCCCCCCCCCTGCATGAGAGGAGAAGGAGGGGGAGGAGGGTCGCTGGAGCCTTAGTGCAGGAGCGAAACGGCCCTGTACCTGCCTTCACGCCACATTTGCACGTAAGGCAGCCTTTGCTTCCTACCGCTTCGGACTGGAGCTTACACCCTCCCCGCTCGGCCGAAGAGCTGCGGGGGGCGGTGGACATGGCAAGGCAATGGCCAGATTCTTAGGGCAGGAGAGGAGCCGCGTCCAAAGACCCTCCTTAAGCGAGCAGCCGCCCACCCTCCACGCGCGCCTTTGCTGCACTTTGGCGCTCACTTGAGGAGGGTCTCCCCACATGTGCGCACCCTTCTGGCCCCACCACAGCCAGCCAGGGAGTCACGAGAGGGAGAGGAGGGTCACCCGAAGGGAAGCCTCCACCGGGGGTGGCGATCGTTCCTCAACCGGTACCCGAGTATCAGCCCCGGCCGCTTCTCCATTCCCGCCGTCGCCCTTACCTTCTCAGGCCAGGTGAGGGAGGGGACAGCGAGGCCAGACAGTGATGGGACAGGAAGCCACAGCAGGGGGCCCAAAGAGCCTCATCTGGCTACAGAGCCGCGGGTTGCCGATCCCTGACTTAGAGCTATACTCCCAATCAATGATGATTGCAGACTAGCTGCAAGTGAACTATGCAAATAGCATCCTCACCTTCATCAAAAGGATTTTTAACAATAATTTTTAGTTCAGTGCCCTGCCTTATTTGGCTCTTCAAGCAACTGTTTACTCTAGTTCATTGGCATGGATGGGCCATCCCTGCTTGAGGTGTCATCTGCAGATAGCCCTCAAAAATGTATCTAAGTAATTACATTCACTGGCTGAACAACAGTTCTATACAGAATATGAGTAACTTCTTTTTAAAATTGAATTGTTTTCCTTAAGCACATCAAAGTACAAATGTATGTGAATAAATAAGAAAATCAAGTATGGATATTTGCCATATGACAAAATGAAATACCTTTAAAAATGAAATGAGAAAGATGTTCCTCAGATGAGAAAGAACCAAAGTGTCTATGTAGATCCCATATTCTCAGTTCCTAATTAAATTTTGTAGCATTAATAATAAATCAGTGTATCTATTTACTTTATGTGGACTTAATTAAAATTGGTACATTTCCCTATCACCTTTGGAAAATACATACATAATCTTAATTAAATAAGATTGTATATTTTTCATTCCCACAGAATTTTAAATTACTATCTAATAAATTAATAAATTACTTACCACTTACACTTTTAAAATCCTAGAAAACCTGCTAGATTAATACATAAATCCCCCAAATGGTATTTGACAAGCTAAACAGCCTTCTTTAGGACTTGATCAAGCCCTAGTCTCTTAAAAATTGGTTCATAGGTACCGTTATTTCTAAGACCATAATTAGTCATGTTCCATCTATCCAGAAATAAAAAAACTATGGCTCGTTAGATGTTACTGGACTACAGCTCTCAGTTTCTGTATTGGCCGTATGAAAAGGACTACTAGCATTCATCCAGCAGCATTCAGAGCACCATACAATCTTTAATCATGTTCAATAGTTAGATATACTGTATACAGTATCTAGTATTTGCAGTACCACACAGGATGATGCTTGCCCATAATTCTCAAATCAAGAGCAATTTCACCTGCCAAACAATTTGGATCAGTATTAAATTGTTGACTGATTGGGTGAATGAATTATTTCTTTCTCACATGTCTCCCCTATTATTTTATAAGATAAAGTAACTACATAATATAGTCAGCCAGTCTGGATTTCTAATACATTCCACTGCTCTTTTTGTACAAACCTAGTATATGCAATCACTTATATAAATCTACATTAGACAAATGTCTTTAGGTATCAGCTTTTTCACTTTGTAGTTAGGTGCTGTTTCCTGGACATACTTCACAACTTGCTTGTTTGCTTACTGATTGATTGAGTGACTGATTGATAATTGATTGCAGTTATATCCTTTTCTCTGAAACTCAAGGTACAGGATCTCCTCTCTTCTCATTTCATCACCAAAACTGAGATAATTTGGGCTAAAGAGAATTATTAGCTCAAAGTCACCCATAAGCTCTGCAACCAAATACTTTAAATTTAGGACTTTGTGATCCAAGTCAACAACCAATGAACAAGGCACAGGTTACTGTACATACCCATCAGCATGGCACATTGGACAGAAACACAAATAAATTACCTCAAGGCAGTCCAGATTTGAATAATCTGGATGGGACATATGAAACGTTGCAAATATAATAGGGTTGTGTTGTAAATTGTATACCGGCAGCTGGCTTGGCATATGTCTTGGATGTTAGGGTTTTGGATGAAGGTTGGAATCACTGCAATCAGGAGCTAGCAAGCTGTCTGTTATATTCCATCTGCAGATTATCCTCCAGTGTGCTTGTTTTCACAAGCTTTTGGATTTTTTTTATTCTTTACAGTAAGCTAAATTCCATTTTCTGACATTTAGAACTTGCAACATGTGGGTGTGTTCAGGCTTGTTAATTGGACACTGCCCTCCTAAGATATTACTTTCATCTCTGTGTGAGGCAGTTGATATCTCTGTCTTTGCATGCTTGCATATGCTGTGTCCAGAATGTGATGGAGTTAGACACCAGTCATTGCAGGATGCTAAGATGTCTGACTGCTTTCGCAGTGTTTATAACTTTTATACAGTTTTCCAAGCAGCAAAAGGTAGAAAAGAGCAACAGCATTTTATTGGTGAATTCTCCTCGCCAATCCTTAAGAACATCCTGTTGATATAACCTAGATGAGATCACGTACCAGCCAGGGATAGTGTCCTACATCATCCTGGCGATGTGAACTGAGTGAGATCATGTAGGTATGTGAGGCCTGCTTGAGGTAGGCAGTTTGCTGCACACAACCTCTACATGACCTCTATCTCTACAAGAATGCCCAATGAGTTCACATTAATTAGTTGTTTAAAAAACACCTGCATTGTGCAGTCTCTCTGATTAAACCTGTAACCAGTTATACCATTACTTTCTTTCTTCCTCTTCTTTTATAAATACATGACAAGTGAAATGCTACTGCAAGTGAGTGTGTGTACACACATATCCATCCAAACTTGAAAGCCAAGTCAGGATTAAGGATAACATGTGCAAACATGTTTGAACATTTTAAGGTTGTTTCATCTTTACATAAGATCACCTTGATAGAAGTTAAGACAGAAAAGGGGTGGGCTGTGAGGGATTGTTTTGTCTAGTTGTTTGGTTTTTAGATTCTAGTGACCCCTAAGGGGAGAATTTATAAATATAAGGCAAGAGAGAAGATGCCTCTGCTGTCAATCAGATTTGAGACTTGATGTGTATGGGCACAGTCTACAGTGTATCAACATAAGCTTGAAAACAATGCATCGTTTATATTAATGTACCCAGTTGCACACATTTAGTATTTTGATTCCGGCTCAACATAACTAGTAGATTGCAGTTTTGTAGAAATGGGCAAAAACAGAAAAGCATCATCAAAACAATGACTATGTTAATGGAAAAAAGGTTCTGATATTAGTGGAACGATGTTAGTGGGCAAAAAAGATTTCTAAAAGCTATGTCTAAAGTTTCCTTAGATCAAGTGCACAAACACCTTCATTTCATCCGAGTTATTGACTGTGTTTCCAAAAATACCAGAATGTTGACCTATTCCCACGATGGCGAATCTATGGCACACATGCCACAGGTGGCACGCAGAGCCCTCTCTGCGGGCACGCCAGCCGCTGCCGCAGCCCAGCTCCACCAGCATGCGCGTGCATGCCTCCCACTGGCCAGCTGGTCTTTGGGTCTCTGTCGCACATGCTTGTTGGGCGGGATGCATGCAGTGGGGGGCAGAGGTGGGTTCCAACCCGGTCACAATGATATCACGGAACCGGTTCGGTCGGTGCCGGTCCATGGGCGCCGCCATCTCTTTTTTTATTTTTATTTTTGAATTTTTTTGAATTTATTTTTTCTTCTGAGCATGTGCAGAAGCCGAGTTTCCGGCACTGTGCATGCGATTGCCATCTTGTTTTTGGCTTTTTAAATTTTTGATCTTTTTTGGATTTATCGGCATTGTGCATGCGCGCCCACAGGGGAGGAAGCAAACCGGCAGCGAGGTAAGTTAGAACCCACCCCTGGTGGGGGACATGCATGGGTGTGTGTGCTTGCATTGCATTTTGGGGGCTCACTCAGTGCCCCCCGCACCCCATTTTGGCTTCCAGGTTGGTGCAGGAGGCCTTCCAGGCCCAAAATGGGACACAGGGGTGTGTGCGCAGCACACAATGACAAAAAGGTTAGCCATCACTGGCCTATCCTATCACTAGTCACCAAATTTCCCAGGAGTGACTTGTCAGAGGGTCCTTTTCTAGTCATGAATCAAAATGTTAGAAATTTTAAATGAAAAAGTAAGCTTGAAACAGGCAATTGGTTGTCTTTTGCGGATATGTTCAAAAGGAATATTTTTCTCTTTTCAGATGTAGGAAAACTCTTGTTTTACAAAGGGCTGCCTGACCTCTGAAATAGCATGTTAGGAACCATACAGAGTTAAAACTAAACTTCTGCTGAACGTAAGTCCAAAACTGAGACAGTGAGATCCAATTGCTTCAATGTTTTATTTGCTTGCCCCTAAAGGATAGAATATTGGCAAAATGAAACTATAACTTTCTAATCTACTAGATGTATCCTGAGAGAATCTAGAGCAGTGATGGCGAACCTATGGCACGCGTGCCACAGGTGGCATGCGGAGCCATATCTGCCGGCATGCGAGCCGTTGCCCTAGCTCAGCTCCAGCATGCATGTGCGCGCCGGCCAGCTGATTTTTGACTGGCGCGGAGGGTCTGGGGGGGCATTTTAGGTTTCCAGAGGGCCTCCGCAGGGGCATTTTTGTCCTCCCCAGGCTCCAGGGAAGCCTCTGGAGCCTGGGGAGGGCGAAAAAACGGGCCTAACGGGCCCACCAGAAGTCGGGAAAAAGGCCGTTTCTGGCCTCTGCGGGGGCGAGGGAGGCGGTTTTTGCCTTCCCTAGGCATTGAATTATGGGTGTGGGCACTCGCACGTGCGTGATAGTGCACGCGCACGCACTTTTGGCACCCGAGGGAAAAAAGGTTCGCCATCACTGATCTAGAGCATAGCAACTCTGAAACGCTTCCCTATACCCCATCCAGTTCAGGATTGTGCAGTCTCCTGAGAAGGCTCTGAGTTGGCAAAAACACTTCCTTCCTTCTACATACTATGATCTCTCTCTCTCTCTCTCTCTCTCTCTCTCTCTCTCTCTCTCTCTCTCTCTCTCTCTCTCTCTCTCTCTCTCTCTCTCTCTCTCTCTCTCTCTCTCCACTCCCCCTTCTGTCAGGATATTTCTCAATGTTTCAGTCTAGCCCCGTGATGGCGAACCTATGGCATATGTGCCAGAGGTGGCACGCAGCACCCTCTCTGTGGGCATGCGAGCCATCACCCCCTCAGCTCCGCCGTGCATGCGCGTGTACCTCCCATCAACACGAACTGGTCTTCGGATCTTTGCCACGCATGTGCGGGGGTGGGGCGCATGCAGGGAGCTGCGCATGCATGCACATGGGGGGGGTGCATGCAGGGGGCCACATGCGCATTCGCGGGGGTGGGGTGCATGCACGGGGGCCGCTCATGCATTGCATTTGGGGCGTTAGGGCGTGCTTTGGGAACTCGGTCCAGAAAAGGTTAGCCATCACTGGTCTAGCCTATAGCCCTGGGATTCTCTAGGAATCTACCTTATAAGTACTAACCATGTTTAGTTCTGCTTAGCTTCCAAGTCCTGAAAAAAATCAGCCTGATGTTGCTACTTGCTGTGGCAATCTTCCATATACTTACCTGAAATCCTATATATTTATTTTATTTTTAATTAATTTAATTCTAGAGAATCATACAGTCAGTCAGATCACATTTTCTGTCATTGCCTCAAAAATCACCCCTATTAACACATTTCTACTATCCATCTAATCATCAAAATTTTTAAAGAAGTATTCAGTATGGTTTATTCAAGAGTACAGTATATCCTGACAGCTCCACCTTTTCCTATGTTGATCATAGTGCAAAAATTTCCAAATAGTTCTTTGTAGACAGGGATTCAGAGGAAGGTTGATAAATGGCAGGATTAAAACAGATGAAATATTAACCCTGGCAATTAGTAAGAAAGAAAGGGTTTAGCTAGATGAAAATCTTGATAATGGGTAAAAGCTTTTAATCTTACCTTTTTCAGTTTTGTGCCTGCCAGAATAAGTTTGACTTGCACCTCCCCAGCACATCTGCGTGGTGTGAAGTTGTAAAAGAGGAAAAGTATTGCAGTATTAGATCTAGCCCTCAACATTTCTGATATTGCTTGGTGAATCAGATTTTTTTTAAAAAAAAATACTCTGCTATCAAGGCAATGGAGGAGTGAGATTTCCAATGCTGTGAACAATATATACACACGGCACTTTTTCAGCTGATGCTAGAAATCGGAGTAAGACAAACAATAAAAATTATATAGGACCTGAAATTAGAACAATAGAAACAAGAGGCTTTTTGGCAGAGACTTTTTTTTTTGGATTGGGGGATAAACAGCTGGAGAAAAGTCATGGACCTTTATTTTTATGCATGACAACTGCAGTAAGTTTATTATATACATAAAAGTGGAAAGATTTGGCATTACCAATGTGGAGCAATACTTGTGGTCAAGACGATGGAATTTGAAGAGATAACAAAATTCACTTCCTTGATCAGAGAAAAGGCAATAGCTTCATTTATTGCTGATAGAAATCCCTTTATAGATTATTATTTTTTTGCATGGAATGGAAAAAGCAAACTTATGATTTGCAGTGTTGATGATTAGAAAAAAATAGATCATATAAGTTGTTTTTGTAACCATGGTGTAAGAGGTAATTTTGAATTTATACTTGTAAATTGCTTTAAAGGAGATTGGAAACTACTTTTCTCTATTTCTTTTCATTTCTTTCTATATTTTCTTTTTGTACTTCTGGTTTTTCATTGTCATTTGTCTCCTTTCTCTTTTTTTCACTTCATATTAGTTATTCTTAATTATTTTCTGTTTACATTTTTAATAAAAACTATATTAAGAGCCCAGCTCAGCCACAATCTTACCTTTAGTGGAGAGGTGTTCTATTGTGGTCAAGATTAGGCTAAAACAGTGCTTCTCAATTATTTTCTGTTACGCCCCCCCCCCCAGGAAAAAGTAAACATTTCACGCCCCCCCCAACTCTCCCTCGGGATGATTGTTTGCAATATTCGGCACGTTTTCGCTGAAAAAACTCAAGCGCCTTATCAGCGTGATTGAGGTGTAATGTGTTTAAGTGACGCACTTAATTTATTTGGCTTCATGCTGTCCACTGCCAACATTTTTAGACACAGTAAACATACCGGTCTTTCCTCATCTCCCACTGTAGTCACAGTGAAGCCAAGCACTACATACGCTTGGTCATATTTCCTCATCTTAGCTTTCGGGAGACATATTTGTCTCATTATCTCTGTCTCTCTCCTCCTTTCTTTTCATCCCTGTTAAATATTTTTCCATGGTGTCTCTTAAGGGTTTGTTATCTGCACTTCATATCTCCTGCTCTGTGCTGTGTGCTATTGTTCGGTGCAAAAAAACCCTACTCCCTGCAGCAAAAAAAAGCACATTCCCCAGGGTCATGTGCCCCCCCCGGCATCCCTCCGTGGCCCCCCCAGGGGGGCCCACCCCACTATTTGAGAAGCACTGGGCTAAGAGAAAGTGATTTTAATTCATAACAAGTTATCGCTGAATAGCAATTGGGAGTTCAGTCTTTCAAATGGTAGCCAGCAGCATTCTAGGCACTGAAAGAGAATAACATGCTTTCGTTTATCAGTTAAAGGATATTTGGAAACAAGCAATGCAAGAAAGCAAGAAGACATCCAGCATCCCATTCTTCAGAATGGAAGGGTAGTATAGTAAGCTTAAAGGGACTCTAATTTTGAATGATTTGTTAACTAGCTCAGATTCCTTAGACCAGGGGTCTCCAACCTTGGCAACTTTTAAGATTTGTGGAGGCTGAGGAACTCTGGGAGTTGAAGTCCACAAGTCTTAAAGTTGCCAAGGTTGGAGACCCCTGCCTTAGACTACCTCTTTTGTGTACAACAAGAGACAGAATTCAGGGAAGGTGTTTGAATTTTCTTTGTTTTCAGTTATTCTGTTTCTCATGGTCTTACAATGCATTGAAGGGGAAGACTCTCTTCACTGATAATGAGGAAGCCTGAAGCTGGTTGTTTACATAACGTCACTTCAATCTTCAGCAGTTTGAGAACCAACTCTTAAATAAACTTGGCAGAGAACATTTAATTAGTTGTGTGAGGAACCATTTATTTATTTTAAGTGCAGTTTGCTCAATTGTGGATAGTTTGTCTGCTCCTATTCCCTGTTCATCTATCTCTTTGTTTGTTCACACTGTTTACAGATTACTGACTGCTAGCTTTGGAATACAGATCTTAGCGTCAAGTAATTTGTTGCATTTAAACTTTTCTGTCAAATCTTTATTAAAACATCCTTATTTTCCTGATTATGCCAGAGTTGGATTTGTAACCTAGGATCACACATTGCAAAATCACTAGATCTTGGCCACCTAGGAATGATGGCAAAAACTTGGGGCCATTTTTTAAAAAAGTGTTTTTTGGGGGAGGCAAGCATTTCCATTGATTAATTGTTCTGAGTATCAGGAAATTCCTCATTTCAATGTTGGATCACCCTCTGACCACCTTCCACCAGTAACAAGCCCTAACTCATAACTAGAGAAGTGTGGCAGCTGGTGTGGGTATAGGTAACAGATAATCCTCCACTGCTTTCTCTTTGCTATAGATGGGCAGACACAGATGCCTACAAGTTGAAATGCAAATTATTGTTGTCTGGATTCTTCATTTATGATTCAGAGCTTGTAGAATTACATCAGGACTGGCCACACTATCAGGCAGAATTGCAGTTCCAGCAGGAGGGAAGAATAGTGGCAGTCTCTTCATTGAACTTCCTAAACTTCCAATCTGTTCCCCTCCTTTAAAAGATAAAATTATTTGTACCAAGTACACTGATCCATTCTCCTAAAGAGGCTTCCAGTGCCACTTTAGGTACACTGCACGATGTTACCTCATTATGAGTACTGAAATAAGATTCACCGGGTGGTTCAGGAATGTCACGATGTGAATATTGTCAGTTTGTGCATCTCTATGTTTTCTACTGTTTCTTGTATTTATGGTCAAGCAGACGTATGATATATTCTATTACGCATGCCTGCATTCCAGAGGTTTCCTCCTTCCTTCTCTTCCGCCATTTCTGCCGAAAGCAGAAGTGATTTATTCATTAGCCGATAAGATGTAGTTTACTAAGGATTCTTTTTATTACTTTTCTACTGAAATAAATATTTTGTTAATTAGATTTTGAATCTCGGTTTTATTTTCTAATGAGAATGACTTCAAAGCTTTAAAGCTTCAAAGATCCATCGACCTACACGGGGGATTGATTCCCCCCCTCTAACAAGGAAGTTTATGCTATACGAAACAGGGACAACATCCTATATATTGATTCAAGCAATAAATGGTTTTAGGCAAGAACAAAATATCAGGGAGTATTTAACTGGTGACCAGATGATCTACCATCTCAGATTATTTCCAGCAAACTAAATCCTCCTGTTTATCATTGTAGAAATGTTTTTCTCCTGTTTTTCCTCTTTTTTCTACCTAATGTTGTCTGCTCTAGCCACTAGAACATTACATGAAATAGATGATTGATTGATCCATGACACAGATTATGACATTCCTGTTCCAGAAGAATAAATTGCTTCTGGGGGCTGAGACTTTGCTGTCAAGATAAACAGGGTCTGTTGTGTTCAAATAGGGAATTTCTGTATGTTCATTTGTTTGCTTCCCCGTGTGAAGTATAGGGGGAAATGGAAGATTTGAGGATAAAGGTCATGGATAGATGAGTGGCTACTTCTTTGACGCCACAGATTGTTGTTGATCCTTTGGGAATTTCTGAGAATCTTAAATGCAGCAATTCAAGATATTGGCATCCCTTTGCTAGAAATTCAGGGGACCACAGAGAAGTGCAAAATGGTCAAATTCCTAATGGCAATATATAAATGACTTAAATGAAACTGAGAATTCCTCTTGCATATATAAACTCATTGGATCACAATACAGAATGCAGGAAATTAGGCATTTTATTGGGCCTGCAAGCTATTTAAAATGCTGAAAGCTTTTTTGCTACAGGCCCACCAACAAAAAGGTGAACTAAGGAAGTATAGTATTTTTCCATCCTCAGTGAAATTACTTAATAGTTCGAGATGTTGATATTCAAAAGCCTGAACAATTTTGCATAATAAAACACACTCTGCAATTGCATTCATGTAGTTTTCTTCACAATATGGAAGTGATTTGCCATTGCTTTCTCCAGGATGTTTTTCTGATTTCCAAGCATCATCTACAACCCTGTGATTTTCCATTCAAGTATTAATTAGCTCTGACCCTACTTAGCTGTTCAAGACCAGCCAGTTAACTAGATACTGCCAAAATTGTTAAAAGACACCCGCAGGTATAACATTAATTTCTGTCAGTAGAAAATAGTAATGTACTTCATGAGCTAAAAATTGGGGTAATATAAAGCTAAGCATAGATGGCTGCTTGTAATCAGAGCAAATTTAGAGATTTTAAGAAGGGCCTGTAGTTGCTCCTAGAAACCTTTCATTTCCTTTTAAAAGTCACCATAAAAGACCAGTTAGATTACTTCAAATGCAAATGGATTAAGGATTGGTTTTTGAAAAATGCCAGGTCAAAATTGTGAAAATACTTAACCAACAGTTTGACCTAGAATTGGAAGTGAACAGTTATGTTGATGTATACCCAGTTTCTTATCCAAACTGAAAAACTGCCTCCACATTTTATATCATTGGGAAGGTCTCCAAAATACAGCAGTGGATTCTTGACTTTTTGAAACTTCAGAAAACCTCAGCCATCTAATCAGTTTTACATTCCTTGTAAGAACACATTTTCCATGCGTATAATGTAAAAGTTGGCATTGGCTTATACCAGTGATGGCGAACCTTTTTAGGTTCACGTGCCAAAAAGGGGGGGGTGCGCGCGCTAGCACGCGCTCGCATCCCCACGCCCATTCCCTCCCCCCCACGCATGCGCACAACACCCACCCATGCTGCCCCCTGCACATGCGCACACACCCCCACCCCCGCACAAAGGCCTTACCGGAGCCTGGGACGGTAAAAAATGACGAAACGGGCAAACCGGAAGTTCGGAAAAATGCACTTCTGGTTTGTCCGTTTCGTCGTTTTTTGCATTCCGGGGCTTCAGGGAGCTTCCCTGAACCCTCCGGAGTGCAAAAAACAGCTCACCGGCAAACCGGAAGTGCGTTTTTCCGCACTTCCGGTTTGTCTGTTTTGTAGTTTTTTGCATTCCGGGGCTTCAGGGAGCTTCCCTGAACCCTCCGGAGTGCAAAAAACAGCTCACCGGCAAAACGAAAATGCGTTTTTCCTCACTTCCGGTTTGCCGGTGGGCAACGCTCGCGTGCCCTCCGCTATGGCTCCGCGTGCCACCTGTGGCACGCGTGCCATAGGTTCGCCACCACGAGCTTATACCATTCCCAGTTCAAGCAAGTTATTGCTGTCTTCCTCACCACCACACATAGAGGTTATACGCTTCGTCTTTACAACAAGGAGCAGAGCTATAGTCATAACAAGCAAGGGCTTTTCAACAGAAATACAAGGAGTGTGCTTTTAAATAGGGTTCCTTCCCCTCCCTGCATAATAACCAGGTGTCATTGCTTTTTCAAAGAGCTAGACAAACACATGTAACGTGTGTTGAAAATGAGAGTGCCAATAATTTCTTTTTCTTTGGATAGGAGGAGAGACAAGGTGATATCTGTTGACCCAAGAATAAAAATCGTTCAGAAGGCAGGGCATCAAATCCTATTCTTAAAACAGTCCTAGTGGCCAGCTAGAAAGAGAACCTATTACTTTGTTTTGTTTCCTGCCTGGCTTCAGCACTTTAAATCTGACAGAAATGAAGACAGTAGAAAGTCAGCTTCAGGCTGATATGTGAGGATTTGGAGAGTGGACACAGCATGACAACTATATCTTATATAATGTCCTAAGAACACTTATTACTTCTTTAATATATTTTTATTTCCTTTAATTGGCAGGATTGTATTACAGTATCTCTCAATCACCTCTTTGAAGTGATGACTGAGGATTGCTAGCTTTTGATTCCAGGTGACTTTGATTTTACTATCTTTTAACTTTCCTTATTTATTTTGTAAAAGTTAATTCATGCCAGCTTCATTTGCCATGGCTTAAATTACAGCAGATGTGAAAAACTGATACAATAAAAATAATATTGCAGTAACACAAAATTAGAATAATTGGTAGATAATAGTACTGTTAAGGAATGTGAGATGAATGAACGTGCATTGAATAGTAACCCATTGATAACCATGATAATTCCTCCTAGGCAGCTCTGCAAAATAGTGATCTTGCAATCATATAGGTCAGTGGTGGCGAACCTTTTTCGGCTCGCGTGCCAAAAAGGGGGGGCGCTCGCACGCGCTCGCATGCCCACACCCATTCCCTCCCCCCCCCACGCATGCGCACAACACCCCCCATGCTTCCCCCTGCGCATGCGCACACACCCCCACCCCCGCGCAAAGGCTTACCAGAGCCTGGGACGACGAAACCGGCAAACCGGAAGTGCGAAAAAAACGCACTTCCGGTTTGTCGGTATGCTGTTTTTTGCACTCCGGAGGGTTCAGGGAAGCTCCCTGAAGCTCCGGAATGCAAAAAACTACAAAACGGACAAACCGGAAGTGCGGAAAAGTGCACTTCCGGTTTGTCCGTTTTGTAGTTTTTTGCATTCCGGAGCTTCAGGGAGCTTCCCTGAACCCTCCGGAGTGCAAAAAACAGCACACCGGCAAACCGGAAGTGCGTTTTTTCGCACTTCCGGTTTGCCGGTTGGCAACCATCGCGTGCCGGCTTCTATGGCTCCGCGTGCCACCTCTGGCACGCGTGCCATAGGTTCGCCACCACGGATATAGGTTAAAGAGAGAGAAGACCAGGTAGCAGGCTGCACGTATACCTCCAATTGCTTGTTATGCTTTCCCACAGAGCTCCCAGAAATAAAACATGATATTAGTAAACTACAGAGAAATCTTAAATTCAGCCTCTGTTGCTCATTGAAGTGATTTGAACAGGTAGTTGCCCCACAGAGTACTAGGCCTAGCGGTGGGTTGCTCTCAGTTTGGCCCGGTTCTGCGAACCGGTAGCGGTGATGGGAGGCCCCGTCCACCTGCCCGGGATGTTTCTGCGCATGCACAGAAGCGTCGCGTGCGCAAGCCTGCAAGTGCACGCACACGAGTTAACCGGTAGCGATGGGATTTACAACCCACTACTGACTAGGCCCTAAACTGTATGGGCTTCAAAATTCAGTATCAGTATCTTGAATTGTGCTCTAGCTAATTAGAAGCCGATGCAATTCTTTCAGTATTGTGAACCTGTTTTTTCTATAGAAGTACATCACTGTATGTACTTCATCTCAGTCTCAGAATACAACTATATCCTTACCAGCAGCATCTCCATCATATCTGGATTTTGTTTCAATTTGTTTTCAATCATCTAGTTCATTATTAAGGCATTGCTCCTTTGGAAGCGCTCAAGGCATTGCTCCTTTGGAAGGTAAAAAATAGTAGAACTGAGTATATTAGTCACATGATTACTCATTTAATGACCACATCACTTAGTGACAGAAGTTCCAGTCCCAATTGTGATTGTAAAACGAGAACTACTTGTAGAGTGGCACTGCCTACAACTGGCACAAATTACCCAGTAGGGCAACGAAACAGTTTCAGTACCATAATCCAGACAAAACTCTGGTTGAAATGGGTTCAGAATCCTGTCATAAATGGAGCTGTAAGGCCACCATGTTTTCAATGAGCATTCAAGAATGGAACATTTGAGATATGGGCCTACAACAGAAAAATCTTCCAGGTGAAAGGGTTTTTTTTTAGTGAAGTTTTATATCTGACTCTTGTAACATGGTTTTCACTCAAGGAGTTATAATCACCTCCTTAATTCTGAGCCTGATTAATTTAATCTAATGGTTGTGTGGATTTTTGAGTCCTAGATATGGTAGTGCTAATTCAGTTCCAAACTGAAAAAGAATTCTGTATTTTGTAAGATGCAAGGTCTTCACCCAATACACCTTGGCCAGTAACACTTTACTTCTGATGTTTTATTAAAATAATAAATATTAAATAGTACCTGTCTACAATTTTAAAATGAATACAAAAAATAAACCCAAAGATGATTTTAATTAGTTATTATATTTTTAAAGAAATGTAAACATATCTTTGTCCTCTATTTCTGATATTGTGTCTCTAAGTGAAATAATACTTTTGAAGGGAGTAACAAGATAATGAGCTGATCATAACAAAGATGCATGGTTTCTTAGAGATATGCCTGCTCTTATAGAAATCCTTTTTACATCAGGCTGAATAATATGTAAAAACTCAACAGCCCAGGTTGTGAATTTAGGATGAAAATATAACTTTAAACCAGGTTTCTTGTCATTTACATATGATAAAGATGTGAATCGCCTATCTATCCATTTTTATTTATTTATATATTTTTGTGGAAAACCAGGGAGTTTTTTGTGCCGTCAACATTTCCCTCATGGAATTCATAATATGCAGTTTAAAAACAACTCAGCCATTTAATTTTAATATCAATATTTATTTGAATCAAGCATATTTAATTCAGATTCAAGGGGCCAGCTTTTTCATTTTAATTGCATGCTATATTTCATTTCTCCATTTTGGAACGTTACACTTCTCAGATGCCGGTGGCAAAGAAACATATGAAGTTAAAGGTTAAAAAATTGTAACAGAACAAAAATTAAACAAAATATTGGCATTCCACAACACACTTTACTGCTGATGTATTACTGGGGAAATTAAATAGCACATGTCTACAACTTTAAAATGAATAGCTTATTTCCATTTATAAAGTAACACATCTAGTATACTTAACCTTTCAAAGCTGAGATGAAAAAATAAACACAAAGATGATGATTTTAATTAGTTATTAGATTTTTAAAGAAGGTATAATAAACAAGCTAAGCATAAGAGCTTCTGACTTCGGGAATTCTTTCCACTCCTTCTTCCTGAAGCCATTGCACTGTGTGCGTGTGTCTGTTTGTCTGTGTTGTGGGTAGATGTGATGTGTGTTATCCCTTAGAATGACAACAGTGTTCCTGGGCAAATATGCACCAAGAAGCACAAGAACACTTGCATAATGCTGCTTTAGGGCAAGTGACCAGAAAATAATCTTTCTCTTGTAACTTCTCTCCCTATTCCAAATTTGGTCCCATTATCTTCACTTTGCAGAGATTGATTGACCTGAAAGATTGACCTGAGTTCCTTTACTTACTTTCAAGATTCCATTGGGTTGGAAAGAATGACAAGAAAGGAAAGGCATATCAAATATAACTTCTGGAATTTTTGTTTTTCTTGACTTATAGCATAAGTCAGGCTATCCATTGGTTATAGATCAGGTATCATCATTAGTATGTTAATGATATCAAATTGTACATCTCGGTGCTGAGACAACTAAATGATGCTGATAAAAACCTGTCCCAGGACTGGATCAGGGGTGGGTTCTAACTTACCTCACTGCCGCGCTTCACGTGCGCGCGCATGCGCAGTGGCAAAAAAATCCAAAAAAATTCCAAAAAAAGCCAAAAACAAGTTGGCGACACATGTGCAGTGCTGGAAACGTGGCTTCTGCGCATGCACAGAAAAAAAACCCAAAAACAAATTCCCCCCCAAAAATTTTTTAAAAAACCGAATTTTTTTTTTTTAAAAAAGATGGCAGGGCCCACCGACTAACACCGACCGAACTGGTTCCATGATGTCACTGTGACATCACCAGTGGTTTGCTACTGATTCGGGCAAACCGGTCCAAACCGGGAGGAACCCAGAACTGGATGCTGTGTGAATCTGGTCGGGGAGAAACAGGCTTAGATTCAATACTGAGAAGAACGGAATTCAGTCCTCCCACCCCTGGTTCTGGAGATCTTCCATCCTTAGTTTTGGAAGCAGCTGCACTTCTCCATTAACTGTGGTGTGCAACTTGGGGGTCATTGTGGACACATGGCTTGTTCTCAAAGAGCAGGTGGCAGTTCTGGCCAAGAGGAACTTTGCACAAGCACACCTGATGTGGCAGTATGCACTGGGAACTACTTCAGATAATCACTCATGCACTTCTCACTTCACATTGAATTATTGCAACTCACTCTGGGACTGTCCACGAAGATTGTTCAGAAGCTGCAGCTGGTACGGAATCTGGTGGTGCAGGCAGCATTGAGCTTGCCTCATTATGCCCTTTGTGACCTCACTGTTCTGTAAATTGCACTAGTTATCAATTTATTTCCAGGGACAAATCAAGGTGCTGGATACCATCTTTAAAGCCCTATGTGGCATAAGACCTGGCCATTTGAAGGATTCCTTATCACCAATTGTTTTTGTCTGCCAGTGCAATCAGGTGGTGTGGGCACACTCCGTTGTCATCTTGTGGAGCCAGGAAGCATGCATTCTCTGTTGAGCTGCCTACCCTCTGGAATATTACTATCCCAGAGGTCCAAATGTCTCCCAACTCAATGAAGTTCAGGAAACTAACTATTCTTATAGCTTCTGAAACATAGCAAAGACTGAGCTTCTGTTTGACCAGCTATTCTTGGTTTTATATTGCTCTGGACATTTGAACATGATTCTTTTTTTGTGTTTTGTATCCTTTTTAAAATTTTAACTGTAAGTCAGGTGGCCTATAAATTGTAGAAATAAATATTTCTATATTTTTCCGTACATGTTACATGTTTTGTATTTATACATGCAGTGGGAATTTCAGAGCCACATGAATATCAAGGATAATTGGGAGTGGGCTTAGAGTCAAGATATATGAATGATTGCATCTCCCAAAGATAATTTTTTCCTATAATTTTTTTTTCTCTATAGTCCCTGCCTGGCTCCAGACCATTTTCAAATTAATCTTTACTTTTCTGGCTTCTCCCACCTACCAATTTGTTCCAAATCTCTTCTGATTTTGGGAATTTTATATTCAATAAATAAACATTTAGAAAATACATGGATGCTATGAAATGATGTGACAAGTGAAAGTTTGAACAATATATAACTTTATATGTACTAATTCTTTTGCATTTTTATAGATTCCATATATCTAATGACAATAGAGATCTACCATTGTCATTAGATATGACATATCTATATATTAGCAAGATGATCATCGGGTGTGATACTTTGTTTTATGTTTGGTTTTGTCTTGATTTACATATGAACTCAGTCATTCTGAATGATAAATAATGAGTTATTTCTAATTATCTGTTTTCACTCAGAAAAAGCACTATTTTTCAATAAATTGTAGTAAATAAAATTATTTTCACAAAACAGGTACACACATTGATATGTTATATCAAACACCAGGTCAACTGTAAAATTACAAGTTAATTTTTCCCCTTAGTCATAGTTGTTTCTGATTGTTGTCGTACCCCAGTTTTAAGACAGATCAACCATGACAACAAATTTTCTGCATTTATCATTGTAGGATGAGAATTTATCCTTTTTTCACACTAAGTTGCTTTGGAAAAAGAATGGCAACAAGGCAAAAACAAGCGGGCATGACATCCACAGAAGACAACCTGTCTTTTGCCAAA
The DNA here is from genome assembly GCA_023053685.1 of Diadophis punctatus similis. Classification (NCBI taxonomy): domain Eukaryota; kingdom Metazoa; phylum Chordata; class Lepidosauria; order Squamata; family Dipsadidae; genus Diadophis; species Diadophis punctatus. The sequence goes on from JALIGW010000004.1 coordinate 29,569,703, forward strand.
TAGAGAGAGGAGTAGTTAATTTTCAACAATGTGTTCAATTGCTGGGGGATTTTTTTGGGAAACAACAGCAAGCTGTTGCAAAACAGCTGGAGAATGGACATCATAGCAGTATAGAAGTCCCTAATTAATATCTATTCTGATAGAAACAGACAGCACTGAGCCTTTTGAAACCTGTGAATGACCGGCTGAATTCATATATATTTCTGTCCAATAGAAAAAAAATAGATTGGTTTATTTACTTAAAATATGTATATAGCCATTCCACACACCATTTTATATCAAACTCTGGGAATCTCCCAAATGACTTTTAAATTGCATCCTTAAATATTTTCATTTTCTTAGAGGGAAATTAATGTCCCTTCAGCCTGCTTTGCTTCAGACACAGTATTCAAATGTCAAATATGAGAGTTTGCACTGTCCCCATCTATAAAGGTACAAAATCAAACCATTTTCAGTAAAAATACTGTTTTCTGTGGTTTCTTCCATTTCCAAGATCACAGGCTCCCAGAAAATACCATTAAGGAACCTGTCTCAAAGCTCAATTATTTTTTATCCTTCTTTCAAGTCATACAAGGTAATTGTTTGGCATGCATGCTTGAAAATATATACCATATATGTATTTAATAGCGTTTATTCTCGTGGCAGCAGGAAAAGCTCAATTTTGTCAGCATTTTGTTCTGCTTAGTTGAAAATAGATAACTGCACAGAAACACATTAAACATGAGGCAGTCAACAACTTCCCCTGATGATACTTCCATTTAGAAGTAAATAAACATTCATGCAAGCAACTGACAAGCAACACTCAATTAATGATAAACATTCATCATATACTTTACATTGCCTCTGAGAAGTTAATGAGACTACACATTATACAAATAGCTGGCAGAATTGAATCAGAAAAGAAGTTGCCTTTAATCCATGGTTAAAATATTTTTTAACCAAATATAAAAATTATAATGTAAACTTTTTGCATCCAAATATAGATATTTGTCTGATTGTTACTCATTTGTAAATTTCTAATAATCCCTAAAATATGATTGCAATCCCAACCAACCAACTAAGCAGACAGCTTACTTTGAACTCTGTAAAATGCTCTCATGTACAAAATGTATTTCAAGTTAAGAATGCAAAAGATATATTCCATTTTACAAAAGTCATTTCTGTCCTTCAAGGGAAAAAGTGATATTTCAAAAATAGTGTTTAATGTTTTGTGTTCTGCAGATATATATAAGAATATAAACCAAGACTCAGAAGTTGATGCTAAAATCTCAATCAAGATAGAAAATCAACATGTTCAAATGCTGTTCTCATTAATAATATTGATAATATGATTGCCCTAAAATTAACTGTTAAATGTTTAGGGGGGGAAATAGAAAATTTGAAATCAGAGTTTTCTTATTACAAACAGGTAATGCATGCACCTTTATATGATCATACATATAAGTATTTTTGCACTAGTGATTCCTCATCCTCCTTTACTATTGTTGGAGCTAAAAGCCTGTTGGGACATTCAAAAATACTTTTTCATTTTCTTAAGAGAATGTCCCAGTGAGATGGGTACAAATAAAATCACTTCACTTTGAACTTTCAATTTCCTTTACAGCTTTGCAGGGTTATTGTTCCGATTGTATCCTTCGTGGATTTAAATCACCATGCCAATATAGCAATAAAGTTCTATTCATATGGGAGAGCTCTTAATCAGCCTTACTGATTAAGGTTGACTCAGCCTTCCATCCTTCCGAGGTCAGTAAAATGAGGACCCAGATTGTTGGGGGCAATATGCTGATTCTGTAAACTGCTTATAGATGGCTGTAAAGCACTGTGAAGCGGTATATAAGTCTAAGTGCTATTGCTATTGCTACTTCTCCCAATCCCCTCTTCTTTCAAAAATTGGATATAAAACAGCAATTTCCAAAGAAGCTGTCTTTCCCACTTCACATTCCACTGGGTTACTCTAATTATGCATGGTACCTATTGGGCTAGCAGCAGATAGATCAACATTACAAGGATGCTGAGAAATAATTTGCTTTTATTTTCTTTTTGGGGTGTGAGAATGGTTTGTAGACACATACTTCCTTGAGACCTTTTCAAAGGATTTTCAAAGCAACTGACTAACTGTGAAAACATAAATTTTCACCTTGCTGAGATAGTAAAGGAAGTAATCTAGAAGATGGACAGCAAGTTCCATGGGTTACTTCATTTGGGTTCAAACAAGATGTATTAGTTGATTATTAATTCATTTGTAATCCATTAATTATATATCCATTTATATTGTCATTCATTTCATATGATGACTCTGGGCAACAAATACAACTGAATGTAACAATAAGGAATAAAATAAAAACAACATAGTAAAAACAGAAAATTAAATGAAGGCAACTACGTGGCCATATAAATCTTTTAAATAGAGGGATAGATGATAGATGATAGATGATAGATAGATAGATAGATAGATAGATAGATAGATAGATAGATAGATAGATAGATAGATAGATAGATAGATAGATAGATAGATAGATCAACAATAAATCTCATAAGCTTGACCAACCATTTATGTGTAGTGCATAACATAGAAAGGTAGTGCTCAGGATATTAATGACTGCTCAGTCTAATTAATCCTAATTACTCCTTTGAGGAACACTTAGAGACATTCACGCAGAAAAAGATGAATGTCTTGTTTTAGACTACTTTAGAGATATATCCAAGGAATTATTTTTTAAAAATGAAAACCACTGCAAAAAAATAAGATGTAAATCACAATTTATTTTCCACAGCAAAAATATAATAGGTACATATATTAGTGTGAGTGTGTACATATATATACATATATAAAGACATTTATTTTTGTGCAAGTAAACTCGAAAATATGTCAAGCACATTAGTAAAATAGAATATATAACTCATCTTATACTACCTCATTGTGAGCCAGTTTGAGTTCTATATTTTCATATGGTCATCTTTAGCAGTTTGGGGAGCTGCAAAAAATTGGTTCATATTTTGAACGGAAACTACCATATTTGCCAATTCACTACCTATAGTACGTAACTCCTGTGCCACACTGCAGAAGTCCCCTCTTAGTCCACAAACGGCATTTTTAATTTCTTCCAAAATGGTCATATTTTTTTCCTCAGCACTCAAAGGAAAGAGATCTGGGTCAGGAGGAAGATTTGTGGCTGGAGGTACAGGATTAGATCCAGCAAGTACTTCCTCCACTAAATTGTTTGCCCAGCTTTCACCAGCAGCATGACAAGTTCTGCTCCTAAAGCTATCATTTTTCTCAACAGAACATTTTGAATTATCAGGTAGTAGGCTTAAAATGCTAGCACTGTCATCTACATCAGACACTGGGCAAGGAGAAAAAGAATGTGCAATCCGTTCCTTGAGATCTTTAAAGAAAACGGAAGGTAATCCATGTGGTGAAGGCAAGTAGGAGGGTCCATGGGGTGCAACAGAATAGGGCTGAGGGGTGTTGTTTGGTACGGCTGATTCTGGGGATGAGATGGAGAAAGTAGAAAAGGAAGAAGTTGTTCCCATGGAGCTGGCAGAATCTAAAAAAAATATACACATATATATTGATACAAAAAAAAGATCATTGTTTGCCAAAACAATTCATATTTAACATTTCTTTATGTTTTGTTAATTATAAATCTAAGCACCTTAATTTACAATACACTATATAAAATAAACAACACAATTAAGCTACCAATAAAGAAGAATATTTTTAGCTCAATGTTGAAATGAGGGGTCCTTGGTGCTCTCTGAGCTTCCTAGTTTGGATAATGAGACATCTGCAGGAAAACAACCAAGCTCAGAGAGCACCAAGGACCCTACAATTAAGTTAAAACAATAGAATATGAGATTTAAAATATTTACATTTTTATATTTTTGTATCCTCAATGGATAATCTTGAGATGCAAGGGGCATATTTATTTGTATTATTGAACAGGTAAGTTGAAACAAAATTTCTTTTGAAATAGCAATATAGTCGCTATAAAATGCCTGGAAGTGATCAGGCTCGGCAACCATATCTAATCACTAATTTAAATCCTTCTGTCTCCCATATGCAAAGATGCACCTATGTCACTTGAGTCAATGAATGGGGGTGGGGGACTAAGATGGCTTTGAATATTGTATTAAAGTTGTAAAATTAATAACTAATACTCCTCCTTACATCCTCCTCCAAATGGTGTTCAATGCTTTACAACTTATTACTAAATCAAAAGTCAAATAAACAGTTGTTGCCAACTGAGAGAAGTTAAAAATGTTACGAATAAACATTACTTTGGGAAATCAATTAAAAATCCTAATAACTCTGCTTTGAGTTGACAATGAAAATACAGAAGTGGTCTGACTTTTAGGATCAACCATCAAGAGTAAACAAGGAACAAGCAGTCAGGAAATAGGCTGCAAACTAGCCCATGAAAGAGCAGCCAAGATGTCCTTTGAAAAGATATTCAGATGCCATGATGTATCTGTCCCTATAAAGTTCAAAATAATGTGAACAATGGACTTTGAAGAAGCCAGATAGGAAGAATATTGATCTTTTTGAACTTTGTTTGAGAAGACTCCTGAGAACACCTTGGACAGCCAAGAAAACAAACAAATGGATCATTGAATAAATCAACCAAGAGTTCTTACTCAAGGCACACATAGCAAGGTCAAATATGCTTATTTTGGAGACATTATGCAAAGATCTAGCTCTCTGGAGAAGGCTCTAATGCTGGGAAAGATGGAAGGAAAAATGAGGACCAAAGGTGGATGAATTCAGTTATGGTGGTGATGAGAGCACTATTGAAAGATCTCAAAGTCTAAGGTAGAGACAGACCATCATGGAGAAAATCTGCTTATCTGGTCACCAAGGATCAATACTGAATTATGTCAAGGAAAACAGGACTCTTATGGTTTCCTCCCTTAAAAATAAGATTTAAGAGTTATTCTATATACCATATATACAGACAATGTCATTAATCCCTATACTACCCAAAATAAAAGCAGAATTAAAGACAATTATATATATAAATATTATATGGAATGATTGAAATTATCAAGATATTAGTTCATCCACTACACAAGGAAGATGACACAATTCACAACTACATAGTCCTAAAACCAGGGGTGGGTTGTGGTTTTCTTCGCTGCCGGTTCGCTCCTTGACACGCCGCCTGGGGGCGCATATGTGCAGTGCTAAAAAACAAGCTTCTGCTCATGCGCAGAAGCAAAAAACAGTTTCTGCATGTGCTCAGAAGCAAAAAACAAGATGGTGGCGCCTACGGCACCACCAAGAGAGCCAGATCAGGGGCATGGCAGGCCTGGGTCGCTGCTGGTTCTAGCGACCCAGGCCACCGAGTTACTACCGGTTCCATAGAACCGATCCGAACCGGGAGGAACCCACCTCTGCCTAAAACCACTCCTTGAAAAGTTATGGTAGTATCCTACTATTATTACTAAGTCCTTCCTCAAGTCATAGGTACTCAAGTAGTCTCAGTGTGTTACTCATAATCGTGTCCCACTCTTCACAAGCTAATAGAGGAGCAGAAAATTAGAAAACACCGCCAAATGAATCCTAGCTCTGAAAGATTTGTTTTTAGGTTTCCCACTACATCAGCAATACTCAAGAACTGACTTTTTCAAAAATCTCATCTAGATTGTAGCTGAAAATTATACTACATCTGTACTCCAAAAATTCAGATGACCATAAAATCTCAGCAGTTTTCTATTCCTGCGTACTCCAGATTTTGGTAACTTACAAGTTATCTACTTGCGGTATTGTAGCTCATTTTTGTTACTGAAAGGAATTCTTAGCTTGAGACTAATAAAAAAAAAAACTAACTAGAGGTAGTTCTCACTACCAACCATTCAGTGGTTTGAAATTACAAAGGTGCTGAGAAATGAGACTTACAGCTGGTCCTCAAAGTTGCAGCTGCGGCATCATCCCCAGAATCACATGACTGGGATTCAGATGCTTGACAACCAGCACACATTTATGACAGTTACAGCATCTGTGATCACACAATTTCTGTTTGCAACCTACCCAGGCTTCTGACAAGCAAAGTTAAGGGAGAAGCCAGCAGGAAGTTGCGAGTTGTGCATATGTGATATGCTTAACAACCACTGGTGATTCGCTTAACAACCACAGCCAGAATTGACAGTCACATGACATTGCACTTAACAAGTGTGCCACTTAGTAACAAAGTTTCCAGTCCCTATTGCGGTCAATAAATGAGGACTATCTATATACAAATATGATATTATAAAATAACTATCATAAGGGCTAAGTAATCAAAGCATTATTTTAAAATGTATATAGAATGAAAGTCTGCTTTCTAGTATTATTTAAAAAGCATGACAGTTTTGGAAAACTAAAAAGCAAGACTGGGAGCCAAAACACCATAATTAAACATGGAAATGAGAAACTCACCTGGTCTGGGGGCAGGATCACCACTCAAACCAACTGCCTCTACAATGCTTGGTGTTAAAAAGTGGAGGTTTCGTAAGCTAGCTACATTAGACCCAGAGTACTGCTGAGTTGCTGGAGAGGCTTTCAGGGTATTTGTCATAGAGGTTCCTAGAGGATCAAAGGTTTGAAAGGTGGGAGATTTATAAATGGTCTCAACAGAGGCCCTGGTATGACAACAAGCCAAATCAGACTTGGGGACTTGCTGTTTGTTAATAGTGACAAACTCCTCTGGACTCGATGACCAAAGATCAAGCAAAGTTGTGGCAACTTGATGACTATTTAAGCTTGATGGCCTCTTTGGAGAAGATTTCAGCATAACTCTGGAAACAACTGGATTATTCGATTTTCTGCCTGAATCCCACGTTTGCAAAGAGAGCGGATTTCTTTCTGATGGATTCAAAACAGTACCTGGAATTAGAAGTTAGTGGTTAATCATTTTAATTACCTAGGTTTCCCTTACTGCCAAGTTATATGGTGACTTAAAATAAAGCTTGATAATAATAACAAAAATAATAGAAAACAAAATAAAAGTTTACACATGTTGCAGATAAAAGAAAATGCCTATGTTTCTTTGTGCAGTGAAAGGTTTTTGGTTAACGAGAAATCTTCATAATGATGACTGACTAAATTTATAAAGATATTAAATGAAATAGTCAGATTGCAACGATTTCTTCACACATACTGTATAAACACAATATACACATGGAAAACATAAGAAACTAGTATAAACCCTTTTTTTAAAACAAAATTTTACAAAATTGCAGTCAAACTAATTTGGATTTGTGCAAATTTGAAGGCATATTTAAAGAAAGATAGAAACCAGTTATTTTATGTTCAAGTTTTAAAGTCTATAATAAATTAATTAATTTGTTATTTCAGAGATAAAAGGGCATATACAATCATTAAGTTATCTATATGATCAGTATGATTTTATCACTCTTGTTAGCTTGTTATTACTTTATTGAAATCATAAGGAGTGCCAATCCTGTTATGTCATTGGCAAACCCCCATATAAACAGAAGGCAGGCAATTTGTAGGAGAAGGTGAATATACCATAAAATCTTCATTTTAGGAACAGAAAGGTTGAAAACCCCTGGTGTGGATTCAAAATATTTTACTTGTTCACAGATGCATGCATTATTCTACCACAGAAAAAATATCAAGGGTAGGAAGCTATTATACTGTCAGGGTTTTTCATTCAAAATTTAAGATCTTTTTCTAAACTCAGGGGAATAAGCATATCTTTCTTATGGTTTGTGGGATGTTGGCCCAGGAACTAAAAGACTGCAGACTTTATCTATTAAAAATTCTTGACACACTGGTCCATTATTTAAGAAATCAAAATGTTGACAGAATAGCTTTATTAAAGATTCCAAAAGCTACAAAATATCTCAGGCAATTTAATGGAATTCTTTTTCACTTTGTCTACCACACTTTTTAAAAAGTATAAAAAAGGAGATCAGGATATTCAGGGCCATAGAAAAATGTGCAGTGTGGACCATGGAATTGAATCATGTTATTGTTTCAAGAATATAGAAATGTAACATTGGAATTACATTTTTAAAATCTTACAATTCATCAGATTTAGCATATGAGATAGGATAATCTCTCTCTCTCTCTCTCTCTCTCTCTCTCTCTCTCTCTCTCTCTCTCTCTCTCTCTCTCTCTCTCTCTCTCTCATTTTCTACTGGCTCCAAAGTGGTATACTTGGACTCTCAGTCAATATATTGTCAACCACATTGCTTCTCAAATGATAATTATCCAACCTTCAATGAATCTTTTGGAAACAGTTTTTAAGACTTGGAAAAAGTCAGTTAATTAATTTTATTAATGTTTTCTCTCTTTCCATATACAGTACATAAATAAATAAATATACACTATTGACAACAGTTAAACAGATAATTATCTATTACAATAAATTATGTCCTATAATCATTCCCAGTGATTTGCTGTAAATTTTTGCCATTTCAAAATTAATTTGACCTGGAGATACCTTGTTATTTTAAGGCTAGCTTCATGTGATGCCTTATAACCAATCACTGTAACTATACTTTATATCTGTCATTATGAGCTGTAATAATACTATATTCAAATCTTTCTTGCTTAAACTGTACACTGATTTAGTGAATATAATATAGCTTTAAAGACTATCTATCCTATTTAAATGCTAATCATCTAGCAGAGGTTTTCTTCCCAGAAATCAGTATATCAGTTTTATTCAAAAACCTATTACAGGGTACAAATTCCAGATAGAAAAAGAATCCTCAGAAGTGATAAGGGAGGTAGGCCAGACAGGAAATAGACCAGATGAGCTAATTGGACTTTATTGTAAGGCCACATTAATAGAATCTTGCAAGTCTGAAAGTACAAATCTCCCACAATTTTTTTTTTTTGCAGCATGATAATTTAGAAATGACTGTTTATTTCTCTGCCTGTTATGCAGCTGCTGGCTCACACACAAACACACACACACACATAAACACTTTTATCCACTAGGCAGCATCTTTTTCTCTGTCTCTCAAGGTCATTCCCATGTACCATTACATTAGGAAATATGACATGTGAGAAGATTTTATTTACAGTATAAGATGAAATCACAGAATTAAGAAATACCACACACCATTAATATAGATACAAGTATATGCACACACCTACTCACATATATTTAAAAGGGAGAAACCCTATAAAGTTAACATTGCATAGAAGGGGTGAAATAGTTTCAATAAGCTAAGACTATACTGTAAATAAATAAAAAATGCTACTGCCTTTGAAACACATGTGAATTGGTTATTAAATAAGAACACCTCAATCTTCTTATCATGATTGGAATTTATCAAACAAAGGAGCAGTGTATTAACTTTAATTGACAGTGCATGTATAATGAGGGCACTTTAAAAGGATGTACAAAACAAACTCAACTTCTATATTTGAGCAGATACATACTGTAGAAAAGCCTCAAATGGAAGACTGGCATTTTGAGGATGATTTATCATATGCTGTCAAATCTGGTCTGAGCACTTCAACCATTTGAAACATATCAAATAGACTGTGGAAGACTGAGTTGATTGTCCACTTACAATTTTTCCCCAGGGTTCCAGGACTTAAACTATGGCACAGGGTCAAGTTATGCCTAGAGCCACCTCTCTCTTAAGACAGCTATCTGTCCCATCAGATCAAATAGGGTGGGCAAGCTCCTAGCACCTACCTTTAAACATTACCATCCTGTGTGCTTTTCTGTGGCAGGTCCTGCCCTATGGACCACCCTTCCCCTAGACATTTAGCAGACCTCTACTCTCCTAGCCTTCTGAAAAGCATTAAGACCTGGCTTTTATTCCAAACATTGGGATAGAATGAAGTGAATGAGAGGATTTAATGAAGGACCACATGTGGAGGTTCAACTTTGGTGCCAACTTTTTAATGTTTATGGTTTTAACATATAAACGTATCGTTGCAGTTTATTATTGATATTCTTTGACTTGTTGATTGGGAACTTCCCAGAATTCGATATAAAATGGACAGATATAAAATAAATAAAATAAAATAAAGATGCAAGAAAAAATATTGTTGAATTAATTTCCTCCAAAAATGTTATTGGAAAATGGAGTCAAAGTCTGCCTTTAAGTTGATAAAGGCAACAAAAAGAGCTCTATTCAGAAAAATGATATTTCTCTCACAAATGATGCAACATTAGGCACTGATTTATTGTAGAATGTCCATTTCTAAAAGCTGCCTATTCTGGCAGTGGTACTTTAGCCAAGAGCCTACATTGTTAATACACAGTAGCTGTTTGGCTGCCTAAGACTGCTAGTCTGTTCAGTTCATGTTCATGCGCTATCCAGAAGTGCACCACAGGGGGTAAACTATCTCTGCACTTAGAATGGCTAATATATTTTATTCACTTTAGTCATATTTATACAGATACCTTTATTTTCATTTGGCTGTTTTTACCATAGTTTATCTTACTGTATGCTGGTCATTACCAAAAGAAAAGTTTCTTTCCTGATTGGAAATTTTTAAACAACATTCAACGTATTTTCTTTTTGTTCGTTTTTTTTTGTTTAAAATGTTGTTTTATATCTGTAAGCTGCCTTGAGTCACCATAAACGAATAGGCGGCAATATAAATTCAATAAATAAATAAATAAATAAATAAATAAATAAATAAATAAATAAATAAATAAATAAATAAATAAATAAATAAATAAATAAATAAATAAATAAATAAATAAATAAATAAATAAATAAATATTAATAATATTGAATCAGATTTCTTTTTCTTCTGCACCTTCTAGTCAGACTTAACTCCTGTCAACTACATGGACAAATATCTAAAGCTTTCTTGAACCATTTCCAGAGGTGGCTTCCGTTGCCTTCTCGTTTGTGTTAAGACTGGCTGCCCCATAATCAACCCACTGGCAAGGTGCCTAAAACAGGACTAAATTAAAGTTTCCATAGTCCCAGTCCAACAACTTAACTACTAGAGAAAATTGGCTCACTGAGTTGGGAATACTTATTTTATGTTTAATTTTACTTTGTAAATGTAAATGTATGATTTAGTTACATTACATAGAGGAATATGTGAAAAATGGTTCCTTGGTATCATCTGACCTTTCTGAGTACAATATTCATAAGTGAATAGATGCTCCCAACCACCACAATCTATAGGATGAGATTGCCTTATGCAGTTTTCGTATTGATTGGGTTCTATCCAGAGTTTGATATAAGATGGGCAGCTATATAACTATTTTAAATAAATAAAATGAAGCATACACTTTCTTCAGTTATTATATGTATTGCCTCTATGGATTGTGAGGAAGGGCTGGGATAAGGCATTGTCAAGTCAATTGAAAAATCTTCCATATACAACCTCTTCATCTGCATGAAGTAAGGTTATACTCTTAAATTTATGTATGTATGCATGCAATATACATACCGTATTTTTCAGAGTATAAGATGCACCGAAATATAAGATGCACCTTAGTTTTGGGGGAGGAAAACAAGGAAAAAAGGCCTCTGCCTCCAAGCAATTTGCCAAACAGCAAACAGCACAGATGATATACACTGTTTGCTGTGTATTTCTGTGCATGTGTGCCTGACCCATAGAAATAGCAAAGAATTGGAGAAATGTACATTATGCCAGAAAGTTTTCTTAAATGTAGTCACACTAACTCTTCCCAATTATTTAAATAGAACTACTCCAAGGTAACTAAACTCTAATACTAAACAGGACACTGTTACATTTCATACTATACTTGTACAGCGCTGTTAAAATTAATTAAAATTTCTGGAAGTATACATTATTCTCTATTATTTAAAAGAAGATACAATAGCACCGGGCCTCTTCAGAGCAAGCATTTATTTTAAAAAGTTTCTTTATTTTGTTAAGTTGTCTAGATTTACAGGGATCTCCAACCTTGGCAACTTTAAGACTTGTGGACTTCAACTCCCAGAATTCCACAGCCAGCAAAGCTAACAAAGCTGGCTGTTGAATTCTGGGAGTTGAAGTCCACAAGTCTTAAAGTTGCCAAGGTTGGAGACCCCTGGCCCTAGAACAATAATAAAGCAGCCTTTAAAAAATAAGTCTAATAATTTGAACATTCTACAGACATTTATAGTTATTCACTTACCCCCTTCCATCCAGTTCAGCAAAAAACAAAAATCTGCGTGTCTCTCCTAGCTATTTGCCTCTTTGCAGTTAGTTTCACTTTCATTTTCCCACATGGCAAACCTAATCAGCTGTAGGTCGGGAACCTGCTACTGACTTGCTTGGCTTTACAGGCTCTTTCCTCTTTGCTGCAAACAGGTAAATTGCTGGAAGACAGAGGCCAAAGGGTGGGGGTGGCTGGGTGGGTGGGTCTGCATTCGGTATATAAGACGCACCCAAGTTTTCACCCTCTTTTGGGGGGTAAAAAAGTGCGTCTTATACTCTGAAAAATATGGGTACATATATATATATATACACACACACACACACACACACACACACATGTATAGACTGTATATATATCTATGTATGTATGTATGTATGTATATTGCATGCATGCATATGTGTGTATGTATATGTATACATACATACGTATGTATGTATGTATGTATACATATACAAAACACACACACACACATATGCACATACGCACACGCACACACATTTATATGGCCTCCCATCTTGCAGGAGTAAATCTGTGATGTACAAAAATTAAAAACTCAAGAGCTGCAAACCCATGATGCCCAAGGTGAATAATAAATCACATCAACAACAGAGTTTGCCTAACTTCTTGGTCCAGATGTCTTGGAAAACAAGGCACCCTGGATATTCAGGGTGATGCTGTTCAACAAGGCAGGTACTGCCACTGAGAAGGCATAATTCCTAGGTCAATTAAGGTGACATTATTATGATTATTGTGTTGCTTTACATGTACACTGAGTGCTTTTTGTACTGGAGACAAGTTCCTTGTGTGTGCAATCGCACTTGGCCAAATAAAGTATTCAATTCAATTGATTAATAAAAGGAATCTAAAGCATGTCCCTTCTGCTAGATGTGTGAGATGAGCAGAAACAACTGGAGAAAGATGGCCTCCTATACCATATAGTGCTTTATAAAGTTGTTCACATTCACTTGAGTTGAAATCTTACTGTACAAGTGAAATTATTTCACAGATAATCCAACAAATACCTAGAATAATCCTCACAGCAGCCCTGCATGTATTTGTGAGCTTTCTTTTTCCAGAAAACAATTGTGACACAACTTTATTAAAGCTTCTGTATATCATTAACCTTTCTCTATATGAAATTCATACTCTGGCTTAAACTGTACGTGATTTAAACAAAACAAAACAAAACAAAACAACAACCAGTAGGAAAATGTGAGATAGACAGCATCACCACCGGATGGATTTGTAACTGGTTGACAAATCACACTCAACTTGTAATCCTTAATGGAACTACATTAAGGTGACCAGATTTTAATATTTGTAAAGCGGGACACCATTGACGGGGGGGGTTTCTAAGGGAGCAAGACGGGAGGGGTCCGTCTCTCTTATCCTGCAGCTTTGTGCACCCCCCCAAACACCCCCCCTTTATCTAAGCCAGGGGTGGGTTCCTACCGGTGTGATCTTGCCTGTTCATCGCCGCAGAGCCGAAGAAGCTGGTGGCGTTCGCGGTGCGGGGCTTCCCCTGCCCGCTTTCCCCAGCCGCAGGGACCCCGCCATTTGCGTTCTTTTGCCCTCTGCGCATGCACAAAGCGTTCTGCTTGCACAGAGGGCAAAAGAACGCAAATGGCGGCATCCCGGCGGCTGGGGAAAGCGGGCGGGGGAAGCCCCGCGCCGCGAATGCCACCAGCTTCTTCAGCTCTGCGGCGACAAACAGGCAAGACCGCCGCTGCCCTTCTCACTGCCCTCCCTCCCCACCTGGCAGGAGGAACCAGGCGAGGCAGGAGGCAGAGGGGTGTGCAGTACAAATTCAAATTTAAAAACCAGGACTTTTTTGAAACGCCGCGGGACGCGGGACAAATTATTAAAAAGCGGGACTATCCCGCCAAAAGCGGGACGTCTGGTCACCTTAAACTACATCTACATGGAAGGAAGGAAGCAGTGGAATGTCGTAAGATTCTGTTTTAGGCCCAATATATATTTTAATATCTTCATAAACAATTTAGATGAGGGAATAGAAGGAAAACACATCATATTTGCAGAAGAACCCCAAACTAGCAGGAATAGCCAATGCCCCAGAAGATAGGCTCAAAATCCAGATGGATCTTGATAGACTTGAACAGTGGGCCCTATCTAACAAAATGAAATTCAAATGTAGAAAAAAGTAAGGTTTTACACTTAGGCAAGAAAAGGTGGAACTTGGCTCAATAGCAGTACAGACTAGGTGAAACTTGGCTCAACAGCAGTAACTGAGATAGGGATCTTGGAGTCCTAATGGATAATCACTTAAATGTGAGCCAGCAATGTGCTGCAGCTATCAAAAAAGCCAACACAATGCTAAGATGTATTAACAGGGGGATAAAATCAAGATCACGAAAAGTAATACTACTGCTTTATAATGCCTTGGTAAGACTGCACTTGGAATATTGCACCCAATTTTGATCACCACAAAATAAAAAAGATGTTAAGACTCTGGAAAGAGTGCAGAAAAGAACAACAAAGATGGTTGGGGGGGGGGGCTGAAGGCTAAAACATATGAAGAATGTTTGCAGGAATTGGGTATGTCTAATCTAGTGAAAAGAAGAAGTAGGGGTTGCATGATTAGCAGTGAAATTTAATATATAGGTACTACTGTTAGATGCAGGTTTACATTCAGAACAAGCTTTGTACATGGAAATGAATATAGCAGCTTGGATTTTTTTAGTCCTCATTAGAGAGACTGTAGGTCTGTAGATGTAGAAAACATCATTCACTAAGTTTATAATTTTTTATCATTACTTTTCTCATTTATTTTAACATTTTCCATATGCTGCATAATACTGACTCATTCTAGAAAAGAACTATACTGATATTACATAATTTCTCTCTAAGATGTGCACTAAATTCTGCACTAGAAACTCTTGTACTAGGCAAAACATGGAAAGATACCTTTGCAAATGTGGGAATAGCCAAAGCTCAACTAAAAATTCAATTTTCAATATAAATTGGCTTAATTTTGAGTAGAACTGGTCCTAAAATAACTCAATATTAATTTAGACTACAAATTTGTATGTGATTATTATTTTGACAAGATAACTACTGAAAAAAATGCCATAAGGCCCATTACTTTTCAACTGTATGTTGCTTGAATGTTTGCTATTGTATTCACGGCAGTGAAGAGATGAACATTTGGTTCCCAGTTCATGTTCAGAATGATGAATTTATGTTCTATTTCACATTAATTTCTGTATATCTATTTCCATCACGTACGTATTTTTATGGGCAGTTCAGATCTATGGTCAAATGTCCTTTATCTCCTAGGACATAAGATCTGATATGAAAATAAAATTATCTCTTTTGAATTCACCCTCTCAACAGTTTATTTCCCTATTAATAACTTCACACAGCTGAAGTACCGTGGTTTTTGTTGTTGTTTCTATGGCAACCATTTCTGAAAGCACAGAATGTGCCAAGCAAAGCTAATGTTCATCAGAACATTTTCATGCATTAAATTCCATTAGTCATTTGTGTATGCTGTAAATAAACAGTCTATTGCTAGCCTTCAGATGAGTACAACAGGAATCCTCAGATTCAGATATAAATATTCCTATCCATGAGTGACTGTAGAACCTCAAAGCCAAATACTGTATATAACAGTAAAAGCATTTTTATCTAACACAGTTTGAACCTACCATATCTTTCTGTGTAGTTATGTGTGAAGCTGGGATCAGGGAAAAACAGATTTAAGTTTCCATGGAACCGTGGAATTCACTTGCTATTTCTCTCAACAAAACCTATCTCACTCGGTTGCAGCTGAGAGAATAACCTGAGGAGTGACTTCATGAAAGCTTCTCAGGGGAAAAATGAGAGATACGTGTAATGCAATAATGAATCATTTACTCCCAATTGTCTTGTTTACTACTGAATATGTGATTTAGTACAAACTTAGTTTATTTTCTACATACCTGTATTCCAGGAATTATTAGCAGGTGCCTTTGTACCTTTTGCCAATTCCTCTTTACAGACAGTAGCTGGAAATGTTGACTCCACAGCCGCAAGACAGGATTCATCCTCGCTAAAGGTGATCAAGTCCTTATACAAAAGAAAACCGGTAATTAGTCTAGCAAGAGTTAGAAAGCAGCTTGGAAAAATGTACAAAGGAGAAAATATTTTGCAGCATTTAACCAAATAGACAGGAAATTAAAAACTCTACTACTGTACATATGAATCAATATTAGGGTTTCATACAGAGATCTATTTCAGCTTTCCTACATGATACCTTATTTCAGACATAAATATTTCTATCCATGAAAGATATCGTTTATTGAAAAAAATAGGTCCACAGATGTGAAATATATGTTTGGAACACATTTTATTTATTGATAAGTACCCTTCAAGCAACCTAATTGTAATTCTAACCCTAAACCTTCAGGCAAAAAGTGGCTTCCAAATGAAAAATAATTTGAAACAAATAGCAGGTTTCTAAGTTTTTTTTTACATTTGGTTATTTCAGAAATGCAACAGCCTCTCCTCTGAAATTTGGATGCCCTGACCTGGTGGGAACCCATAATTATTCACATAAATTGAACAGCCATATACATTTTCTAAATAAATATATTTTAGAGTAACAAAACTACAAATTTCCTGCTTGAGAATGCTTCTCTTAGATTGTCTCCCTTTCTAAATAAAATGTTTAATTTTGCCAAACTCAGATTTAATTAAAAAAAATAAATATTGGCTATTTACAAATCCTAGTTTCTTATCCACTGATAGGTGTATACTTAAAATATTTTCTTACCTTGACTTCATTTTAAAATTCCTGTTTAAATACTGAACTATAGGGAACAATATTTCTAATGATTCCTTATCTAGATATCACAGCCAGTTGCTAGTGATCTCAGTTTCCCCAAGCATTTCACAGACTGTTGACAAGTAATCATTTTATCATCAACCGTATATAAAGTTTGATTTTTATCTCCTTGCTGCTCCTTCTCTCAAGAGTAAAGCTGACAGAATAAATCTTATATTAGTTTCCTGAAGCAATTGTAAGTACTTGAAGCATTCGGGCAATAGTCGATTAGAATTAGATCAGACTAATTTCATTCCTATGAGCAGAAACTAAAGGTAGTCAATCTCGCAGCCTCAAACACTCAGACTGCTCTCAGGTAATCCTGATCTGATCTACTATAGACCACCAGAATTTTATGAGACTCTACTGTGACACTATAATATGTTATAAATTGCAGCCTGCCATACATTCAACAGAGTATTATTTGTATACTGGGGGCTTTTCAAACCCTCTTCCAGTGACCTGGAAGTAAGCACTCCATAAGATATAAAGAATTGCTACCTGAAGAAAAATAAATATCTCCTAAAGAAATACAAATGCTTCCTCCTTAAATAGAAGATGTTTGTGTTTTAAAATACAGACTGAATTGAATCCATGTACATATGAGTTTCTTGTATCTCAACCTTATCTGCAGCAATTTTTTGAGTAACTATTTATGCAATCTTGCATATGAAAATTGAAATCAATAGAATTTGGCATGAAATATTTTAGAAACTACGCTGGAATGAGAAGCAGCAGTAAGAAAGCTTTCGTTTTTATTTTTTATTACATTTTATTTAATAAATTACATTTTGTGTTAAACAGATAAAATAAAATTGAAATTCACCACTCAAAAAAGGGAATAGCACAACAAATCAAAAAACCATAATCTCCTTTTTCAAAGTAAATTTCCTTTTTCAAAGTAAGAAAACTTCCCTAACCAGTTCTCATCCTAATTTTCATAAAATTCCCACAGAATATATTGTGTTCCAGGATAATCTATGTCTTCTAAATATTTTAAGCTTGTTATATTAATGGTGGTTTCTGCTGTTGATAATAAATTGTCCTCATGAGAAAGTTATATACAGGTCAGGACAGATCAGAGGTGGGATTCTACCGGTTCTAACAGGTTCGCTAGAACTGGTTGTTAACTTTCTAAGCAGTTCAGAGAACCAGTTGTTAGAAGAAATCTCCTTTTGCTTTTTCCACTTTACAGGGTTAATCCTGTAAGGAATTACAACATTCTGGTGTTGTTTCTATAGCCTAATCTTTATTGCCCTGCTTACAGAAACTGCCTCTCCTTTAACCCTTATTACATTCTTGGCAGTATGCCTAGACTTACTGTCTCTGCAGGGTTTTTTTTCTTTGCTTGACTTTCTTAAAGGGGAAGGGTTGTTTTAAGTTTTTTACACTGCTGTTGGGAGGAAATACTCCCCTGTTGGAATTCTTCCAGCACAGAGCTGCCAAAAAGAAGCTTTTAATGACAAGGAACCAAGATGAGTGACATTCAGCAAGGCTTCTTGGCTAGCTAGAAAGGTAGACATTCAAATGTGAGTTTACATACCCTTTCTGACTTTTGGTCTAAAACTGGTTTTTGGTGAAGTTTAATTCTGTGCTTGGTGATGTTTAATCCTGTGTTTATTGATGGGATAATTTTCCCTATTCAGCTTTGTTTGGAAGGGAAAGAAGCAGCTTCAGAAATCTGGCTAGTTCCTGTGTCTATTAGTTCTGGTAATTGACTTAACAAGCAACAGCTACTGTGTTTGCTCCTTTGCTTCATTCTAGTTAGACTTATCTCAAGTGCTTTTTCTATCTGGGGAGGGGGTCTTCCTTCACTGCTTTAGTGGTTCTTGGCACTGTCCTTTTGAGGTGTACTTCCAAGAGGCAGGATGCAAGCTTGGCACTGATGTTTTTACTGCCTTTCTGGGGGGCATGTGATCTTTCCTTAAATCTGGATGATTTCCTTAGGATATCTTATGAGGTGAGTGAGACAGCTGGTATCTTTAAGTGGTACAAATGGATCTAAGGATTGCTTCTCCTGGGTGTGCTCTTTCTGGAGAGCTTAAATGAGCTCTCTACTAAAGGGTTTCACTTTAGGAACAAGAGTTGGCTGCTGATAGTTATCATTGCATTTTAATTATTTTAATTCCTCAAGGTGCTCTGGCACCCTGCCTGATTTGTAACTCCCGCTTGCAGGTGTTTCTAATCTAATGATTGGTATTTAGGGCAACTTTTTGCAAGCAAAGAAGCTTTTTGTATTTTTGTACAGGTAATCCTTGACTTACAACAGTTCATTTAATGACCATTCAAAGTTACAATGGCACTGAAAAAAGTGACTTATGACTGTTTTTCACACTTACGACTGTTGCAGCATCCCCACAAGAGGCCAAGCAAGGAAAAGCGCCCCTCAACGTGAGTGATGTCGAGTTGGCCACGCCCACCCAGTCACATGACCACCTGGCCATGCTGGATGCACATAGGGACTACTCAGAGGGCTGAAAAAGTGGTTTTTGACCAGTCCTCGCACTTAGGACTGTCCTCACATTTTATGTTTTGCGCCCTATCTTGTCACCGTAGTGAAGAGAAGCACAGCAGTTGTGAAATGAGTGACACAGTTGTTAAGAATGCTGCAACAGACATAAATGTGAGGATGGTCGTAAGTGCGAAGACTGGTCGTAAGTGTGATGACCGGTCATAATTCACTTTTTACAGCTCTCTGAGTAGTCCCTATGCACGTAGCCACACCCACCCGGTCACATGACAAGCTAGCCATGCCCACCCGGGCACATGACAAGCTAGCCACACCCACCCAGTCACATGAGCACCAAGCCACACACCCCAAATAAGCCATGCCCACAGAACCGGTTGTTAAAAAATTTGAATCCCACCACTGGGACAGATAGAACATGGTGAAACAGACTGACTCCCGGTTGGCAAAGGAGATGAGGTGGCATACTCTCCCCTTATTTATTCAACCTATAAGCTGAATATATATTAAGGAAACCTGGACTGGAAGAAGATAAGCATGGTTTTATATTCTGAGAAGAAACTAATAACCTGTCCTATGCTAATTACACTATTCTGGTAGCTTAAAATGCAAAGTATCTGCAAATTCTAGTAAAAATAGTTAAGGAGCAAAGTGCAAAAATAGGACTAAAATTAAATATAAGGAAGACCAAACTAATGCCAACAGGTAAAACAACATCCCTTAACACTGGTATTGAAGATACTAATGCGGCAACGAGTGTACCACTGGGAGACTTGAAAGATTAGATTAGGAATAGAATGTCACAGAGAAAATCTGTGTGATTGCTGAGAGTTAAAAATGGCTATATGACACATAATCAAATCAAATCAAGAGTTATTATTTCACATTACTAATAATTGAAAAGCGCACAATGCATTTCACAGCTCTCAAGAAAAAAAACTTAAATGCTTCCTTTTTCTGTATTTTTAAGGAGGTCCTCTCTATTGTAACCTAACTTCAACTAGTACAGACCAGCTGGACTAAGGATTTTCATCAAATCTGAAGATTATTATTATGTTCATTTTTTCTTAAGAAATATTTTACGTATAAAGAAGTAAAATAAGATTAGATGTACAAGAAATCAAAATTAATGTACACATGGTGTTTGATTGATTATACAGTTATACGCCCCCAAAACATACAATTTAGCCATTTGGAAATCTGTTACAAAAATACATACATACATACATACATACATACATACATACATACATACATACATACATACATGTATATGTATTTATGAATGTATTTTAACATGCACGTAAAAAATACCTGAAACAAATTGATTTGCTTCTGTAGTCAAAATAGTATTTATTGTCAATCATTTATAAGTATCCCACATTTAATATTACCTATGTTTCATTAAAAAACTCACATCCTCAAATGTTGCACAACTGAGATATTTAAAAGTCTTTGTACTCTTTGTAAGAAAAATCAAAAGTTGGTATGAAGACCATAGCGCAAACTGTTTAACAAACTGTTTCAAACAGTGCTTGAAACAGTTTTCTGAGGTAGAAAAACAACAGGTGTTAAAAGCAGCACTCAGTCTGGTACAGAAAACACTTTAACCACACATTTAGCTATGGGGAAACTGAATTCAGCTCTTTGTAAACCACAGCTTTTGAAGCAATCCTAGAGGCATAAATAAAGAGAAGGGGGAGAAACAGCCACCTTGGGACCTGCAACATAGGAGGCCTGCTACAAAGCAGCTCCCTTGCCAACTGCCCAACACATTCAACAAATCTGATTGCACAGGTAGGAACATCTAGATGATTACTCTGTAATAGCAAGGAGAATCTTCTACATATATTTTTTGCAGCCATCATGCAGATTTTTGCAACTCAGGCATGGTAGTCTAAGCATAGATCCCCAATAGGAATTTGTAGGAAGAATAATATGGAAAGAAACCAGGGGGAAGAGATGGGGGGAGAGGGAAGGGAGATGTTGCAGCCACTGCTGTTCTATATTAAGGTGACCAGATTTTATTTTTTGTAAAGCGGGACACCATTGACGGGGGGGGGGTTCTAGGGGAGCAAGACGGGAGGGGTCCATCTCTCTTATCCTGCAGCTTTGTGCACCCCCCAAACCCCCCCTTCATCGCAGCCAGGGGTGGGTTCCTACTGGCGCAGGCTTACCTGTTCGTCGCTGCAGAGCTGAAGAAGCTGGTGGCGTTCGCGGCGCGGGGCTTCCCCTGCCCACTTTCCCCGGCCGCCAGGATGCCGCCATTTGCGTTCTTTTGCCCTCTGCGCATGCGCAAAGCGTTCTGCTTGCACAGAGGGCAAAAGAATGCAAATGGCGGCGTCCCGGCGGCCGGGGAAATCGGGCGGGGGAAGCCCCGCGCCGCGAACGCCACCAGCTTCTTCGGCTCTGCGGCGACGAACAGGCAAGACCGCCGCTGCCCCTCTCACTGCCCTCCCTCCCCGCCTGGCAGGAGGAGGCAGGAGAGGCAGGAGGCAGAGGGGTGTGCAGGGCAAATTCAAATTTAAAAAGCGGGACTTTTTTGAAACGCTGTGGGACGTGGGGACAAATTATTAAAAAGCGGGACTGTCCCGCCAAAAGCAGGACGTCTGGTCACCTTATTCTATATGCTCCCCTGTTTTGCTACCAAACCAGTCATTTCCTCAGCAGCAATACCATACACTGGAAGCAGAGCCCTCAGGGGCATATCCTATCAGAAAAACTCTTTAACTCATTGCTACCATCTAGTAATAACCTATATTTTAGTGCATTCTTTTGGGGAGATCTTTCTGAAAAGAGAAACTGTGAGTGTTGTATGCACAGATAGCTGTACTTTGAATGGGACAGTGAGAGGAAGCTTTCCCCTCCCCAGAACTATTATATAGGAGGAAGAGGGAGAGACTGAGACTGAGGCAGTGAAAGGACACCTTGATGGGCCTAGTCTTCTGCTGCTGCAGCATGAAAGAAGTGGCCAAGTAATCCTCCTTTTCCCCCTTTCTCCTACCTTAAAAGCCATAACCTTAGTTAGGGAAGAGAGGGGTGCTGAGTGATTTGCCTTGGAACCCAAAGAGATATATCACCTACAGAGCAATGCAAAATAATTTTGGTTTGCCTTTAGCATATATTAATCAAGTTCACCCATGACATATTCAACAGTTTGTCGTTAGGGAATGTAAACTCAATGAAATACCTTAATTTATAAAGTGGATTATCAAACTGGAGTAGAGGGAGAACCAACACTTTCTGCTTTAAAACTAAACTAGACGAAGTCAATATCAGTTTTTATATAATAATTCCAGCTTGACATATGGATGCTGGTATAAAGTTAAAGTGATAAAGTTATATTTTTAACCACTGCAATGTGTTAAAAACCAAAGGTTTCAACAAATACAATGGGTTTTCAATCCAGCTGTCAATTGACATGGTTCTTATCATCTGTCTCACATGTAACCTAAATTTGCATAACCAACCTGTCTTCTCCTCCATTTGCCCCTCAGTTTCATCCCAATTTAAATCCTACATCATCTGATGAAGGGAGCTGCAATTCACAAAAGTGTATGCCTTTTCATAAAATGTGTTAGTTAAAAGTGCTGCTACAAGATTTATTTTTTGCCTCATAGAATAACAGGACTGTCCTATTACATCTACCTGAGAATGAGAAAGCATTTCTCTTTTAACTACATTGTCAATTTGGGATACATCAAATCTTGTAAAGGACACAAGTTTTCAAAACAGACAAAAGCAATAGGAAGGAGGATTTTTACTGTTAAATGTATTGACACCAGCTCTGAAATCCAAAAGTAAACTTGGTGATACAGTAAAGAGGATCTGAAGGAACACATCAAACCAGTGGTGGGTTCCTACCAGTGCGGTCCACTCTGTAGCACCGGTAGCGGCCCGCTGGTGACGTCACAGTACCGGTGCGGTCAGTTGCTGTTGCCTGGGTGCCGCCATTTTAAAAAAATTAAAATTTTTAAAAAAATTTCTTCTGCGCATGCCCAGAAGCCAAGCTTCTGGCACTGTGCATGCGCTGCCTTCCTACCCCACAGTGAGTCCAAGTAGGGGAGGATGACACTGAAAGAACAGGCGGCAGGAGCTATCTCCATTCCCCTTCCTTCAGCAGTCCGAGAAGCCACGAACGTGCGGTGATGATCCTAGGCATTTTCGCACGTTTGAGGCTTCTCGAGCTGCTGAGAGGAGGGGGAATGGGCGACAGGACCTATCTCAGTTCCCCTCCCTTCAGTAGTCCGAGAAGCAACGCCCACCCGGTCACATGGCTGGCAAGCCACACCCACAAAATAAGCCACGGCCACAGAGTGGCAGTAAAAAAATTAGGAACCCGCCCCTGCATCAAACCAATACTATAGTCAGTATAGTCAAGTCAATCAAGAAGAAACAAAAGCAAACTGCAGTTTCTTTAAAAAGAAATGAAATAACTGTAATAGGGGTTTTTAATGAGCCTGATACCTGTTGGAAGATACTCTGGTAAACATGATCTTACTAGGAAATTCCCGGCTTGCTTGGTGACACTGACTCCAGAAAAAAGAGGCAGGCACCAGAAAATCATCTATTCTTGACTTGATACTACTTATGTAAATGGAAGCAATAAGAACAACAATGAAGGAACCATGTAATGCTCAGACACTTGGTTTTTGAAAAGTAAAACTGAGTGTAAGTAAATATGCAATTAGATTCCAGAAACCGCATTTTAATGAACCTATAGCAGTAATAATTGAGATGTCAGGACAGAAGAAGCTAATAGGAAAAGAAGCCCAAGACAAATGGGAATTTCTTAAAGGACTAAAAGCACGAAGGCAAACCTCAGTGAGGATGACAGGAACATAAGCTAACAAATCTGAACAAAAAGTTTTCAACATAGAAAAGGACACACTGATTTAAGACTTGGAAGTAGAACTAGAAATGTCAATGTTCTATTTTCAAGTTACAGTTTAAATGCTATCTGATAAAAATACATGAGCCAATAAAAGACTAACATTTGGGAAAGATTGGTGTTAAAAGTTAGGATGAACTGACTATCTCAGAGCTGGTAACACAGCTATGGGTAATAACAGCCTACCTAAATAAGCAACCTGCTTGGAGAAAAAGTCTTTGGGTGGAACACATGAGAATTGCCATTTCATTGAAATATACATGCCTGTTGCTTTAAGCTTTATTTTCAAATATATAAATTTACTATTGTAAAATCACAGTAAACCTCCAATGTGCTCTTCTCCAAATGAAACATAGGATTGAGAAGTATTGCCCTAAAAATTCTTATTATTCATGGAAGTGGGATATTTGCAACATTGGGAGATTCATATCTTGTTTTTCCACCAGAGGCCAAGTAGCTATTTTATGAGTTGCAGTGGGAATTATCATGACTTAAGAAAGATATATGCAAATATTCCTGCCTACTCTCCTCAGATAGAACAGAATATATTTCTTCTTTTAAACTTGTATTGCTTCTCCATTCAAAATAT
Organism: Diadophis punctatus similis; assembly: GCA_023053685.1. NCBI lineage: Eukaryota > Metazoa > Chordata > Lepidosauria > Squamata > Dipsadidae > Diadophis > Diadophis punctatus. Next base: position 29,594,582 of record JALIGW010000004.1, read on the forward strand.
TTCAGAGAGGTTTTCAGTTCAAAATACCATCTAATGATTTGTTCCCCCTCAGTAATATTCCATGTGCTGCTGGTGGTAGATGCTCCTTTGCTTGAATTTTTTAAATGGAGGCTGGATAGACATTTCTTAGGAATGCTATAGTAGTGGCTTATTGCACTGGGCAGGTGCTTGAAGAGCTTCCAAAGTCCTTTCCAACCCTTTTGCATTCTGTGATTCTGTGACAGAGGATGGATAGAAGTACAGAGATAGCCAGGAACTGCAGAGATGGTATCAGAAATGCTAATGCTCACAGTGATAACAGATTTGTGATGAATGCTAAGAATATTATATGTTCAAAGTAAATGGAAGAGAAATGAATTATTAGCTGCTCAGTGAAGATGACAAAATGTCAAAAGATCATGAACGTTGGAAGGACTTATCTCTTATTTTAGCTCAATCTTTTTCATCAATAGGGCGTGTGTTCCATGTGTAATCATAAAAATACACAAAGGGGTAAGACTAAAACTTGTGATTTGTAGAGTCAAGGAATGCCTACTGTATTTGCTTTGAATACGTGCCCTTCCATGCACAAGGCTGGCAATGATTCAATCTTGGGGGTATATTTTGAATTATAATGTGGAATTTCCAATAGTCTTTTGAATTTAAACTGAATTTAATTTCAGATATTGAGTCAGCTACATATCTAGAGAAAATGTACCAAAAACAGATTTGTTACATTCCCACTGTGACTCTGGAGTGGGCAGGAACTGGGTAGTTCTTCACTGGGTACTTCTGCCTTGTCCTGCAAGAGTTTTACAGAGTAAAAGATGTGGTGATATGGAAATGTCTCTAGATTTTTTTAAAAAACAAACATACACCTGAATTTAGACAGAGGGAAGTATATCTGATATTCCAAAGCACATGGAAGTAAATTAGAAAAGCAATTTCCATCTCATTGTTTATGTATCATGATAGTAAAACAAAGCCAGCCTAAAACTTTAATAATTTCTTAATGAAATAGTTTGCATATAGATAAGTAATTGAATAGCCCTTCAGAAGGATAAAGAATATGCAGTCTTGCCTAAACTCTCATTATATCATTCCCTAATTTTTTTGTTGCAGTTTCTATTGTGCTTTGAATTTTTCCCAGAAAAAGAAAGGATCAGTACAAGCATAGAAAAATATTAAAGAAAAGAAGAAAGGATAGCTGCACTGTGACTATACTTGAGGACACATTTATCAAAAGAAAAAATCTTATCATTGGAACAAATATTTTAGTTGCCATAGCATAATAAGCAGAGGTTTATGAAGGACATGACTGGAATTATATGGACATACAGAGATCTGAGCCAATTTCATTAAGATGCTGATGAAAGTTTTTCTGCTTACATCCAGTTACAGTACCTTGGAGCATTCATCCTTTTCAACCTGGGGTGCTAAGTGTATCCATATTAAAGTAATAATGATCAGTATAACTCAGAGGTTAATGACATTCATTCTGTTTACTGCAGATCTGGTTGTAATTATTCATGCCTTTGCAATCTGCATATTAGACTAAATGTGTTATGCAAAATAATCCCTGAGATAGGCCTTAGAATCAAAAAGAGGGGTTAAAACAGAGAAAGGAAACCTGAAAGAAATCAGATGGACTCTCACCAATTCTCCTTTTTTGGATTCATCACTCACTACTGACTCTGGCCCCACTACAACTACTACATAGTCAAGAGTTTTCCCCCCAGCAAATCTCAGAACTTTTTCACATAACAAGATAAGAAACCTTTAGAGGAGCCTTCTGCAACTTGTCTCAAACTACCACAATCTCTGTTCAGCAAATTACAATTGCATAAGTAATTATGGAATTTTCTGGAGCCACCCCAAATTATTGATCAATTTACTTCAGTGATGATGCAATGAAGATGCTATAACAGTGATGGCTAACCTTTTTTTCCTCGGGTGCCGAAATAGTGTGCGCACGCGCTATCGTATGTGCGTGTGTGCCCACATCCATAATTCAAAGCCCCCCACTTGCCTCACCCCCCTGCACATGCCCCACTCCCCCGTTTCCCGACTTCCAGTGGGCCCAGTAGGCCTGTTTTTTTCCCCTCCTCAGGCTCCAGAGGCTTTCTTGGAGCTTGGGGAGGGCGAAAATGCTCCCCCCGGAGGCCGAAATCGCCCTCCCAGAGCCTCCGTGCGAGCCAAAAATCAGCTGGCGGGCATGCACATGCGCGCTGGAGCTGAGCTAGGGCAACAGCTTGCGTGCCAGCAGATATGGCTCCGCGTGCCACCTGTGGCACCCGTGCCATAGGTTCGCCATCACTGTGCTATAACCTCCTTGTGTGCAAATGACCTTACAGAAACCACTACAGCAGTGGTTAATCTGAAGATTTGCCAATTCCCAAATAGTTTTTGATAGTCTGTGTAATTTTTTTTTTAATTTGAGCACTCAAGTGGAAAACTATTAAACTTTTACATAGTATATTCACCTACAATAAGTAAGCCTATATACTAGATCACCAAGAAAGATACAAGTAGCTCACATGCTGGCAGCTATTGTGTTAAATCTTTATTTATAGAACAAGAAATGAATCCACCATCTCAAGTATTATGCCACTGTACATTATCTGAGTAAATGTTGACATTAATAACAATTAAAGTGATGCTTAATTAGTCAATAACAGTGACTAGAAACCATGAGGCACTCACATAAGTGATAAATATGATTAACTATGAAAAGTGAAGGAGGAGAAAATGAGAAAATATTGCACAGGATTGAAATCAATATTATATTAATTAAAACACAATTAATTTAAATAGCTTGTCTCAACATTGGTACTATTGGCAAATTTTGCTAATGCTAATTTCTGCAACTATAAAGATGTTTTTCAGTTTTCCACTGATGTGGTTTTTTTTTGGTTGTTGTTAAAATTTTACATAACAACACAACTTGTATGAAATCTCCATGTATTCTCATACAGAGTAACCTCTGTAGTTGGACTGGGGCAAATACTACTAATCTTGATATAAAGAGACATTTCACAGGAGTATAGTGGTACTGTAGAATACCTTTCCATTTTTAAGCCTCTTCCCAAAGCAGCAACAAGAAATTGTTGAGAAGTAGAACTGAGACAGACCACTCATCTGTCTAACTCAGCATCAATACTGATATATAGTAATAAAATGTTTGTTTATAGCAGCTTCTCATGGTTTCGAACATAATGTTTGTTTCCTCTCAATGGCAATTTTGTTTTATTTTGTTTTTAACAAAATAGTCTTGTCTGTCTGTCTGTCTGTCTGTCTGTCTGTCTGTCTGTCTATCTATCTATCTATCTATCTATCTATCTATCTATCTATCTATCTATCTATCTATCTATTATCTTGAAAGGACTTTTGCATATCATTAATTAAACAAAATGAGAGCTAGTATACTTTTTGTCTGACTCCCATTTGCTGCTGTGGATTTCTGACACAATTGATATCTCAATAGGGGGCTTTTTTCAACAAAAGGCCAAAGAACATTTGAGCAATCTGGTCAATTTGTTTGAATTGCTCAGCCTCTTTGTTTTGTTTGTTGTTTGTTTGTTTTGATAAATGTTGTGCCATAATATTTTATTAATTCTATTTATGTAGGTAATCTTTCTTCTTTATTTTAATTAGTCTGACATAATAAAAACTTTTTTAAAAAAATATGACTTAATCTGGGATGCATGGACTGTACACTACCTATCATTGAACAACAGTTCATTCTTCAGGAGATAGTAAGTTATTGTTGGATGATTTGTTCAGAACAATTATTTGAGCAATTACAGAAAGGTCCAACATTTGATTTTGAACAATGACTACTAGATATCTCTAAACAGCTATTAACAAGGCATAAGAGTAATCACAGATTATAATTTTTATTTCTAAGACCCGCTACTTGGAGACTGAGAGACCATCTACTGCTGCTAGCGAATTAGCTTTCATGAAATTTTATTCATTATTCATTCTTGAGTTAGCAGAACATTATATTGGCATGAAATCTGCTGCTTCCATTGCTGGTCCTTTCTCCACTTCCCAGCCATTATCTGCTCTTGGATGAATCAGAATAAAGAGGAAAATACTATTTTAATATTAATAGAGGTAAGGACAACTTCAGTCTGTCTTTGTCATGGGCAAGGGAGAAGGTGAAGAAAAGAAACATGTTGCCAGAATGTTCACAGTTACCAATTTTTTTGGAGATATCTGGTTTAAAGAGTAGTTACTTCAAGCAGATATCCGTACAAATTCCCGGGCACAAGAATTACAAAAAATTGCAAGGATTCTTTATCATATTGAAGAACCCCATAATACTATTATTACCTCTGATGACTTCTTTGCAATGATATTCAGTACTGTTGCTTCTTGGGCTATTTCTGTTTTGCCTGTCTGCTGATTTTGCTCTGCTGCAGGTAATGCCTTAGGCAGCAAACCTGCCAAAGAAATAAATATATTGTAAGTGTGTGTCAGAGAGAGTGAGTAAAAAGGAAAAACCTCTCTAAAGTTAGTTAGAACCCGCCCCCAAAACAGGAGTTGCTGTTCTAGTATTTCCAACAGTGGATAAGCTAATTCACATGCCAAGACAGAATTGAAATTCCATAGAACTCTGCTGAACTTTATCATTAACTCTGCTTATGAGCTCTTCCCCCCCCCCAAAAAAAATAGAAGAAATCAATATAAAGAACAAAGTTATACTTTTTGATGTGAAAAATATATGGAAAAAATCACAAAATTAGGGCCAGTATCATCCCTGTCACTAAATTTCCCCTTTTTAATATAATTTTTATTGAAAGTTTTGACAACAATAATAACTAATACAAACTAAAATAGAACGAAAGAAAAAGAATGAAAAGGGGAGGAAAGAAAAAGCTAAAATGCAGAAATGAAAAGTAGAAGAAAAATAGAAGACAAGATATAAAGAAATATATAAAATGTGACTTCCAATCTTAACAGCAGTTATAAGTACAATTACATTTTAACCTCTCTCTCATTACATCATGACTCTCTTTTTTCTATATTATATCCTGTCAAATCTTCAGAACCATAAATCATAAGTTCATTTTTTCTCTTATACAAAAAGTCCATGAGGACTTTTCAATCACCAATAATATAAATATTGTCTTTTCTTTCATCAAACAGGTCAATTTAGCCATTTCAGCAAATTCTATCATCTTCCCCAACCATTCCTCCATTGTATATTGTCAAATATTTCCATCTTCGTGCATACAAATAATCTTGCTGCAGTTATCCTATATAAAAGCTCTTTTCCATGGCTCTTTTCTAATTCTTTATCTATCTTTTCTAGCAGGATAAAATTCTGGTTTCAATTGAAAGTTAACCTTTAAAATCTTCTGAATCACTTTATATATTTGAGTACAAAATTTTCTAGCACTTTACACATTCACTGAGCATGATAAAATGACCCTACTTCTTGTTTACATTTCCAACATAAATTTGAAACACCTTCATAAATTCTGACTAATTTTTCTGGTGACATATACCAACAGTACATTATTTTCTAAACATTCTCAAGATTAGAACGTAATGTAAATTACAATGATCTGTCACTAAATTTCCCAAACACTATTTAAACAGAGTAATATTACATGGCACATCAATATTTTACAGCAAAGTTACTGAAAAGGCAAAGTGACCAGATTTTTTTATTTTTAAGCGGGACGGGGGGGGGGCGCCTGGGCGCCGCCATTTGTTTTGCTCTCTGCGCATGCGCAGAACGCTGCGCATGCGCAGAGGGCAAAACAGCAAATGTCGGCGTCCAGGTGAGGAGGGGGGAGGGGGGGAGGCGGGAGGGCGCTTGGATGCCTGCAGCTCGCGACAGGTAAGCTGCCGGCTGCCTCCTTTCCCCGTCTCCCGCCTCCCGTTCGTTGCTTGCCAGCCTGGCCGAAGGGAAGGCGGGAGGCAAGGAAAGGGTGCCTACCGAAAGGGAGGCGGGCTCCCGAAGCCTCCCCTCCTTTCGGGAGGCCTTTCCTCGCCTCCCGCCTTCCCTTCGGCCGGGCTGGCAAGCAACGAACGGGAGGTGGGAGACGGGGAAAGGAGGCAGCCGGCAGCTTACCTGCTCCAAGCACCTTTCGGGAGGCCTTTCCTCGCCTCCCGCCTTCCCTTCGGCCGGGCTGGCAAGCAACAAACGGGAGGCGGGAGACGGGGAAAGGAGGCAGCCGGCAGCTTACCTGCTCCAAGCATCCAAGCGCCGCGGTCTCCCGGTCGCCCGCCCAGCCCCAGGGCAACGGCGGCAGCGAGGCGACGGGGGGAAGAAAGGGGAGGGGGACGAGGAAGGGCTGTTTGCGCCACTCATAAACTCAAAGCGGTGACGGCTCCTCGTCCCTCACCCCTCCCAACAGCAGCGGCGCCTCCGAGGGCGGGGCTAGGGATGGGGCGGGGGAAGGAGAGGAGGAGCAGCCTCCCTTCCCCCTCCCCCCAGCTTCCAACCGCCGCCAGAGGAGTCAACAACGCGGGACGCCCGCCAACGCCGCCCACGGCCGGCCCGAGCTGAGAGGCCTGCTGCCTTTCAGGCCGATTTTTTGAAAGAATGCCCTAGTCGTGCATTCTTTCAAGAAATCGGGACTTTTTAGAGGGCGGGCGGGACGCGGGACAAATGATGAAAAAGCGGGTCTGTCCCGCCTAAATCGGGACGTCTGGTCACCTTATGAAAAGGACTTCAGAGAACTTTTCAAAGATAATATCCTGCAATGCTACAACCCTGAGGCAGACTTTTTTGTAAGCAAGAATGGATGGAAATATGTAGCAATAGACTAAAGCTACCCATCTCCTTTCAATGCTAGCTGCTATTTTCAAATTCACGTAACACCTTTCCTATATGCATTTTTTCTTATGTTAATAAACTATCATTAAAAAATAATATATTTCCTAGTCTAGCGCTTCAAGGTCCAAAACAATTACAGCTTAATTTATTTCTTTTAGGGACAAGTACAGTTCTTGTCCTTCGTGCACTGCTTTCTCATTCATTATAAATAGGTATATCTTATAAAAAATAACATGAAGCTGCAATTTGTCAGACGCAAACAACCAGACCCCACACGTGTAAGATTCAAGCTGACTGTTTTATTGTTCTCTGCCTATTACTCAGGAATCTGCCCAGACTTGCTTTCCCATGAGAACTATTACCGGTAGATAAGGGTCTAAGGCAGTGGTTCCCAACCTGTGGTACGTGTAACACTAGTGGTACGCGAGGGCCTTCCAGGTGGTACGCGAACACTTTCGGGGTCATGAACGATTTTTAGTTAGTTATTTTTTACTTCACAAAAATGTTTACTGCCTAACACAAGTAATCTGGCAATGATTTGCAACTGTTGCCACACGCCACCCACCTGGTCCCAGCGGCCCGAGAATCCAGTTGCTGGATGCGCAGGGCCAAAAAAGGAACGGTGACTGTTCTGAACTCTCAGCAGTCGCGCAGTAGAACCCTCGCGAGAAGGTGCGCGTCGTAGCGAGCTCTCGAGCTAAGGTTAATCTCACTCTGTTATTGTTAGCACTATGTTCTCTTGACTCAAGTTACCCTTTGATATTCATTACTGCATCTCAGTGTGTATGTTACTATTTTTATTATTATTTTGTATACTTATATACTTATTATTTTCGTAGTTGGTTTGCGTGTTCTACTTGTACAATTATGGAAATAAAGTGATATCTGATCGAATTTAGTTTCTCTGGAACCAGGTGGTACGCGGCGACTGTACGGGACCTCCAAGTGGTACTCAATCACAAAAAGGTTGGGAACCACTGGTCTAAGGCATTCAGAGAGGGTCAGATCTAGCTCTGTTGTGTTTACATAGAGAGTCTAGGGCAGTGATGGCGAACCTTTTTTGGTTCGCGTGCCAAAAGGGGGGAGGAATGCGGGGATCACGTGTGTGCGTGCCCACACTCATAATTCCATGCACCTCCGCACATGCACGCATGACCCCCCTGCTCCCAGCATGCAATGGCACGCCCGTTTTTTCGCTCTCCCCAGGCTCCAGAGCCTTTCTAGGAGCCTGGGGAGGGCGAAAACGGCCTTCCCCACCCCCTCTGGAGGCTGGAAACAGCCTGTTTCCCAACTCCCAGTGGGTCCAGAAGGCCCGAAAATCAGCCGGCTGGTGTACACATGCACGCTGGACCTGAGCTCGCGTGCCCACCGATATGGCTCCGCGTGCCACTTGTGGCACCCGTGCCATAGGTTCGCCATCACGGGTCTAGGGTAATTCCATGCTTGAGCCCCTCCCCCCCCAAAAAATCAGGATGGTTGCTCTCCAACACAATCAATGGAAAAAGTTCCTCAGATCTGCTCAGCAAATCTGGAGTAAAACAGTTTTCATCAGAGTGTCTGGTGAGCTGGCATAATATATAAATTCATTAAGGACAAACTGCAAACAGCATTGACTTGCATAAAAGTGCTATAAACTATTTTTTTTCTTTCATGAATAAAATAAGGTTCTTCGTGTTTAACACAATACCACTGAAAAAGAAAAACAAGAAATCCAAGAAGAAACCAGCATGGTTGCACAAAGATCTTTCTGATAACCTGAAAGACAAAAAGAATAAGTACAAAAAAATGGAAAGAGGGACACATAACTAAGGCAGAATATCAGCAGATAGCCAGAATCTGCAAAGATGAAGTCAGGGAAGCAAAGGCTCAGAATAAACAAAGATTTGCAACAAAAGTCAAAGATAATTTTCAAAAAATTCTTTCAACATATAAATAACAAGAAAAAAGTCACAGAAACAGTTAGTCCACTAAAGAGTGAAGATGGCAAGAAAGTAACAGGCAGTAGAGAGAAAGTAGAGCTGTTTAATTCATCCTTTGCATCAGTCTTCCCACAAAAAAAACCTATGACCCAACCTACCAAAAACATAACTGTAAAAGACAGATTAGAAATAGAAATTAAAATAAGCAAGAAAATGACCTCAATGAATATAAATCACCGGGACCTGATGGATTACATCCCAGAGTTCTGAAGGAGCTGGCAGATGTTATCTCAGAATCATTGTAGCATATCTTTAAAAAATCTTGGAGTACTGGGGAACTACCAGAGGATTGGAAAAGAGCTGATGTTGTTCCCATCTTCAAAAAAAAGGGGGGGGGGGACAGACCCAGGAAACTACAGACCAATCAGCCTAACATCAATACATGGGAAGATACTGGAAAAAATAATCAAAAAACAGATCTGTGAACATCTAGAAACAAATAAAGTTATGTTATAAGGAAATATCCTTTTAGGTTCAGTTCCAAGTGGGGAAAAAGACACTGGATTCATGAAGGTTGCTTGGAAGGAAGGTTTAATGGTGGACAGGAGCACATGGCAGGAGCCCCTGTACAGAAAAGGTAACTTACATGGTTGTGTGGTGAAGAGAAAAAAGAGGAAGAGATATATTGAGTTCCTGGTTTTTTATAGTCTAAGTTGGGTCCCACCTCTTAGATTTCCTTTTCCTGTATAGAAATGTATCCCATTGGCTCTCAGACCCCCCAGGGGCATGCTGGGGTGGCTCTTGGCTTTTGTCTAATCCAGCTTTGGCTGAAATGGAAGGGCCTTGGGCAAATCCTATTATGGTTTTGTCATGCAAAAGACTTTCAGCCAGGTGAGAGGAATGTGTGAGCTTAGCAGGGGTGGGGGTTTCCAAGAGGAGTCTTTTGTCTGTTTAAAAAGCATGTTTCCAGATGTTTCCACAGAATATTTCCTACATTTTAATATCTCCTAGGATATCTCATTTCCTAGGAGAGGGGTGGGTGCTAACTTCCTACAATCCCTCATTTTTTTTTCAAAACATGTGAGTGCAACACATGTTTTGACACAAGCTTCAAATTGATCAGGTCAGGGAGATTTTATGGGTGCTTTCAATTTTCTCTGATGCAGAGGGGAAGACGTTGAAAGAGGCAGTTGAAAGAGGCAGCAGAAGGATTCCTTCAGTGGCTCCCAAAAGGAGAGCTTTCAACCATGATGGTCAATGGCCAGGGCAAAAGTTCTGGAAATAAATTTACAGTATCCAATTTTTCATGCCAATTATGTTCAGATGTGTGATAACACTTTCGATGAGCTCCCAGACAGGTTTCAAGCAAGCACAGGCCCCACAATATTCCCACAGCCATGGTTTACCTTGAAATCACAGGCTGCCCATTTCCAAGGGATGGTTCTTGAATCTGCCCTAGCTCTTACTTTAGTGCATCTAGGATTTGTGAGTCCAAATTGAAGTTAGCCAGTGTGCAATCTAGGCTTTTCCTTTTTTTTTTTTTTTTTTTTTTTTTTAGAATGAGCCCTGGGACTCTTACTCCTGAGACCACCAGTGCAAAGTACCCTGCTTTACTGGGCAGCAGTCAGGCCTTGGGTTTTCGAAGATCCTTTCTGCTAGCTCTTCAAGTGGGGAAATTGCCTGAGGGGACCTGTCCCCTTCCCCCATGGAATTAGCAGGGAGATATGACTGCCTGGGCTTTAATGCCACAAAGCAGGAGTCAAAACAACAACAAAAAAAAAACAGCAAGCTAAAAGCAGCTTTGGGTGGGGGTAGGTGAAAAAAGGGATAACCTCAGTCTAATTCTGAATGGCGTGTCTCTGTGTGTTTGTGTATGCAGCTACAAATTTACCTCCCACTAGACAGAAATCTAAAGTGTACTGAACTCACTGTGGTAACCACTCCCAATACAATTCTTACATGAGTACATTAAACTGATTACAATATAGATGAGACAAGAAAGAGAAACGTTACAATGAATTTCAGTGAATGAAGCAAGGAAAGAAAGAAAACAAAGAAAAAAACTTTACAATGAATTTCTGTGACTGAAGCAAAGAAAGAAAAAAAAACTTTACAATGAATTTCTCCCCTCCCCCCTAGTCTTTTCAGCTGTCTGCTGGGGATTGAAAATAGATGTTTGGTCTTTATTTGTCCATCTCAGGGTCCTTTCATTCATGTCTGCTGGGTGGCCTTAGGTTTTGGTGGTAAGGCTGGTCAGTCAGGCTTGGAAAGATCTGCTCCACTCTGGTTGCTGTGATGACTAGAGGACTAGATTCAAACCCAATTCTGGCTCAAATGGATGGAATGTCTTTACTGGAGGCAGTGTCTGAGCCCATTTGCTCTGCTTCCATAGGCTTCAGGATCATGTGTGCAGGGCTGAAAGACATAAGAACAGGGTCCCTTCCCCCTTTTGCTGGTAATTCTACCACGAGAGGCATTGTAAAAGGATTAGAGATTTGGGGGGGGGGGGGTAGATAGCTTGCAGGCAGGGTTTGAGGAAAACAATCAACACATCAGTATCGCAGTTAAATCAATTATAACAAAATGGAGACATCACCAGGGGAAAAAAATGAACAGACATTTCCATCTTAGCAGAGAATTGGCATCCATTAAACATCACAGAAGAGCAATATTAAAACTGTTTGCATGTACATACAGTAAATGTAAAAATGAAATTTTCCTGTAAATTAACTTAAAACATTGTCCCTTAAATTTTGGCTTTTCTTAAAAACACCGAGAGGAATAGGAAAATTGAACTCTGTTCCTTGTCCCAGATCAGGTTGGCCAGTCCTAACTGGGCAAAGACATTTTCCTTTCTTTTCAGTGCTTTTAATTTTCTAACAATTTGAAATTCATATCTCTAGGAAACAGATATTTTACAGTTGCAATTACCTCGAGTGCGCACAAGACAAGACAAAGACGTACACAGACACAAAACATGGACAAAGAGGATGACAGGACACACACACAAGTCCTTCCTGCCATAAATCTCAGTTAAAATTAGGGAAGGCACAAGTCTTAACAAACAAACCACGTGGTTACATATAAGAGAGAGAGAAGAAGAGAGAGAGAAGAAACAACAAACACCTCAACATTTTTCCTTTTCTGTTTTCTTAAGTACCTTTATTTAGCCAAATTGGCTGTTTTGTTTTGTTTTGTTTCTCTGTGTCATCCCTCAGCAAAGCCCATTTTCTACACAAGTTTCCTGCTTTTACTTTTGCACATTCCTGTCATACAGATATATTCCTGGCGTCCCAGGTTCCAAGCCCATACAAGGGTCTCCGCCACCCTCGAACTAGAGCTTCCCATGATCCTTTAAATGTAAGGTTCACTTTGGCTTAGCTAGTGACGCGCTCAACAGTTTCAGAGACTAAAAAAACTCTGGGAAGGACTTCCTATTCTCTCGTAGAAGTAAGGCCCCCTTCCTGTAGGGAATCTCTCTAGGTTTATCAGATCCAAAAAGGGGATCTGCGAGGACTAGCCGCCCTTGTACAGCTAGTACTAGGACCTCCACACTCACGGGCTTCACATTTAGAACTGAAAATTCTGGGGTTTGCTTTTGGGATGTGCACATAAAAACGACAACAACAACAACAAAATTTGCTTTCCCACCCTTCAATCACACACACACACACACACACACACAGACATTCTTCCTCCTCCCCTAACAGAAGGTCCTGTGCTCTGTAAACGCTAAACAGAACTTACACAAATCAAAACAGAGAAAGAGAAGACATTGACACATAGGCTGGTAGATGAGAAAGAAACTCTATACTACCAAATGAGGATAAACAAAAATAATTCAATATTATGAAAAGCTGTATGAGCAAGAAGTTTCAGAAAAATAAAATTAAAGAATATTTGGAAAAAAATGGAATTGCCTAAAGTACCAGAAAAGGACAAAAACTATTAAATGAATGAATATCAATGATGGAATTATCAGAAGCAGATCAAGAGACAAAAGAACAACCAAACACCAGGACCAGGTGGGCCAGTGGCAGAATTTTACAAAGATTTTACATAATGAGGTATTGATTGATGTAAAAGGTACCACATTCCTGAATGGGAGCAAATATTACTTTGATTCCAAAATAAGATTCAGATTTAATGCAGATAAAACTATAGGCCCATCTCTTCACTGAATGCTGACTATAAAATATATACTTCAATAATGGCAGCAAACTAAAAGGTTCCTAAATGAATTTATACATTCAGCTCTCTTAAGCTATTTCTAAGAGACAGATTAAAAACAAAATGAGAATGATTTTAAATACATAAAAAAGGCACAAGAAAAGGATGCTATTGATTTTGATACTGGAAGTGCTAAATATAAATATTATGGCAGACACATAAATTAAAGGCATGGAAACTTTGAAAACTAATTTTGCACCAAGTGAGAAATAAAATATGTTAATAACCAACCTTACTGACAATTTTGTTGTCCAAAAGGTAGAGAAGAGAACTAGAGGAGATAATTAAGTCCATACTTGACTTAATACTTACAAACAAAGAAGAAGTTGTAGAAGGATTTGAAACTGCATCATTAACATAACAAAAACGATTCAACACAATTGAACACACTAAAGTCTTAGATTTTAAAATAAAGCTGACCTTAATAAACTCAAGAGAAACTTGAGAAAGATTCCTTGGATGAAAATCCTAAAGGAAAGAAGCAACTCAAGAAGCTTTGTAAACTCTGAAAAAAACTTGATTATAAAAGCCAATTGCACAAAAGCAATCAGGAAAAAAAAAACCAGAAATCCAAGAAACACCAGCATGGCTGCACAAAGACCTCACTGACAAATTGAATGAATGAAGGACAGATACAAAAATGGAAACAGGGACACATAACTAAAGCAGAATATCAGCAGATAGCAAGAATCTGTAAAGAAAAATCAGGAAACAAAAGCCTTGAATGAACAACGACTTGCAACAAAGTGAAAGATAATATAAAAGATTCTTCCAATACATAAAAAAAACAAGAAGAAAAATCAAGGAAACAGTTGGACCACTAAGGAGAGAAGGCAACACAGAGAAAGCCATGAGTTGCTTAACTCATTCTTTGCATGTCTTCTTGCAAAAAAAGAAATGCAACCCAACTAACCAGAAATATAACTGGAAAGGAAAAAATAAAACAGACTGTAAACTAAAGTTAAAATAAGCAAAAACAGTAAGAGAACACCAGGTCCCAGAGTCCTAAAGGAGCTGGTAAATGAAATCTCAGAACCACTGCACATCTTTTAAAAAAAAAAATCTTGGGACACGGGGACCACCTGAGACACTGGGAAAAAGCTAATGTGGTTCCCATCTTCAAAAAGAAAGAAAAAAAAAACAACTAGACTGAGCCCTATCTAATGCAAAGAAAAGTAAAATCCTACCCCTAGGTAAGGAAAACCAAAAATATAGATAACTATTATAAATTGGTGCAACAAATTAAAACAGATTTGGAGAAGTGGAAAAAAACCACCATAAAATGAGTATCCTGCAATGGCTAGCAGACAAAACAGGGCTGGGGGGGGAGAAGGGGGGGAGGAAGGAAATATCAAAGTATTTAGGAAGATACATTAACTTGGTTAAACAAAAAGCATGATTATTTTTTCCCTAAAATGATTTGTACCCAGACAACACACTATTCAATTGAAATTGGAATTTACATATGCCATAAAGTATAATTAAAAACAAAAATTACCCCCACACACACATACACACATGCAAACACACATTTCCCAGTTTTCTATGGTTTAAAGTAAAATTTAGAGGTAGGTACTCACCTTCTTTCCAAGCAGCCCTTGAATTCTGAACTCAAAACCCCTTTAAAACCTACTTCCCAATGGCCAAGGCCTAATAAATTTATTTAGGCCAGGATCATTGAAGAGGCTAGCTTGGAAATCCAGCTGGCTCGCCAATTGTTATAAGGAAGTATCCTTTTAGGTTCAGTTCCAAGTGGGGAAAAAGACACTGGATTCATGAAGGTTGCTTGGAAGGAAGGTTTAATGGTGGACAGGAGCACATGGCAGGAGCCCCTGTACAGAAAAGGTAACTTACATGGTTGTGTGGTGAAGAGAAAAAAGAGGAAGAGATATATTGAGTTCCTGGTTTTTTATAGTCTAAGTTGGGTCCCACCTCTTAGATTTCCTTTTCCTGTATAGAAATGTATCCCATTGGCTCTCAGACCCCCCCAGGGGCATGCTGGGGTGGCTCTTGGCTTTTGTCTAATCCAGCTTTGGCTGAAATGGAAGGGCCTTGGGCAAATCCTATTATGGTTTTGTCATGCAAAAGACTTTCAGCCAGGTGAGAGGAATGTGTGAGCTTAGCAGGGGTGGGGGTTTCCAAGAGGAGTCTTTTGTCTGTTTAAAAAGCATGTTTCCAGATGTTTCCACAGAATATTCCCTACATTTTAATATCTCCTAGGATATCTCATTTCCTAGGAGAGGGGTGGGTGCTAACTTCCTACAGTTATAACTACCGGTAGTAGCCAGCACAGGTTTGTTAAAAACAGATCATGCCAAACCAATCTTATTTCTTTCTTTGACAAAGTGACTAAATTAATAGACCAGCAAAATGCTGTGGACATAGTATATTTAGACTTCAGCAAGGCATTTGACAAAGTAGACCACAACCTACTTCTTCTCAAGCTAGAAAAATTTGGGATAAACAGCAACACCACCAGACAGATTTGTACCTTGCTGACAAACCATATTCAATGAGTAGTCCTTAACTGTACTACATCTACATGGAGGGAAGTAAGTAGTGAAGTACCATAAGGTTCCATCATAGGCCCAGTACTCTTCAATATCTTCATAAACGACTTAGATGAGGGAATAGAAGGGGAAGTCATCAAATTTGTAGATAACACTAAGCTGGCAGGAATAGCCAATACCCCAGAAGACAAGCTCTATCCAACAAATAGGCCCTATCCAACAAAATCAAATTTAATATGGAGAAAAGCAAGATTTTACACCTTGGCAGGAAAAACCAAAGGTACAAGTATACATTAGGTGAAACCTGGCTCAAAAACAGTAACTGTGAGAAGGACCTAGTGGAGTCCTAGTGGACAATCACTTAAATATGAACTAGCAGTGTGCAGCAGCAGCCAAAAAAGCTAATACAATCCTGGATTGTATAAACAGAGGCATAGAATCAAAATCACGTGAAGTATTAGTACCACTTTATAAAACTTTAGTAAGGCCACACCTGGAATACTGAATCCAGTTTTGGTCACCAAATTACAAAAAAGATGTTGAGACTTTGGAAAAAGTGCAAAGAAGAGCAACCAAGATGATTAATGGCCTAGAGATGAAAACATATGAAGAACGGTTGCAGGATTTGGGTTTGGCTAGTTAGAGAAAAGAAGGACTAGTGGGGACATGATAGCAGTATTTCCTAACTTACCAGCAATTTATGCAAACCTATATATTTCTTATTAGAAGAATCAGTATCATATATACTCATGCTAATTGATAAAAAATATGTATAATTCAGATGGAAGTGTTCATCTCCTACACCTAGCCAGTTCCTTCATTTGTTCAGATTTCATTCACCTTAGTGATTTTCCAGACTGTTCATTGATTATAATTTCCCTGAAACCATACCCATTTTTACACAAGGTCAATATAAGGGAAAACATTGAAAAGATAGATGCCAAAGCTTTATTATTTCTCTAAGGAAGAGCAGATACACTTGAAAGTGTTTTTCCATTAGATACCAACTATTAAATCATTTTAGCCATTTTATTCATCACAAAAGAGAATACAAATGTAAGGAGAATGTTTCTGGATGAGACCAAAGGTCCATCTTAACATCCTGCTTTTTAAGCCAAATAGATGATTTTTCATTTAATGTGAAAACCTAGAATACTTTTATATAGTTGTTTGGATGACTTAGCTAAGAGATACCTGGTTATGATAAACCTGAAGTTTCTGAAACTTTCAAATGCAAAAACATGGATAGCAAGGTAAATATTTACTGCTTACGTTGGACATTTTCTGATGGAGGGAGTTCTGAAATGGGATCTGAGCCAAGCGTAGCTGGTACATAAGCTTTGTTAGAAGGCTTCTGGGAGAAAAGCATTGCATGTGAAATGCGCCGTCTAGTCCGGCGCGCAATTTCACGTTCATTATGCATCAGTTGTTCATCTTTTAAAATAGCAAGAACTTGCTTAGCCTTCTCCCTTACATGGAAACCTGTTGAAAAGGAAATATTGATAAATTTGTAAAGCTTAGTAATGCCTTCTGTGATTACTATATTTGTTAGGACTTTATGGATTTGGAAAATGCTGAAATGCCAAGTAATGTAAAGATCTTTATACCTAGGGCAATTATCTTGTTTTTCAAATCATAATCACATCATATACCTGCCTCTAATAAAAACTGGGTTTTTTTAACAAGCATTTGTTAAACTAGCCCAAGGATTATATGATTCCTTAGCTAAAGTAGTGTTATGAGAAACTGCCATTTTCAGAAATAGGGGATGTCATGCAAACAGAGTTTGAAATGTTATTCTCTGATATTGTAAAAAATATGCTAGTGTCTCAAAGGTGCTTTTTCAAAAGGCAACTGGACTTTCTTAATTTTATTTTTCCTTGAAGACGTTTGAAGAAGCTTCATTGGTTCTGGCAAGATGATGGGGGGGGGGGAAATGGAAGGATTCATTCTGACAGGATTGGGAGGTGGAAGGAATATATTTCTTTGGAATCAACCGGTCATTAGCACTCTCCCTGAGAGCCACTGAGGCCACTTGGAGGTTTATCTATACCCACAAGGTCACCTCAATAAGAGTGCAAATAGGTGTGGAATCTTCTTGGAACTGCCAAAAGGATTGTGTTATAGACAGGAGATAGGTAGTGTCTTATCCCTCCTATCTATTACATGGTATTCTAAACATTGTGCATGGTATTACATTGTATCATAAACACTGTAAAATGCACATGCATCAATTAGTGGATATTCTTCTACTATAGTTTGTAACCCAACCTAAAGCAGAATATCATAGACTTACATAATTAAAATTTGGTGATAAGAAATGAAGCTTTTTTATTGAAATAGTTATTAAGTAAGTATCCTGACATAATTATTTATAGATCAGTTCTAACAATCAGAAACTAAAGAGCCACTGCATCTTGCAAGACAATGCAATAATTTATTTAAAAGGCACTATATCTTTTATGGCAACAGGAAATAAAACAATAATACAGTGCATGGCTTTAGTGTTATAAATAAACAAAGTTGCTGTTCTTTTGTTTTACAATATGGATTTTTTTCTCTTGTAAACCACCTAAATAAAAATAACTGACATACCTAAATCATTAAAATTAAATTAGTAAAAACTAAAATTAAGAATACTATGTTTGCTATATGATACAGAGATCTGACTGGTTTTGCTGTTAATTAAAAAGTAATAGATTCTTTCTAATTTTACATGCTGCCTAGTCTGTATGGCATGTTGCCTGCCAAAAACAACCTTATAAATCCAATCAATGTCATATATGCAGTTTGTAAGGTGATGATGACACCAGCAAAAAACTAAACCAATCTTCACTATCTATAATATCTTGAATGATGTACAGTATGAGATTTGGGGATGCCAGTAGTGAGGAGAAAGATATGATATTGCACACAAAGACAGATCAGTGGGAAGAGAAAAGAGAAGGATCATAGCAGGACAATTATACTTTTGCACAAATTTGAAAAGCCTAGTCATGATTGGTTTCACTTCTCCAAAGAACTTTTGCTTTTGCATCAAAGATATTTCAGCCTTAACTTCATTATTAATGCTTTCAGTGAACTGTCTTGTCTTACTAACTAGTACCAAATGATTTGACCTTCCTGCTATCCTGCTGTATATTCTCAACCATTTTCCCCACACTATAATTCAAAGACATAAATTTTTCCTCATTTAACCTTTCTGACTATCTGGGCGAGAGCAGTGCTTTAACAGTACATACTTTTGTTAGCAGCATATCTACACTTTTAATATTTTGCCTAGATTTATCTTAGATTTTATCCCCAGGCAGAAATCTTTGTTTCATATTGTAGTCAATATCTGTGTGGAGTTTTAAGTCCAGAAATATAAAATGTCTAATTCCTTCCTGGTATTTAGCTGACACTAGCAGTTGATCTAATCTTAGGTTTTTGTTCTTACTATTATGCATCAGACTCAGGGGTGTGTTCCCCAAAAAAATTTCTGCCACTGTGGGTGTGGCTTAATTTTGTGGGAGTGACTTAATTTTGTGGGAGTGGCTTGATGGTCATGTGACTGGGTAGGAGTGGCTTGATGGTCATGTGACTGGGTGGGAGTGGTTTGGCAGTCATGTGACTGGGCGGGAGTGGCTTTACGGTCATGTGACTGGGTGGAGTGGCTTGGTGGTCATGTGACTGGGTGGGAGTGGTTTGGCAGTCATGTGACTGGGTGGGAGTGGCTTTGTGGTCATGTGACTGGGTGGGGGGTGGCTTGGTGGTCATGTGACTGGGTGGTCATGTGACTTACGTCAAGGGTTAGGGTTAGGGTGCCTGGCCTCTCCTAGCCTCAAAGGCCTCAACGAAATACAATTTCCCTGTCTATTTATTTACTACTACTGAACATCTAAAATATACTATCTAATCCTATGTATATATGCCATATGTGTACATACATATTACACACAAGTGACGTCAAGCTGGCCATGACCACCCAGTCACATGACCACCAAGCCATGCCCACCCGGTCACATGACCATCAAGCCATCCCCACCCAGTCACATGACTGTCAAGCCACACCCACAAAATTAAGCTACACCCACAGAGTGGCAGTAAAAAAATTTGGAACCCACCCCTGCGACAAACGCATCCTTTTAATTTTAATGGGTATATCCAAATACTTTTAATCTTACCTTGATCTTTTCCCGCTTCATCTAGATGATTAAAATCTTTTAATATCTGAATGTTAAAGAAACCCTCTTGACAATGTTGTATGACTTTCTTTGATCCATTCTTGATGAGATAGTCCAAGAGTGTAAGAGATTTGTACACGTGCCTCCAGTTCTTCCCATGGTCATTCATCCTATGCCAGATCATGTTCATAATCTCAGAAAGGGAAATTGTGTTGAATGTCAGGTCACTTATCTCTAACATTAGAGAACTAGAAGGGCCCCAAGGGTCATTAGAAGTTGCTTCTCTGACTTTTACCTCAGCTTCAGAATAATTTTTCACAAGGTTTTTTACATGTCTTCTGAGTGCCATGAATGTAGCAAATTGTTGTTTGTGTTATTAAACAAATGGGAAACATTAAAGGATTTTTTCTATGATTGCTTTCTCTCTTTCCATTTTCCACTGCATTAACCACTAGAATTCTGTAGGTAAGATAGCAGAAAATTGATGTCACCAATCAGAATCATACCATACAACAGGAGTCCCCAACCCCGAGCCACAGACAAACACTGTTGGGAATTGGGCCGCACAAGCAGCGGGTGAGCACGTGAAGCACATGGGAACTAGGTTACGCAGTGCGCACACAAAACCATTCCCTCCCCCCCACCGCCACCCCTGCTGGTGCTGGTCCCTGGAGCCAGAGAAGTTGGGGACTGCTGCCATACAAAATTTTCAAACAGATTTCATATGAAATACTTACCTTTTTTCCAACTATTAATCAGAAGTCCAATACAAAAGCTATAATTAAGCTTGTTCAACTGATGGAAAATAAAAACTGAATGAGTGCATGATACTGGTTTTTATTCTAACTGTGTTTTAATTATTTAGTCCCCAGGTTACATATGAGCTAAAAAATAGAATGTAAAATTATGTTTAATCTTAAATTCCTGATATAAATCAACACTATACATTTGGTTCATTTCATAATCCTACAGGTAAAAGGTTATGAAAATGCATTGAAATGGTGCAAGATACTTCTTCCTCTTTTATTCACAAGTCCCTTTTATGCCCAAATCAGGTAAAATATGGATTAGCAATTTGGCATTAACCAGTAGTAGTTGTAGAAGGAACAAACCTATGCATATTCTCAATGGTTTAGTACCGTGATGGCGAACCTATGGCACGTGTGCCACAGGTGGCATGCGGAGCCATATCTGAGGGCACACGAGGTGTTGCCCTATGTCAGCTCCAGCGCGCATGTGCACGCTGCCCAGCTGATTTTTGGCCTTCCGGAGGGCAGGGGAGGCCATTTTTGCCCTCCCCAGGCTTCAGGAAAGCCTCCAGAGCCTGTGGATGATGAAAAACAGGCCTAACGGGCCTACTGGAAGTTTGGAAATGAACTTCTGGTAGGCCCGTCGGGCCGTTTTTCACCCTCCCCAGGCTTCAGGAAAGCCTCTGGAGCCTGTGGAGGGCAAAAAATGGCCCAACAGGCCTACTGGAAGTCCGGAGGCTTCAGTGAGGCCTGCGCGCATGGTGGGAAGCATGGGGGAGGGTTGTGCATGCACACACGGGGGAGGGCATTGAATTATAAGTGTGGGCACGCGCATGCGCTCTATTGCACACATGCACCCTTTTGGCACCCGAGCAAAAAAAGGTTCGCCATCACTGGTTTAGTAGATCAGAAATTATGTCTCTGTGTGTATATACACAGGCACAGACACAAAAGAGTATCTAAAATTCTACTGCCTGCTGGGTGACTTATTCATATGCACATCTACTGGTTAAAAACAGTATTTAATGCCCCAGTAAATAATTACAATTTGAAAAATGCAGTGAGGAAAAAATATTGGAATATGAATCGAGGAGTTATAATTCTCAAGCAGAGCAATTGAGAAATGCTGAAAATTTTTGTGCCTCTGCAGAAATATTAAATATTCTGAGCGGCTCTAAAATAAAGAAGAAAAAGAAAGAAGAAAAAGTAGAGCCCATTTGCCTGATGGCCTCTGCAGGACTATTAAAATATTTAATCTACACTGATTATCTTAATAATTGGAATCACAGCTAGTGCCAGCAACCAGGAGAGCATTTTTGTGCTACAGTGCCTTCAAGGACATTGCAGCCTCTAAACAGCTTAAATCATTGTGAATTATCTACTCACATCTTTATGAAAATTTCACTACTTCTTCCTTCCCGTCTCTTTCATTAATTAGCATCAAGGTGTGTAAGTCTCTAAAGAGTTCCTATATCTCTATAGAATATTGCTATAATCATATATCAAATTGATTTCAAGCTCTGACAAGCATCAGCCTTGGTCAGAGACAAAAATTATAATCAGATTTTACACACCCAAATGTCAAATATGACAATTCATAATAAAAGTGTTCATTTTCTACCTCACATATCATAATATTGTTGCCCTGACAGTTAAAACTGCCCTGACAGTTAAATCATAATATTGTTGCCCTGACAGTTTAAGAATGGTTTATGATCAAAATCTAGAGGAATTTGAAATAAGAAATCAAAATATTCCTTTTTATATTTTGATCCTTTTTAATCAAAGAATGTATAAAACAGTTCAAAAATATGTAAAATCAACATTTGCCAAAGATAAATCCCCATTAATAAAATTTATTAATTTTATCATTTGCCAATTCTTCTTTTTATCTGTACTTCACCTACGGTCTGTTTTGCTTTGTATTACTCACATAGAGAAAAATTATTTGATAATGTATTTCAACAAATCTATTAAAACTTCCATCAAAAAATTTGCATTTGCTTTAATGTGCATCAATTTCTCACTGCCGAGAGAGACTCACTTTGGCACTGGTTACATTACACAGCAGCAAATACTGATCAGGGATCTTTCCACAAATTGCATATAACTATTGTGATATCATCATATATAAACAGAAACTTGACCCTTTTGCTTTTTGTATGTGTGTCTGTTTTTGGTCAATCCCAACTTGTTTTGATTTTCAACAGAGTGCTTTGATTTCCTTTTATGGAATTGATGCCAAATCTGCTATACCAATCACTATGTAGCATAATACTGTAGAGCTGGATTTCAACCAATTCAAAATTCAATCAATGCAATAAAATCAATTAAAAATTATACAGCAGCATATATGATAGTTACAATCTCTAACAGCTGTAGCATCCCATTAAAACATACTTGCCAGAACTTACTGGTCCACCTAAAAAAACAAAAGTGAAAAGATGTACCCAATCTTGGAGGTAAATTAGAAATTATTTGAATTTTAGGTACTCTCAGAGGCACTCTACTCAAGTTATCAAAATGTCTTAAAATAAAAGATAGCATCTTTTATCCCAGCCCCCCTTCCAAATCTATACACACTTTATGTATTAAGTAATAGTTTTACTAATACAAAACTATTGTACAGTGCTGTTATTATTTATCCATGATATAAGAAGAATATTTCTTACATCAAAAAAGGAAAATAAAGGCTACATACCCAATATAATTTCAAATAGAGGTCCATAAGGGGAAATTACATCTTGTCTCCAAACTACTCATCACAATCCTATACAAAATCTTCTATTCTATTAATCTTATCCTATTGTACCTGAGGAAACAATTCAGCTGTGACAGTTAAGCCATTTACATCTGTTTTTTAAACTGCCGTCAATCATTTGCAGGACCCACCTACTTCACCAATCAGAATGTTCCTACTATAGCCCCACCCTTTTCCTTGTTTCAAAGAGGTTTCTATCTGGACAATTATTGTTCTTAGGCCTATCATTTATCTAACCAGAGGTCTCCAACCTTGGCAACTTTATGAGGTGTGGACTTCAAATCCCAGAATTCCTCAGCCAGCGTCTGATCTAAGCCATCTCTACTGGTTGCCAACTGTAGCTTTAAAAAAAACAGTCACTGTTTCCAGAGAACTGTTTATTTTTCCTTATGCAAAAAGAGGCCCCTTATATCTGTGACCTAGATTGTATAATTTGTTAACCATGATTTATCTTTATTTCATATACTGAAGCTCATTTATGATTTCTAGAATGCAAATGTAAACGAAATTTGTGGCTCACTTTGTAGAAGAATCAATAAAATGTATTTGTATACAGTATGTAACTCTTACTAACAGAGGTTTAACTGTAGTGTTGCTTTTAGATTTGGCAAAAAACATAAAGTACTAGATAAAGATTTGGATTTAATAATTTTGGAAATTATTGTTCTGTTTATCTATCATAAAAGTGATAAGTAGCCAATCTTCCGCTGGATACAATTTCCTTTCTATAAAATATAAATATTCGTGAGTTGGCTGAGGACATCTGCTTTCTACGTTGCAGCACAGTATGCCACAGGCAAACCTTGGATATTGATTTAAATCAATAAATAATGTTTTAATTAATCATGTACAGTGTTTGTGTTGCTGTTGAGATCTTCTACTGTATGGAATTCATCTTTTTATTTATTTGTCCATTCAAGTTTCTATGCCAAAAAATCAGAAAACTTTTGAGTGGCTTACAGTCTCCTCACATAAACATTAAAGTGAAAACCATTCAAACCATGAGCAACAGCAAACACTCGTAACATTTTTTTCCTCTAAAGCAGCAAAGGCATCAACACTTTGGGAATAATTAAACATTTCAAACTTCATCTGGAAGAGACAGATCTCTAATGGTTTTCAAAAACTTAACAGAGAAGAAGCAGTCCTTATCTCTGAGAGGATTCCATCACTATCAAGGATCCTTTGTATAATTTTGCTTTCTGTTTTAATCAAATGGGCAGATTCCACTTTAGCAGCACATCTCTGAGATGCCCAAGCCACACATTATGTAGAGTTTTAAAAGTACCGTATTTTTCAGAGTATAAGATGCACCGGAGTATAAGACGCACCTTAGTTTTGGGGGAGGAAAATAGAGAAAAAATAATCTGCCTACCAGGTATTCATCTGGCTAGTCCTTAGTCTGGTCAGTTTCAGCACATTATTTTGCTGGTTTTGAGCATGTGTGCTTGCTTTTTATCCCCTGGTTGGGGTTAAAAAAAAGTTTCTAAAACACTTCACTTCTCTCTCCCTCTCTCTTCAGAAAGAGAAACAATGAGAAAAGCAGGCAAAGGGAAGATCGCTTCACTAGCAAAGCACAGCAGATCGCTTCACTCGTTAGCACCTCGTTAGGGCTGAAAAAAGGCTTCTAAAACACAGAAGCCCAGCTTATTGTCGGAGGGAGCAGCAGTGAAAAAAGCAGGCAAAGGGAAGATCGCTTAGCTAGCAAAGCACGGAAGATCACTTCACTCATTAGCACCTCATTAGGGCTGAAAAAAATCTTAGTAAAAGCTACATTCGGAGTATAAGACGCACCCAAACTTTCAGCCTCTTTTAGGGGGGAAGGTGTGTCTTATACTCCGAAAAATGCGTTAATAGTCAACATCTCGAATGACACCCACAAGGTAGCATCCAAAGTAGCTCCTGCTGTAGAACTGTCACATGGACAAATCTCAAAGCATCCATAAATACCTGAGATACTGCTGAATCAGCTGCAGGTTCCGAGTGGTATTCAAGGGCAATCTCATGTCAGCTGAAGAAGCTTCTTGGATGAGAAGCAAAACATCTTCAAAGGAAAAAAAAACCCAGAAAGTCCAGTTGCCTCTTGAAAAAAAAACACCTTTGGGAAAATCTAGAACAGTGGTTCCCAACCTGGGGGTCGGGACCCCAGGGGTCGCCTTGGCATCCTCAGCTCCCCCCCCCCCCACTGCCACAAGCCTGGCCATATCGGCTCAACTTGCCCGAGCCCTCCGATTGGTCGGGAGAGGTGCCATTCAATGAGAGGCGTTTGTGATGCCTGGCAGCCGAGCTAAGGGGCGGGGCGTCGCAAGATTGCGCTCTGGAGAGTACAAGGTGGTGCTTAAGACATCTGTGGCTGCCCCTGTCTCCTGCTCACAGCGGCAGTTTCTTCCCGCTGGTGTCGAAGGGAAAGGGAGTCACGGGAGGGAACGGCCAGCCAATGACCACTTAAGTTTCACAGCGCACGACGGCAGGAAGGAGGACAGCTGGGTTGGATCCAGTGGAAGATGATATTCCTTGTGCTCTTGCAAAGACTGGCCCGAGAATTTCTGATCTGGCATAATTACATATTGTTTTTGTGATTAATCGCTATGCTTTAATTATATTCAATTTGTAACAATGAAAATACATCCTGCATATTATTTACATTACGATTCATAACAGTAGCAAAATTACAGTTATGAAGTAGCAACGAAAATAATTTTATGGTTGGGGGTCACGACAACATGAGGAACTATATTAAGGGGTCGCGGCATTAGAAAGGTTGGGAACCACTGATCTAGAAGGAGTTAGGAGCACTAGAGAGCTATAGGAGAGCATAAAAGTTAGTATATGGCAGATTAAATCTATCACAGTACAAAGCATCTAGAATGATGAAGTGGATGTTCATTAAGACTAGTTTATGCGCAGTTCATCATCTGATGAATTTTAAGTGCTGATGCATAGAACCTGGCAACATTATATTTTACATTATATACCGGTACTTCCCTGGCAGGGGAATACCTTGATCAAGGGTTAGGGTTAGGGGCATAAAGCAGTATACATGGAATTGTTGCCTCACTCTACCTCTCAGCTGAAATGTGCTTTTCTTCTCTCTCATCCTCTGCTCCATTTGCATAAAGCTCTATACTACAAGCTACAAGCAAGGCTAGAGCTATTCTTCCAACTAACAGAGAGTTTTAAATAGAAACAGGAGGAATTGTGTGTTATAGGAGGTTGACCTTTTCCTATTACAACTTGACCTGCATTTTGTTTTGCAAATGACATACAATGCATATCAAAGCATACAGTATACTAGGGGAAGGGTAATAACAATATTCATTTTATAATTTCTGTTACTTAGGCAGATAGCATTGCTGTCATAGTTTGGAGGGGTAGGACATTAAATCCAATTTTTTTGAGCTTCTTATTGCTTAGCTAGAGATCAGCTGCCTATTCTCAGAGCTTTGAGGCCAGCGCTGAAGATGCTGAAATGGTTTATGAATTGTCAGGTAAAAATGGAGGGAAATTCTGAGGTCCCAGAGCATCTTTTGAACTGTCACAGAGTCCTTGTACAAAAGTGGCTACATACATGAATGTAATTAATATCTCTAATTTTAATCAGGTAAATAGCAGCTTTGAGAAGAGTGGAAAGAAGGATTAGGATTACAGAAAGGATTAATCTCTTCTTCATTTGCTGTATCCATTCACATAGTTGTTATTAGTTCCACGAAAACCCATTGCCAATCAGTAATAGAAAAATACAAATGCATACAATAGCATTAAAGAAGCAATACAACCTCAGCATGAATAAGCATTGATCAAGCCTGTAAATTATTTCACAAAGAGAATTTAAAAACAACAACCATGTCACTTGGAAGTTTTCTTCCTTGCCTCTCATCTATTCCAACCTATCAAGAGTGTCCTTCTTTCGCAAGATAAAGAACAAATAATAGTCTAGGTTAGTTGCCTTCAAGTCCTGCTTATGCACTTTCTAGAAATATAACACTGTTCAAGGTTACATAGATACTTGATCTTTTTCATGACCAGCTTCTTCCTTTTAAAATCACTAAGAGAATCTTAGTTCTCTAAGAGAAGGCAGACTGGAGAGCAGACAGGCATTGCTTAACATTTTTCCTTTCAGCATGTATTACCCACAAATTCTTTAACACTGTTTTCCCAAGAACAAACTGTAGAATCACACTGGAACAAAAAAAAACCCAAGTATTTGCAAAAAAAGTAAAAGGGACTTTATTGCAAAGAGTTAATAGCTGAATATCAATTGCTAAAAAGTGTTTTAATTTAATAATTATATTTCTCTTCCAACAATTAAAACAAGATTCCAAATTTTGATAGAATTGGATGTGTGTGTGTGCGTGTGCGTGTGTGTATGTGTATAAAATTTCCTCATATATATGTTGTGATTCTGTGTGGTTTAAATGCCCTAATTGGCCATAATAATGAAGCACGGGTAACCAAATTCCTTTACTTATTTGCCAAAATTTGGGCATGTGGATTGTATAACAGACAGTCAAAAGATCAGAACTTAGGGACTTCTGATTGACGTCACGGTGCTATCGGATGTGAAGAGTGAGGCTCCGCACTGACAACGAAGAGGAGTGGCAGCCATTATGGCTGCCATGAAGCTGGAGCAGCTGAAGAAACGAAGAATGTGCTGGAGCGGTGTGGATGAACACTGGCTAGAACTGGGTGAGGTGACTTTTTTAAACCTAAAACATACCCCAAGAAAATTAACTCTGGAAATGAGACTCTTTGAAAAGTTTGTTTAAGCGGCAAACAATTACAGAGAGAGAAATTACAGACCCAAAAGAAAAGTTTTTAAGAAGAGAGTGCAAAACCTTTAAAAAACAGAAAAATTGGATCTCTAATTTTTACTGGCAATAAGGCATTTTACATCAATTACAAAATGCTGGAATTACCTGTCAGAATTTTCATTATCTGTTTGAGTAAATACAAATGGAACCTGGTAGAATTTGTGCAACGTTGAAGTTAAGTTGAAGACACCATCTACTGGTGAATAAAATAGACAGTATACTCCTACAACCCAGGAAAAATACTGATAAGACAGGGGAGAAAGTGGAACCTGGAGGACTGCTGTGCTATCTATTGCTCTATACTTATCTGCTCCAAGACTACTGGAGTTCTAACGGAAGACATCTAATTAAAGTGACTTTCAAACATCAGGAGTTATGGTTGAACTTATAGAGTGGACTTAAGGAGACATTTGGAAATCTTCCTGGATCACCTAAAAAGAGCTAAATTGACTAACTGTGGGACATAAATAACTATATTACTGTATTCTCTGAGGAGCAATGTCTAGACAAATGGTTTTCAGATCGACTCTCTGAGATCAAAGATAATTGAGACTCTGGGGCAGTGATAGACCACTGACAGACTATTGAGCTATACTAGGACTTATTAAAAGAAGACAAGATGTTTCAGCAGGGGGAAATAAGTGGGTTTCAAAAAGAAAGGGTGTCAATGTTTCAAAACATTTATGACATCATGACAAGGAATCACAGGGAGATAATGGATTTAATGAATAACATAAATGGGAAGCTAGAAAGTGCTCCATAAGGGATAATGAATAATGATCAAAAAGCCCAGGAAATAGAGGAGATAATAGAGAGACCAGGGGAAAAGATAGAATGGACAAATCAACAAATAAAACAATAAGATAAGAAAGAGAAGGCAATAAAAACTTATGAAGCAATTCAGGGAAATACATGATAAAAGACCAAAAAATAATAAACAAAGATATCTTTGAAAAGAAAATAGAGATCTGAGCAGATCCTCTGGAGGCTTGCCAGCAAAAGATAGTAGAGATGGAAGAAATACTTAAGCTAACCAGGAAAGATGTAGATAGAGATGAAGACCCAAGGGAGGAATTTGGGAGGCAAGTCAAAAAAACAAATAAGAATTGAAATATTAAAATGAACAAGAGATGATGGATAGAGGAAATGTTATGTAACACAAGATTGGCTTTATTAGGAGCTAGAACAGAGGCAGAAACAAGAAATAGGGGGAATATTATTATGCATATTTTTATATAATATACTAAAGTAATAGCTAGATATAAAGATTAGATGTTGAAAGATAGTGGCACTATGTATGTTTTAATGATATTGTTATTGTCATTGGAATGGGGGACTAAAATGTTTGAACAATTAAATAATGAAGGCCTATATTTTATCACATACGTATAATAACATTATAATTATATAAGTATGATCTAAATAACAAATAATATTAATACTATCATTACTACTTGTATTTAAATGAATGATATCCAGATGCCTCACTGTTCATGTATTGATATTGATATATATTCAAAAAATAAAAAGTTCAGAACTTCAACTATGCAGGCTCTTGTTTAGCTAGTCTTTGTAATATATTACATTTAATAATCTTAAATGGTACAACAGCCCATGATCATTCTAGTAAATTTACATTTACTTGTGAATAGGGAACAAATTGTTTAATACAGGTAGTCCTTAATTTACCTGTATTGGGGAATTGGGAGTGGAATTTCTGTTGCTAAGCAATGTGGTTGTAAAGCATGACTACATCACTTAGCAATGGAAATCTCTGCAATCCCAGCAAGTAAAATGGCTGCTACCAGACAGAGGAGTGAATAGATAGAATAGATAGAGTGAATAGATAGAGCCGAGGTGGCGCAGCAGTTAGAGTGCAGTACTGCAGGCTACTTTAGCTAACTGTGATCAGCAGTTCAGCTGTTCAAATCTCACCAGCTCAGGGTTGACTCAGCCTTCCATCCTTCCGAGGTAGGTAAAATGAAGACCCTGATTGTTGAGGGGCATATAAAATATACATTGCTTACTGGTGTAAACCGCTTAGAGAGTGCTTGCACTATGAGGCAGTATATAAGTCTCACAAACAAACAAACAAACAAACAAACAAACAAACAAACAAACAAACAAACAAACAAACAAATGGAACATGAGCACGCAAGTTGGGAAGGGTATGCAAGGATGCAAATGGTGCACATGAGGAGCCGCACAGGTCAGGGAGGGTGTGCAAGGAAGGGGCATGATGTGGGTCAGGAAGGATGTACAGGGATGTATAAGAGTTACCACATGGGTTGGGTACAGGGATGTGTGAGATGTGCATTTTGCTTGTCAGAAGCTACATGACTGCGGGATGTTGTGAATGTAATTGTCAGCTGGTTACCAGCCACCCAAATTGTTGTCCGGTGGTTGGTGCGTACATTGCAACGGACACAGTTCAGAGACCAACAATTAGTTTCCTCATTCAGCACCATTGTAAATTCATTGGCTGAATGAATGATTAACCAAGGACTACCTGTACTAGTAACTTTCAAATATCAAATACCGTATTTTTCAGAGTATAAGACACACATTTTTACCCCCAAAAAGAGGGTGAAAATTTGGGTGTGTCTTATACATCAAATGTAGCCCTACCCATCCACCAGCCCCCACCCTTCAGAGGTTTTCAGCCTCCGTGTATTGCAGTTTTGGCTGGTTCCATCCGCTGCTGGCCCCCGCCGCCGTCCCCGCCGCTGCCGCCACCATCGCTTCTCCCCCCGCTGCTTGCCCCGCCGTCCCCCCTGTTGCTTGCTGCCGCCGCCACCACCGCTTCCCCCCCCTGCTGCTTGCCCCCGCCGCCCCCACTGTTGCTTGCTGCGCTGCCACTGCTGCTTGCCCCCGCCGCCGTCCCTGCTGTCCCCGCGCAAGCGGGCGTGTGAGCGAGGTCCAGCACGTCCAAACGGCAGCGAGGAAAGAATTCCTGCCCCGCGAACACCAACAGACCCGGCTGGGAGTCGCGATTTGAAGAACGCGATCCCGGGCAAGTTTTGCTTGGAGGCACGTCTGTCACACACTCACACGTGCGCACGCGCGCGCGCACACACACACACACACACACACACACACACACACACACACCTCCCGGGCTTCAGTTTACCTGCAGGGTCCCGTCGGACGAGGAACTTCCAAAATGCTTCCCTCGGTGGGGATCCTCTGAGACATCCTGGCCGAAGAGAAAGAGGAGCTTGGACGGCCGATCAGTCGGCCAAAGGGCGCCAAAAGTCTCAGAGAAAACAGCGTCGCCACAGCAAGCACCGGGGACGCGCGTGGGGATGGGACTCGCTGCACCTGCCGCCGCCTAAGCAGAAAGCCCAAAGAGGGGCATCCCAGACTCGCATGCTGCCCTCGGCGCTTCCCAGACACCTGCCTGCCACCGCGCCTCGCCTGCTTCCCCAGCTGCTTTTCTCTAGCGAGCGCTCTTTGGTTGGGAAAACCAGGAGCCGCCGCTTTCGCCTTTGCCCAGCTCCGCAGATCTGCTCAGCTCAAGTTCATGGAAATCACCTGGCGGCCCTTGAAACTTCAGGAGGAAACTGGCTGTGAGACTGGGAGGCAGCCTTTGGTGGAGCCCAGCCTGATGGCAAACTGGGAAGAGAGGGGCTTTTCCCTTCTTCCGCCCCGCTCGTGAGCTGTGGGGGGTTTGGGGTGGCTCTAGAGCCGGAATCCGCTCAGCTGATGGTCGTGCAACTCCAAAGCCCACAAGTTTGAAGATCCTTGCACCCCCTTGGCAAGTTTAAGAGTTTCTGGGAGTTGAAGTCCACAAGTCTTAAACTTGCCAAGGGGGTGCAAGGGTCTTCAAACTTGTGGACTTCAACTCCCAGAATTCCTCCTCCAGTCATGCTAGCTCAGGAATGGGAGTTGAAGTTCACAAGTCTTAAAGCTGTCAAGTTTGAAGACCCCTGGGTTAGGGGTTAGGGGTGCAAGGGTCTTCAAACTTGGCAAGACTTTTTACAACCATGTACACTTTTTACAAACTTCAAACTTGACAGCTTTAGACTTGTGGACTTCAACTCCCATTCCTGAGCTAGCATGACTGGAGGAGGAATTCTGGGAGTTGAAGACCACTAGTCTTAAAGCTGTCAAGTTTGAAGTTTGTAAAAAGTATATATGGTTGTAAAAAGTGTACATGGTTGTAAAAAGTATTCTGCTACATTGGTAATTTATTAAATAATATATTACTACACCATTTGGTTCAGAATACTTTTTTCCTTGTTTTCCTCCTCTAAAATCTAGGTGAATCTTATACTCCAGTGCGTCCTATACTCCGAAAAATACGGTAATTATCTTTGTGGAAAAGTCTTTCCTGTTGGCAATTCTAAGTACCTCTATAAAAATATCATTTTTTTAAATAAGAATGGTTTTCTAGTTGTTGTTTTATTAGTGCTCTAAGCTTTGGAATAAAACAATAATGCAAATGCAAATACTAAAATAAAAGAATCATAAAAACAA
Source organism: Diadophis punctatus similis (assembly GCA_023053685.1). NCBI lineage: Eukaryota > Metazoa > Chordata > Lepidosauria > Squamata > Dipsadidae > Diadophis > Diadophis punctatus. The sequence goes on from JALIGW010000004.1 coordinate 29,626,982, forward strand.
TCAAAATAGCAAGATGAAAACTGCATCTAAAAAGTTTCAGGAAACTGGAAAAATGTTTTTGTTCCAAAGCAGATATCACTTAAATCTTTCTAAAGAAAACATTTACACTTCAGGCTCATATTACTTTTGGAGAATCAGAGGCAGGATCCAATTGCCTTGACTGCTAACTGGCAATATACTGTTTCCTTTATTCTTGGGAATTATTACTATTACTATTTAAATAGGATAGCTGAGATTATTTTGAAATCTGTTCTATCTAAAGGTCTTAATCATGCTCGTGTCAGAAGCACTGAGATGCTTCCGGATTGAAAGGATTAGCCAGTGATATCACCATTGCCCAGGGGATGCTCAGTTGGGGGCTCCTTTCATGTCCCTGGCAGAACCTGGAGCGAAGGATGAGAGCTCACCCCACCCCACAGCAGCACTGGAGTCTCAAACGCAGACTTGCTAACCTCCAACCCAGCGTCCTAACCATGTGAGCCGCCATGCTCCTTAAGGTCTTAATTATATTGTGCATCATTGCATAAGAGGAAATTCTGTATAGGAAACCACAGAACATAATGCAATTCTGGGCATAAAGAAATTTCACAATCACACAAGATTGCAAAATGACATCCTATTTGAAAAAAGAAAGAAAGAAAACCACAAGTTTTAACTAAGCCTGTACCGAACACTTGAGTTCTTCCATGTCTTGTATTTTGCATTTTAATTGTATGACAGGCGGAAGTTTAACTTAGAGGGGAATATCAGTGATAAAAGCCTCATGAATGATTCTCAAAGTTATTAGTCAAGGGCAAGACATTTTCTCATGTGTTACGGAACACAACTCCACCATAATTTGACATCTTGAATCCTGTGCATGTGGGATTTAATAAACAGAATCAAATCAGAGATTTTACTTGCCTAGATTATCCTAAAGGTATGTGATCAATATTTGTGTAATGTCTTTAAAAATAGAAGTAATAGGACTTAAATGAAATACTGCAGTATGGAGAGTCTCTGTTTGTTGTTTAGCCAGACAGCCATTCCTTCTTTCAGAATAAGGTTCTAGAAAATGTTATTTCAGGATAGAACTCCAGCTCAATTTTTTGGTGATTCTGTCATGCTTGGGTCACAATTAATTGCCACTGCTATTTCTCTTCTTCCTTTTACTACTCCTCAGCTTTTATGGAGTTTAAAGAAAAGGAGCAATTTTGATTATATACAGTAGACGGGGGACTTCTGGGAATTGAAGTCCACAAGTCTTAAAGTTGCCAAGATTGGACACTCCCGATCTAGACGTTGACTAATGGGCTAACTCTTAACATTGCTAACTCTTCTCCAACTTTCTGAAGCTATTCATGAGGTTTATTTGATGTTCAGAACTTTATGTCAATGCACTCCCTGAGATTTACAGCCTCATTAAAAAAAATACTGTTAGTACAAAACCTAGAAATTCTTGCTGAATTTTTTCTAATTCTAGAAAATCAAAGAAAGAAATGCTTTGGTACCATTCTGATTTATGCATTGGTACAGTCTCATTATCATGATTCATTAGTCTTAATGTATTCAAGAATATATCATACTTTCATCCTCCTCTACGTATGCTACACATTAGCAGTGAGAACAATTAATACTGTTTCTTTCGGATATATATTTGAAGATAAGTAATATAACACATTCACAGAATAAATAAATAATTGCTCTAAATTCAAACTGCCAGACAGCATTCTGTATTTTATACTTATACTGTATGTTCTGGTATGCTTGAAAATCAACTGTGCAATCCATGTTTGCATCTTACAAGCCAAGAGATAAGCCAGACATATTATTGCATAGGTTTTCTTCCACTTCTATAGTTTGTTTGAAAAATCAAGACATAATTTCTTTCTGCTACTAGTTTTAATGGCTGATCTTTCCCATTATTTCTGCCATGGAAGCACCCAGGTCCTCTCTTAGCAAGAGACTTTTGGTTCCACCTCCATTTATATGATATGTGACAATATTATGCATCTTTATGTAACCTGAAATAAAGCATATTTGGGATAATCTAAAATAAAAAGAATAGAATAAATGGTTTATATTAAATGGAACACAGTCATAAATAGCTGACATCTTAGAAACATGAGAATAGAAAGTTATTTAGGCAATTCACAATTTAAAGTTCTGCACAAAGTCATTGAAAGCAGTGATTTGCAGCACACATACCGTATTTTTCGGAGTATAAGACGCACCGGAGTATAAGACGCACCTTAGTTTTGGGGGAGGAAAACAAGGAAAAAAGGTCTCTGCCTCCAAGCAATTTGCCAAACAGCAAACAGCACAGATGATATACACTGTTTGCTGTGTATTTCTGTGAATGTGTCCCTGACCAATAGAAATAGCAAAGAATTGGAGAAATGTACATTATGCCAGAAAGTTTTCTTAAATGTAGTCACACTAACTCCTCCCAATTATTTAAATAGATTTACTCCAAGGTAAGTCAGGATTTAACTCTAATACTAAACAGGACACTGTTACATTTCAGACTATACTTGTACAGAGCTGTTAAAATTAATTAAAATTTCTGGAAGTATACATTATTCTCTGTTATTTAAAAGAAGATACAATAGCACTGGACCTCTTCAGAGCAAGCATTTATTTTAAAAAGCTTCTTTATTTTGTTAGCAAAGCTAACAAAGCTGGCTGTGGAATTCTGGAAGTTGAAGACCACAAGTCTTAAAATTGCCAAGATTGGAGACACCTGGCTAGAACAATAATAAAGCAATCTTTAAAAAATAAGTCTAATAATTTGAACATTCTACAGACATTTATAGTTATTCACTTACCCCTTTGCATCCAGCAGAAAATAAAAATCTGTGTGTCTCTCCCAGCTATTTGCCTCTTTGCAGCTAGTTTCACTTTCATTTTCCCACGTGGCAAACCTAATAAGCTGTAGGTTGGGAAACTGCTACTGACTTGCTTGGCTTTACAGGCTCTTCCCTCTTTGCTGCAAGCAGGTAAATTGCTGGAAGACAGAGGCCAAAGGGTGGGGGTGGCTGGGTGGGTGGGGCTGCATTCGGTATATAAGACGCACCCAAGTTTTCACCCTATTTTGGGGGGTAAAAAGGTGCATCTTAAAATACGGTAAGTTTGAACCAAGTATCTCTTTCTAAAACAGTCATGCCTTTTGCAAGGATTCCCCAGGTGAACAAAGTTAGGGGCAGTTTGCAAAGCGACCTTGCAAGCGTTATAAACGGCATGACTTCAAGAAAGGTGAAACATCATTCACAAGATAAATTAAGTTAGAGTGACGAAGTAAGCTCATTCAGATCAGGAATAAGCAGATGGGACAATGTTTCCTGCTAGGACTCAGAGACCTAGGTTGCCCAGTTTGATCTGTAACATCATGTTCATGAAGGGGAAAATGAGGTTGAGTAGTTGGTGCTTCAAATTCATTATGGAAACCTATTCACTGAGTGGAGTCATATAATTTGTTTAGAATATATGTGCTTTGGGGAATTATGACTGCCCATACTAAATCTCCAACATGTTTACTGTACATACATTTTAGTGTTTAATTAAAAGCTATTTGTTGCATTCAGGTAGGCTATTTAATTTGTTTTTATGAGGAAAAATCTGTAAGCATGTATTTGCTGAATTACTTCTTCCTCTCCCCCCCCCCACCCCCATCCCCTTTCTTCTTTAGTTGGGAACTGAATGTTTTTCACTAATCCAGTCTATAATACTGTATATTTTAACTGGAAATTTTCTTAGGGAGAGCTATCATTGGCCAAGAAATTGTCAATCCAATTCTGTGGATTAGCAGGCTATTCCTTGAGTTAGGGACAACACACTTTGTCAACATCTTCATACAGTACTAAAATGTACTTTAGTTTGATATACCGGTAGTTTTATTTTTATTGCTTTATTGTTGTTGGCAATTACTCTGAAATCTATTTTACAACCTGCTTTGAAGCAAGCTTAAATTTATGCAAAATTCAGCAAGCAAGATGATCATATTGCTTGGCTCAACCTGACTCAAAAACAGTAACTGTGAGAGGGAGCCAAAAAAGTTAATACAATCCTTGGTTGTATTAACAGAGACATATATTCAAAATCAAATGAAGTATTAATACAGCTTTATAAAACTTTAGTAAGACCACACCTGGAATACTGTATCCAGTTTTGGTCACCACATTACAAAAAAGATATTGAGACTTTAGAAAAAGTCTTCTGTGTGGCAGCACCGGCTCTCTGGAATACATTACCACCACCACCACCCCGAGATCCGCATTATTCCCACTCTGCCAGCCTTCAGAAAAGCAGTTAAAACATAGCTTTGTGGACAGGCCTGCGGCCAATGATTTTAATACAACATTGATCACTCTTGGCCCCATGAATGATTTATTGTATGGGTTTTTAAATTGTGATTTTTAATGTTTTTTAATGTTTTAATATCTATTGTTTTTAATGCTTTTTATATTTGTTGTTGCATGTGAATTTTTACTGTTGTGAGCTGCCCAGAGTCTCTGTGGAGTGGGCGGAATACAAATGCAACTAATAAATAAATAAATAAATAAATAAATAAATAAATAAATAAATAAATAAATAAATAAATAAATAAATAAATAAAAGTGCAGAGAAGAGCAACTAAGATGATTAAAGACTGGAAATTAAAACATATGAAGAACGGTTGCAGGGTTTGGGTTTGGGTAGTCTAGAGAAAAGAAGGATTAGGGATGACATGATAGCAGTATTACAGTATTTGAGGGGCTGCCACAAAAAAGGGGGGGGGAATCAACTTATTTTCCAAAGCACCAGAGAGCAGAACAAGAAACAATGGATGGAAACTAACCAGAGGTGGGTTCCTACCAGTTCTAACCAGTTCTTTAGAACCATTAGTAAACCGGCAATGACGTCACAGAGCCGGTTCTGTCGGTGCCGGTCTGTGGGCGCTGCCATCTTGGATTTTGCTTCTGTACATGCGCAGAAGCTATTTTTTTATTGCTGTGGGGGTGCGCGCGCAAAGCGCACACGCGTGCCCAGTGCAATCCTGAGCGATCTGGTAGCAAAACGATCCAGAAACCATCCCTGAAACTAACCAAGGAAAGATGCAACTTGGAATTAAAGAGAAACTTCCTAACAGTGAGAACAATTAACCAGTGGAACAACTTTGCCTTCAGAAGTTGTGGGTGCTTCACAGGGGTGGGTTCCTACCGGTGCGGTCTTGCCTGTTCGTCGCCGCCGAGCCGAAGAAGCTGGCAGCGTTCACGGCGCGGGGCTTCCCCCGCCCACTTTCCCGGGACACCGGGACGCCGCCATTTGCATTCTTGCTTCATCACTGGAGGTGCTTCATCACTAGAGGTTTTTAAGAAGAAGAAACTGGATAGCCACTTGTCTGAAATGCTTTAGAGTTTCCTGCTTGAGCAGGGGATTGGACTAGAAGACCTCCAAGGTCCCCTCCAGCTTCTATTCTATTCTATTCTATTCTATTCTATTCTATTCTATTCTATTCTATTCTATTCTATTCTATTCTATTCCTTTTATTTCCTTAACGGCTTGGTCCCTTTCCCTGAGGGAGATTTTCCTGGCTTTATCCACCCTGCTTACATGCCTTCACCACTTTTATGTATGGTGGCTTTGGCCTAGTCTCACACATTCCTTCCCATGGCATCGCATTAAACAGCAGATGCCACAAAATGGGGCTCACTCATCACCCGCTCAGACCATTACAGGTTTTTGTATGTATTCTTGCCAATAGGTTTGCCGTCTAGTTGGCTTGGAGGTACAATATTTTAGGAAAACAAATCTAACACATTAAAACACTGAGGAGATTAATACAAAGGCAAATAATATAAACAGAAAATTTTGAACAACTTTCCTTCCCTGGGATCCCAAATCAGGTAACCATGATGTGAGCCAAGACCAGTTCCATCCCTCAGGATCTTGGGAGATGTGAGATGCTAGAGTCTTAAGTTTGGCTTGTTTTGCTTCAGTGTAATTCTCATTGTTGGTTAGGTTAAAACAGCAAAGAACTTTAAAAGATTCACAACCCTGACCTGCCCTTACTGGTAGATAATCAACAGCCACACAATTTTGGCTATTTTGACTGCAGTCCTGATGTCTGTCATTTTCTCTGTCAGAGTAGTGATGAGGGACGATGTGAAGTTGACACTTTTAGCTAGGATGCACACCACTTTTCTTAGATCCATGTAAGCTCTTTAGGCCAGGGCAAGGACTCCTATCTACTAAGAAAAGGGTTGGAGTCATGACTTCTGTTTTGGAGAAGAATGCCACGTGGTTCTTACAACCAGAAGATAGTTCCAGTTTAAGTCATGTTGATGGACTCACATGTATGACAAGCAGGGCATATGGAGAGGTCAAGCTCCCAATGACACAAGCCCCCCCACACCCGAACTGTAGGCTGGGACATGAGTATGACACTCCTTCCCACATAATAAAAAGAAGCCTTTAGGCAAAAATAAATGGGTGGAGGCATAGGAGAAATTGTAAACCTTTTCACAAGTAAAAACAGGAGAATTGAGGGCATTGGGTGTTTATAATTCCCAGATTTGTCTGAAATGGTATATGGTCTCCTGCTTCAGCAGGGGGCTTGACTAGAAGACCTCCAAAGTCCATTCCAGCTCTATTCTGATTGAATTAAAGGAGATTGAAAATTATTTCTAAATATAAATGAAGTAATACGTCACATTCATACCACCCACATTTATGACATGTGTTTTAGCCAATCAGAGGCAGTGTAAAAATGGTTACCAGGGTTGCTCAAAGTCCTCAGCTAAAACAAAGCATGTGTGCTCATATTAAAATAAGAGTTACTGTTTAAAAAATCTATATTTTCGTGTGTGTGTGTGTGTGTGTGTGTGTGTGTGTGTGTGTGTGTGTGCGCGCGCGCGCGCACGCGCGGTGGGTAGCTCCTGGTTTGGACCGATTCTTAGAACCGGTAGCACCGGTGGCAGGAGGCTCCACCCACCCTCCCGGGATGCTTCTGCGCATGCGCAGAAGCTTCGTGTGCGAGCGAGCGCCCGCGCAAACCAGTGGCAAAATTATTTACAACCCACCACTGGTGTGTGTGTATGTGTTATAAAACAGCAGCTAATAATTTGTAGGCTTGGTTAGTCCTTCAGATTGTTTACATAAATGTACTAATAAGAAAAGGAGTTTCAGACCATTCGCATTCTCCAAAAACTTCTAAAAGAGAACAAGAACAGTTATAAAATCTACCAATTTTATATTTTGAATGGAACGTAGGAACAAAAAGAAATAAATGTTGATAACATTATTCAAGTCTTTAACAGTTTAAGTAGTTCTGCAGTGTTGCCAATTATCCAGGTGGTGGAATCCAGGGGCATTCTCAGGAAGGTACAGAAAGTCGAGATAGCACTTATAATCTAACTGTTGAAGGCCTGCCCCTTTTTTAGATGTGTCGCACATAGGTAGGCCTTTGATTGGATCGTCATAGATGCCCTTTGTAGGCTGTCTTCCAACTGGATGTGTTCAAGAAGAGCTCAGGCAACCTCTGTCTCAGATATTTTAATTTGAACTTCTGCACTGAGTAAAATGTTAGGCTTGATGGCCTAAATGTGATCCTATGATTCTGGAATGAAAAAAAGTAGATAAACAAAGCTTTTAAATGAATTGATTTGCTAATAAAATAGTGAAGATGCTCTGGCTTGTTAAAATTAGAATTAAAAAGGAAAACAAAACAAAACAGTGAAAAGGCCTCACTTTTAGTAGCACACAAAAAAAGAAGTTGCTATTATGTTTGAGGGCATGGCAGGAATTTGTAATAGCTTAATTTAATAGATTTACAGAATATAATTTTAGAATTAATATAGACACAAACAATATGTTACAGAGAGAGAGAGAGAGAGAGAGAGAGTGAGAGAGAGAGAGAACATGATTCATTATGATTCATTATCAATGAGATCAGTTATATATGTAGGAGTGGGTTCCTGTTACAAGTTTATATTGGGAAACTCCAAAATGATGCTTGGAGATCTTCTAGGGTAGTTTCTATCTTGTGGCTATCATGTGAAATAGGATCCAATAATTAAAACAGCTGTGAGTCAATTTCTTTTGTAGAAAATCATCATTAACAAAACAGAATCTTTGAATAATTGTAGCCCTACAGTACCTTTAAATATTTGTAGAGGTGATTGATGATTGTGGTAGCAATTCAGTCATTTTTGAAAGTGTAATTGTAATCAGATTAGACGGATGTTCCCGAGAACTATTTAAAGGCAGCAATAGAAATGGTTAAATCTCACAGGATTGTTGAATAAAGTGCCTTTCTCTGGAACAAAAATCACAGAGCAGCTGTTCTAAAACTACAAGAACAGATTAGGAGACAGCCCAAATCCCATTGCTGAGAAAATATAACAGTCTCTGGATCTCAAACACATGTTGTTTGCAAATAGCCTTTAACATTTTATAAAATGCTGTCTTTTCTACACAGTGCAGGATAAAATTAGAATGGGTATCTTTTCTTGCAGTGCCAGCTGTTTTTCCCCATGCTTCTTTCTTGACTACTAATATAAAATTATTTTGAATGTCAGCTTCCCATAAAATAAATGTGTATCCTATCTTTAAATCTGTACAAATTATTTGCATGATATGGGTCTTTTCTTGTCATATGCAATCTAAATAATCTCCCACAACCCCCAGGGAATATTGTAAATGCAGAGTACAATATGAATAACACAATATTTATTGCAAATCGTTTCTTTGGGGGGGCTATCTATAATAATTGTTTAGATTACTTACTCGAAAAATAATAGTGGAAGGCCACATCAGATGTGATACAACTCAGAGAGTTTGTCTTTTACTACCCTGTTTCCCCCAAAATAAGACCCAACCGGAAAATAAGCCCTAGCATGATTTTTCAGGATGCTCGTAATATAAGCCCTACCTAAAAAATAAGCCCCAGTTAAGACCATCAGCCAGACGGACGCAATTAGTACCGTATTTCCCCGAAAATAAGACCTAGCCAGAAAATAAGCCCTAATACATCTTTTGGAGCAAAAAATAATATAAGACCCAGTTTTATTTTCGGGGAAACATGGTAGTTGTTTAAAAAATGCAGAAGGAGCCAGACTGAAACTATTTAGCTAGTTTCTACCCTCTAATATCTTAGGAAGAGAATTAGGAACTTTCCACATCCTTAAGAGAAGATTTAGGAATAGCTCTTCCATAAACCAAGATTACAGGGCTTTTTGTGATCTCTTGGATGAGAAGTTTCTCCAAAAGAGTTGACAAGCACGAAAAAGCATGACACTAGAGCAGTGATGGCGAACCTATGGCACGGGTGCCACAAGTGGCACGCGGAGCCATATCTGCCGGCACGCGAGCCGTTGCCCTAGCTCAGCTCCAATGCGCATGTGTGTGCCCGCCAGCTGATTTTTGGCTCACGCGGAGGCTCTGGGAGGGCGATTTTGGCCTCCGGAGGGCCTCCAGGGTGGCAGGGGGAGCATTTTTGCCCTCCCCAAGCTCCAAGAAAGCCTCTGGAGCCTGGGGAGGGCGAAAAATGGGCCCACCGGGCCCACTGGAAGTCGGGAAATGGGGGAGTGGGGGGGTCGTGCACGCATGTGCAGGAGGGTGGGTCAAGTGAGGGGCTTTGAATTATGGATGTGGGCACACATGTGCGTGCAATAGCACGCACGCGCACTATTTCGGCATCCGAGGAAAAAAAGGTCCGCCATCACTGCACTAGAGTGAAGGGGTTTCTCCTTTCTCAATCTGCCAGAATCTTACAAGCTGCTGGCATAATTAATTTTTCGTGGGCTGTACATACAGTAGGTCAATGGAGACAACCTTGTCCATGGAGCAGGGTCAATTTTTGACAGATTGTTAATCTCCTGGGTCAAATCATTTGTCAAAACCATCGGCATTCATAGCAGATGTGTTTTTTTTGCCAGCTGGTGATGTTGAGAATGGGGGAAGCAATCAAACTAAAATGATCCACAAATCCCTTTTCTCAGCACACTGTGAATAGGGAATGAGGATTCTGTCTTCCAGAACATTGGCGATTGGGACTGGCAGTAAGAACAGCAAGATCTATACTGTTCAATTTTCTGTTCACAACAAATAGATAGAGAGCACCTTAACTGAGCTGTGGAGCAAATCCCTGTGTCAATTTATATTTTTAATACTAAACCGATTGTAACCAGTTCTACACTCTGCAACTGACTAATTAAATTGAAGATTATTTAAACTGCTCAGCCATATTTGTGAGATAAGGTTGCTGATGAAATAAACAAAAAGACTTTTATACTTCTTCCAATTTTCCAATGTTTCAGCTTGCTAATGGGATGAGACAAAACTGACAGCTTGCTGGCACCATGTGCACATATCTCTGCTTCCCTAGAGTGCAGGATTAGGAGTTGGGTGACCTATGTTGAGTTTATAGGTTCTTCTCATTTAATTGTAATCTTGAGTATCCTTAAAAATCTTATTATCTTTTTAAAAAAAACAGTCAAAGAATTTCCATGGAAAACTTTCTTTACCATTCATTCCAAAACATTATACTGAACTCTGTAAACCGCTTAGAGAGGGCTGTAAAGCACTATGAAGCGGTATATAAGTCTAAGTGCTATTGCTATTACTCCAATACCTTAGTCTGGAACCTTAGTTTGGAACTTTCTAAAATCAAAGTTGTAATCACCCTTTTGCTCTTTATTGCAAAGATTTTTTTTTAAAAAAACAAGTTCTTAAAATTGTAATTACAACTTTCTTTTACTAAGGATTGAAGTGAAAATTTATCCAATGCTGGCAAATTTGTCAATCCAAAGGTTCACAATAGCTGAAAAGCAGTTAATCAGCAATTTCTGAAAGTGAGTTGAAAGGGAAGCATGCAAACTCAGTGTCCTTTTGAAAGTTCTGACCACAGTTTAAGCAAGATGACTATTGCCTTATCTCCCTGAGCTCTAAATGCTATCTCGGTCTCAAAAGGAGCAGCTGCCTGGAGCATCAGTGGGCAATCTCAAATCCTCTCCTTGTTTCTACTCACTGGCTCTTCAGTCTGCGGTGGTTGTCAGCTCCACTTTTCACAGAGCCGTCTTCAGTCAGCCATTTCTTCCTCCAGAGCAGATTCTTTGCATTTACTACACTTACAATGATGTGTGTATATTCTTACATGTGTGGCATTATACAATCAAAAATAGATTTTTTGAAAAAGTTTTTCTAAAACATTTACTAATTAAATTAAAAAGTAAAGTCAGCCTCCCAACTATCCCTGTTTATTTACAAGATTGGTTTTAGACATTTTAAGACCTTGGCAAATTCATATTCGGCCAGACCCTATTGTTTGGCTTATTTTCCAACTTTGTTAGGAAGTTCAAAAAGGCGCCTCTTTTTTTTTTCTTCTTCAAGTTTTTGAACTTATGATTTTCAACCCCGGACATTTCTTTTTCTTTTCTCAAGACATTTTTATGCTGTTTACACTATGAAATTATATTTAACCCACAAGCAGGTGCGCTGCCTCACAGAGTACACTCTGACTGCTTTTTTGCTTTTTTTATTATGCTTTTCAGAAATCTTTTTAATTTTTCTGCTTAATAAAATTTCGTGCCCTAGGCTGGTGCCTACTCAGATTTCATGTAGAGCCGGTCCTGTTTATTTTTATATTTACAGCATTCACCATTAATCAAGGATTATTTTTCTCATAGTTGTTAGAACACATACCAAATCCATATAATAGTCATATAGTACATATAAAGTAGTCCTTAAAGTCATTTGTTTAGCTACCATTCAAAGTTACAGTGGCATTGAAAAAAATGACTTACAACCAGTCCTTGCACTTACAACTGTCACAGCATCCCTGCAGTTGTAAGGTTAAAATTTAGGTGCTTAGCAACCTTTGTGTATTTACAATGGTTGCAGCGGCCTGGAGTCACTTGATCATTATTTGTTACCTTCCTACCCTGCTTCCAACAAGCAAAATCAATGTGGGTAGCCAGATTTGCTTAAAGATTATGTGGTTCACTTAACAACTACAGCAGAGGTCTGCGCTTCCGGATTTCTGCCAGTGCGAAGTTGATCCGGAGAACAATGCCTGGTGTGATGCTCTGATGCTTGAGCTAATTTCGCCTGCGGCTCCCCAGCCAACCTCCTTGCTCGCTCGCTTCTTCTCCTCTTCTGCTTTCTGCCCGCGTCCCTTTCGCAGCCCCCTCGCTACCGGAGCTGCCCTCTGGATTTGGGGAGGGGGCAGATCCAGGTTCTCCCTCTGCCCCTGGCGCGGCTTCCCCTCTCCCCAACCTTCCTCTCCATTGGTGTGCGGGGAAAACAGCAAACCACTTCCCGCAGTGGGAGGCTGGACTAGCAGACCCACAGAGAAGGGGGGGAATTCTTCTTCTGTTGCTATTCGGTGGGCCGCCCTCCCCCCCTCTCGCATCCAGAGCAAAGCACTTGGATTCTTGTGCAAACACACAACACAGAGAGAATGAACAGAAGCGAAACAAAACGAAATTCAGGGACTTCTGAGAGACAGGAAGATTGGGAATGGGGCTTCCTCCGGCAGAGAGCGCTTTTGAACCTCGAAGGAGCCAGAATGAGAATCTGTGCTGCAGGGGGGCAGTGAGACAGGCAGTTCCCCACCTGCCCCACAACGCCCCCCCAACTCTCCAAGATCCCCTGTGCTTCTGCAGCCTGCCGCCGCCCTCTCTGCCCCACTGAATGCTCCTGCCTCTATCAGGGAAGGGCCGCCGCCAGGGGCAAGGGGGTGGCGGCTGCAAGGACGGGCGGGCCGGGGCTTCCCTGTCTCCCCGCCCAAGCAGGCTTCTGCTGCGGGCTTCTGCTGCGGCGCCAAGCCTTTGGCGGGGAGGGAGGGAAACCCCAGACTGCTGTTCCTGCTGCCCCCACCCCCTCGCGCCTGGCGGTGACTATTCTCACACTGCCATTTCCCCGGCTGATGTAGGAACAGCAAGCTGGGGTTTCCCTCCCTCCCTGCCGGAGGCTTCTCCTTCTCCTTCTCCTTTACGAGAAGACTTCTCCTGTGTCCCCAAGCCTTTGGTGGGGAGGGAGGGAAACCCCAGCCTGCTGTTCCTGCAGCCACCATGGAAACGGCAGTGTGAGAACAGCCACCGCCAAGCGCGAGGGGATGAGGGCGACAGGAACAGCAGGCTGGGGTTTCCCTGTCCGGAGCACGAGGCTGGCAGGAGGAGGAGGAACGGCAGCGGCAGACCGTTCATGTTGCCTAAGTTTAGTGCAGGAGGCTTTCCAGGCCTAAAATGGGCCGGGGGGGCATGTGCGGATGGCGCATGCATGGGGGAGTGTGCATGTGCAGTGCAGGGCGCATGCATGGGGGGAGCGTGGGGGAGCATGCATGCATGCACAGGTGGAGGGCATATTGCATTGTGGGTGCCAGCACGCTATCGTGCGTGCACACACACACACTTTTGGCACGCAACCAGAAAAAGTTTCGCCATCACTGTCCTATATAGCATTGTATAAACATTAAACTTTATAACACTGTTATCACACAAATGTTTGGATTGTTTGTTTTATGTATTGAATACAAAAAGTCCTTCTTTATCTTTATAATATTTATTTGTTTCTCATTGGTTAAAAACAAAAGGCAGAGTCCTGCTAATCTTTATCTGGACTCGGAAAATTAAGCAGGGTTGGATTCAGTTGGTATTTAAATGGGAGATGTCCAAGATTGACTCCTCCTTGGAGGACATTTTCCCTTGAACTAGGTTTCTTGGCCAGGTTATTAATCTCCAAGCCTTATTAATTTCTCTGTAAAATGAGTATTGGGAATGATAAATTGCAGAATCAAAAGAAAATTTAGAGCTCAAGCTTCAACTCCACCTTTCAACAACCTTCTTTTCCAACCTTTTATTTGGTGAAACAGTTTCTCAAAATTCCAAAGCTACCTGTTTGGAACTAGTTTACACCCACTGAATAGTAATAATATACAATAGAGTTTCTTCCTATAGTGTTAAATATGTGAATAGTACGTTGGGTTTAGAAATAAATGTAGCAGAATTATTTCAGTCAACCTGAAACTGTCAAATGACTCATTCATACACTTTGCACAAAGCTCCAAGTATTGTTAGATGCACTCTAACAAATAGGTCAGAAGATTTTGTGGCTCCCTGCTGTAGATCCTCAGCAGATAAAATTCTCCCAAAAGTGGTCGATTAGTGGTTATTTCTGTAACATGTGCTTGAGTTATACAATAAAGCTACAACTAGCTGAGATGGTAGATAACAACCAGACCACCCTTGTCTTCATGTATTGTCAGGCAATTGCAAACCATTCCATAAATGCTAACCAAAAAAAAAAATCTATTGCCCCCAGGTCTTTGCTTTTTCTTCTAGTCCTGTGCAGTAGATTTTAAACTACCGTATTTTTCGGAGTATAAGACGCACCGGAGTATAAGACGCACCTAGATTTTAGAGGAGGAAAACAAGGAAAAAAGTATTCTGAACCAAATGGTGTAGTAATATATTATTTAATAAAATACCAGTGTAGCAGAATACTTTTTACAACCATGTATACTTTTTACAAACTTCAAACTTGACAGCTTCAACTCCCAGAATTCCTCCTCCAGTCATGAGTTAGGGGTGCAAGGGTCTTCAAACTTGGCAAGTTTAAGACTTGTGGACTTTAACTCCCATTCCTGAGCTAGCATGACTGGAGGAGGAATTCTGGGAGTTGAAGTCCACTAGTCTTAAACTGCCAAGTTTGAAGACCCCTGAGTTAGGGGTTAGAGGTGCAAGGGTCTTCAAACTTGGCAAGTTGGTCTTCAAAGCTGTCAGGTGGCTCGCAGCAGCGGCAGCAGCGGCTCCTTAGCTGCCTCGGGAGCAGGCTTCGGCCAGAAACGGCGGCAGCGGCTTTCCCGTGGTCTGGTGGTGGCAGCAGCAGCGGCGGCAGCTTTCCCGTGGTCCGGTGGTGGTGGGGGCGGCCAGCGGCTGCAGCAACGGCCACGGTGGCTTTGCTGTGGTCCGGCAGTGGCAGCAGCAGTGGCGGCTTTGCTGTGGTCCGCCGGCAGCAGTGGCAGCTTTCCCATGGTCCGGCGGCAGTGGCGGCAGGCGGCAGCGGCTTTGCCACGGTCCGGCGGTGGCAGCCGGTGGCGTCGGCAGTGGCTTTGCCATGGTTCGGCAGAGGGAGCAGAAGTGGTGGCCAGCAGCGTCGGCAGCAGCGTTGGCAGCGGCTTTGCTGTGGTCCAGCAGCAGCAGCAGCGGCTTTGCCATGGTCCGGCGGTGGCAGAGGCTTTGATTTGCAGTTGGAACAGTCTCATGGAATACCGCCAATCAGCTGTCTGTTGCCACCCATTGTCGCCGTTGCTGCCATCGCACCAACTCCCCCCTCCCCCTAATGCAACATTCTGAGTATAAGACGCACCCAGTTTTTGACCCTCTTTGACTTCAGTGAGGCAGTTGATGTAATGTGCCGGTGCCTGGACGACGTTAGGATCTGGATGGGGAGGAACAGACTCAGACTTAATCCCGACAAGACTGAGTGGCTGTGGATATTGCCTCCTAAGGATCATGACAACTGCCCCTCCTTGTTCCTTGAGGGAGCGAAACTGACTCCCTCGGACCGGGTCCGCAACTTGGGGGTCCTCCTAGATCCACAGCTAAAATTGGACCATCATCTTTCTGCTGTGGCTAGGGGGGCCTTTGCACAGGTTCGCCTGGTGCACCAGTTGCGGCCATATTTGGAGAAGGAGGCTCTACTCACGGTCACTCATGCCCTTGTCACCTCTCGTTTGGACTACTGCAATGCGCTCTACATGGGGCTACCCTTGAAGAGTATCCGGAGACTTCAGCTGGTGCAAAATGCGGCTGCGCGTGCTGTGGTGGGTGTGCCAAGGTACACCCACGTGACATCGATACTCCGCCAGCTGCATTGGTTGCCCATCGGTCTCCGGGTCCAATTCAAGGTGTTGATCACCATCTTTAAAGCCCTTCATGGCTTAGGACCAGGTTATCTACGGGACCGCATTCTGCCTCATACTTCCCTCCGACCGGTTAGGGCCCACAGAGTTGGCCTCCTCCAGGTCCCGTCGGCCAAGCAATGCCGGCTGGCGGGCCCAAGGGGGAGAGCCTTCTCTGTGGCTGGCCCCGCTCTCTGGAACCAACTTCCACCAGAGACCCGAACTATCCCCACTCTGCTGGCCTTCCGAAAAGCCGTTAAGACATGGCTCTTCCTGCAGGCGGGGGGTAGAGCTTAATTCACTCGAGCTCACCCCCCAAGTATGTATGATGTTGAATGGTTGTTGATTTCTTATATTGTGTTTTAATTTTTATATTGTTTTAATTACTATTTTAGATTTTGGTTGTTCTTGTATTTTTCACTGATGTACGCCGCCCTGAGTCCTTAGGGAGTTGGGCGGCATATAAGAATTCCAAAATAAAATAAATAAATAAATAAATAAATACTCTGAAAAATACGGTATGTTATAGCTTTAAGTTAATTTTAAGTTAACATTACTAAGTCTGTGCAGAGGTGTACATTGAAACTAAAACTCATTTTAAAATCTAAGCATATTTTTAATGGAATAAATAAACCAGGCACTTGAAAAATTAGAACCAAGAACCAGCCAAACAATAAGCCTGAAACAATGACAAAGTAGGGAGAGAATCTGCAATCAGCTTCTGTTCTTCAAAATATATGTATGTTAGTAGTAAAGTAAAAAGGGGGAATAGAAATTAGAGCTCATTCCAAGAGACAACCAAAAACACTTCCATTCCCCTTTGTATATACATCTGCACACTGGTCAAACAATATTAACTTAAAACATTCTCTGTCCTCAGTCAAAACTTTAATGTCATTGTTCAACATTATTTGAATATTTTTGCATATAAAGGAACCCAACAGTGCCCACATGGTCTGCGGAGTAAGAGGGCTTTTTTGAAGGCTAGAAGATGAAAGAGGAGGGGGAAAATTTCATATCTCGGGGGATAACAAATTCCAAAGACTGAGACAACATGTTTTAAATATCACATAGGATGGATGGAATGAATCTAGTCAGGAAAGATGATCCCATATGTGCCTGAAGGGCTTTAAGGGTAGCACCCAGTGTCTTAGACTGGTAATCCATGCAACAATTGCCAACAAATATGTAACACTGTTGAATCTGCTGTTTTAGCAGACTACATTTTGGACCACACGGAGCTTCCAATTCATCTTCTAAGACAACCCCAAGTATGGTTCATTACAAGAATCTGTATATAAAATGATAAGCGCATGAGTCATTTTGTCATGGTGCCTAAGCTCCAAGATCCACAACTGACTCATTAGCCAGAACTGATAAAGGCCCTCTAGCCACAGCCTCTGTCTGGAGCTGTAGAAAGAGCAGCAAGTTCAGGAGGATCCCCAGATAATGGAGCTTTTTCTTAAGTTGTTATGTGACCCCATCCAGAGTCCATATTACAACTGGGCTAAGAACAGATTGATCAGCAACAAGAGGAACTGTAACTTTTAGGGATTTAATCTCTAAACAATCAGAACCAATCTGATCTTGTTTTGATCCATTCAGATCTTCACAGTCCCAAGGCACCCATTATGTTTGTCTGTTATCTAATTTCAAGGAGAGGGGGAATGGGAGAAGGAAACTATGCCGTAATAACATTAATTAAAGTTGCATGCCTATTAAATTAGCATTCATGTAATAGATAGCAAGTTATGCATTGTGATGTTAGAATCAAGCTCATCGTAGATTAAGCAGCTTAAGGTGCTTCATAAACATTCATATAAAGTGACTCAAATAGATTATCATTATCATTATCATTAAAACCAACAGAAATGGGATTTAGGAAAAATCCTTTTCTGGTGCTTAAAAGACCTCCTGGAATACTATCAAAAGGATAGTGTGCATCCCCAAAATTAATCTCTACCCCCCTCTGCTGAGTGTGTAAACAGAAGCGGAGGGGGTTCCAGTCCTCCCCCAGGCTCAGTATGACTGGGATGCATGGCCTGCTGGGAGAGAGGGGGACCAGTGGGGGAGAGGAGGGGATCTCTGGTGTGAGGGGGGACGGGAGTATTAAGGTCATAACAGGGAGAGGTAGGTATGGCGGGAGCAGGGGGGTAGGCCGCTCTCGGGGAACGAGAATTCGCTATCTTCAAGCGATTCCTTGTTCTGGCCCCTCTGGTTTGGTTCCATCTAGCTCAGCCCGAGTACCTGGTAACCAGGGATGTCAGGGCCCTGGGCTCAAGCTGCTGCTGTTGAATGCCAGGTCGATTACTAACAAGGCCCCCCTTGTACGGGATTTAATCCTGGAAGAGGGGGCGGACCTGGCATGTATTACTGAGACCTGGCTAGGCCAGGAGGGGGGGGTTCCCCTCTCCGAGATGTGCCCGGACGGGTTCTCAGTTCAGCATCAGCCGCGACCCCAGGGAAGGGGTGGAGGAGTGGCAATTATAGCTCGCCAGAACCTAAATCCTCGAAGGAGCCCTGCCCCGGAGATTGTTGGGTGTGAGACGCTCCTTCTGAAGCTGGACTTAGGGGTTCAGGTGGGCCTTCTGCTAACGTACTTGCCTCCTAGCTGCGTTGCAAAGGCCCTGCCTGTTCTGCTCGAGGCGGTAGCAGGGCTGGCGATTGAGTTCCCCAGGTTGATGGTGCTGGGGGACTTCAACCTGCCATCGCCCGGTGAAACCTCAGAGGCAGTCCAGGAGTTCATGGCTTCCATGACAACCATGGACCTGACCCAAGTAGTTCAGGGTCCGACTCATGAGGGAGGTCACACGCTTGACCTTGTGTTTCTCTCGGGGCAGTGGAGAGATGATCTGAGGCTGAGGGGTTTAGTCACAGTACCCTTGTCGTGGTCAGATCATTTCCTTCTGAGGTTGGATTTCATGGCGCCACTCCTCCACCGCAAGGAGGCGGGACCGATTAAGTGGTTCCGCCCCAGGCGCCTAATGGAATCCGAAGGATTTCAGAAGGAACTTGGGGAAATACCGGACTCCCTGGTACACGATTCATCTGAGGCTCTAGTGACTGCCTGGAATCAGGCGGCAACAGGGGCTTTAGATCGGATTGCGCCTTTGCGGCCTCTCCGTGGCAGCGGATCCCGGAGGGCTCCTTGGTTTACTGAGGAGCTCCGGGAGATGAAGCGCCTAAAGAGACGCCTAGAGCGACGATGGAGAGCCAGTAAAGCTGAGTCTGACCGGACACTTTTAAGAACTTGCATTAAGTCTTACTTAGTGGCGATACGGGCGGCAAAATGTGCGCATTTTTCCGCCCTTATTGCGTCCGCCGACTCCCGCCCAGCCGCCCTGTTTAGGGTGACGCGCTCCCTCCTCGCAAAGGGGGGGGGCGAAGAACCCTTGCAGGGTAGAGCTGAGGAATTTTCCCAGTTCCTGGCGGATAAAATCACTCAGATTCGGACAGACCTGGACTCCATTTGGACAGGGCAGGCCGAGATGACAGGGGCGAGTCTTAGTCCTGTTATTTGGGAGGAGTTTGAGCCTATCACTCCTGAGGATGTGGACAAGGCCATAGGATCGATGAGCGCCTCCACTTGTTTATTGGACCCGTGTCCCTCCTGGCTGGTTTCGGCCAGCAGGGAGGTGACACGCGGCTGGCTCCAGGCTGTTGTGATCGCATCTTTGAGAGAGGGGTCCGTCCCGCAGCCCTTAAAAGCTGCGGTGGTGAGGCCCCTCCTCAAGAAGCCTTCCCTGGACCCAGCGGATTTAAAGAACTTCCGTCCAGTCTCCAACTTACCCTTCTTGGGTAAAGTTGTAGAGAAAGTGGTGTCGCTCCAACTCCTGCGGCTATTGGAGGATACTGATTATCTGGATCCCTTTCAATCGGGTTTCAGGCGCGGCTACAGTACGGAGACTGCTTTGGTCGCACTGATGGATGATCTCTGGCGAGCACGGGATGGGGGTCATTCCTCCATCCTGGTGTTACTTGACCTCTCAGCGGCTTTCGATACCATCGACCATGGTATCCTTCTGCGTCGTCTTGGGGAGGTGGGAGTGGGAGGCACTGTTTTACGGTGGTTCTCCTCCTACCTCTCTGACAGGACGCAGTCGGTGTTGACAGGAGGGCAGAGGTCGGCCCCTAGGCCCCTGGTTTGTGGGGTGCCACAGGGTTCGGTCCTCTCGCCCATCCTGTTTAACATTTACATGAAACCGCTGGGTGAGATCATCCGACGACACGGGGTGAGGTATCAGCAGTATGCTGACGATACCCAGTTGTACATCTCCACCCCGTGTCAGTTCAATGAAGCAGTTGATGTAATGTGCCGCTGCCTGGACGATGTGAGGGTCTGGATGGGAGTGAACAGACTCAGGCTCAACCCAGACAAGACTGAGTGGCTCTGGATTTTGCCTCCCAAGGATTATGTCGACTGTCCCTCCCTGGTTCTCGGGGGAGAAAAATTGACTCCCTCGGAACAGGTCCGCAATTTGGGTGTCCTCCTAGATCCACAGCTAAAATTGGAGCAACATCTTTCAGCTGTGGCTAGGGGGACCTTTGCACAGATTCGTCTTGTGCACCAATTGCGACCTTACTTGGAGAGGGAGGCTTTGCTCACAGTCACTCATGCCCTTGTCACCTCACGGCTAGACTACTGTAACGCGCTCTACATGGGGCTACCCTCAAAGAGCATCCGGAGACTCCAACTGGTACAGAATGCAGCTGCGCGAGCTGTAGTGGGTGTACCGAGATACACCCACGTAACACCTATTCTTCGCCAGCTGCATTGGCTGCCAATTAGTCTCCGGTCGCAATTTAAGGTGTTGGTCGTTACCTTTAAAGCCCTACATGGCTCAGGGCCAGGTTACCTTCGGGACCGCATCCTACCACATACCTCCCTACGACCGGTTAGGTCCCATAGAGAGGGCCTCCTCCGGGTCCCATCGGCCAAACAATGTCGGTTGGTGGGGCCACGGGGGAGGGCCTTCTCTGTGGGAGCCCCGTCCCTCTGGAACCAACTCCCACCAGAGATCCGGACTATCCCCACCCTGCTGGCCTTCCGTAAAGCCATAAAAACTTGGCTCTTCCGGCAGGCGGGGTGAATAGGAAGATCAGATTCCCCCCTTGAATGTTGTTTTTATAATTGTTTTAACTATGCCTTTTAATTTTAAATTATGATAATTGTTTTTATTGTACGCTTCTTATTCTGTTGTACGCCGCCCTGAGTCCCACGGGATTGGGCGGCCTATAAGAACGTCTATTAAATTAAATTAAATTAAATTAAATTAATGCATGATCGAATGAGTCTCATTAGAATTTTAGACCAATTGAGTTTTTCTCCCCCTCTCTCTCTTACTAGGGAAATCAACCACCCATCTAGCACATTTTAATGGTATTCTACTGGCAATTTTCTCACTTGCTTAGGTTAATAGAAGCTAATCAGGGAAAATCATATAAACTATCACAGTCACTATTGAAATACATAGACTTTCACGTTGGTAATAGATATATTCTTTTTTAATGTGTATTACTCTTATTTATGTAAATTTCCTCCTTTCTTTGTCCTGCAAAAATGGTAGCAGACGATTACTCGCTCTTGCTAATGATTCCTCTCCTTTACTGTCTGTCTGCTATAAAAAAATGAAACTTCTAACACTGAGGAAATATTGGTTTGATTCACACATCATACCTAGCCATAATGTGATGACTCACTTTGACTTAACATATTGTGTAAATTCAAATATAATAGTTTATTCCACAAACCGGTTAAAATGAGCCATGATCTAATATGATGAGTGAACCATTTTTGATTTTATGTGCGGTGGAAATCTGTATTTAATTCTATAAACAACTAACTCTCAATCACTAGCATAGGGAAACTTAACCAATAAAGCCATTATTTTCTGTAATATAATTTTATTAATAATGATTATTAAAGCAGTTACGCAATCCTTGTAAGAGTTCATGGAGGGTTACCTAGTGGGGCTGCTGGGGCTGAGGGAGGTACACCTGCAGGCTCTCATGACAAAAGCAGCATTGCAATGTCATGCCACAAACTGCATCCTTTTGGATTTGTGTGTGATATTATGACAGACATAGAAATGCAGCGGGAGCTTACATTATGATATCATAATTCTGCTTTCCTCATTCCAACCACCTTTGCCTCTTTGAAAATACCTCTGGTTGAGGGTTAAAGCAGAACTACTCCTATTTCTGGGACCCCTGCCTTGTCTATTCTAATCCCTTATCCCAGTGCTTGCTGTCATTCATTTTTTTCTTTTCCCCAATCCCCATGTGTAAATTTTCCTTCCCCCACCACTTTTTCTGTCCCAGTGCTTATTCTTCTCCCACCACAGTTGTACATTAAAAAAATACTTCCAGAGGAATTTTAAGCATGATCAAAGCTGTAGTCACATCCAGCATCTTCCTTTCACCAAGATGCCTCATTTACCAGAGGATATCTGGGGAAATAATTACCGTATTTTTCGGAGTATAAGACGCACCGAAGTATAAGACGCACCTTAGTTTTGGGGGAGGAAAACAAGGGAAAAGGGCCTCTGCCTCCAAGCAATTTGCCGAACAGCAAACAGCAAACAGCACAGATGATATACACTGTTTGCTGTGTATTTCTGTGCATGTGTGCCTGACCCATAGAAATAGCAAAGAATTGGAGAAATGTACATTATGCCAGAAAGTTTTCTTAAATGTAGTCATACTAACTCTTCCCAATTATTTAAATAGATCTACTCCAAGGTAACTAAACTCTAATACTAAACAGGACACTGTTACATTTCATACTATATTTGTACAGAGCTGTTAAAATTAATTAAAATTTCTGAAAGTATACATTATTCTCTATTATTTAAAAGAAGATACAATAGCATTGGGCCTCTTCAGAGCAAGCATTTATTTTAAAAAGCTTCTTTATTTTGTTAAGTTGTCTAGATTTACAGGGATCTCCAACCTTGGCAACTTTAAGACTTGTGGACTTCAACTCCCAGAATTCCACAGCCAGCAAAGCTAACAAAGCTGGCTGTTGAATTCTGGGAGTTGAAGTCCACAAGTCTTAAAGTTGCCAAGGTTGGAGACCCCTGGCTCTAGAACAATAATAAAGCAGTCTTTAAAAAATAAGTCTAATAATTTGATTATTCTACAGACATTTATAGTTATTCACTTACCCCTTTGCAGCTAGTTCAGCAAAAATAAAAACCTGCGTGTCTCTGCCAGCTATTTCATTTTCACTTTCATTTTCCCACGTGGCAAACCTAATCAGCTGTACGTGGGGAAACTGCTACTGACTTGCTTGGTTTTACAGGCTCTTCCCTCTTTCCTGCAAGCAGGTAAATTGCTGGAAGACAAAGGCCAAAGGGTGGGGGTGGGTGGGTGGGTGGGGGTACATTCGGTGTATAAGACGCACCCAAGTTTTCACCCTCTTTTTGGGGGTAAAAAGGTATGTATACTCTGAAAAATACGGTATGTGACATGATGTGACTGAGGTTTAAACCCAGACTATATAGCCAGTCTCTTCTGATTTTATTTTAAAAGAGTCAGCATAGTAACTGGATTGGTGAACCACAAGACCACAGGGTTCCAGACTTGCAAGATTTGTGCTGGGCCTAATAGGACCACAGAGAACTTGGTCAGCACCTAACAATATACTATTATTCAGAGCTTAAAACAAATTATTCTACAATTTATTCTTGAAATGTTTCAAATTTAAACAATTCTTTTTCAAGTTAGTACAACTTGTTTTGAATTCAAACCAAAGCTCTTTAAAAGTCAAAGCATTTCAATGCAATGGTAATGGTCAGAAAACTCTGTTTCAAGTTCAAAACATTTCATATTAAAACAATGTTTTACAATCCTTAATAGAGAATGCAAGAAGATTCTCATGCCTGCTCTTGGATGTATTTAAAATAAAATTGCAAAACAATAAATATTAAAAGCATTTGTTTTTGTCTTAAACATCAAACCTGAAGCAATACATATGTTAATTCTTGGTCATTCATCTTCTTCACATTTTTTAGCCAAGACTTTTTCACTGTTGCCATAGATAACCAGGATTTTCTGACATTTTCTTATTCATAATAGCCATTATTCAGGGACAGAAATAAGTATTCGCATGTGGTTTGCAAGATACAAAAAATCTCCCTTTCTCCTCCCTGAAATCTATGGAATTGAGTTTATTATTATTAAAAATTAAAGAGGAGGACTTAAGTCTGAGGGTTACAATGCTGTAGCATTATAACTAATGTTGTAGCCAAATATACTTATACTTCTGCAGTACAATGACTGGTACAAATAAATTCATTATATGAATCTGAGCGATATATAGATTTAAGGAAATAACCTGATCAGAGAGGCTCAGCAGGTCTTGACAAAGATATATTGGTAAGATTCTGTAAAAAAAAAGGTACACCTGCCCTATGTTGATGCTTCTCTGAAGAAATAACACCCTATTAATGACTTGTCATTACATACATCTTAAACTACCTGTCTTTTGTCAGACACAAAGAAAAGGATGAATTGCTCTATGTGTAACACATCTGAGACAAAAATAGATAGAAGATTAAGAAAACTGGACAGCTCCCATTCATAACTCTCTCCTTCTTGTGAAGTTATAGTCTCATCCACTGGTTGATTAATTGATGTTCACTACAAAACATGACAACTGAAATTCTCCTCCATGCCAAGGTTACACCTCCTTGTGCACCGTCTCTTCAGTTTTTGACAGCACTGCTTTCTTGAGCCAAACTAATTAGGAAAAGGTTGAACCAGTTTAAGTGTGAAAAAACAACCCAGAGCCAAACCCCAATTAACCTCAAATACTAACTAAATTGGAGCTGAACAAAAGTTCCAATCTTGTGACTCTTCAAATCCACCTACATTTTTATGATTATTTTATACTTCGTGACAGAAAACTGAAGGTGTGGAAAGCAACACATGCAAAGTGCTTCTCTCCAGATGTTCAGAGTTTACCAAGAAATCAAGATCCTGGAAACTGCTCTCAAAGAACTGGTGGTATAAAGATATTCTCAGCCCAGTTTTATAGCTATAAGATTAACATTTGTCAAAAGAAACTCTAGGTAGTAATGCCATTATTTTCGAATTGGCTTATAACAGCCTTCTCATAGAATTCCCCACTAGCAGAGCCAAAGGGAATTCTGGAGTTGCAATCCCAACACAGCTGCTAGATGTAAGAATATGAGAGGCTGACTAACCAAATATAAAGGAATTGTGATTTCAGAGGATGTATCAATGTATCACTGCATAATTTGTATTGCCATTGACTCTGTTATAATTTTGATGGGGACACAAGTCTGTATTATGTAATACAGTCATAAAAATGAAAGTGCTTGAAAATCTATTATATTATAAAAAGTAAAAGGTTTGCATATAGTCTATTAGTTTAATTTACATAATTTGTTGAAACGAGTTTCACTAAACTGATCAGCATCCCATAAGGAGACCTTCATTATTATTTTTTCCATACTAACTCTCTCTCCTTAATAAATTAAATTGCAACAAGTTATTATTAAATGTAAAATTGTACATTCACTCAGGGACTGGCACTTTTTAATCATATTAAAGTATATTTATTATTACAACAGTAGTTCAGGGATTAACCAAATAGGATAGCAGCAGAACCTTCATCAAAATGGAGGCTGATGTCGAATTATTCCATTCCTCTGCTTTTTTGCCCCTAATTCCTGAACAAAATTGCCCTTTAGAAAAAAAATTGATTCAGGAGAGTTGGTTTAGGGGGAAACGTAGCAAAAAATGTACCTAATTTGCCACAACAAGGGCATGTGATTAACTTGAATAAAAACGTGTTTTATTTTGAAAAAAGTGATTATGGATAGTGTTCTGAAACTCAAGTTTGTATTTTTGTTACCCTACCAGCAGTATATACTGTATTTTTTATTAGCTTTCAAATGTATTAGCCTTAGAATTCCTGTTAGAATATAGTCTTGGGTGTTTTAAATCTATTATACCTGTTTCTTGTCTGTAATATACTATTTTATTGAGTTTCTATATTTCTATAGGTTAGAAACTGGGAGGCCATGAAATTACTGTATTTTATTCAGAATTTAAAATTTTCTGTAAGTACAATCAAAGTCAGGATAAAAAACCAAAATAAAAGTGGGATCAGTTGGGCATCTTTTTGTATATGCAGCCATTCTAATTCTTTCATTAAGAGAGAAAGAAAGTATGAGAGTTGTTTATGACTCATTTTTTGCTGTCATGAGCAATTTCCGTAGTAGGCAAATGCCATCCATTCTCCATCTCTCTCTTCCCTCATCAAAACTTACACTCATCACCTTTTCCAACTTTTTCTGGGCCTCTCTCCCAGAATCAGATATCATTCCAAGCTCATATCCTGCTTCTAAGTTTCTATCCCTGTCTTAGACTATTTGCAAACTAAAAAGGCAGTTGTCTAAATTTTGTAAATTTGGAATCAAAACTACAGGCAGTGTTTTATGCCTCTCTTTAGCTTCTGCATTTCAGAATCTTTACTTTGGGGGGGGGGGGGAACACCACAGGGAGGAGGAATCCTGGGATGTTTCTGGAGTATCTTAACGGTCCAGGGGTATCAAACTGGCAGCTCACACAGGACACGCCCACCCTGGCTCCACAAAGGCAAAAAAGTCACGATATATTATGTGACATCACGTGATGTGATTGAGTTTGATTCCCATGTCTTAACCTATCTGGGATATAATGTTTGCTTTTCTTATAGTCTTTACTAAGTCTTCTCCTCCACAGAAAGAAAACAGACTGGTTATCAGTCTTCTCCTCAACCTTGAGATAATTTAAATGTGTACAGTACTGTATCTTAAGGGAGACTTTATCAGAAAATCTCAGAGCATCAGGTTAGATTGGAAATATGGGAGGGTGGGGGACATCCAGGAAGAAAACAATTGGCAATGCATATTATCAAGAACTACTTGGAAATCACCATGAGGCAAGCTTGATTTGAAAAAGACTTTTTCTCTTTTAACTTAAGCAGCTGGTGAATTGTAAAAACATCTGTTAGATTCTCATATGGGCATGGCAAAAATGATGTGGTAAGGGCTAGAATAGGAACAGAAAATTCAGAAACAATTATTTGTCTGCAATAGATGATTCTTGCTGCTCTTCTTGTTGGACAATGAAGAAAAACCATTACCCATACTTGAATCACAACTGATTGAGCAAAATAGATTTTTCTGCATAGGGGGAAGACTAATATTGCAAAGACTTGGCATGGATAAATCCAGAGGGGAAGGGACTACTATGCAAACAAAGTGATTTGGAAAGTGCCAAATAAGAATTATTATGTTTTCTGGTTGGAATGTTTATGAGAGGACACGTTCCTGGGAGAGGGCCCATACCGGTGCCATGAGAAAATCATTGTCTGGAAAGGCACTTACGGTAGGTTAGGAGGAGAACTGATAGGTGCTGTGTGGTATAATGTAGCTATAGATGTATCAAAAAGAAGTTCTTAAGCGTATCCATTAGTATACCTACACATCACAAAATATCTGCATATAATCTAATATTAAAATCTTTATTTTTGTTGTTTTGTATGCCCTTTAGGTAATTTACTCTTGTAAATTATGCTAGTTGTGAAAAATAATAGCAGTTTTTGTACAAAGCTAAACATAGCATACAATCAATCAGTTATATTTTTGCAGCCCTTCAAAGCTGATAGAATTATATCAGCCAACAAAAGGCATAATTTCATTCACAGTTTGAAAGAGGCCTTAATATCCAGAAAGATGAAAAGCTTCTGAAAAATGTAAGATAAATGTAAGGGGGCAATCAGTCTCTAAAACATCAGGGAACACTGCCACACATTTAAAGAAGAATGAACCATTATCAGAAAAGCTTTCATGGTGAGCCCAGTGATGACTAGGAAATATAAGAAAATACTTACAAATTGCTTATACTTTATATGATGAAAATATAGGGTATATCTCAAAAGTAAAGTTCCTAACCAAAAATATTCAACCATGTTCATAAAGAGAAAATTTAATAACAATGTGTCAATCAAACAATGTCAATCAATCAAATCAATTCAAAGATATAAAGAGAGAAATGAATGAGATTTTAAAATTTGACACAGGATGTTTCTATTACTTATACAACCAGTCTTTGGCAGCAGTGGGGGAAAAGTTAATCCATCATCTGATTCCATCCGATTGTTGAGGATAGTTTGTTTCACAGACTCCAACTGAGGTTGTAAATATTGAAACCAACCTTTTCTAAGCAAAACTCACCATTTAATGTTTACCCAAAGCTATTCCTTTTAACAAATCTAATTTCAAGTTTCATGTTTTTCAACTTGGAGCATTTAACATTTTAAAAATGCCATTGCTACAGAGATATTTGCACATAAGACACTGCCTTCTTTTCAGTCAACCATCTACCTCAGTATTGTTGACATTGAGAGATGGTGCTTTCCTCCATTTCAGACTGCGTATCCTAGGTAGTCTGGCAATGCCAAGGATTAAGCTTGAAACCGTCTGTAAGTAAAAATGATAACATAAAAATGTTTAAGATCCAGGGTATAGATGGGCAATCTGCAGTTGCTGTACTGTTGTAGGGAGACACTCTACTCTCTTTTTGGAATGCTTAGTCCCCTCCAATTATGTTAAGCTCCCCAAGCCACAGCTCATATAACCACTCAGATATCATAGCACATAGAAGATGGCAGGCTGAAGACAGCTCCATGGAAAAGCGGAATCAACGTTTGCAGTATTAACAAGGCAGATGATGAGTAGATAGTTTTCTATGTTTCTCTCTGGAGAAAAGAG
This sequence comes from Diadophis punctatus similis, assembly GCA_023053685.1. NCBI lineage: Eukaryota > Metazoa > Chordata > Lepidosauria > Squamata > Dipsadidae > Diadophis > Diadophis punctatus. The sequence continues at coordinate 29,655,632 of JALIGW010000004.1, forward strand.
AGGGACATGAGATGGCCCAACCTGTTGTTCCTTGTGTTTCCTTTTCCTCAAGAAGTGAACATACAAAGTGATCTCAGGTGAGGCAAGGAGAATCAGGAGATGGGAGAATTTGTCATGTTTGCTCCAAATGCAGAAGGAGCACTTTTAAAGGTCACTAAGTTTACTGCTAACTACTTCAGGAAATTGCCTATAAACTGCTTCAAAGAAGTTACACACCTGCAAAGTGGCAGGGCTGGAAGTAACGGGTGAGTGTCTTCAATACTCAATATAAGAATATGAAGATTTATTTTTATAACTTTTAAGAATTTAAAATAAACAGCAAAAAGCAAGACAAGGTTTTGTCTACAGAAAATTTTAAAGGATCAAAAAACTTTGGAGTTTTGGACTCTGAATATTAAGACTTTGAAACTATTTTTAAATAGTAAATGTACATTGATGGGGAAGATTTTTTTTAAAATTGTAGACACAGTAAGACAAATAACTTAAAATGGCATTCAGAGATACAAACTGTACAGAGATCTGTCTCAAAAAATTTGATTCAATAATGTCAACTACGTTGTGTCTTTTTGAGAACAGTCTGATCCCAAATATGTTACAAAACAAGATATGGAGCAAAATATGAACAAAACTCTATAAGAATTTGCCACCAGATATAAAGAGAAAACTGAATGAGGTTTTAAAATTTAAGAAAGAAATAAAAATTAAAATCGCAGAGAACAATTGAAATAATTTCTTTTTGTTAGATTCACAAAAGGGACTGTTTAAAGTGCTAAAGAAACTATAGCAAGAATCAATAACCATCTGAATAAGAAAGAGAAAGATTGTTCTGTTTGGGGAAAAATTCTGTATAGAAAAAATGACAACAAAACCAGTTTATTTGATCAGGGATAAATGGGATATGTTATTGTTCTGGGTTGTTGTTTTTAGATTTATTAATATCTTAATTGGAAAAATGTAGTATTTTGTATTTTAGATTTGTTTCATTTGATATGGTGTAGTCTTTTCATCTATAGTGGTAGATGAAAGTATATTACATATAGTTGATATATGTAATCCTAACTTTATAGTACTTAAACTATAGCATAAATACTTTGCATTGAACTGATTGTTTTTTTAATTCAAAACAAGGGAGTTTGGGGAACTTGTCTTTTAAAGGAGAAACTATCTTGGTTACATTAAATTTTGGTCTTTTGTTTATATTAAGATTGTGGGATTACTTGTAAAATATGGATGTGTTTATAGTTCAGAGTGGAAATACAGAATATGTATTTAAATGGGGTAAGTTACTATTTGGGGTGTGGGTTTTTTGGGAATTGTTGGTATTTGGAATAGGAAAAATGTTAGGTATTGGAGCTTGTCTTTAAAAAAGAAAATGATGATGATTATGTTATCCATTCAGTCAAGTCCAGCTCTTGGCAATTCTATTGGCTAGCGGTCTCCACATCTTCCGATTTGAGCCTTTCTATGCTCTGGTTGGTGTCAGTTTTGATGGTGTCCAGACACATTGTTCGTTGATGGTTTCCTTAAAGGAGAAATGGTCTCTTTTAAATTTTTGTTTTCTTTCACTTGGTTTATTTTAGGAGGGACCATTTTATCTGCTGAAAAACAAAATGTTGGAACAAAGGCCTTTGTAATATTTATCATTCAATTCTCACTTTTAAAAAATAACACATTTCTAAACATTTCAAAGTTATCCAGCCAAGGATACTCCTATTGCAAAAGTAGAACATTAACAGAGAAAAACTGTGAGCTATTCCAGCTCTACAAAACAGTGTTCTGAGTTAATTACTGTGAGTTCAGATGAATTCATCTGTATTATGGCAAATATGACATTAATTTATAAGCAGCCCTGCACAAGATAGCTAACATACCCACCTCCGTAGAAAATTACCTTCACTGCAAAAGGCCTGCCTAAATAAAAGAGAAGGGTGCCTACTGAAGATCTCAAAGGCCAGGGATGTCGTATTTGCCATGATACAGATGAATTCATCTGAACTCACAGTAATTAACTCAGAACACTGTTTTGTAGAGCTGGAGTAGCTCACACCTCTAAGTTGTAAGGATTCAATATCCCATGTCTCTTGTAGGAATATTATTAAAAATTGATTTATAAATTCTACAAAACCTGGGGTGTTTGTTAGCTTCTTAAAAAATAGCAAATATGGCGCTTTTTCTGTTTTGTGTTTGGGCCTTAGGTGCTACCATGTCATTGGGCTGCTATTATTTTTAAGGATTTTTACAATTTTGTTTTTCTAAAAGCAAGTTGTTAGTTTAATAATTGACATATTTGATTGAATTGTTTAATGAATTATGCTGGACTAAGTTTTTTAATTAAAAATTAATTAAGCAATGAGCCACCCAGAGTCTTATGAAGATAGAATCATGTAAGAAACAAAAAAAATGCAGTTAGGAATAGCACAGGTGCAGACTATTTGAAAGGTCTAATTTTTTACATACCATATTGTATAATTTATAAATCAATTTTTAATAATATTTCTACAAGAGACATGAGATATTGAATCCTTACAACTTAGAGGTGTCTCGTCTTATTCATTACTGACCCATCTATATCTGAAAGGAGGCTAACTTTTAGGGTGTTTCTGTATCCTACCACCTGATTCCTTGCACATCCAAATAATTTCTATCTTCAGATGTGACCAACTACGGTAGTAATAGCAATCTCTAGCCTAATTAATTCCATTAAATTTCTTCTGGTAAATGTTTATATTCTACCACAAAACTAATAGCCCAATTAATGATTCTTGGGGCTATTTTGAAACCTGGCTTACTGAGCTAATTGTGCAACATCCTGATTTTACTTAGCAATTGGTTGGTGATTTTAATATCAGAATTGGAAGAAATGATAGAGCTTTATAACAAAAGTTTAATGCCTCATATTCTTCCCTTTATGGAGAGCCTCCACAGAAGCCAAAAGATACTGGCGTTAACATGAGGAGGGTGGAGACTGTATTTACTGACAGTAAAATCTGATGTAAAGCCATTAAAAGGCTATATGCCTGGTAACTCTGAAGAACAGTTCATCTTCTGGGGCTCTTGGTGACTATCTAGCCAGAATTATATGTTAATATCAAAAAGCAACCTATTGTTGTGCAAGGATTTCAGAGTGATATTTGGGGTGACCACCTCCTAATATTGGGCCTCATTAGCCTGGCTGATATCAAGCAGAATAGACAACAGAATCCTCCTAAGCCCTTATCTGCTGTTATATCAGATCAAAATGGATAAGCAATCTGCTGCATTCCAGTTCTTTAATTTCCTGCAAACTGTCCTCTTAGGAGAGTCTCTAGTGACTTCAGGTAGCTATAAAGAAACAGCATCTGTCTTTCACAGTCTTACTAGGGTCACCCAAAATTATATCCAACCTACAGCATCATAGTCTAGTCTGTGCATCAACCACTTGGAAAATCTAAACCATGATTTGATACAGAATATGCTTTGGTTAAAAACCAGGAATGCAGGCATATAAGAGGACATGTTTAGCTTAATAATTCCTATTCCTATGACATCTTTTATAAGAATAAAAGGAAATATAAGAAGCTATTAAAGTAAAGGGGGGAAAAAAGAACAAAATGCCCAGGAATACTGAACAGAGATTTAGGAGAATGTCACAAACAAAAATCATTTGGGCTTCTAAAATCAAAACCTAAAGTTAACACAAAGCCAGAAAATGATTTAATTCAATCCACCTTGAGATCTGGGTACAGACCAGCGGTGGGTTGCTCCCAGTTCGGCCCGGTTCTAAGAACCGGTAGCGCTGGCGGTGGGAGGTTCCGCCCACCCACCCGGGACACTTCTGCGCATGCACAGAAGCGTCATGCACGAACACGAATGCGAACCGGTAGTAAAGGGTTTAGAACCCACTATTGGTACAGACATTTTCAAAGTATATTTTTACCTACACAGGATTGTATCTCAACATTTTGGATGTAGAGAGCTCTATTCTACATGTGGTCGTCAGTAACCCATATGGAAATATAAAAAGTATTAAAGCTCCTGGTTCAGAATTAATTCCTCCAGATTTCTTAAAATTAAATCCATCATGATAGGTTTCAGTATTTACCCCATTTTCTACTGCTATAAATTTCTTTTTAGTAGTTCCCCAAACCTGGCTTACTTTCATCACTCTCCCAATATATAAGAAAAGAGACAGACCTTTTGTTCCAGCCAACTGTCATCCAATTAGTGTTCTCTCTGTAATTAGTAAACTTTATGATAGATTTCCATGCCACAAATTATAGGATTGGCTGTTTTCTGATAACATTATGGTGCCAGAACAAGAAGGATTTGGAGATGGACATTCAATAATACTGTAAATCAGTGCCTAATATTGCATCATTTGGCAGAAAAGTACTATAAATTTCCAAAACATAGCTCATTTTGCTACCTTTATTAACTTAAAGGCACCTTTTGAGTCTATTCCTTGGAGGAAACTAGCTAATTAATCAATTAATCCTCATCTTCTTAATTTGATTATTCAGTTACACTGCAATATCAGTTTACCTATAGTTTACACCAGGGTGTCAAACTCAAGGCCCACGGGCCGTATCCGGCCTGCAGGGTGCTTAGATCTGGCCTGCAGGGCTGACCTGGAAACAACGAAGGACCGGCCCGCAGTGCCTCTGCCAGCAAAAATGGAGCAAGGGAGGGCCATGTGCAGCCCTCCTGAGCTCTGTTTTCACTGGCAGAGGGTTGCAGGAGGCCATCACAGCCAAAAATGGAGCTCAGGAGCCCACTTTTGCTGGTAGAGTTCAGACCAGTTCTTAGAACCGGTAGCGCCGGCGGCGGAGGCTCCACCCACCCGCCCAGGACACTTCTGCGCATGCATAGAAGCTTCTGCGCATGCGCAGAAACATCGCACGCGCACGCACGCAAACCAGTAGCAAAATCATTTACAACCCACCACAGGGTAGAACGCTCGGGCCACCACAGGTGCCGCCGACACAAATAACATCGAGCTAGCCATGCCTACCCTGGCCATGCCCACCCCGGCCTCCCGAGGTCCAACACAACCCTGATGCGGCCCTCAATAAAATTGAGTTTGACACCCCTGGTTTACACAGTAAACTGTGTAGATAACCTACAGAGGTTAAAGGCATCAATTTTGATGATCTGACAGAGCCTATCCCCACTCATGAAGGGGTTAAGCACACAGGTATATTATCCCCTTACATTTTAACATTTATATGAATTATCTTGTAGCTTTTGCCACTCCAGACTTCCATCCTCCACCCTTCACCCATCTTCCAATCCCAGTTTTGTATGTATCAATCTATTCTGAACTGCCCTTAAAACACTGATACTGCCTGAATAGCCTCTTCTTCCTCATCTGACTCATTATATAATCTGATAGGGGAATTAGTAAGCCTCCAAACACTTGAAAAACAAGGAGGTTCAACGTCAAGCATATTATAATATCCCATGGAGGATATACTGTAGCTAAACTACACTAGGTAATTAAACTTAATAAGTCTGGGTCGCTCACAACAATCAAAGAAATTACAATAAAATAAAGAAAAGATGGCAAGACAAGTGCTGTGGGGCCTTGTGCTTCTTCGCTAAAGCCCTGGGTGAAGAGTCAGTTCTTCACAGTTCTTTTAAACTGTAGCAGAATGGAGCCCATCTGGATTTTGAGGGAGCCTTTTTGCGCAGTTCAGAACACAAGTTTCCTTTTCTTTAATCCACAATTTTTTAAAAAGACAAATTTTAAAATACAAAATAAAGAAAAAAGAAATATTTATTAGTTTCAGGTCTCCTTTTCTTTTTAGATCTGATAATTAAGTAGGCTGGCAGTAGCTTTACCACAATACACAGCTCAGATCTTGAGAAATTTGTAGAGCAGGATTACCTTTGTTTCTTGGCCAGTAAACTTGGAGCGAAGAGAATATATAGGCATTCAGAATGATGCAAAGGTTAATTCTGTATAGGTTAAGTTCCTTTTCCTACTAGAAGCGCTTTTGTGTTATCTATATTAAGCATCAATTTGTTTTCCTTCATCCAATACATTACTGACATCAATTGTTGTCTTAGAACAGAACAGCTTCATTAGACCAACACTTGTGGATTTTAGTCACAAATGGAAAGTAATTATCTGCACTGTAAAGCACAATCAGACTTACAAACTTCTGTTATTGTAGTCTATCACATTAAAAATATATAGCCCTAATCGTCCTGTGAAATCAGTTTCCTGATCTTGTCTACCTCATGGAGCTGACACCCTTACATTAATCAGATACATCATTGGATATAAATTGGACAAGTTGATGTAATCGACCAACGTTTTATCAATATGTTAAGCATCTAAGTTGCTACATTCCTCCCAAAAGTGAAGTAGTATATTTCCCAGTTGGAGCCTACTGAAAACCTGTACTGTAAACTAACTATTCCTGCATGATTACTGCAAGAAACAATAGAGTTAATTATTTAGATAGCATGATTATTATTAATATTTTAAAAAAAGAATAAGAGCAAGCTGTAAAAGTAGCCTAATGATATTATCTAAAGCAATCAATTAGTAAAAAGGATAAAGATATTTTGACAAAGAATGAAATGCATTAACAAATAAAGGCTTCTTCTGTAGATTTTTGTGAACTGGTTGTGTATTTCTTATCTGCTCAGACTACAGCTTTGCTTTTCATTCTTTAAACTGAGCCACTTCCTGTGTTGTACTTGGGAGCCTCAGTAGGGAGGTGCAGCAGATAACTACTTGAACTTGGCTCTGATCATCCTTTCAGATCTTATCACAGTCATGCTAACAGGAAATGGTAAGAGTGGCTTATATCTATTTCAGTAATAGAACAAGATTCGCTCAGCTAGTACTACGGTATGATATATGTTGATTGTCTGTATGTTTGATCCGTTATTACAAGTTGAAGGGGCAATTGATAATAAAGCATATATATATTAATATTGCTGCCTCTTTCTCAGTAGATACCTGTGCATAAAACACATTTTTATTATGACAATGTAGTGCAAAATGTAGGGGTCCATCATAAACAAAATTGATGAAGCCGATATCAATATAAATTCCAGTTTTCATAGGTATGCAAATTGATAGCTTTTATACTTAATTATCTTTCTTAAAAACAATTTTGGTAGAAATTTTATTTCTTCTTTTCATAATTTGGTCAGAGCTGCCTTTTTTCTAACTTTCTAACAGTATTCTTTGCTGTGGAAATTGCTGAATGCTATATTTAAATGGATTTAAAGGTTCAGCATTACAGATAGTCCTCGAATTATGACCACTATTGAGCCCCAAATGTCTGTTGTTAAGAGAGATGTTTGTTAAGTGAATTTTGCCTGATTTTACGACCTTTCTTGTCACATTTGTTAAATGTATCATTGCAGTCGTTAAGTTAGTAACATTTTTGTTAAGTGAATCTGGCTCCCTCACTGACTTTGCTTGTCAGAAGGTCGCAAAAGGTGATCATATAATCCCAGGACCATCATAAATATCAGCCAGTTGCCAAGTGTCTGAATTTTGATTGTGTGACCATGGGGATGCTGCTGGGGTCGTAAGCAGGGGTGAAATCCTCCCGGTTCGCTCTTACCTGTTGGTCGCCGCACAGCCGAAGAAGTTGGTGGCGTTAGCGGCACGGGGCTTCCCCCGCCCGCTTCCCCTGCCCACCTGGACTTTGCATTCTTTTGCCCTCTGCGCAAGCAGAACGCTTTGTGCATGCACAGAGGGCAAAAGAATGCAAATGCCGGCGTCCAGGTGGGTGGGGGAAGCGGGCGGCGGAAGCCCCGCGCTGTGAACGCCACCAGCATTTTTCGGCTGTGCAGCGACCAACAGGTAAGAGCAAACTGGGAGGATTTCACCCCTGGTCGTAAGTGTAAAAAATGATCATGTCACTTTTTTCAGTATTGTTGTAACTTTGAACAGTCACTGAATGAACTGTTGTAAGTCAAAGACTACCTGTATTGCAGTGCAGTGTCCATGACAGTTCCATGAACATGAGTCACTATCATTCAGCACTCTGATGGATGATAGTTGGACATTGTGCATTGCGCATGGAAGGAAATAATATTAGGATGGGTGACAGAATGGAACTGTTTAGCCTTTACCTTGGGTTGATCTGTAGCCAAGACACTGATTAGATTGATGATAATACTTTTCAGGGAATCTGGTATAGTACTCTTAGTGTTAATACATTTAGCTTTTGTTTCTATGATTATTATATTATTGAATCTGCTGTTAATTACACTTAAGAACGTGCTATGTTAACTGATGCTGGTTGCAGCAAAGCCACCACTTCAGATGACTGGAATGTTTTTATGGCTGATACAATAAATCAGGGGTCCTCAACCTCTGGCTCGGGGCCCACTACCAGGCCCTGAGCCGTTTGGAACGGGCCACAGAAGTGGTGGTCAAGCATGCACATGCATCCCCTCTTGTCTGAGCAGCAGGCAAACGCCTGTTCACATGCTCCATTTGCGCAAGCAGCAGGCGCACATGCCCTCCACTCATGCAAATGGAGCTACACGCGCACTTGCCCGCTGCTCACATGGAACCATCCCCTCTCCCCCCCTCTCACTGGTCCGCAAAGCGGGAGAGGTTAGGGAACTCTGCCATAAATGGCAACATAATTGCCTTACAAGTTCAACCAAAAATTCCTTAATAATAGATTCATAACAAAAATTATCATTGATCAGACTACAGAGAACTTATAAATAACATTATGTATCTTCTACTTCACTATAACAGGAGATAACAGGAGATACCATGGAAGCCACTGCAAAATTTGACTTTAATGCATCAGGAGAGGATGAGCTAAGTTTCCAAGCACGAGATGTTCTGAAGGTATGTGTATCAATCAACACTTCTTCAAAGACATTTCCAGAGCATCACCTTTTTTTATTCCCCAAATCCTCAAAAGCAGTTTGAAACTAACTAATAATTATCTTCACTGCCAGTGAGCTCAAAGTGCTGAAACACTCTCATTGTGCACTCCAGATGACTACTAAGATAGCACAAAGAATGGCTTTCAGCTGTCCCTCACCTGTGTTAATAATTACGTATTAATTGTCTGGTAATTTCTCCAAAGCAGTGAGCACAGGCAACAAGGGAAGCTGCAATTCCATTAAGTGAATATCCCTTGGCTACCTTTAAAAAAATCAGCAACAACAACAGCTTGATACTGAATTCTGTAGGGAAGAGGAAGAAGTTGGTTTGAAATGAAAAGTCAAGCAGCAGGTTTCTGCCAGCAGAGAAGCCGAATGCTGAAAATACTAAACAGCTTCAGCATTTCCAGTGGGAAAGGAGTTTCTGAATACATTGCAAGCGAACCTGAAATAAATTGGCTCAGCTGCCAAACAAAGATGGCCTAGGTCACATAGATGCAAAACTGATTTTTGGAGCATTGCAAAGACTACCTATGGAAGTGTCTCCTCTGAAGAGATAATATATTTCTACTGTTAATAATCAGTGACACAAGCCATAAACTAGAACTGATTCTAAAAACATTATCTCTAGCCAAAAGATTGATGGATAAGTTTTCCAATAAACTTTTTCCTTCTTTAGTACAAGTTTTTAGTTTGCATTTCAAAAATGAGTTAAAGAATAAAATAACTGGATTAGCACAAGATATTACTCAATTGCAGATTTTGAAAGAAATGCAAAGCAATCTTTTATTTCCAGGGGAAAACATCGATACATGGAAAAGGAGGTTCCCTAAATATGAAATATTTTATAAGAATTCATAAGAAACTAGTATGATCATAAATGTGAAACACCTTTTTTACACACAGTTTAGGGCAGGGTTTTTTTCACACTGGGTTTTTACAAGACGTTGATGGGGTTCTTTGACACACTGAAGATTAAAACCCAAAAGTTTATTCACAGCAAATTTTCAGGAGTTCAGATGTTGTTGTTTTTTTAAAAAACTAACATTGCCTGAAAAATATTAAATTAAAAGAGACTATTTTACAGAGTGCAGAATTGCTTTCAAAAGGCAAAATATAGATATTAACAAAGCATGAGGCCTGCTGAAAGGAAGAAACCTATATCTCTACATGAACCTCTTCTCAAAAAGATATCTGAAGATTGTCCTTTTTACCTCAGAACATTTATTTATTTATTTCTCTGGAAGTGTAATTTCAATTATACAAGTACTCATAGGAGTTTTAGTATTGCTCAGATTTCACAATTTGTCTACTGGAAGAAGAAGAAAATTGTAATCAATTACCGGTAGGTGTAAAGAATTTTTGAGATCAATAGCTTGTTATGCAATTTTGCTGGGATAACACTACTTTTTGGGAATCTGACTTCAGATAAAATTATTAACACAGAAATATTAATTTATGGTTGCAGAAATGAGTAAGAGTAGCATTCTCTTCAGATTTCTCTGAAGTAGAAGTCATCATTATTTTGCTAACTTAACAGACTTCCCACATTTAACCTGTGTATGACACTTAAAATGATATCTAATTAGGAAAGGACATAACATTCAGTGAGTGTGAAGAAATAATGCTAAACACAGTTACTACAATTCAGCACAGATATTGGTTTGCTTAAGTATATGTGCTGTCAAAATCCATGACTAATGAAAGTGTGTGGACTCACCTCATGAATTTAGAGTTGTCCCTCATACAATTATTGAGTCTTATATGAATTATATATTATTATATTATATATTATTATATTATATATTATTATATTATATATTATTATATTATATTATATTATATTATATTATATTATGTTATGTTATGTTATGTTATGTTATGTTATGTTATGTTATGTTATGTTATGTTATATTATATTATATTATATTATATTATATTATATTATATTATATTATTATATTATATTATATTATATTATATTATATTATATTATATTATATTATATTATATTATATTATATTATATTATATTTTATAATATAATTATTATAATATAATTATATTATATTATATTATATTATATTATATTATATTATATTATATTATATTATATTATATTATATTATATTATATTATTATATTATATTATATTATATTATATTATATTATATTATATTATATTATATTATATTATATTATATTATATTATATTATATTATATTATTATATTATATTATATTATATTATATTATATTATATTATATTATATTATATTATATTATATTATATTATATTATATATAATAATATAATATAATATAATATAATATAATATAATATAATATAATATAATATAATATAATATAATATATATAATATAATATAATATAATATAATATAATATAATATAATATAATATAATATAATATAATATAATATAATATAATATAATATAATATAATATAATATAATATAATATAATATAATATAATATAATATAATATAATATAATATAAATTATTATTAATAATAATATTAATAATATGAATATGAATTATTGAGTCTGTCATCTGCACCTCTATAATTGTCTGGTTTGGTTCTGCAACCCAACAAGACAGACACAGACTTCAGAGGATAATTAGAACTGCAGAAAAAAATACTACCAACCTGCCTTCCATTGAGGAACTATATACTGCACAAGCCAAAAAGAGGGCTGTGAAAATACAGTATTTACAGACCCCTTGCATTCTGGACATAAATTGTTTCAACTCCTACTTTCAAAATAATGCTATAAAGCACTGCACACCAAAACAACTAGACACAAAAACAGTTTTTTCTCGAACGCCATCACTCTGCTAAACAAATAATTCCCTCAACACTGTCAAACTATTCACTAAGTCTGCATTACTATTACTATAAATCTTCTCATCGTTCCTATCACCCATCTCCTCCCACTTATGACTTATGACTGCATGACTGTAACTTTGTTGTTTGTATCCTTACGATATATATTGTTTCCTAGTATGATTTATTTGCTTATTTGTACCCTATGACTATCATTAAGTGTTGTACCTTATGATTCTTGACAAATGTATCTTGTCTTTTTATGTACACTGAGAGCATATGCACCAAAGCCAAATTCCTTGTGTGTCCAATCACACTTGGCCAATAAAGAATTCTATTCAATATAAACATTTATTCTCAATTACCCGTGAATGCATGTCATATGTAAGTTTGCATGTGCATTGTTCTATATACTTTTTCCTCTGTCCCTACTTAAACTAGAGGATTATTATTATTATTATTATTATTATTATTATTATTATTATTATTATTATTATTATTATTATTATTATTATTATTATTATTATTATTATTATTATTGACAACCTTCATTCAATTATTATCTTAATATTTGTTGATAACACACCTATTACTATTGGTGCTATCTTCAGTATCACAGTTGTTCTATTTCTATTTCCAGGTCTTTGTATTTTGTGATTTACTCTAGTTCTTTCTCTTTTATTCTGCTGTCTCCAAGTACTGCCATGCACTATCCAGGCATTTTGTTTTTCTTATCAACAATTGTTAAGTCTAGGGTGTTATGTGGCAAGTGTCTATTTGTTTGAATTCTAAAGTCCCAGAGTAATTTAGTTTTTTCATTTTCTATTACTTAGTTTATTTTGTAGCCATCAGTTCTTGCTTGCAGGCAAATGGTATTTTTTGCAGATATTTCAATGTACCATTGTTGCTACTTTGTCATACCATTGCTTGTAGTCAGTCCGTGTGATCTTCTTGCAGCAGCTAAGCTTTATTATTATTATGATTCACTGCACAGTCAGCCAGGTGTTTAGAGTGGATTTGGTATTTCTATCCACCTATCAAGTCCTTCCAAAGGACATGGAATAGACAGATGTTGTTGGTTTTTTTAATTTACTTACTAATTTTCTATAAATTCATTACATTGCTTCATAACCATATTTTCAAAATCTCCTTTCACTGTTTTCTAAAATAATTTTAGCAATTCCACAGTCTCAATCCAGGCTACCATAATCTTCCCAAACTATTTTATTTATTTTTTACTTATATTTCCTATTTCTAAACCACCCACACTTCCATTTGGTTTCCCTGTTTCATTTATTTTTGATTATGAAAGGATTATTTCTTCACACAAGGAAAGGAAGAATTATAAATTATATAAATTATAAATTGCAATATTTATGGGATGAATTCACTTCTAGATATTATTTGCAGCCATTTACAGAGATAGACTCTTAAGGAACAGCAGAGTCATTTCATTGATCCACCATCTCTCTCTAAGACTAAACATCTTTAAGAGGAGCAATATAGTACCTCAGAAGACACTGTTATGTTGGACATCTGTCATGGGCACATTGAAGGAAAAGAGATACTTTGGCTGGAAATTCCACCGTTATTATTTTTATAAATAACTCAAGGTGGCAAATATACCTAATACTCCCTCCTCCTCCTGGGGGCATGATGGCTCAGTGGTTAAAGACCTTCAGTGGTTTAAGATCCTAAGCTTGTTTGACACCCAAGCATGGCACAATGTGTGAGCTCCTGTTACCCCAGCTCCTAGAAGTTCAAAAGCATGCAAATGTGAGTAGATAAGTAGGTACTACTTCAGTGGGAAGGTAATATAAGTGTTCCATGCTCCTCATCGTATAGTCATGCTGGTCACATGACCATGGAAATGTCTTCGGACAATGCTGGCTCCCTAAGAAATGGAGAAGAGCACCGCCCCCTAGAATTAGACATGACTGGATAGGAGAAAACTTTACCTTTACTTTTACCTTCCTCCTCCTGTTTTTCTTCACAATAACAACCCCGTGAGGTAGGTTAGGCTGAGAAGAGAATGACTGGCTTCTAGCCTGGTACCTTAATTACTAGACCAAACTGGCTCTCAAATAAATGTTATATGATAAGACTTATTCTTTATAAAGTAATTAACCAAAGCACCAAAGTAGGGGAAGAAATCCAAACCCTCAATACAACTTCTAATTTTTGTTGTTGTTATTGTTGTTGTTGTTGTTGTTGTGCTTACATAGTTGTTTAGATCCACCCTCTTTTTTTCTTTTGACTTTTTGAGGTGCTGAAGCATACTCTGGAACTGAAATTCTGTGCAGTCGGGTTTTTTTTTTCTTAAAGTGTTTGCATATAGGTCTTCTTCCTACACATGTCCATGCCTAATAAATGAAAGTCAGGAGCTATCAATTTCTCTTAACAGTTGGCTTGGCACACCTGCTATGCTAGTTCATTTCTACTGAGGTAAGAGAACACAGTTACTTTCAAGAAAAAAATAGCTGCAGCTTGTTTCAGATCTCTGGAGGAAAACTGATAAGAGTTGATAGCAGGAAGCACAGCAAAGGAGTTAAGGAGGCATAAAATCTTCAAAACGTAGGCTAGCAGAAGGCACACATACACCTTCAAGTAATTACAGTTTTCCTTCTGATTTATAGATCTTAAGCTCTCAGGAAAATTGGTATAGAGCTGAGTTGAAGAATTATGAGGGATATGTCCCAAAGAATTATGTTGATTTTCAGGTTCCCGGGTAAGTATACAATTTCTACATTTATGTCCATGTTTTATAATATTGACTTCTGTGTACCCATTTAAGAAATAATTTAACGAATGGGTAAAAAAAAGGGGGCAAATTCTGGGAAAAAATTCTTTTTCCATTTTTAGCTATCTTCCCTTTCCTGTTCAGTCCAGAAATATTCAGAACTCTGAATATTTTCCTAGTGACTTTTCAGCAACTTTCACACACATACAAAAACATACATATACACAAATATTCAGAAAGCTAGAAGAGGTTAATATTATCCTGTCATGCCAAATTACACAATCCTATTTGCCAAAGTAAGTCCAAAAATATAAACCACTCCAAGCGGATGCTTCAATATCCACTTGGAATATTTTAAGGGTAGCCAAAAAAAGTTGCACATATATAAAACTCAGAATTCCTTTTAAAATACTTATAATTTCTGAATTGATTCATGATTCATTCAAAATAGCTGTAGCATTTGTAAATTTATAGATAGCAAAAAATTAAAGCAAGTGGATGAATTTCAGTAGAATGTTAACTAACGTTGGGAAACTAAATGGAGAAATTTTAAGACGTATAAACTCTGATAAAAAGGAAGTGGGTAATCTGTTGCAAGAAATTACAGCAAACATTACTATATATAAAAGCGCACTTCACTTTTTATATGGAACTGAGATTTGAGTTTGTCAGGAGTAAGATAGATAGATAGATAGATAGATAGATAGATAGATAGATAGATAGATAGATAGATAGATAGATAGATAGATAGATAGATAGATAGATAGATAGATAGATAGATAGATAAAATTCATATTATTATCTTGAAGATATTATTGTTATTATTGTTATTGTTTACTGATCTATTCATAGGAATATATAATATAGGAATATAAAATTATAATTTTGAGAGTGAATATAGTATTATTGAATTAGTAGTATATAAAAGTACTTAATACCGAATAGTAACTTGTGTTCAAACTTGGGGAATTTATACAGGAAGTGTGGGAAATTTTATAGGTGGATAGTAGTTGATATATGTTAGTGTGGAAGAATATCTTTAGGGTCGTGAAAATGAAAATCTTCCCTATTTTCCCTATTGCGAAAATAGGGAAGAAAACAACATCAAACCCAACATCTACGATATCATCCCCATCAGGTCAATGCTCAATAGAGAGTATGCTAAGTGGTGAGAAAACAGGTTCTACATTGAGTATGCAGACCATGCAGACGACTCTCCTCATGATCCAGGAAACGATGACGAAAATGCAAAAGTCAATAGCAAGAAACCATGAGGAAATAAAGAATGAGATGGGAGAGGTGAAGGATCAAGAGTAATATAAATTAAATAATATAAAAATAGATTGAGAAATGAATGTGTACACAAAAATCAGTGTCCAGTAGAAAAGAAGTATGTTGAAGTGTCTTCATCACAGAGAAAATGAATAAGGATTAAATAGCAAGACAAATATTGTATATAGCAACCTTAAATTAATTGAGAGGAAAGGGAAGTTTGAAAAAATAGAAGCAGGTTCAAGTTGATGAAAGCAGAAAGCAACCTTGTACTCATTGTTTTTCTGTCCTCCGCATTACATTACTTATCCAGAAAGGAAATAGCACACAGAGCCAGTCATTACAGCATGAAAACCATGAGTAATTGTGGGTGTTCCCCCCCTTCTTGTGAACCAAGCAACAGTGGCTTGTTAACTATTCTTGTTTTTTTAAAAAGACCTTCTATCAATTGGGATGTGGAAGTAGTAGAAACAAGGATGGCTTGCAAGGATAAAAATAGCATGGAACAGTAACAGTGAATAGTGTTGGTATAAAGTAGATTAAAGTACAAATGTTTCTTTCCTCTTATCCTCTGCTTTTAAAATTTTTGCTTATGACTTTATAGTCATTTAGGGGCTCTGCATAAAGTTCTTATTCTTTCAAAAATTAGTATGATAGGTGTATGACTGCATGTGCGACAGTGGTGGGATTCAAAAAATTTACTGCCGGTTCTGTGGGCGTGGCTTGGTGGGCGTTGCTTGGTGGGCGTGGCAGGGGAAGGATACTGTAAAATCTCCATTCCCACCCCACTCCAGGGGAAGGTTACTGCAAAATCCCCATTTCCTCACGATGAGCTGGGACTTGGGAGGCAGAGAATAGATGGGGGCGAGGCCAGTCAGAGGTGGTATTTACCGGTTCTCCAAACTACTCAAAATTTCTGCTACCGGTTCTCTGAACTACTCAAAAATTCCCACTACCAGTTCTCCAGAACTGGTCAGAACCTGCTGAAACCCACCTCTGATGTGCGAGTGTGTGAGTGTATCTATATCTAATGCTTTCTTTATTTCATAGGTACAAATGAACACGAGTCAGGAATTCCTGTCAAAACAAAACAAACTAAAATCTACTTCATTTTAAATTAAGTTGATCAGTTTTTTCTCTCAGAAGTGCCTGTCCTTTAGTTTATCGCATTAGGATGATTTAGGTTTATCCATATGAGCCTTGTCAACTGTTATTATTTATTTAGTTCTTTGCATAAGGAACTTAATGTTTCTTCTAATAACTTGATATATATTCAGAGGGATGGGTATGGCACATTTCCTTTTTTGCATTCTGAATGACAAAAGCACTTTGAATTTTGACAGAAGCTTCCATTATTTTGTGCTGGATTGGTAGAAACAAATTAGAAAGGGATGATAATGATGATGGGGGGTGATGATGATGATGATGGTGTTGTTTCAGAATGAATTTTGAGGAATTCTTACCCTTGTATATTTTTAAAATCTGGTTTACAATCTGGCTTAAAATCAATCTCTCAGATTGATTTTCCATTATAGTTACTTATGATGTGTTGCTTTTGACAGCTGGTTCCAAGAGAAAGTATCCCGCCACATGGCTGAGACGATGCTCAGGGATAAAGGAGTTGGTGCTTTCCTGGTCCGAGCTAGTCAGAACTCCCCAGGAGATTTCTCCATCTCTGTCAGGTAAGTTTCCTCCTCTCTTTCTCCCATATGGGAAAGATGGACATTGGGAAGCAAAGGGCTTTATTTGATAGATATCTTAAAACAAGTGTTTTGTTCTGTGTGTGCAACAGCCATTTGTTAATTTCAAGGTATGTTCGGTATCATCATAATGGCCTCTGGATGGCCCACAACAGTTGTTTTTTCAATCTAGCTTTTAAAATATATTAATATTCCAGTTTGGAAAAGGCTATTTCCAAAATTTACTAATAAAATCCAATACATTTTAATTGAGTAGTAAGTATTTAATATTATGCATTACTTATTGAGAAGTAAATCACTCAATGGAGTTTTCCTTAAGTAAAGATATATAGGATTTTACCAAAAATACCAAAAGCAGATACAGAGCAGTCCTAAATCAGAAAAACAGTTCAAAACAAACAGGTAGAAGCTGTTACAAATATTTTAAAACTAAACATTTCCATGAATTTACCTGCATTAATCTATTGCAGACAATGTATTTATTTTATTTATTTATTAGTGAGACTTATATACCGCCTCAAAGTACAAGCACTCTCTAAGCTGTTTACACCATTAAGCAATGTATATTTATACATTTTACCTACCTTGGAAGGATGGAAGGCTGAGTCAACCTTGAGCTGGTGAGATTTGAACAGCTGAACTGCTGATCACAGTCAGCTAAAGTGGCCTGCAGTACTGCACTCTAACTGCTGTGCCACCTCCGCTCATTATGTAATATAGAATTCTATTCAATTTGTTATATTAAAAATATATTGTGATTTAACTTTTATTCCTTTAATCTATGAAACATCCTGTATTGGCAGGATACTCTCTAATTTGCCAGCAGCAGAATGCAATTTTTAGGTGGAGATTAAACACAGACTGGGAAAATTAACATTACGTTGCATGTAAAATAATTTACAAGAATCAGTTTGGTGTAGTGGTTAAGGCATCAAACTAGAAACTGGGAGACTCTGAATTCTAGTGCTGCCTTAGGCATGAAACCATTTTCTCCAGAATATGGGCAACAGTGGAAAGCCACTTCTGATAAATCTTGCCAAGAAAACTGTAAGGACTAGTCCAGGCAGGCTCCAGGAGTCAAAAACTGACTTAAAGGCACAAACACAGTAGTAATAATAATAAAAAATTCACTAAGACCATTCACAAAGCATAAGTATAAACATCCTAGGTTGGTACCTGTAGAGGAATAAAAAGCTATTATCTAGACTCACAATTTTGAAAATGCCAGAAAGTAGTTTTTCACTAAATCAAAATGGCTGAGTAAATAATTTATCAGTGGCAATACTGTAATGTTATTAATTCAGATTTATACATGATCACAGTGCTTACTTCTGGGGCTATCACATCAGGGCCACAAAAATCCAAACAACCACCATATGACTGTGAAAATGACTTTGTTCCTATTTAGTGAGCATCCAGATTTTTGCAGTCCCAATTTAGTAGCCTTATTATTTCAAATAGATAGAGCTTGATAAAACAGTTTTACCCCTGTCTTTGTGAAACCAGTGGGGTGGAAATTACCTATACCTATTTCAGACTGGAACATCTGAAGGGCCCAACAAGGAAAATTTGAGAGAATGGAGATGTTTTACATCAAGCAAATATAAAGTGACCAGATTTTTTTTTCTTCAAGCGGGACACCATTGACGGGGGTGGGTTTCTCCATTTGAGTTTTGCCCTCTGCGCATGCGCAGAATGCTGCGCATGCGCAGAGGGCAAAACAGCAAATGTCGGCGTCCAGGTGAGGTGGGGGGAGGGGGGAGGGGGGACGCGGGAGGCCACTGTACGTCCTACCTACCTGGGACTTTTCCCGGTAGCTTCAGTCGCGTTCCTTGCTAATAGCGCCCAGAGCAGAGCAGCCCCTCCCAGAAGATAACGTCTCGCGATCTTCTGGGAGGGGCTGCTCTGCTCTGGACGCTATTAGCAAGGAACGCGACTGAAGCTGCTACCGGGAAAAGTCCCAGGTCGGACGCGCGCCCCGTCCCGTCCGCCAGTCCTGCCCCGCCCCCCCCCAACCCCCAGCTCGAGACGCGCATCCGACCTGGGACTTTTCCCGGTAGCTTCAGTCGCGTTCCTTGCTAATAGCGCCCAGAGCAGAGCAGCCCCTCCCAGAAGATAACGTCTCGCGATCTTCTGGGAGGGGCTGCTCTGCTCTGGGCGCCAATTAGCAAGGAACGCGACTGAAGCTACCGGGAAAAGTCCCAGGTCAGACGCGCGCCCCGTCCCGTCCGCCAGTCCTGCCCCGCCCACGGGGGCTCAAAAATCGGGACTTTTTAAGAGGGCGGGCGGGACGCGGGACAAATGCCGAAAAAGCGGGTGTGTCCCGCCAAAATCGGGACGTCTGGTCACCTTAAGCAAATACTGCCCAATAATTCCATATTTAAGTAGGTGCTTGACTGTTTATGGATGGTTGAAAGCTGTGCAACTTAATTTAGTTAGTTATTATTTATATCCCAGCTTTATTATTTTTACAAATATCTCAAGGTGGGGAACATGTCCAACACACCTTCCTCCTATTTTCTCCACAACGTGAGTTGGGCTGAGAGAGACTGTGACACAGGCCCAAAGTCACCCAGCTGGCTTTCATGGCTGAGGCAGGTCTTGAACTCACTGTCTCCCACTTTCTGGCCTGATGCCTTAACCACTAGACTGGCTGGAGCCCTGCTATGTTATGCAAGTGTCAGTCAAAAAAAAATGCATAAAGGAACAACAAAAAGGAAGAAGCTATTACCATGGTTTCATAAACTTATGAGATGGAACTTCCAGGATTTCAGACAGAACATTTTTTTCATGAACTAAGTTTTAAAGTCTTTCAAATGTTCCCAAACACAATCAATAATACTGTGAAGCAATTCTTTTTCCTTCCATAAAGGACTTTTCTTGTATAAAGATAAAATGCACAGAAACAAGGGCATGCTTCCAAGTGTAAAAAGATTATGTGCATTCTACAATGTAATTTATTTCTACTTAATATGATGTTTGAACCTACCCATTCAACCTTAGACCTGTATGAAGCTCAAGCTACTATAACTTTTTAAAACCAGTTAAGAACACAAAAGCATCTTAGCATTATTACAAAGTCAAATAATTAAATTCTCATGTGGAAGCAGAGGGCTACTGTAACCCAGCTGCAAAAATCAAGATGACCACAAAATGGCAACAGAGAAATTATCATTTTTTCAGAGTCTAATTCTTTTCTGCCATCTAGTGGTCATCTAGATTTCTGTTGTCCAAATCTTACCAAATAACTTGCTATAAATTTGTATAAGATTTAATTAAAATGGAATGAATGGTCAAATCATATATTCACTGCTGTTTTTTTAGGCAATATTTTTGGAAGTGGTTTATCATGGCTGCTTCCTAGGGCTGAGAGTGTTACCCAAGGCCATTCAGCTGCCTTTTTACCTAAGGCACACTAGAATTCAGATCGCCCTAGTCCTAGTGCAGAGTCTTACTTACTACAGCAAAATGAAGAATAAATGAAGCTCCCACAAAAATAATGAGTATTTTCCTCAAATATAAACAAAAATTAACAAAAAATGCAGAGGTGTATCTCCTGGACTCCAACTTTCATTCACAACATACTTTCATAGTGGACTAGACTGAACAATCAGATCTTGACTGCTGTCCTAAAGCTTAAGAAGACAGGAGCAGACTGGATCTTCAAGGGAAACAATTCCAAAGAATGGGGACAGCCCTCTAGAATGACTATTTTCAAGGCCCTGTCAGATAACAATTTGATAAACAACATCCAAACTGAGGGAGATGGGTGGTTAAGAAGTTTGGAATATAAATAAATAAAAATCACCTGAGTGGGGAACACAACTTCATTCAAAGTCAAACATTGTATTTCCTTGGGATTGTTAGGTCTATAAATCCAAAGTTACTCCTTCTTGGAAGGATTCAGTCAAAATCTGTTCCGCTCTATCCAAACCGTGAGAGCAATTCAATGCACCTGGCATGTGGGCAAGATGTATAGCTGGGTATCGTCACTCTGATACCAGATCTCATGCTAATGGCAATAGCACTTAGACTTATATACCACTTCACAGTGCTTTACAGCCCTCTCTAAGCGGTTTACAGAGTCAGTATATTGCCCCCAACAATTTGGGTCCTCATTTTACCCACCTTGGAAGGATGGAAGGCTGAGTCAACCTTGAGCCTGGTGAGATTCGAACTGCCAAACTGCTGGTAGCCGGCAGGCAGCAGAAGTAGCCTACAGTACTGCATTCTAACCACTGCGCCACCACGGCTTTAATGGATGATTTCCCCAAGTGGTTTCATCCAGATGGTAAAGAGGAATGGAGAGAGTAGGGAGCCATGAGGTGCTGAACAAAGTAGAGTCTTTTGAGCAGATCTTTCCTCTCTACCCCACACCAACTGATGGTTGACTATCACCTTTAAGATCTTAAATAGCTTAGGCCTCAGTTACCTGGGAAAGTGTCTTTTTTGTATATAACCTCATCACTCATAATCCATCTCCAGAATCAGAACCACCAGCTTCTCTAGAGGTGACATGAGACTGGACCTTCCCAGTCATCATCCCCAGATTGTGGAATATTTTGTGTGCAGATATTAGGCTTCTACAGACTTTTCTTTTCTGCAAGGCTTTCAATAATTTATTCATTTAAAATGTAAACTATTTAATATGTTTTAATGTGAATGGCATTAACTTTAATTCATTTAGTGCATTTAAAACTTTAAAACATAAACCATCTAGAACCATTTATGAAAAATGATATAGAATAATAATTATAAGTATTTTCACAAATAATTCAAATAATGTTTTTCATCTAAAGCATGCCAATTTGTAAAAGTTAATGCAGAGTACAAATAGAATAATGCAACTTTAAAATTAGATTGGATTGCCAAATGTTTTGTATTCTCCCTTGGTATCCAGGCATGAAGAGGATGTCCAGCATTTTAAAGTGATGAAGGACACAAACAGCAATTATTTTCTATGGAGTGAAAAGTTTCAATCACTAAACAAACTTGTGGAGTATTACAAGAATGTTTCCATCTCCAAAAACAAACAGATTTTTCTGAGAGAAGAAACCAAGAAAGGATCACAAGTAAACCTTAGAGAGGTCAGTTTTTATGATAGAGTAGAAGAAGAAGAAAATGTAATCCAGTAAAGTTTGTAAAATTTGTAAGCCAGTAAGGTGACTTTTGCCATTAAATTAGCCACCCCATCAACTTTTTCCTTAGTTGTTTCTAGTTGGTTCCTCTTTTCATCAATTTTTTTTATAGATTAAATGACACTTGGACTATGGCATTCAGTTTTGGACACCACGATACAAAAAGGATGATGAGACTCTAGAAAGAATTCAGAGAAGAGCAACAAAGATATTTAGGGGACTGGAGGCTAAAACATATGATGAGCAGTTCTGTCTAGTCTAACAAAGAGAAAAACTAGGTCAGATATGATAGCAGTCTTCCAGTACTTGAGGAACTGTCACAGACAAGATGGGGTCAACCTATTCTCCAAAGCACCTGAGGGTAGGACGGGAAGTAACAGATGGAAGCTTAGAAAGAAAAATCCAACCTAGAATTAAAGAGAAATTTCCTGAGAGTGAGAACAATTATTCAGTGGAACAGCTTGCTTCCAGAAGTTGTGGATGCTCCATCATTGGAGGTTTGGGCAGCCATTTGTCCAGAACAGTATATGGTCCTGTTCAAGCAGGGGGTTGGACTAGAAGATCTCCATGATCCCTTCCAACTCTGGTATTCCGTATACTTAGGTGAAGTAATGGATTGTAGGAGGTTCCAAAAATGATGTATAGTGCAGTGAGAAATTAATACCAATTACAAGAACCATGTGGTTACAGCTATTTCAAAAAAAGGCAAATGATATGTCAGATGATTTTGTTAACCATATGAGTGAAACAAACACCAAATTCAGACTCCCTTTAGCAGCAGAATCCAGAAACATTCAGTGGCAATAATATGCAAAAAAAAAATCACAAAATCCAAAGGGAAAATGCTGTTTCATAGACCTATGTGTTGTTATGACCTTTTTGGTCATTCAGCATTGATTGGGACCTGTGACAACCTAGAAATAGAGATCTAAAAAAAAATTCACACAGAGAAACCAATACCTGCTGTGACTCCCACCAACCATACACTTCCTCACAGGGCAGAAAACATCCCTACTCCAGGGAGACCCAAAAGAAGGAAAACAGGCACCTAAGGACAGCTCTTAAGTTCTGTAAGTATCCAAATTGGGTCTTTATTAAATCAGTATCCAGATTCAACATAAAATGGCAGACTGAGCTGATACTCAGAGTCAAAAGAATAACCTGGCCATTCTTTACACAGCTGGTGTATCAGAAATGCCAAAACAGATATTTGGAAAATATCACATAGCTGTGTTTTTCAAGCCCACCAACACATTGAGACAGAGGCTTATCCACTCTAAAGAGCAGACACCAAAACACAAGAACAGTAATGATGTATATGCAATCCAGCGCAGTGAGGAGTGTTCAGAGCTCTACATTGGAGAAACCAAGCAGTCTTTACACAAGAGGATGGCCCAGAACAGGAGAAGCAACATCACAGGATCAGAATCAACAGCACACCTTCATTTAGAAGAAAAAGGACACTCTTTTGAGGACAATAATGTTCACATTTTGAAAAGGGAAGATAGTTGGTTTGAGATAGAATTGGAGAAATCTACTTATGCCAAAGTGGAAAATCTTTCCCTCGACAGAGGGAGAGGCCTCAGACACAACCTGTCCCCCATTTATTATGCTGCTCTTTCATCAGTTCCAGGAAGATTAAGACATCTTCACAGGCTCACCAGGTTCCCCACCAGGGGCGGGTTCCTAATATTTTTACTACCACTCCGTGAGCGTGGCTTATTTTGTGGGTGTGGCTTGCCAGCCATGTGACCGGGTGGGCATGGCTTCTCAGACTGCTGAAGGGAGGGGAACTGAGATAGGTCCTGCTGCCCATTCCCCCTCCCCTCAGCAGCTCGAGAAGCCTCGAACGTGCAAAAATGCCTAGGATCATCACTGCGCATTTGTGGCTTCTCGGACTGCTGAAGGGAGGGGAATGGAGATAGTTCCTGTTCTTTCAGCATCTCATGCGCTCCCTCAGCCATCCTCCCCTGCTTGGACTCACTGTGGGGTAGGAAGGCAGTGCATGAGCAGTGCCGGAAACTCGGCTTCTGGGCAAGTGCAGAAGAAAATTTTTTTAAAAAAATAATTTTTTTTTTTAATGGCGGCGCCCAGGCACCAGCAACCGACCGCACCGGTACCGTGACGTCACCAGCGAGCCGCTACTGGTGCTATAGAGTGGACCGCACTGGTAGGAACCCACCACTGTTCCCCACCCTTAATGACCCACCCAGGGTAAAGGACTTAGGAGTTGGAACACTTACATCCCAATGACTCTTTGCCTATTCACCTAATGAGCCTATCCATATTAGATGAAAAATGAAATCTCCCTGCAGGACATATATAGGTCCCCTCACCTACTTGCTCAGGCTGAAGAAGCTCTTTAGATGAACAGTGAATTGTTTTGAACCAATAAGAAAAGAAGTCCAGTTGAGTCATGACTCAACTTCCAGACTCCCTACCTGCTATTCTTTCTCCATAAGAAAAAGGGCCCTGACAATCCAAATTGCATTGCTGGAAATAAAAGGGGGAAATGAAACAATCCTGTAATGCAAACTCCTTGTCTTGTAATGTAAAGGCATGTGACTAGAGGTTTTAAGCCTTCCTTTCCCATTTTGAGAGACAGATCAATTTGATAAGAGATGAACTAAACCAGAACCGCATTATTGATAAACAATAAGAATCCTTTTTAATTTTAGAAATAAAAAAATGCAAACTTTCATTGTTTAACAAGTTGGATCTGGTTTGGTGAAATCAACTTTTTTTTCTTCTTTAATGATGATGATTAATCTCAGAGTCAGACATATGTTTGGCTGGATTTGGCATTTTTTCTAGGACCCGGGTTAGGCATTTGATGGTGTTAAAGCTATTGTCACAAGATGTAAGCTGTTCCAAATAAGGCTGCCTTTTGCAATTGACTGGTGATGATTTTGTCAATGCCAACAGTGTTCAAGTGATGTCTAGAAGTTTTAGGATTTTACTATTGGCATTAATTTTGCTTTATTTTGCCAGTTGTTTTACATCTATTTGCAGGTCTTTGTATTTTGTGATTTTCTCCAGTTCTTTCTCTTCTATTCTTCTGTCTCCAGGTATTGCCATGTCCACTATCTAGACTTTTTGTCTTTCTTATCAACAATTGTTAAAACTGTGGTGTTGTTTTCTGTTTGAAGTCTAAAGTCCCAGAGCATCTTAGCATCTTCATTTTATATTACTTTGACTAGCCAAGGTGGCACAGTGGTTAAATGCAGCACTGCAGGCTACTGCTAGTTCAGCAGTTCAGCTGTTCAAATCTCACCGGCTCAAGGTTGACTCAGCCTTCCATCCTTCTGAGGTCGGTAAAATGAGGACCCAGATTGTTGGGGGCAATATGCTGAACTCTGTAAACCGCCTAGGGAGGGCTGTAAAGCACTATGAAGTGGTATATAAGTCTAAGTGCTATTGCTATTGCTATTGCTATTTTATAGCAATAGCAATAGCACTTTTCTTATATACCGCTTCATAGTGCTTTACAGCCCTCCCTAGGCGGTTTACAGAGTTCAGCATATTGCCCCCAACAATCTGGGTCCTCATTTTACCGACCTCAGAAGGATGGAAGGCTGAGTCAACCTTGAGCCTAGTGAGATTTGAACAGCTGAACTGTTGAACTAGCAGTCAGCCTGCAATGGCTGCATTTAACCACTGCACCACTTCAGCTCCATATTTTGTAGTCCCACTAGTTCTTGCTTTCAAGCAAATGTTATTTGATACAAGATGGGCGGCAAATAAATTTAATAATAGCACTTAAGACTAGCAATATCACTTAGATTTATATAGCACTTCAATCGTGCTTTAAAGCCCTCACTAAGTGGTTTACAGAGTCAGCATATTGCCTCCATTTTATCGACCTCAGAAGGATGGAAGTCTGAGTCAACCTTGAGCCGCTGAGAATCGAACTGCCAAACTGCTGGCAGCTGGCAGTCAGCAGAAGAATCCTGCACTGTGCCACTTCGGCTCTATAAATAATAAATAATAAATAAATATTTCTTGCAGATATTCCAATACACA
Source organism: Diadophis punctatus similis (assembly GCA_023053685.1). NCBI lineage: Eukaryota > Metazoa > Chordata > Lepidosauria > Squamata > Dipsadidae > Diadophis > Diadophis punctatus. The sequence continues at coordinate 29,682,209 of JALIGW010000004.1, forward strand.
ATTGTTGCTATTTCGTTATTCCATTGTTTGTAGTCACACTGTGTGATCTTGCAACAGCAGACTAGGCTTCTTCAGCTTCTTTACCTTCGGGACCGCATCCTGCCGCATACCTCCCTACGACCAGTCAGGGCCCACAGAGTTGGCCTCCTCCAGGTCCCATCGACCAAACAATGTCGGTTGGCGGGGCTGAGGGGGAGGGCCTTCTCTGTGGGAGCTCCCTCCCTGTGGAACCAGCTTCCCCCAGAGATCAGGACCATCCCCACCCTGCTGGCCTTCCGGAAAGCAATAAAAACCTGGCTCTTCCGGCAGGCGGGGTGAAAGTGAGACCCACTAGATTAGATATGGGTTGTTTTTGTTTTTGTGAATATGAGATTCTTTTAACTTTTGTATGTTTTTTAATTATTGTATTTTATATTTGTTGTAATGGATTCGAATATGCTGTGAGCCGCCCAGAGTCCCCTGGGAGTTGGGCGGCATACAAATCCATTAAATTAAATTAAATTAATTCTTTGAAGATGAGGTATTTGCTGTCTTTTGCTATCTACTCAGTTCTGGCTTTGTTCTTAAGGCTTGGTCTTGTGCAGCCAGAATTAGCCCCCATGTGTCTTTCTTCAACTTTCCTGCTCTTAGCCATTGCCAGGCCTTGTTGCTATCTGCTTTGCATGTGAGTTTTATTTGTGTATTCCCCCTGTAATACTTTGCCTTTATTATTTGTTCACAACAATGTGAAGTCACAGCTGCCAATTCTTTAGTTGGTGTTGGCCGTCATCTGCATCGAGTCCTTTCCAAGAACTTAGAATGTCATAATAATGTATCAGTGTTGTATATGTGCAGATCCAAGCAGTGTAACCTTCTGCAATTGACAGATGAAAATTTTGAAAATGCACAGATTTTATAAGTGTCATCCAAGAGTTTTTGGTGTGCAAGTATGTCAGTAACTGCTGGAATTGCCATGGCCAGTTTATACCATAATATTTCAGCTTCAATTTTCATATCTTGAAAAAATATTTTGTGATCTTCTCCAAATTATTTATCTTCCATTCTACTATCTCTTGGAATTGCTACATCAATTATCCATATTTTCATCTTTCCACCAGAATTAAATCTGGTGTTATGAAAAAAAAGACATCCCACAATATTTTAACCTACTCATTGTCAATTACGATACTTTTTCCACTCTGTGTTCCCATCAATAATTCATTACTGGCACATGATATTTTTTACAGATATCCCAGTGAAACATTCTGTCAACTATGTTATGTAGCTGTTTATAATCTTCTTGCACCAGCTGAGTTTATGATGTTTCTTCTGCCTCTTTGCACACTCTGCACACTCTCCACTTGGAATCATTTTCCATTCTGACCTTGTTTGCATTGGTACAAAAAGCTTGCTCTTGAGCAGCTAAAATCAAGATTTCAATTTTAGACCATCCATATAAAAGAAAGGTGAGATTTTATTAGCATTTTTTGGTAGCCAAGATTTGTTTTCTTCAAAATCAATAAAAATGGGATCATACCAATGACAAAGAAGAGTGATAATGAATCACTCTGGAAGATGCCTCTCCTAGTGTTGATAAACCCATATTTTTTTTGTTTCCAACAATTATGTCTTCCACTGCTTCATTATTTTTCCATAAACATTCTAATGTTTGTACAGATGGATGCCAGTTTCCAAACATTTGATGATCCAACTATGTGTAATGAATCAAATGCCATTTTATAGTCAATACAGAGTAAAAGCCAGTTAAACTGGGTTGGGGTTTGTTTGTTTGTTTTGCCTTTTGTAATTCTCCAAAATCATTTTATTAATCAGAAGTTGATCATTTGTACCTCTGCTTTTTCTTTTATTTCTTTTATGTTCTGCCTGAAGTATGTTATTTTCTCCTAAATAATATTGGATGTTGTCTGTTATTATCCCTATGAGTAATTTAAACATTGTAGGCAAGCATGTTATTGACCTATCATTTCAGGGGTGAAATGCTACTGGTTTGGACCAGTTCAGGACAACCATTAGCGGACAGGTGGCCTGGTTTGCCAAACAGGTAGCGACGGCTGGCTGGCCACACACCCCAAACCGGTCCCCTGGTCACTCACCCTGCCCCACCCACTCTCTGCTCTGCAGCTTGCCTGCCAGAAGCACTGCACCCCTGATCTGCCTGCCAGGTAAGCCTGCAAAGTCGCGGCATACCTAGCTGCCCCTGCCCCACCCCACCATCCCAGCTTGCCTTCCCTACTCCATTCCCCATGGCCCACAGCCTCGACATGCTTGCCTGCCTTCCATGCAGCCTTCCCGGTGTCCCCGTGGCCAGCTTGCGAAGGTAGGCAAGTGGAAGGCCGTGTGGAAGGCAGGCAAGCATGTCAGGGCCGTGTGGAAGGGAGCTAACAGCCTACTCCCTTCCCCGCAGCCCTGCTATGCTTGCCTGCCTTGCACACGGCTTTCCCACTGCCCACTTGCCTTCTGAAGTCGGTGTCCAGCCTGTAACAGAGATGCGCCGCTTATGGCCCGGCTCGGCCAGTGGGTGGGTAGGCAGCCCTTGGGGGAGACGCAGCCACTGCGTTGGGACTGAGAGGGGCGGCAGCGGCAGAAAGAAGAAAGCGAACCATGGTGGTGGTGCTTCGGAAGGGGAGACGGTGAGGGTCCTTCCCAGCCGTGTGCTGCCTTCTTTGGGCATGCTGAATATGTCGGCGGAGGCGTGTGAGGTAAGGCCGATGCTGGCAGTGGGAGAGGAGTGAGAGGCGTGGAAACCGCCGGCGAGCGGACGGGCAACAGCCCCCCACGCAGGGAGAGAGCCAGGCCAGGCTGCACCACCGCAGAGCCCGTAGCGCTTTCCCTTCGGCCTGGGTGGCGGCGCTTGTAGTCACGCAGCCAGCCGGAGCGGGACATGGTGTGGGCAGAGAGGCCGATGCAGCTCCCACTGAGGCTGCCCTTGCTGAGTGATTGCCGTGCCTCCCCAGCAACAGGCGCACCGGGGCCACCTTGCGTGCCTTGCCCGCCGCCTCTGTGCACTGCGCTTGGAAGGGGCTGCCGCCACTCTCGCGGGCCTCCCTCCCTGCCTGGCTGCAGATGTCCACCTGCCCTCCCAGGGCACTGCCGTTCGTTTCTTCCTTCTCCCACCGCGAAACGAAAGTGAACAGCTCTGTGCGCTGCGCTTGGAAGGGGACACCACCATGGGCATGCTACAATGGCCATAAGTGTGAAAAATGGCCATAAGTCACTTTTTTCAGTGCCATTGTAACTTTGAACGGTCACTAAACGAACTGTTGTAAGTCGAGGACTATCTATAAATGGAAAGTCTCAGGATGCATATTTATTCAGACTTAAGATAACTCTCTTGCATTTAGACTGGCAGGGCAGCTGCAGTATTATAATGTAGGCTGGCTATTTAGGCTATGATTGGGGCAGAAAAAAGTATGTTATCAGAGCTTATATTAAATAGTATCAAATTCAAGTCCATGAAATATTCTTTGAATGTATGTTCAACTACTGTCAGATATGTTTGTCAGAAATATAAACCAACTATTTATACCTGTCAACAGTTTGAAAGGGAGCCTGGGGCTGGTTGTAGGACAGATGCAGGAGTATAATCTAAACTTTCTAGATTATTTGTATGTATTCTTTCCTTACAACAGAATGTCTTAAAATAGCTAAGGTGTAAGACAAAGATTAATTGCTCTAGCAGGCTTGTCAAACTGGTGGCCCGTGGGCAGGATACGTCATGTGCAGGCCACACCCACCCCAGCTCCGCAAAGGCAAAAAAACATTGTGATACGTCACGATCCAGCCCGTGATGCAATCAAGTGCCCGTGATCTGGCCCGCGATCCAGCCCGTGATGCGATCAAGTTTGACACCCGTGCTCTAGAGCTACAGTAAGCACATTGCGTCAAATCAGCATTACATGCTGATAATTTCTGGTCCAATCCTTGGCACCTCTAGTTAAACAACGCAGGTAGTTGATGATGGAAAACATCTGTGTCTGAGCACTGGAAAACCATTGTCACAGTAAACAATACCAGGCAGATACACAGCTTGACTTCATGTAAGGGAAGGCAACTTTCTCTGTTCCTGGACAGTTGCTTTGGCACTCCACGCCACTAGTAAGTAGTTGAAGATCTCAAGTCATTCTCAGGAAAAAAGTTTCAGGGACCATACAGAATGACAACACACAAATTTGATTCTCTGTGTGGAACAAAACTGAATTTTTTAAAAAAATTCCAGGTTACTGTTAGTTCCTTTAATTAGCCTGCTTCAAAGGAAAGGTGGAATAGAAATGAGATAAAATGAATAAATGATTGCAATTATTTATTTGTGTTGAGTATGAAAGATTTTTTTTAAAAAAACCAGGGAAACCAATGTGATGTAGCAGGATTACACAACATGGGAACTTTCAGCAAAATAAAAGGGAAGGAAGTCACTTATACTATGTGACAGAAGAGAGTAAAGGAACTCAGTGATTCATAAATACATTGAAAAAATAGTGGAATGCTGCAATTGACCTCTAGAAAAAGGATTTCTGCTCTTTAACTTAACATACAAAGAAAGTATACTTCCACCTGGGGGGGAAATCATTGTGCAACATGTCATTTGTCATTCACGTCATTCACAAAGCAATCCACCTAAATATACAAAGAAGGATTTGAGGTTTGCAACAAAGGCATATTTTTCAGTAAAGTGATATTTAAAGCATAAAAAGAAAAAGAAAATAGGTCATTTTGGAGAGATTCCAGACTATTATTTCAGCTCATGCTAGAAAGACTGGTTCCAGTCATTCAATGAAGCAAATAAGTTTACCCAGGACACAATTGTGTGTGTGTGTGTTTTAAAGGAAAGTCCTAGGAGACAGTCCAGTATAAATTAGAATGCATAATCTGAATTCTGCTTTAATGTTTTGCTCTCTTTCTTAGTACATTTTTATTACAAAGAAAAGAAATTATTCAATGTTTTAGACATAAAATCTCTGTGGTTTTGAATTATTTACCAGCATTATAAAAATCCCTTTTACACTAATTAGCAATGAACTTATGTTTGTATAAATGGGTGCCAACAGGTTTAAGCACCAAAGTGAAATCAGGCATAAAACATGACTGAAAATCATGTAAAGCTAAATAAAACCAAACAACAAAAAGTTGGGATCTTCAATTCCATTGAAGAATGGCATAAAGTGTAGAAATTTGTAGTGTCACTCTCTCAAAAAGTTGAGTTTGTAAGATTGACAGGGATGTCTAAATATAAAGTGCAAGAGCTTAGCAAAAAAACAGCTTCTGGGATTTTTCTGGAAAGAGCCTGATTTAAAAGAAAATAATGCAACCATTACGCAATGTATTTTGAGACATATGTTTCCCTTTCATATGGACATTGCAGCAAGTTGTTACTTGAAATAATTAGTAGTTCCTTTTTAATTAAAAAAGCAAGTCATAAATATATGTGCTATGAATACACTAAAAACAAATATTTGATTTAAAGATAAAATAGTTATGCTACTCTGTAAGCAGATATTTTTTTGTAATATATGCAGTTCAGTTGGAACTGAATATTTTTATTGCTGCTTTGGTAAGCCTCACTGCTTGCTGTCAATTTCAGATGATAGTAATGTAGGGTTACCATATTTGAGTTGCAAAACTCCAGATGACCTCTAGATGGAAACAAAGATAAACAACCTTTCTGTTGCCAAAACTAAGGCCCTGAGTCCTTCGGGAGTTGGGCGGCATATAAGAAACCAAATAAATAAATGGTCATTTCAATTCTTGCAGCCCAGATAAGGAAGTTTTCAGAAATGGATTCACAGTATTTCACAATACAGCTGTCAAGTGCCGGAAATCAGGAGTCGAGGCAGTTCAAATGAATATATAGGTTTATTGCAAGCTTAAGCTCTCTACAAGAATCTGAACTACTAACAGTCAAAGAAAATTGGGGGTAGATAAGAGTCAACAGAATTCAAGGTGGGCTGGATTTAGCTCTCTTGTGGGTGCGAAGGGACTCAAGACTAATGACACATTTGACCTCTCCTTCTTCCAAGGGCTCAGCCTGGTCATTTCCTAAAACAGCTTTCCAAATTATTTGTATGGTAGGCTTCAAATGACTTGAGCATATTCTGTGTGATTTTATATGTAATATGAATAAAGATTCTAGTCAATTAGTATTTAAGTAACTTTTCATCCTTATGTAAAGCAGAGATTTAAAAAATGATCCCTCTGTGTCTGTGTGTGAACCTTGCAAATGAAAATATTACAAATAAATATTATATAAATATATTTATTGTATTTATTAAAAAGGGCACAAGCTAGTAATTTGAGCACAAAGAAGAATCCAGGGAGGTTTATTTTTTTAGCAAAGTATAAACAACAATGTTCTTAAATGAAACAAGAAAGCTACCAATAGTTAAAGAACAATTCATCAAGCAATATTCTAGGACAGGAAATGGGGTAGAAGAATAACATAAAGAAAGGAGGGGGAAAGATCAGCAAGTAAAGTAGTAAAAGGGAAATCTTTTATGATTTGTCAAATGCTATCTTCCAAGACAGGGATAAATTCAATTGCAGGTACTGCCATCCAATATTTGCTGTAAATATTGCATTTTCTTCAGAATCTTATTCATCTTCAGCTTTCCTTCGTACTCTGAAGCCAAATTTTCCCATGATTTCCAGATGCTATTTTATTTTCAGCCTTAGCATTCTAGTTGCCAGGAATTAGTGTGACTATTTATTTAAATGCTTGTGGGCAAGGTTTGCATGTCATCACAGAAGTAATTTCTATTCCCTTAGCATGTGTAGTTAGAGTATAGACGTGGATCACTGTCATTTTGATTTTCTTGCCTGTGACTCAGACTGAGATCTTGCTATCATTTTTTATTGTAACCTAAACAAATATCAATAATAATGACAGCTGCTCCAGTGCCACTTTCATTTTTCTTGTTTGCAGTGGATATATTGTTCCTCTGATGAGAAGTGACCCATTCCAGTCCATTTCAATTGACTGATTCCCAGAAAGTCAATGTTCAATCTTGACATTTTTACTTGGACACCATCAAGTTGCCTTGATTCATGGTTCTGACATTCCACGTAAATAATATATAAGAGTGTATATATTTTTGCAGCCCTGAATTTTTCCTTTGAGAAAGTAACATGCTGCAAAGGAGAATTCTGCTGTCAAATATAATCTTTTATTTCCAAGAATGTTTCTGGACCCCAAAGTCCCAAAAATGTCTTAGAAAGTAAAAAAAGTAATGAAGAACTGCAGCTCAGATTTTTGTTTGGAAGGGAAAACACAGAAAACCTCTTGAAATGCTAGAAATAGCGTGACTTCTCAATAGTTTGCTTACTGATAAATGGGACTAGTCACATTAATACAGCTTTCTTAAAAGCTTTTCTAGTCCACAAAAATGTATGCTGCAGCAAACCAGTTTCTAAACATGACCTTACTCTTTGTTGCTTTTCGTTGAATCATAGATTCATGTGTTGGTGACTCTGGAAAAACATACAAAAAATCTACTTTGAAAAACAAGGGACATCATCTATGGGAAGGACTACTTATGAATAAATATGCAGTCTAACAGGGAAAACTTGTTTCTTTCCAGGAAGCATGTGATAAGAACCAATATAAAAAGGAGCAGGAAGCACCCCATCCATCAATAAAAGATGCAAGACCAACAGAGCACAATAAATATGAGGATCCTTTTGCATCTTGGCATCATAAGCAGGTAATACAATGATCAGTGGTAGCACAATGTTGATGAAAATTTGAAGTCCATGTTGGGTCATATTCATAGTGCTAATGTTATATTTTTTTACTTCATAGAATAGGCATGGCAGAAGCTTGGATATTCAAGATCGGCCTAAGGGCCTGAAGGATTGTAGGGAATCAAGTGCAACATCTATATCCCGGAGACACACTGATCCAGCGCAACAAGTACAGGTACTGTACACTCATCCTTTTTTTCAGAGAGAGAATTTAGTTTGACAGGTAATACAACTCAACTTTGATTTTTTTTAAAAAATAGATCAATTTAATTTTTCTATGTATGTCACTGAAAGAGAAAAATGACATTAAGCAAAATGGAAAGCTTAGGGGAAGCTCTCAGGAACTTCCAAAATGGCTAAGAAACAGCAATACCTAATGTGATGGGAGCTATTTAATAATTTCAATATTGAAGTAATTTAAATAATTGATGGGTTTGCATTTTAATTATATTATTTTAATTCATTTTAAGTGTAAATAAAGTCAATCTTAGTTATTGTCTTGATCCCGCACACTATCTTTTGGTGCAACCCAGCACAGCTCTTAAATATCAAGCACAGCCTTCAACCCAGAAATAGCTTGGCATGTGTATCATGACTTTTGGTTTATAACGTAATATGGTACCTCTGAAGACCAATAAGCCTAGAGACAACTCTGTGGTTTCTGTCCATTAACTTTGTTAATTAGAACAAGTGGTCACATAGAGATAGCCCTTGACTTACAACAGTTCATTTAGTGACCATTTGAAGTTACAACGGCACTGAAAAAAGTGACTTATGACCATTTTTTATGCTTATGACTGTTGCAGCATCCCCATCAGTGGTGGGTTCCTACTGGTGCGGTCCGGTGCGTAGCTCCGGTAGGGAGCAGCCAATTGCACAATTTGCACACGACCGCTCCGATGCCGTCTTCGCCGGTCCATCGCACGCAACGCCATCTTTTTAAAAGAATTTTTGGGCTTTTTTGCTTCTGCACATGCGCGGAAGCAAAATCTTGCCAAAATGTTGCGAGGAGACGAAATGTGGAGATGTGCGCGCAGCGCACCGGTAGCAACGGAGGAGCAACCCGCCCCTGATCCCCATGGTCATGTGATCAGAATTTGGATGCTTGGCAACTGGTACATATTTATGATGGCTGCAGTGTTCCAGGGTTATGGGATTACTTTTTGTGATCTTTTGACAAGCAAAGCCAGTGGAGAAGCAAGATTCACTTAAAAACCATGTTACTAACTTAACAACTGCAGTGATTCACTTAACAACTGTGGCAAGAAAGGTTGTAAAATGGGGCAAAACTCACTTAACAAACGTTTCACTTAGCAACAGAAATTTTGTGCTCAATTGTGGCCATAAGTTGAGGTCTATCTATAGTCATAAGCAGTCTGATAACAAATGTAACAGTTACTCTCCTTCCCCGTCCCAAAATGATGGAAAACATCATTCTGGCAGACAGGACAGTGTGACTGAAGCTCTACCTATTTTTTAAGTGTCCTGTGATTTCTTTTACCACAATCTGTGGATCCCTCTGCTGGAATTCTTTGGTAAAGTCTTCTTAGTTTTTATTTTTACAACAAATATACATATCAGTAGATTTTGTATCCTTAAGTGCCAGTCCACCTTGCTAGGAGATGCCTTGCAACTGACATACTATAAAGCAAAATGCCAATAACCTTTAGAAGTATCAGAGTGTGGGTATGGATAGGTATAAAGCCAGACACATAGAAAGCTAAGAAATTAAATGCAGTACTGTTTATTATTATGACAGCCTAGTGTAAAATGTAATTACAACTATTCTAGTGACTAAACGTTTATGTACATAGTAACCAAGCTTCGGGAGGCCAAAAATGGCTGTGTTCGGTGTATAAGACGCACCGACATTTCCACCCTCTTTTAGGGGAGAAAAAGGTGTGTCTTATACTCCAAAAAATATGGTATATACTTCCATTAAAGCTATACTAATAGATATAAATTATTGAAACCTCTGCTCTTATACTGTCTTTTCTGAACTGATTTTTTCTTTCTCTCCACACTTGTTTAACTATAGCATGGCCCAAGAATTTTTTTTCTTGCTTAGCCTGATTGTTGCTATACAACAATCTATTTTTTTCTCCTTAACCCACTCTTTCCCAGCATCAGAACTATACTGTCTCATTTCACCTCAATTTATCTCTCTGGATTTTTCTATACTTTTTCCTTCAAAATCTACATGCTAGTGTACAGGTAATTCTAAAGAGTTTAGACTTTCTCCTCCCCCCCGTAACTGCCTGTGTTCTCAAAATTACAAGGGCATCCTGGCAGAGTCATCAGAAATTAAAGAAATTAGAAATATGGAACACAAAACAGGCAGCTGGGTATGAAAATAATCTGAGGTCCATGGGTTTTTTTTAAGGGAAAGCATTGAGAGGGTGGAGAAATGAACAATTTATGAGGTGGATAAAGTACATCACCTCTACATTACAAGAAGTAAGGTCATTATGATTTGGTGATAGCAAATTTCACTATAATCTCTAAGATTTGTATTTGTGGCTAATGCATTTCTTTCTCTTTATTGCTAGAGGCCAAAATGGGTCCGGGCCTTGTATGATTTTGAGGCAGCAGAGGGCGATGAGCTAGGATTCTGCGCTGGAGACATCATAGAAGTCCTCGACAGCTCTGATGAACATTGGTGGAAAGGCTGTTTACATGGAACACTTGGTCTCTTTCCTGCCAACTATGTACAGCCAATTAACTAGTAAATTGTAATTGTTTCTTATGGGGGATTAATAAGAATGTGCCATCATATAAATAGAAGATACTCTTAAAATGTCTGGTTAATGTTTGTAGCTCCACAATCTTAACTACTATCAATTATTGTTCAAACACACCACCTCCTTTGCAGCTCACATGTTCTGGAAGCACTAGACCAGTGATGGCGAACCTATGGCACGCGTGCCACAGATGGCACGCATAGCCATGTCTGCCGGCACGCGAGCCGTTGCCCTAGCTCAGCTCCAGCATGCATGTGCATGCCGGCCAGCTGATTTTTGGCTCACACGGAGGCTCTGGGAAGGTGTTTTCGGCTTCCGGAGGGCCTCGGGGAGGGGCGGGGGGGCGTTTTTGCCCTCCCCAGGCTCCAGGGAAGCCTCTGGAGCCTGGGGAGGGTGAAAAACCAGGCCCACCAGAAGTTGGGAAATGGGCCATTTCTGGCCTCCAGAGGGCCTCCGGGGGTGCGGGGGAGGCCGTTTTCGCCCTCCCCAGGGATTGAATTATGGGTGTGGGCACTCACACATGCACAATAGCGTGCACGCACGCGCTTTCGGCACCTGAGGAAAAAAAGGTTCGCCATCACTGCACTAGACCTATGGACAGCTTTGATTGGTTTGAAGCACTATAGCAGAAAAGTCCTTTTTGCAGCACTGTCTCAACTCTTAAATTCATTCAGTACTTTTAAAATTTAGAAAGTAGATTAGAATATATAGGTAGTCCTCAACTTACAACCATAACTGAGCCCAAAATTTCTATTGCTAACAAGACAGTTAAGTGGGTTTTGCCCCATTTTATGACCTTTCTTGCCACAGTCATTAAGTGAATCACTGCAGTTGTTAAGTTAGTAACATGGTGGTTACCGTAAGTAAATCTGGTTTCTCCATTGACTTTGCTTGCCAGAAGGTGCCAAAAGCTGATCACATAACCCTGGCAACCATCATAAATATGAACCAGTTCCCAAGCGCCTGAATTTTGATCATGTGACTGTGGGGATGCTATAACAGTCATAAATGTGAAAAACACTCTTAAGTCCTTTTTTTCAATGCCATTGTAACTTCAAACAGTGACTAAATGAACTGTTGTAAGTCAAGAACTACCTATATTTAAATGTACAAGTGTACATGCAGAACTTTAAGTTTTTTAAAAAGAAAAAAAAACCCAACAAAATTATTTAAATAGTATTCAATTTGTTGATCTGTACACCTATCATTTGCATTCAGTTTTCTGGAGAAATTTGATTTAGCCCAGTTGAGAAAAATACAGTGCTCTTTCTATCTCAATTTGAGTTGTCATTCTGTACTCTGATTCCCTACTTTTTGTAAATGAAGTAAGAAAGGCATGGTTTTTTTCTAAAGGAACTACTGTTTTAGTGGATATAAATTTTCTAGTAAGAAAGCTTGCAAAATTTCTCTGATTGTTCTTTCAAATATTGTAAAGTATACATGCTTATTTCGCTGAACAAATGCCTGAGAATATTAACATTTTGCCCTGGAACTAGAACAAATGTTTCATTTTAGAGTAAATTTCTACTTCCTGATACATGAAAAGAACAAGCAACCAGTTGAAGAATTTGAATTGTGGCCACTATGCTAATAATGCCTCTTACTTAGCATCACATAGCTCAATAGCTGATTCACAGGGCAAATCCGCAAAGTAAACATGTCTCAGCTTTATACCTAATAGTAATAACTTCCTTCAAAGAATATTGGAAATTCAATTACGATAAATATGCTATTGGTCGTAAACTATTAATCCAAGGTTTGTCCTGCCTCCTCCCAAGTGAAATCAAGCACATATGACAAGAAAAATATTTATTATTGGTAGTATTTACATAAACTGTTAATGTCAATTTTTTTTACCATCGTACATTTATTAATTTGTTGTAGTACCTGAACAAGTTCTCCTAGGCTGCTAAAAGATGCTCCAGTGGAAGGTGTATAAAGAATGGAGTACTTTATATAAAAACAGTATACAATAAAAATAAATAATATTTTTAGCAATCTAGATTCCCAAAATATACCGCCCTTGTTCACATTAGTTTTGTTTGGGTATGATAGCAATAGCAATAACATTTAGACTTATATACCGCTTTACAGTGCTTTACAGCCCTCTCTAAGCGGTTTACAGAGTCAGCATATTGCTCCCAACAATTTGGGTCCTCGTTTTACCCACCTCGGAAGGATGGAAGGATGAGTTAATCTTGAGCCTGGTGAGATTTGAACTGCCAAATTTCAGGCAGCCGGCAGTCAGCAGAAGTAGCCTGCAGTATTGCATTCTAACCACTGCACCACCGTGGCTCTTAAATGATGATTTTAAAAGGGTAGCATGACAGGGCCTCGTATTCTAATTGTATCACCTATGTTTTCTTAGCCTACTTAGATAGAGTAGGCCATAATCCATCCTACTTAAGGTTTCTTCCTGTGCTCCTCTCCTCATGTATGGACAAACATCATTTGAACAGTCCGTGGATTCTGTACTTCTAGTACAAATACCAATATGTTGTTGTTGTTTTTTATAAAATCCTTTGTATGCAAGAAAATATATTTACCACTGCTATAGCAAAATCTGGGGGGAACATTTTCTGGTATTGTGGAAACCTTCCACTTCCTCAAAAAGAACTTGGAGTAAACCTTGTAACTCAACTTTACAAAAGCATTATATATGCTTACTTTACTGTAATTCTGATGACTGGTTTAACTGACTTTAAACATAATTCTGTAGAAATAGATAACTAGTAATCTGTTGTGAATGGTAACTGGACTTTCTGAATGACTTATGTCAGCCAAAACATCCTGATAACAAAAAAAATCATTTAAAAAAATACAAGTACAATATCATGGTAAACAATATTTATCAGTGCTGACAAACCACTGCCTATTCTTTTCACTGTCAGAGGAGTCTTTAATGTAAGTAAAAGCTTTTTGAAGTGGCCTCATTTGCATGAAACATAAAAGATTCCATTTACGTTAATAGAAGCAGCAACTGGAAAGAACTGTAAATGTAGATATCAGCTACTATAGGAAGCAGACAAATAAAGGACTCACAATGAATTTAAATGCAAAATATAGAGTCAAAATATTGCATGCAGTAAGAAGAAATAATGCTCCAAAATGTTACAAAGGATAATGTGTAAGTTACCGGTACTGCAAAAGGCAAAAGACAACTTTCCACTCATTAAAACTTCATAAATAGCCAATTAAAGAAATGTAGAATACCTTGCCTAAATGTCCCACTATATGATAAGGAACATTAGCTCCAGTTCAGCTTCCTTATTGTTTTTTTACTGAATAAATATTTCTAATGCATTCTACCTACAGTATGTCCCGTCATCCCCAAACTATTACTGAATATCAATAGTCTGTTCTGCAAGTGAGTGCAAATCCTCATACAAAGATGTAGTATATATCCTATTGCAGTTTACAAATACCTATGGACTGAATATTAATACTAACCTTAAAGCAGTCTTAGTATATAGAATATATAGAATATAGAATAGAATAACAGAGTAGGAAGAGACCTTGGGTGTCTTCTAGTCCAACCCCCTGCATAGGCAGGAAACTAGTGCTATCTTCGCCAAACTAGCGCTATCCTGTTATGTTGGGACTAAGACTTCAAGAATTCCCAGCTAAAAAAGCTTTCTGTAACATTAGTTAGGAATTCTGTGGTGGGTTGCTCCAGGTTCGGCCTGGTTCTGCGAACTGGTAGTGGCGGCAGCAGGCTCCGCCCACCCTCCTGGGACACTTCTGCGCATGCGCAGAAGTGTCACGCGCGTGTGCAAGTGCGCACACGAACCGGTGGCAACAGGTTTTAGAACCCACTACTGCTGTAAACCCAACATACCTGGGTAACTGTTTTATGGCTTTGTTAGGGAGGAAGGCAGGCAGGCACTGTCTCAGAAACTTGTCCTTCCCTACCTTTTTATAGAACTTCAGCCCCTAACACAATGCAAATCCTGCATACAGTGCTCCTGAAGGAGGTGCCGCCCTCCAGTTTAAGGATCATTCAGCGCTGGATACCTACCATTATACACAAATCAAGTTCATTCATGATGTTAACCTAAGGTGACCAGACGTCCCGATTTTGGCGGGACACACCCGCTTTTTCGCCATTTGTCCCGCGTCCCGCCCGCCCTCTTAAAAAGTCCCGATTTTTTAAAACAATGCCCGACTAGGGCATTTTTTCAAAAAATCGGGCCTGCAGGCACTCGAGGACGGCCAGGTTGGGCAGCAGCAGCAGGCCCTCTCAAAACGGGACGTCTGGTCACCTACGAGCTTCAATTGAGATGCTGCTGAAGGCGAGGGCGGGAAAAAGTCCCTCGCGCGACGTCATCACCCCGCGCCGGATGTGAAGCGCAGGCCCGATGGCCAGCTTCCGGGCGCTCCGTCCTCTGGCGAGTGGGTCGCGTTAAAGCAGCGGCCGCGGTGCCAGGGCCGTGAGGGAAGGTGAGGCCGATGTCCGGCTGGGCCGTGCTCCACTTCTCGCAGCCTTCAAGGACGTTTGCGAGGTCAGCGGGCGGCGTGGGACGCCCGGGCGGGCGGGGGGGGAGGGAGGAGGAGAGCTCCCCTGCGCAAGCCAGCCCAAGCCACTGCCGGCTTCCGAAGGGGAGGCCGGAGGCGAGGAAAGGCCTCCCGCCTCCCCCCCCACCTGGATGCCGACATTAGCCGTCTTTTGCCCTCTGCGCATGCGTAGCGTTCTGCGCATGCGCAGAGGGCAAAACTCAAATTGCGCCCCCCCCATGTCCCGCTTAAAAAAAAAAAATCTGGTCACTTTATGTTAACCCATAATTTGTTTAACCATGGCTTACTGAGTAAGCCACAAATTATCATCATGTTACCCAATTTGGAAATGAAATAACTGCAAGAAAACAACCAAGCTCAGAGACCACCAAGGATCCCACAGTTCAGTCTTGAGCTACAGATATTCTCTTCTCTCAGTTTACAAACTGTAATGGCTAAATTAATATATTGCACAAACTAAAACCAAATGAACTACATTATGGTGGAAGAGCTGAAGTGGTGCAGTGGTTAAAAGCTGCGACTGCAGGCTGACTGCTAGTTCAGCAGTTCAGCTGTTCAAATCTCACTAGGCTCAAGGTTGACTCAGCCTTCCATCCTTCCGAGGTGGGTAAAATGAGGACCCAGATTGTTGGGGGCAATATGCTGAACTCTGTAAACCGCTTAGAGAGGGCTGTAAAGCACTATGAAGCGGTATATAAGTAAAGCGCTATATAAGTAAAGTGCTATTATTATTAAGATTAATACATAGATCGAGTTTTACTGTGCACATGCAGTAATCGGGATAAGTAAAAGTAGAAGGAACTCTATTAGTCCTCTTTGCTACCCTCTCACAAACTGCAGATTGATGTTATCCCCAATGGAAGACTTTTCCCCTGATTTCAGATCCAGACTATGAATGCATATATTTGGTCATTTCTTGAGGCCTTCTCTCCTTATACAGTATACATTAGAGCTTAATCAGGGTGCTCTGTTAGGAAATCTCGGGGGGCGGGGGCTTCTTTACTTCAGTTTTTTCATGATTGTAACTTATTGGACTGCTCTTATTTTGAGTTGCATCCTTATTTTTAATGTTTATAAACTGCAGATTGATGCCAATGGATGTTTATGCCAATGGATTGTATTTATTTTCTTATTTTATTATATGTATTTTTTAAAATGTAATCCACCTTGAAAGATACTCTAGACCAGTGATGGTGAACCTTTTTTGGTTCGCGTGCCAAAAAGGGGGGGGATGCGTGGGATCACGTGTGTGCGTGCCCACACCCATAATTCCATGCACCCCCGCGCATGCGCGTATGACCCCCCCCCACTCCCAGCATGCAATGGCACACCCATTTTTTGCTCTCTCCAGGCTTCTAGGAGCCTGGGGAGGGCGAAAACGGCCTTCCCCACCCCCTCTGGAGGCTGGAAACAGCCTGTTTCCTGACTCCCAATGGGCCCAGAAGGCCCGAAAATCAGCCGGCCGGTGCGCACATGCACGCCGGACCTGAGCTCGCGTGCCAATTGATATGGCTCCGCATGCCACTTGTGGCACCCGTGCCATAGGTTCGCCATCACGGCTCTAGACATTTTTAAATAGGATAAATATAATATGTACATATATAAACACTATTGAGGCAATGTTTAGGTATTAAGTTAGTTTGATAGATTAAATTATTTAGTGATTCTTTATAACATTTCTAAACAATTCAAACTATAGTTTTATTGTTTTTGCATGGTGTCATTTTTGTTTTTATTGTGATTGGATAAGAAAAGGGGAAGTCAATCTCTAAGACAGGGTTTCCCAACCTTAGTGATTTCCAGGTATGTGGATTTCAGCTCCTAGAACTTTCTTTTTTTAAAAAACAATTTTATTAAAGATTTTCAAAATTAAAAACAATACAATACACACACACAAAAGACATATAACACACAAACATTTTCCCTCGTTACAGCGAGTTTGAACCGGTATCACTAATAACAAATACATAAAATAAAGTATATTCTACTTCTATTGTTACATTATTATTTACATTCTTACTAATTACATTCATAAATTGTTACCTAATTTTTATTTCTATTTTCCAACCAGATATACCATCTACTCCAAACTTTGTAATATTGTGATTCATCTCTTTCATTTAACTCCATTGTCAATTTGTCCATTTCGGCGCATTCCAATATTTTACTAATAATTTTTACATTTGACGGGGAATCGGCCTGTTTCCAGTGTTGTACTAAAACGATTCTGGCGGCTGTCAATATGTGTAAAATTATATATTGAATTTCCTTATCCATTTTCTCCTCTAGGATACCAAGAAGGAATAACTCCAATTTAAATTGTATTGTCTGTCCTGTTATTTCTTCCATCCAGTTCTTTATTTTGTACCAAAACTTCCTCGATTTTGGACAGGTCCACCACATATGATAGTACGTACCCGGTTTGTACCCACATCTCCAACATTGTGCTGAACAATTTGGATACAATTTGGCCAATCTCACTGGTGGTAAATGCCAACGGTAAAACATTTTATAGAGATTCTCTTTATACGCTACCAATTTTGTTAGTTTATAATTTTTCCCCCATAATTTTTCCCAAAGGTCTAATTCTATGGTATACCCAAAATTTCAAGCCCAATTAATCATTGTTTCTTTTACAATTTATTCTTCCATTTTAAATCTTAGAAATATATTATAAGCTTTTGTAATCATTTCCCCGTTCCTAATAATATTTTATCCAACTCCAATTGCTTTCTATAAATACCAAATTTTTCTACATCTTTTTTATATCTTGTTTTAATTTGCAGGTAAGGCCACCAATCAATCTTTATTCCTTGGTTTTTCAATGTCTGTTCTGTTTTTAATACTCCTTGTTCATCTAATAATTCCGAATACCGTACCATCTTGCTCAGGTCTAGGGCATTTGGGTATATCATAGCTTCCATCGTTGACACCCAAATTGGAACTTTCATATAATGGTTCTTTTTTATCTTCTCCCAGACTGCTAACAGGGCGTCCCTCACTACATGTCTCTGAAAATATGCATGAGAGCTCCTAGAACTTTCATTCATTAGCCACTGGCTGTAGAATTGTGGGACTTAAAATGATCAACTGGAGTTTTGCAGTCTAGTGTGGTAGCCCTACCACCACAGTGCCCTCCCCAATACCACAGCATCCCAATAGAATTATAATCTTATTTAACACACAAAATCAAATCAGTAGAATTTAAAATATATTTCTACAGATGTGTACTCCAAATTCCACTTACCCAAAGTATTATAATTCTTATTCTTTTGACACGCTAAACCAGTATTTCTGGTTGACAATACCGTTCTGGGTAGGGTGCATCTATCTCTCCCGATCAGTTTGTAAAATTCTTCCAGTGGTTTTCACAAAGCATGAGCAAGATCATACCTAGAGATTATCATCTGGGATTTGAAATAATTTCATTTTTCCAAAAACATTGCTACAGCCCTAGGAGGTTCATGATTTCAAAGAAATTCTGAAGACTTTAATGTAGCCTTGTCATATAACCATTAATATCCTGAAAGATGCTCAGTCTCTCCTCAGTAGCACATTGAATGCCGTCAGGCCTGGGGGGATCGTAATCTGGTACTACCGGTATATTGTCAATTGCTTTATCTCAGCGTTTTTCAAACTTGGCTTCAGACAACTGGGGAATTCTGGGGGTTGAAGTCCACATGTGTTAAAGTTGCCAGGTTTGAAAGACACTGCTTTATCTTATCTATCCACATTTTGAGGGGGGGGGAGAGAAATAAAATGGAGTAGTTTATCATGACTTTCTCCCATGCAATATCAAATGATGCATTTGCCATTGTCACTAAAATGATCATTTGCTTCTAACATCTTCCTATATCACTACTGCAGAATATAGGTGCCTATTTGCTTTAACTGGCAAATGCGATCAGCCTGGGTGAAATCTGCTGGAGTATATACTATCGCTATGCACTCCCAGGGTTTTCACTCATCCCTCCTAAGAACACTCCATCACCCACCATCATGCTGAGCAGCACAGCAGGATTTGGGGGGGCGGGCCGTAGAAATGGTGGTAGACTTTAGGAGAAACCTTCCCATACTTCCACCTCTTACAATACTAGACAACATGGTATCAACAGTAGAGACCTTCAAATTTCTAGGTTCTATCATATCTCAAGACCTAAAATGGACACCTAACATCAAAAATGTCATCAAAAAAGCACAACAAAGAATGTTCTTTCTGTGCCAACTCAGAAAGCTCAAACTGCCCAAGGAGCTGCTGATACAGTTCTAACTGTCTGGTTTGGTTCTGCAACCCAACAAGACAGACACAGACTTCAGAGGATAATTAGAACTGCAGAAAAAACAATTGCTACCAACCTGCCTTCCATTGAGGACCTGTATACTGCATGAGTCAAAAAGAGGGCTGTGAAAATATTTACAGATACCTCATATCCTGGACATAAACTGTTTCAACTCCTACTGTCAAAACAACGCTATAGAGCACTGTACACCAGAACAACTAGACACAAGATTAGTTTTTCCCCGAACGCCATCACTCTGCTAAACAAATAATTCCCTCAACACTGTCAAACTATTTACAAACTCTGCACTATTAATCTTCTCATCTTTCCTATCACCCATCTCCTCCCACTAATGACTGTACGACTGTAACTTGTTGCTTGTATTCTTACGATTTATATTAATATTGATTGTTTCCTGATTGCTTATTTGTACCCTATGACAATCATTAAGTGTTGTACCTCATGATTCTTGACGAATGTATCTTTTCTTTTATGTACACTGAGAGCATATGCACCAAAGACAAATTCCTTGTGTATCCAATCACACTTGGCCAATAAAATTCTATTCTATTCTATTCTATTCTATACTATTCTATTCTATTCTATTCTATTTCTATTTCTATTTCTATTTCTATTCTAATCTTTCATGAATGTTTAAAGGCATGGCTTTTCCAGAGGCTGTATGTATTATAATCGCCTCCCTGTTATTGGATTAGATTTGATATTGTGCCTTGCCTTTTTCCCCAATGTGCTGTTTGATATAAATTTGTCAAAGTTGTTAATTCTGATATATAACCTGCCTGGAGTTGAATTTGTGACTGAGGTAACACACTCATTAATTATATAAATAAGTTGCCTCTTGGAAATTTGTCATAGTTTTTCCTCTCAAAAGCAGCAACTAGTTCTATAAATGCAAACCATATGTAATCCATATATATAATCTATGTACAGTTGTAGAGTTAAAGGTAAAGATTGATATATGAAAGGGTGTGACCAAAAACTCAGATATCTGGACTGGAGGCCCTAAAAATTGGCTTTTTTCCAAATTACAAATCAGGGTCTGATTCAAAGTGTGTAATGATTCTGTCTACACTTGTATTGAGTTTTTTTAAAAAAACACAAAGAAAAGAAAAGAAAATATAGTGATGAAACTATTCAAGACTGGCCTTTTGAACAGCCATGAAACATCTTGTATCTTGTTGTCTTTTCTGAATTAATGCTTTCTGCATATTTTTACCATTGGGTGAAATTCTACTTTGATTTCATAGTATTCATTTAATTGATAGCACAAGTTTTAATGTACAGAAGTGGGTGTACAACAAATGTATATTTTAGTGTTTCTCATATGTAAAAAGAGAGATAATGATATTTAATTACTTGTCATATAGCAATGTTCTAAGAATAAATTAATAATTTGAAAATAATGCTTCTTATAAAGCTTAAATATACAGTACTGTATATATTGAGATGTGAAGATTGTCTTGCTGTTTTTTTTAATGAAAAAAATAAAATAGAAGTTGATTCTATGGTGTGGACACATTATTTTGTGAAGACTTGGACTGAGAAAATCTTATCTCTCATAATATCTAAATGATAGAAGTTTTATATATAACAGCATAAGGAATAATCTGCCTTATCTGATTGATAATCCTATATCATGCAATGTCCTCCAAAGTAGATATATGCCTTGCGCATCTCTATTCATAGTTGCTGATATTTTTATTTTTCATAAAATTACACCTTTCCTTCTTTGTACTGAAGTAGCTTAGCATAGCCATCATAAGATATGCATTTCTTCTATATAAGTTTCGAAAGACCTATAGAAACTTTTGCCTAATTTCAAAAGGCAATTTTTTTCATATGGAATGTTGAACTCACCACCCAGAATGAGCTGCTCTTTATCCTTCCCCTTCCAGATATTTCAATGCTGCCTGAGAGTGGACTTAAAACAGTTATGTCTTCTCCTTTATTAGAGAGAACGAACATAAAACTGTTCAGGGGGTAGCAACAAAGGAGCAGAAAAATACCTTGTTTCCTTGGATGTGACCTAACAACTTTTAATTCTGAAATAAAAAGGTTAAAACAATTACATGTCTGTATACAATCTGACATGCTTGATGCATAATCCTTATGTTATCTTAGTGCTACATTATATTGTTTCATAATAAACTGAGTCATTCAGCTACTGGCAGTTCTCAGACATGTTTGCTGCATGTTCTAATTCACCGATTGCACAAATTTTTATGCCTAATTTGCTCTGGAAGCAATTATGCTTGATTCAAAGTCAGATCCAAGCTATGACCTATTTAACTTTCTCAAAAATGACAAACGTAAAATAAATAGAGAAGAAAGAGCAGGACAGGACACATATTTTACTTAGGCTGAACCTGCATCAGCATTTCTGGATTTGTTTAGGTGAGCACGTAAAAAAAAAACCCGCTGTAACAATTCACTTAAAATGACAGTATCATAGATATTTTTCTATTCAGAGATTTTTAGGCCCTTCATGATTCACACACTGGCAAAGGTTAATGTTAGGTTTAACAGACATGCCACAGAATCTGGATCTTTTTTATTCTTGGCAGAAGTCTAAACATGGAGATGGAACTGTGGAGTGATTCCATCTCTGAAGGCCATTCAGGCATATCTTTCAACCCCAAAACAGGTCTACCTTGGGAGGAAAAAAGTGTTTATGGCATATTGTCATAACGGAAAATCTCTTTAGTTAGTTACGGTAACTGTTTTGACAAGGCTGAATCAAATCTCATAGCTGGTGTGTCATGAAGTGGCATTTTTTTAAAAAATACACAAAAAAATGATTCTATTCTTGCAATGGTTTTTTAATAGTTTTGGTTAAAAAAATCAAGGTTTGTGAGTAAAATTATTTTTGTTGATACTTTCCTTGATGCACAGTAGGGATGTTTTGATTTTTTTAAATATCCAAGTTGAAGGGCCTTATATAAAAACATTTTTCTTACTTTTGTTGTATTATATTCATGGTGTGAATTGCTTTGGTTTTAAGTTTTCATTTAGTATGTAAAAAATAATTTTAAGCATTTTTTAAAAATGTGACTTTTAACAAAAGGTGCATCTGAAATTTGCCATGGAAGTATATAATAGAAATGTCGAAAGCTGGAGGAGTTGACAGTGATCAAAATTCTGCTACCTATTTAAGATCACCATATTTCCATACAATTACCATCTAAGATTACCATATTTCACAAACTACAAAGCTTATGAAGACTGCAATAACATTGTGCAATGCCAATACTAAGATCATTAATTTTTATCCTCATAGGTTCATAGAGAGGACGTTTCAGGGCTCTTGTTCTTATGCTGAGAAAGAAACATTTCCTGTATTGCTGGAATCTGAAAACACTGACTCTGTAGTAATTTGGTTAACAACATGCTCAGGATTTGGAGTTGAACCAATGCAGGGGGAGGGGAGGAAACATCATATGCCATGCTTTACAAACAGTGGCTGGGTTCACATAGCTCACTAATCATAAAATGTTTTATTATAGATTGGTGCAATATGTGCGATACCAGTTACTGGCCAGTTCACATTATCAACTACAGTATGTATATTTTATTTGTGTGTTTTAAAAATCGTAATTGTTGATTATTCACAACAAATAAATATTTAGCAATCACAAACATGGATGGGACAAAACTGCTTTATGATAGAAGCATGTGGGGGACAGGTTAGACAGGATCATTTATGGAAAGGCAACCACGGAAAGAAGCGGGAAGGAGTTTTTATCCCGTTCAGATAGGGCAGGCCAGGAAACAGACTCTACAACAGAGGTCCCCAAACTTGGCAACTTTAAGACTTGTGGATTTCAACTCCCACAATTCTCCAGCCAGCTTGTGGGTGCTTCATCACTGGAGGTTTTTAAGCAAAGACTGACAGCCACCTGTTTGAAATGGCATAGGGTCTCCTGCTCAAGCTGGGGGTTGGACTAGAGGACCTCCAAGATCCCTTCGAGCTCTATTCTGATTGATTAAAAAGACTAATATACTTTCCCCAGGCTAGTGCGTTTCAGATATGCCAGAGTACAGCTCCACATTTATAGGGAATTGTGGGAGTTCTGCTCCAATATATTTGAAAGACACCGGAACTAAAGAAGCCTAGAAAAATACAGTTAATCTACTTCCTTAAACTGCCTCCCACTAGGAGAATCACCGAGATAATTCTGCCTAAATAACTTTTTGTTTCTTCAGTTTAGCCAATGCATCAGATCAGCAAATGAAGCAGAGAATAAGAAGCCTAGTTTTCCTGGATCACAAACATAAACTCATGTGAACAGAGTATAACTTAACAGGAATAATGTTCAGAATCAGCACTTCATATTTGTTGATTATATACAAATCAGAACATGGATACAGAATCTTATTTTCTTCGATTTTGTAACTTATCCTGACCACGACTACTCTTTTTAACCTTCACAGTTCATTGGCCTGTGCACAAATGTCATTAGCCACCACAGAAACAGATTTTCTATGATTACTGATAATAATGGTATTATTGGTATGAAACAGAAAACCATAAAGTTAAAAATCAGTAAATGAAGATTTTGCATACGCACCTAGGATCTGAAATTGCACCTTTTTTATTGATAAGGGACTAGCCCTTCAACATTGGAAAAATAATGTATGATCCAATTATTCAGTGCTAATGCTGCTTGTATGATTATCCTTTATTGAATTTATTGTGTTTATGTTATACTAATTGTATAACATTTTATTGTTGTATTGTTTTTTCCCCTCTTCTATATGCCATTGTTCTATTTTTTTCTCTCTCTTTAATCTGTCTGATTAAATGAATAAAGATTTATTTAAAAGTAAGTATTTGTGAGAGACACTGCTATTGCAAGGGGCAAAAACATTAGGAAATTTATCTAAAACTATACCAAGAGACCATCTATTTAGAGACTGAAATTACGGGGCAGAAGTTGGCAAAGGATATGCATTAGAGGCAAACACAGCTACAATTAAACCTTAAATATAAGCTGTCACATCTTTTATATAGCATATGACCTGCAAAGCCCTAAAAAGTGAAGTAATTAGGGCCCAGGAACCAACATGTATGTGGGAGACATTTCATGAAAGTAAGTTCAAAGATAACAAATAGGTATAAAGGGAAAATTCCAAACTGAAGCATTTGTTACTTCTAAATCTATTGTAATGGCTTCAAAATATACCTGAAAAAACCAAAAACATAAAACAAGGTTCGCGTCAGAGAAATCTACCATAATATAGGGGCATTAAAGAACCTTTTTAATTTCCTATTTTATTCAACACAGCTCTCGTCAAAGGCAATAGGATGAAAAGTAGAGACTGTATTAAAGAATTAAACTAAATAAAAAATGAGATACGGTAGGTGAATAATATTTCTCTCTTTTTAAATCTTTCTAAATTGGCTGGCACTTTTTATTAATTAGCATTTTTCCTTTCTTTTCTATTTTTACACTTGAGCCTTCAATACTCATATTTGAGTATTTCCTCCAATGTCACTCTGGATGTGGATTTGTCAATGTATGACTGAAAGCAAAAGAGATAAATGTATATAATTCTGGTTTCATTCCTGTCAGTGCAGGTTTATATTCAGAATACAAGCTGATTTGGGGGAGGGGAGACCATTTTAGCCTACTGCATTATTGAAAAGTCTTTTAGTATCAAACTTTTAGTTTGACAGCTTTTGTCCTTCTTTCTTCACTTTGTCTTTCTCACGTTGCAGAGGGTAATTTAGATAGTTCTTGGTAGTCTATTCTTGCCCCTCCCCCTTACCTGTATGTTGAAGTAAATGCATTTCTTACACCTAATTTTTAGAGAATGCTTCTCTGACTATTCTCCTTTTTTTCTCCCATACAAACTCTGTAAATAAATTGTTCAAAATGCAGCCTTTTTATCACAGTGAGACTGCCATAAGGAGGTATGCAGCAGTGCAGGGAGGACTTCTAAGGTTAATAATCCTGAGACTCTGAAAAGGAATAACAATGACAGTGAGATAAAAGTTGCCAACTTTTGGCCCTCTGGCAGGGTTGCACCACAATGACTACAGTATGGGCACCTCAGCTTCTGTGCAACCAAACATGACTGCTTTTTGTAGGGAGGTTAAGAACCACAGATCATTTAATTATTTGGCTCTCTTCCCCTCTTTGTTATTTACATACCGTATTTAAATTGTTTATTCATTTGAATATACATGTGTTTCTTTCTTCCTTCCCTATTCCTGTTATTTAATTCTAGTTCCTGGATATAAATGCATAAAATGCATAAATATCAATCAATTGCTCATTTTCCTGGAACTGAGGTCCTGGAGGACCTGCCTAGAAATTCCTCCTTGTACCACGTACTTCTATTTATCACAAGAGCCCCAAATTCACAGTTTCCACCTATACATACTGAGTTATCAGCAAGGAACTGTAATGTGGAAAGAAGAGAGACCACAAAAGAAAATAGGGTCTCCTCCCTCTCCTGGGCGTCTTGGTTTTTATTCATTGTCCCTTGTAGAATATTTTCTATTTTCCCATCTATGCTTTGCATTAAATTGTTTATCTCCCTAAAGTTCTTTGTCATAGAGCCCTTAATGCTTTTGAACATCAACAATATTTCTTTTGAACTTCCACTCATTTCCCCCATATGGAGCATGTCGTCTTATTTTAATAAGGTCCACTTTTACTCAATAGTTCAACAACCATATGTTCAGGCCTAATGTTGCTCCTCAAAGAATACTATAATCACATTTCTTTTATATCCCAGGGTTATTCAATCAGACATTCAGGTAGTCCAGGAAACTCTCCAAATATCTCCTTATGTCCCCTCTATAAGTTTAATAGCATTCACAAATTGCTTTACTTAGGTATCTTCCTTGTTCTCACTGTTAAACCTCCCATAGTCATAAGGTAGATAAGTATAGAACAGGAAATCACCACAGTTCTCCAAATAAATTTTGTTTATTTTTCTAATACATTTTTTTCCCAGTGTTGTAAAGTATGGTATATTTTCCTTCGTCAGTAGATGGCGCTCTCAGCTTAGGTTTCAGTGTTGCCTTAGTTCTAACTAGAGATGTGAAGGCCCGGGGAAAAAAACCCGGAAAATTTCAGGAAAAAAGGGTTTTTTTCCTGAAGGCTTTTTTGTTTTTTTCAAAAAAATTTGAAAATTTGAAAAAAAAACATTGTGGAATATTTTATTTTAACATGATGAATAAAATATTTTAAGACAGGGTGTTCAAATATTTTCCAAATCATTTCTAAAAAAAATGTATGATATCAGATTATTCTAATTTCTGTGCACTGAGTGAGGACAAGCAAGTCCTAGGTAACAAACTGAACTCTCCAATGCAAGAACAGTATGCATTTCTTCCTTTAGGAGGTGCTGCTATTGTAACAAGAAAAAGGTTTCAGTTTTGCTTTTGCATGTTAGTGGGTGTGTTTGGTTTGTTCTGTCCTCTTCACTAGGCCTCAAAAGCATTGGAAGAAAATACAGAGCAACAAAAAGGACCTGTGCTGAATGAAGGGACTTATGAGAATGGGGTTTTTTATTTTTATTTAATACTGTGGAGAGGAAATATGAAAAATTGTTACTTTTGGTTTTGAAAATTGTTTTGTGGACGTTTTTTGGCTGTTCCACATAAACTAGTAAGCAATTCAGGAGATTGTTGCTCCCTTTGTTACAATTACAAATAAATATTATAAAAAAGTAAATTCTGTTTGTGATAATTGTTTGGCTACACTATATTTTTAATATGCTAGTTGTGATAATTTTATGCCAAGTCAAATTGTCCATACTCATATTTTATGTTCCTAAAGTAACAGAATGACTTTCAATCTTAAAAAGACAAAAAAGTGCTAATGTAGCATTTTTTCAATTTTTCCAAAAATTTCCGTTTCCCCCCCCGAAAAAAATGAAAAAAAAAACCGGGTTTTTTTCCGAGCTTCAACATTTCCAGAAATTTTACATCTCTAGTTCTAACAGCTATTAAATCCAATTTAAATTCAATTTATAAAAGCAAAGTTGATCAGTAAAGTAGATAGAGCCAGCATTGTGAAATGCCTTTCCAAAATAACACCTACCCAATTTAGCCATCCAATTTTCTGTGCTTTGAAATTTTTAACTTTTCCTCTCTTAGTTCTTTTCTTTTGGATCTGTAGTTTTTCTCTATGTGATTATTCGCCGCTTTAATAAATAGTTAAGAGTCTCTTTCGGATTTTTTCCTTTTTCTTTTTAAGGTTAGATTTTGAGTAAAAAAGGAATCTTCTCACCCATTCACTGTTCATTTACACCGCTCCTGCAGTTTCTTTGTTGCCTCAGCTGTCCCAGCTTCAAAAATGGCTGCCTCTTCTTCTCGTCGTGAAGGAGAGAGAAAAGAACCCTGGGTCAAGCAGGAGAGATTGCAGCTCTCCGCGACCTGCAGGGCGCCCCTCTTTTCTTCACCACCCCTCCAGGGTGGCTTTAGCTCCTTTCGGAGCCCTCTAATGTGGAGAACTCACCGCAGGAGCGCGGAGACCCACTCCTCACATCCGATATTGCCACAACGTCAGCCAGAAGTCCTAAATAAAAATAATATTGTTGGGATTTAAAATAGCTTAATGCAGTAGATTGCCTGTGCCTAAGACCTCCATCCTAAAACCAGCAGTTTGGGTAAGAGATGGATGGAGGGAGGGAGGGAGGGAGGGAGGGAGGGAGAGGGAGGGAGAGGGAGAGGGAGAGGGAGAGGGAGAGGGAGAGGGAGAGAGAGAGAGAGAGAGAGAGAGAGAGAGAGAGAGAGAGAGAGAGAGAGAGAGAGAGAGAGAGAGAGAGAGAGAGAGAGAGGGATTAAGAATTGAAGGAGATGCAAAAATACCCAAAAATCAAATTTGCTGCACAGAGTAGAACTAACAACAAATCTTCAGCATCCTTCAATTAATCAATCTTTCAATCACAGTGTCATGGGGAGGAAGGGACCTTGGAGGTCTTCTAGCCCAACCTGCTGCTCAAGGCAGGAGTCTCACACCATCCAAGTCAAATTGTTGTCCAATCTATTTTTGAAAACAGTTATGAAGCACCCACAACCGCAGAAGGCAATCTTCACACAACTAAATAAATATTCTCTGCCAATTTTACCTTATTGCTTCTCCTTTCTCGGTTTTAGATCTGATTCCTCAAATTCAGCCTACAACATCTTTTTCTTTCTGCTTCCCTCAAACTCACTCAGAAAAAGCAACTCTTTCTTTTCTCCTGAAACCTCCAGCAAATGGCTGGGCTTTGAGAAAACTGTTTTAAAAGATCACCAGTAAACTACTCAGAAATTAGAGTTCCTTTAATGAATTTCACCATCACAAAAGAAAGCAGCAAAACCCAACTTACTGCAACAACCCAATTCATGCAAACATGCCAAACAGATGAGTCACAAATTGGATTGTTTATTTATAAAAGAAAGCTTTTATAACAAAGCTTTCAAGAAAATATTAAAATAATTATAAAAACAAAACTAAAATGTTGTTAAATACTTGTGAGCAATTAAGACTGAGGTACTGTCTTTAATAAATTAACTGAAATGCATGATTTCCCTCATTTATAGCCTTAATTCAGCATGGTAAATATTACCAATTGCACTTGAATTACTATTGACACATTATTTCCCTTCTGGAATAAATAAATATAGCCTTTCTCAAAACCTAGTGAACCAAGAATCAAAACTAGGAGAGGATCTAAATTACACTGAATGCACATTGTATAATATGTATTGTATAAATAATAATTTAAATAGCAGTCTTTTTGACAAACTGTAAATCAGTGCAATAAATTGCATCCATCAAATTCATTTACTGCCTCATTAATATTTTCACTATTTTCACTAATTCATCTACTTCGGTATCTTTTATTCCTCAAGCCTGTCAGAAAAGCATGTAAACTGCTAACAAACTGGCATAACCAAACTCTTCCTAAGTTTTTTCTTTTCATCTTCATCTTTCCCAAATTATTAATACCTAAAAATGAATGTAACAAACATATTTCATCTCATACGATACTATCCCATTATAATATTTTATACTGTTGTTAGAAATGCTTTAACTATAGAAGGCAATTTGTCCAACCTTTAGTGAAATGTTTTGCCATTACAATTACAAATCCCTTGGGTGTGTAGGGATCAAGTGAATATTATGTTAACCACAACACTGTTTTATCAGGCAGATGTGGTCTTAGTGTGGGTGCAAGTTGTTTCCTTAGATGCCAAAATGAATCTTACACAGACTTGCTTCACACATCACAGTAAACTATGCCTATGTTTGGCATAGTTTATTGAGCAAGGCACAGTTGTCTGAATTCACACAGTAGTTTATAAACCAACATCAGTGGCCACATTAAAGATAACCTTAAATCAAGTGGCATGCATTTTGGTTTATAATGACATTATAGAGCCAGACTACAAAAATCAGTCTTGAATCCTTAAAAGACCACAAAGATTTAAATCATCTATGTATTAGTATTCAGTGGTGTTTGGTGGTGATGAGAATAAATATGTATTCTTAACTTCTGATACAGCTAATGCTCTTCCACATCCCTCTCCCAAGTTTATTTGGCTTTTTCAAATTGAAACAATATAAGTCTTTTAATTTAAAAAACAGATTCATTTTTAAATAAATTATGTGTTTCCTTTCTTGTCAGTTTCCGTACTTTTATTAAATAAGCTGCAACGTTTTATAGCAGCGTTTTTCAAGAAACTTTTGTGACTGGGGGATTCTGGGAGTTGAAGTTCACAGAAGTTTAAAGTTGCTGAGGTTGAGCAATACTAACTTAAGAGTAATCTGCCTGCTCAAATTGTAAATTTGTTCTTGGAACAAATACCTTCGCATGAGAGGAGAACAGCAGTAATGTGACAACCTTTACTGACTTGGCAGATTCGAGAACAAGTTACGTAGGCCGAGTCAGTCTTCACCTTTCAAGGTATGGGGAGGCGGTTTACGAAAGCTCCTCCCGGTACCGTTGGCAGGCTGCAACTCCACAGTGAGTGAATCGCCGACGTGGAGCATGGCGGAGTCGCAGATTCTTTGCCTTGAGGATACTCACGTGAACGAACGGGTCAATGAACATAATCCGCGATATTACTACAGCGAGGAGCAACGGCGGGCACTGGAGGTCCTCGTGGCCGACGGGGAGAAAGCGTTTAAGTCGCAGCTGAAGACAGAGCAGCTGCCTGACTTCCTTTCCAGCAGGGAGTTAGAGGTCTTGCGGGACGGCTGGCGTGCTTACGATGCCCATCTGGAGACTGGCAAAACGGTCACCGGACCTTCGGGGAAACCCCTTTCGCTGTCTTACTGGCCAGAACGCTCCGACACGGAGATCCCTCCGCTGGACATGGGGTGGACTCATAACTATTTCTACCGGGGAGCCACGCGTCTGGCTCTGTACACGCACCCGCGCAAGGAAGACAAGGCGCCACACGTCAAGCAAATGGTGCGTGAAACGATCCAGCAAGCGAAGAAGGTGGGTAGTTCGCCTTTGCGCCTTTCAAATCTGAGGGCAGCTCCCCAACCAGCCAGCCAGCCAGCCAGCCAGGGCCAGCGAAGTCCTCTGCCTTCTGACCTACCTCGACGTAAGAGCTAACTTGCCCCATAATTCCTCCAACTTGAGCGAGGGATCTCTTCCTTTCCTTCACCGACGCGGACGTTACCTCTCAAAAAGGTAGCGTTTGCACCTCGCCAGGAATCGAAATCTTGTTTAATCAGTTTCAGCGTGTTGTGAAACCTGCCGCTCTAATTTATTCGGTAAATTATATACAGTAGCTGCATAAACTATGGTGTAGGCGGGTCTGTGCAACAAGCATACTGGGACATCTATAGAAAGTTTTATTTAGATTGACAAAATCAGTTGAATGAATGTTGTTCCAGGCCCTAAACATTTCATGTCTACTAAAAGTCCCTTCTCTAATAAACCAGCACTTTATCTTTTTTCTTTTTTCTTAAAGCTAACAAAGGTTCTGTTTATTTTAAAGAAAGATTGCTTAATTTGCCTCTGGAAGGAGCTTAAGGATATAGCTTATAGAATCTTACGAAAAACCAACTTTACAGAACAAGCCCTAACATGTTCTTCAATTATAGCAAATTTTTCATTATTCCATGCAAATTTCTCTGAGACAATATACACAGATCCTAAATTTACCTTTTAAAAAGTCAGGTGAACTATTTTAATTATTACAAAGTGCAACCATTTTCCTTATGCATTCAACCAAATTGAAATAAATGGTAATGACATTAAGAATTCATAGATTGTGTCAATATTTTTTAAATTATTAAACCACACTTCCATCTCTTTCTTCTGAAAGCTCATGTTATATATATTGGCCATAATAATTTTACAAGATAGAAAAGATAGCTTCCAAGAACATTTGAATGGGATTTATCCTACCAAGGGAGAGTATCTGGTTGATCTTGTCTGAGCTAAGAAAATAATTAGGGTCAGACATTAGTAAACACTTAAGAGACTTCTGGAAGAAGATAAAAGTTCTCCTTGAATCTAGTACTTCAGTACTTTACCATTATCACTTTTAGGATTTGAGGGCAAAATCTTGGCAATGTTTTAGTTAGAGCAACAAATCAAAATGTCACAAAATATTAAAACTGCTTTTAAGTTCATTAGGATGCTTATTAACAAAGCAATGTTTATGTAGAAACTGTAAAGTCTTTAATAAATAGAGTTTCTAAAGTGATTATGGGTTAGGCAATACCAGGTGTTATAGAAGTAGTAAGGACTCTGTTTGCATATCGCATCCACAAACTAGCTTAATGTATTTTGAGAACCTGGCAGTTAATATACACTCAGTAGTTGCTGGTTATCAGTAGTCAGGAAAAGCTACTGGAGTTTATGTTAAATGGAGTAACACTTAGAAATTTAAACACTCATATCTTGAATATATGTTCAGGAAGGCCTGGGAAACCAGTTACCTTTTACAATTTTCACCTTCCTTTACTATTGGCCATGTGAGCTGGAGCTGCTATGAATATAGTCCAGCAACATTTGAAGGATCAAAATATGTCTAATCTTTATTCTAGAGCAGGGGTGTCAAACTCACGTCATCACAGCGGCGTCATGTGACTTATCAGGACTTTCCCCCCCCTTCGCTAAACTCAGCATGGGCGTGGCAAGCTTGTGACGTATCCGGCCCATGGGCTGTGTGTTTGGCAGCCCTGTTCTAGAGGAAAGGGATGTCTTCTTTAAAAGATATGACAACTTTAAGAATATTTTGCAGACTAATCCAGCCCTTGCAGGGTTTTTTTGTAAGTAGCTGTCCTAGATAATTTGTTCTTCAGAACTATCTAAAACAATATAATACGTAGATCCTGAAATCTTAAGGTGAGTTTTTTTTAAGAATTCAATTTTCTTTTTCTACTTGGAAACCACTTCTGGGGTTTGTGCTTGAGATGAAAAAAAATGAAACTTTGATTTTGGGTTTTACCAATTAGATAGGCTTGTTGTTTTAGAAATGGCTAGTTTATATTATTATGTAAAAATAAAAAGTTGAAGTTTGATGCTGCTATTCTACTGCACCAAAGAGAGTCAGGTCTTTGCCTTTTCTTCCTTTTTTCCCTTTGCCCTACACTTTCCCCTTCCCTCCCCCTCTTATTTTCCTACTATTTTCTTTTGTATTTTAAATTATAAACTAATAAATAAACAAAATATGCAAAAAGAATCTAAATAAGAATTGCTATCACTTTTACTACCACTTTCCAATTGCATTACTGTAATGTACTTTACATGGGACTGTCCTAGAGGATGGAAGCCATAATTTCTCCAGAATGCATTGTCTTACATAGTTATGTTCACACTCTGGTACAATAGCAACACTGTTTTGTGAGCTATACTGGTTCCCAATAGATTCTATAGGTCAATTCAAAGTGGTGGTTAACATTTTCACAATCCAGGAAATGGATTTAGGGACATTAGGCAGGATGGTGCGCTTATGCACGCCCCCTTTTACGGATCTCTTAGGAATGGGGTGAGGTCCACGGTAGATAGTTTAAGTTTGAAGTTGTGGGGGTTAGAGGATGTAACAACGGAGTCAGGTAGAGAATTCCAGGCATTGACCACTCTGTTGCTGAAGTCGTAATTTTCTGCAATTGAGTTTGGAGCGATTTACCTTGAGTTTGTATCTCTTGTTTGCCCGTGTATTATTGAGGTTGAAGCTGAAGAAATCATTGACAGGTAAGACATTGTAGCAGACAATTTTGTGTACTACACTTAGATCAGACCATAGGCGGCGTAGTTCTAGGTTGTCCAGGCCCAAAATTTCAAGCCTGGTGGCATAAGGACTTCTGTTGTGAGGAGAGGAGAGGAGTACTCTTCTCGTGATATACCTCTAGACTCATTCAATTGTGTTAATGTCCGATATACAGTGTGGATTCCAGGCAGACGAGCTGTATTTGAGAATTGGTCTGGCAAAGGTTTTCTATGCCCTAGTTTGCAGTACAATGTTACCGGAGAAGAAGCTTCGCAAAATTAAGTTAACAACGCTTAATGCCTTTTTGGCAATGCTGTTACAGTGAGCTCTGGGGCTTAGATTGTTTGAGATGAGTACTCCTAGGTCCTTGACAGAGTGAGGGTTGTCTACAAGATCGTATCCGCCCAGCTTGTATTTGGTGTTCTGATTTTTGTTGCCAATGTGTAAGACAGCATTTGTTGGTTGAGATTTGGAGTTGCCAATTGTTCAACTAGAATGGGCGTGTTTCAGTTCTCTTCCCTAAGGCAATACCATGTGGCAGGACCCAAGAGGCATGCCTTTTGTTGTTGTTCCTGTCTTCTGGAATGATCTCTCTCTCCCTCTCCTCCCTCCCTCTCTCATTTTGGTCAATTTCCTAAGCATTGGAGTCAAATTGTTTTGAGTTTACACTTGGAGGGGCATAAGTAGAAATGAGGGTTCCAACCGCCTATTAAATTTTGTTAATGTTTTTAACTGCTTTGGGGGCGGGGTTCTTTTTTGATTGTATATTGCCAAGAGTTGCAAGTTGGGTAATGATATAAAGTTATTAAATATTACCTACCTTTTGAACCTGCTCTTCTTTAAGCTCACATGCACACAACTGCTTTATTGTGCTCTCCTGCCCCATAGTCAGGAGGGATTTAATTAATTCATTAATTAACAAATGTATATACCGTAGCTGTCCACCTCACTGAATGTGACTCTGGGAGATATACAACTAACAGTTAAAATAATCTCACAACCATTAAAGCAAAAAAGAATAAAAGCAAGATTGCAGAAGAACATTATGCTACCCCACAGTGCACTTTCACTGCATATCCAGAAGAGCTCCACACTATAATTCTGTCTAGATAGTTTTAGCGTGCAACATTAAAAATGCTGTGATTGGTGATTTCAACTAAAATCTCAGATTTGCCAACCATCCACTATATTAAAAGTTTCCTCTAATTCCTATGCATAGTATTCTTACTTCATGCAGTATTTTTTGCTTCTTTCTTATCATACTATTAACTGATCAAACTTTTTTTAAAAAATAGTCTCTGGAATTGTGGGTTGATTTTTTTTTTTGCAAAAAGTTTTTTATTTTTCTCCATCTTAAAAATACATACTTAATAACACATATACCATAAATAATCATATATATATATATATATATATATATATATATATATATATATAAAATATCCCTTACATAGAAATAGTACAATCTAAATCACATTTCATAATGTCTACTGTTCATCCTACATCAATAATAAAAGCAAAAATTATAACATTAATGATAAAACAGCAAACCAAACTAAATTCCTTGTTTTTCTATTCTAGCAGTCATATTAATGAATCCTAATGTCTATTTCCAATCTATTCTAATTTAATTTTTGGTATATTTCACATATTTCTCTAACGCTGTCTCCTTTTCTCTTTTTGCCTTCCGGGTTATCTAGATCATATTTCTCAATTTCTTTATTCCTTTATATTAAATTCACAATTAATATTCTATATATATCTATATATAACTATATATCTATAGTTTATCTGTTTTCTTTTTCCACCCATTCATAAAATTTTCCCCACATTTTATAAAACTCTGAGTCTTCTTTATCCTTAATTCTCATTGTAAGTCTATTCATTTCTGCACAATCCATTATCTTTCTTAATACTTCTCGCTCTGTTGGTATTCTATTCAATTTCCAGTTTTGTGCATATACAATTCTAACAGCAGTCACTATGTGAATGATTAGATTTATTTCTTCTTTATTAAATTTTTCTGACAATATGCCTACTAAAAATATTTCTGGTTTTAAATCAATGCTTTAGAATTGTGGGTTGATGATTGAGTGTTTCCTGTTAACCACCAGGTTGCATCAAAGTTATATGTGTTTTTTATCTCTTGCTGGCATGTGATAGCAATTTGGCTTTGTGCAGCCAATATGCAACTGCTAAATAAGTGTTAATGAAGACCTGAAGTTGAAAAAACATGTTCAATTGCAAGTACTGATAAGATCTGTAAATTTTCTATGAACTTTTAGTTTTATGGTTTATGGTTTCATAGATATTGGATTTCATTGTTGTGAAGCGCCCTATAATGGAATGTGAGAAATACTTTAGGAGATTGGGCAAAGAGGCGTTGCTAAAGGAAATGTTCAATAAGAGATAGCATAACCCACAGGTAGATAGTGGCCAGGGCAAGAGGCTCAGAAGAGATTCTCCTTAGTTTCTTGGGTGATAAAGGAGATGGGACACGAGAATTGACTTTCAGAATAGCATTACACTAAAGTAGAATTAGCATATCTGGTTGTGAAAGGCTGATATTTGCATGCCATTCAGGGCCATTCTGTTCAGAACTAAAGATAAACGTCTCCATGCATTGGGGGGTGGGCAGCAAAATCCACAGCCACTTGGTACTGCCAGAATTAAGTTAAACCTATTCTTCTCCATGTATACCCTCACAGTTCCCAGGCACTAGAAAAGAAATGTGGTGGCATCACTTTCCAATCTGGAGCAGAGTTGTATGGTTGGGTTTTATAAGCATGCTGATGATACTTTACCGTGTATCAACCATATCCAGGACTTCATGTACATGTTAATGGGAAGCAGGGAGAGTATTGAGCTTTGAAGAACCACATATAGCTGGCATCTTGGACTTGACTCATTTTAGAATAAGGCTGCCTGTGTTGAAGCTTGTTCCAAAGAAATAGCTAGCAAAGCATTAAAAGGTGCCAACACTGCAATATCAAATATAAGAACCAGGAAACAAATTAATTAATGTACAGCACAGCTGCAGTTATAACTGAATACCTGAGATGCAAAATCAACAAAGAAGAAAAAAAGTCGGACAATGCACCACCAAAATGGAAAATAGGCTCAGCAAGCTGAGATCAGATTCAAAAAAGCTAGAACAGATGAAAGAAAAGAAGCTGAAGAACAAGAAGACCAAAGAATACCTAATCAAGAAATACCACTTGGAAACAAAGATCAAGGAAGCACTGGAAATAATAAGCAGCAAATGACAGCTGTAGCCAAGAAAATCAGCAGATATGAAGCTTGAATGGCAAATTATAGGCAGAACCTCCAATTTTAGTCAAATCAGAAGCATTTCTACCAATTCATCAATGGAGAAACTGCAGTGAATCAGTTAGTACCTGACAAGGAAGAAACAGTAGAGTTCTGGGCACAGATATGGGATAACCCAAACAAGGATGCAGCTTGGTTAAAGGGGGTGGATAAGAATAAAAAAGGGCAGCTATTCTTCCACATGCATATTAATTTCTGGATGAAAAAGTAGGGAAATTCTTATCACATCTTTGGATGACACAAAACTAGATGTGTTACTTTAGAAGAAAGAAAGTTTAAAACAATTTTGATAGATTAATAGGCTGAAATAACAAAATGAAATTTAATAGTTATATACAGTAGCTCAGAGGAAAACTAAATAAAATGTAATGGTATAATGTGCAATAAAGTGCTTTTTTATAATATATGTGAAAATGTTTGTATAAATATACTAGATACTAGATGTATGGTATAGCTCCTAAAATAGCAGATGCAAATTTAAGCAGCATTAATAGAATCATAATTATTAAATCATAGGAAATAATAGTCTTGCAGTATTCCACATTGGTCAAACCCTACATGAATCAGAAAGACCGAGAAGCTGGAACTTGTGCAGAGAAAGGAAATAAGAACAATTGCGTAACTGGAAACAAAGCCTAAGGATTGAATGAGGTTCAGTATATTCAGCCTTGAGAAAAGACTAAGAAAAAAAAAATCCACACCTAAAAGCGTGGCAGAGAGAAAAACATCAAAATCTATTTCCTATTACCGGAGAGTGCAAAATACAGAATAATGAACTGCAGAACTAATAAACTACAGAAAGACGTTTGATTGAACAATAAGAGCAGTTTGACAGTGGAGTTAATTACTGAGGAAAATAATGAGAATCTCTTTGTTGAATATATTGAATTAAAAACTGGATAGCCATCTGACAAGGATGCTTTAATTTGGATTCCTGCACCAAACAGTGAATTGACTTGGTTATTACACCACCACCCCCTGAAAATAATGCTAGCGCTTATTTTGGGGCCCAAAAGAAAATAAGACCAGGTCTTATTTTTGGAGAAACGAGGTAGGCCAGTGCTGGGGGCAGGATCTGGGAGTTGGTCCAACATCTTATAATTGTTAAGATTGAGAAACGCAATACTAAAGATTGAACCTGCCATCTTCTGCATACAAAACATTAAGGTGACCAACTTTTTTAGAATGAAAAGGAGGACAAATAAATTGAAAACAAATATCGTAAATAAAAGAAACATTTTATTCATTGCAACAATAATACACTATAATAAGATATATGCAAAATAAAAACATTTGTAACATTTTATATTGTAATTATGCTTACATGCCTGTTAATTATTATTTAAATGAGTACTTTTCCATTGAATTAATATTTTTTGTCAATGTATCATCTTCTAACAATATATTGGAAATATCTGAACAAGAAATATCCTTCATATTGAATTTTGCGGCAAGTGCTGCAGCTAGAGTATCAACATAACATAAGAAGTAAACAAAGCCACTTGCACGCGGCGCTCTCTCTCAAGGTCTCCCGTGTGGAGCGCATGCGTCTCATAATCGTGTCTTATACTGCACTGTACCGAGCCTTGACGAATTGTCATGTCAAATACAAATACGTCACATAACGCGCAACAGATTAGTCTTCAAATATCGAAAAGGAGGACATGTAGGAGGACACTTTTCGAGGGAGGACAGAACTTACAAAAGAAGGACTGTCCTCCCTAAAGGAGGACAATTGGTCACCTTAAAAACATGTGCTCTACCATTATTACCTAACCTGTACTGTTTTATCTGAGGCCAAATAAGAGCCAAAATGACTATTTTTTAAATATATGAAATATATTTTAAAAAATTATAATCATTGTTAGATGAAGAAGTACGCTGTTGATATATTGGTGAATGGAAAAGGGGATCTTCCCAAATATAGCTTAAATTGTTCTAAGGAATGGGATGAGGTGGGGTTGGTGTGCACTGTATTGCAAAGAGATTGAAACATATTATTTTGGTGTTCTTTAGATAGTATTTAACACAGAGCAATCCATGCAAGCCCCAGGATGACTCTTAACTAGTATAAACTGGTTTCTACAGGCAGGAAGACTTATGCTATGAAGTGATGGGTTCTTGAATAAGTTAAAGCATTTGTTTCTCATTCACAGAGTGTAGATATATATGATATGACATGCCTACATCAGTACTTTTTTTCAACATTACTTTTTAAAGTAAATGTGTGTTCTCTTCTTGTGTATGTTCAGATAATTGCAATAGTCATGGATCAGTTCACTGACAGGGACATCTTCCGAGATATAGTAGATGCAGCATACAAACGTCGGATCCCAGTCTATATGATCCTAGATGAAGAGGGCTCCATACTCTTCCTGGAGATGTGCAAAGGCA
This sequence comes from Diadophis punctatus similis, assembly GCA_023053685.1. Taxonomy (NCBI): domain Eukaryota; kingdom Metazoa; phylum Chordata; class Lepidosauria; order Squamata; family Dipsadidae; genus Diadophis; species Diadophis punctatus. The sequence goes on from JALIGW010000004.1 coordinate 29,721,406, forward strand.
TGGACCTAAATGATTTCCATATCAGGGTAAGGATATATTTATTGTGCAATAATTAATATAATTCATACCTGATTAATACTGCAATATAATGTACATGTTTATCTAGGACAGATTCAAGAACCATGGCCTTGACAGAGGTTTGAATCTTCCATAAAATTTTATAGGTGCCGTGATTACCAAATATAAATACAGATAAATACAACAGACTACAACTTATTTTTAAAATCACAATTCAACCGAATCTATTGTATAGTACCTATTTTTTTAAAAAAATCTCACTTTGACTTTCAAATTTCCTCCTTTTGCCCTCTCTATTTTCCCTTCATTTTTCTCTCTCATCCTTTTCCTTTACTAAAAGAAAAAGAAAATTGTGATAGTGACAATGATGTGATCTATAATATTTCAGTGTGTAATGCAGGGGTCCCCAAACTTGGCAACTTTAAGACTTGTGGACTTCAACTCCCAGAATTCTCCAGCCAGCATAGCCCAGGAGAATTCTGGGAGTTGAAGTCCACAAGTCTTAAAGTTGCCAAGTTTGAAGACCTCTAGTGTAATGTATTTATAGGCCAACCACAAGGTGAAAACAAATATAGAGGGAAAATATTAAATTTTTTGAATCAAAGTTATTTCAAATTTCAGGACAAAGCAAATACACTGTTTTATTGATTTATGGGAATTCACAGCTGATTACAGTTAATGAAAGATTAGCTGTGATTTTAATTGCAAAAATCATTATCAGTTTTTCTTTGCCCTATTAAGTTAAATAAAAAGAAAATTAAATACATTTTTAAAATGTCAGAGTGGGATTTGTAAGCATCCAAATCGTTCTTTCACATCAACATTTGATATGATAACTTTCAAGTATCAGTTGTATTAACTTTCATGTTAAATTTCATAATTATGAAATTATGCATTTCAATAAATGCTACAAGTCAAGAAAGTTTCTACAGTTAAGTAATATTTAAACAGTTTGCTTTTTTGTCATGTTTCATCAGAGAGAAAAAATATTGCCCATGCAAAAGTCCAAAATAACCTTGATGATAGTCAGAAAGTCTTAAAGCATATTGTCTAAGGAGAGTTTGAAAGAAATTGCAAAAACCTTCTGAAATAATCTGTTTGATCATAAATCACTCGTTCTAAATTTCTGCTTCATCTTGCCCAGTCTCAAATAATTCATAGAATTTTATGCTGAAAAATCCTATAATTTGTTAAGAGAGGACACAGGTTTAATTTCTCATATATCAAGTTAAAGATTTTATTCAGAAGGAAAATTTTGGGTAGAAGTGATGGATAGCTGGTCCCTGTGGGAGCAAACCTACTTGAATTCAGGAAGGGGTGGAAGTTGTAAACCATCTTGTAGGTAGTTTTGTAATAAAGGACAATGATTAAATTGAATTTTAATCCTGATGTAACATAGAATTGTTAGAATTCATAGGAATTTGAGGATCTCACAATCCTAGGGTAGGATTATAGCTTTTTTGCACAAAGCAACAAAATAACATGATCTACTAGATTTTTAGGATGGGACAGTATGAGAATAACTTTTACTAATTCCCAGCATTTTTCCCACAAGTACAGCAGAACATAGTGCCATCTTAGTTACAGATAATTATGTACCTGCAATATATTTCATCTACTTTTTATCAAATCACCATGAGACTTGGAGAGAAATAAGAACCTTGGTAGCTCTTTTCTTACCTCCACTGCCTTTCTTAGGCAGAGAACCTTAGGTTAAAAATTCTTAAGGCTTCCTATGGCCTAAAAGAGGAACAAAATCTCTTCTTCCAGGAAGATGGGAGGAAGAAAGCTAAGCTTTAAACTCTAGAGCACAAAAACATATATTTGACTGCAGCATGCAATGTTTATAATATATGTGTTTTATAATAGTCTGCAATAAAGTAACTAATTTTGCTGAGTCATGTCTATGAACCTTCTGTTGAGAAACCAGTTCCTGAGTAAGTGGTCAAGGTTTAGAGCAGTGTTTCTCAATCTTGGCAATTCTAAGAAGTGGTTGAGGAATTCTGGGAACTGAAGTCCACACATTTTTAGAATTTAGAATTTCCAGAGCTGAGAAACACTACTCTAGAAAGCCAAGATTTCTAGCCCTGCCTAGATCTGGTTGTTACTGCCATCATTACAGGAGGAGAACTTGCTCTAGTAGACCAAGGATATACTGTAGCTATAGCTTCTCTTGCAACCCCTGACATCTCTCCAAATTCTCAAGTTGCCAGTAACCAAACCAATATTGATCCAGATGGATTGGTCAGCTCAGATAATGAACCAGTTAGCCAAAACAACAAGACACAATCTAGCACACAGGTGTCAAACTTGCCACATCATGTTGCCTTCACATGACATTTCGCGACATTTTCCCCATTCGTGGAGCTGGTGTGGGCATGGCCTGCATGTGACGCATCCGGCCCGCGGGCCGCCAATTTGACACCCCTGATCTAGCACAATTGACAGTTCTAGGACCAACCCTGACCTAATAATGGAAACCATTACTGGAGCAGCAGCAGGGACTGCTGCTCTTCAGTATTGAGAATCTGCCCCCTATGTGCTTAGATTTAAAGCAAATTTAATACTTTCCTTGTTCAAAATAAACAACACACCTGTCAGATCTCTATAACAAATGACACTGGAAACAAGTGTAATACGTTCAAGGATATAAAGTGTCTGATAAGTAGGTTTGTTGTAGAAAAGCTAATGAAGTCAATAAAAAAGAATTCCTCATACTTCAATATGAGGAATTCAAGATACTTCAAGTGTCTCAAGAATAAGCCCTATTTATAGAGAAAGCAAGGGTTACCTTCTGTGCCTCTTTTCTTTCATCTGTAATATACCTGGCTTGAAGCCACTTTATTGTAAGAAAGCAAGACAGCACCTGTCTTTTGTTCTAGTAATGGAATAGGCTGTTTCCTTATGAGAATTAATCCCACAGATCTTAGACCTGGGGTTTTTCCACTGACGAAGCCAATGGAAATCCCAGATAGAGCTTATAATTAACCTAATGATGCAGAAGATTCCTGAGAATACTGTACATAGTCAAGAAAACAAATGGATCATTGAACAAATCATAAGAGTTATCACTAGAGCCACAAATGACCAGGCTCAAATGATTCTGCTTTAGGCCCATTAATAAAAAAAATTCAAATTATGAAAAACTGTAATTCTGCAGAGAAGCCTCTAATGATGGGAAAGGTGAAAGGAAAGAGAACAAGTTGACCAGCAGCAAGGTGGATGGACTCAATTACAGTAGAAATGAGTGTATTGAAAAACCAGGTAAAGGAAGATCATAATGGAGAAAGTCTATTTGATTGCTAGGAATTGGCAACAACTTGATGGCACTTAATCAATCAATAATGGAAGAAGTTATAAAATGAGCAACCCTACCTTTTGATGTAGAACACACCAAACCCGAATCACTGAATCTCCCTTGGCAAACCCAAAGACTATCTTTGATTACCCAGTCAAAAAAGTGATTGCCATCCATGAAACCCATTGCTTCTGACAGAATAAACAATACAAGACTATGCTGCTGATTCCCAACTTTTAGTTCAGGATATGGGCTGACTGAAAGTGGTGTCAACTTCAAAACGGATCAGGCCTGCCGCAGCCATCTTTCCATTTCTCAACTTCCCTCCCATACTGTGTGGCAAGCTGAGAAATGGAAAGATGGCTGCAGCAGGCCTGATCCGTTTCAAAGTTGTCAGGATCCTCCTACAAAGTGAGAAGCACCTGGAAAACATCAAGCACACACACACATTAATGAAAGCCAGGGTCCCCTCTATCCCTAGGAAAGTCCTTTGGGTTGGTTTCTGGGGGTACTTCTCATGAAACTTCCTGATCAATCGATCTGCCTTCATATCCTGTGCTTTTACCTATCTAGCTTCTGACATGGGTATCCCTTCCACTGGACTAGGTATTGAAGTCTTCCATTCTACAGTCTGGAATCCAAGATCCTCTTTACCTCGTAGTGGTTCTCCCCTTCCACTACGATTGGACCTGGAACTATCCTTGCTACTGGCCTCAGCTCTGACCCCACCACTGACTTACGTAAACTGTAGTGGAACACCGGGTGCACTTTTCCCACTTCCCACACAGTATGGGAGTGGGGAGAGATCTGGAATGTCAGGCTAGTGATACGTCTCCCCCCCACTTCATTGACAGGGACTAGCAAATGGAATATGAGGTGAATTAATTAATCAGAACACTGTTTGAATTAATCCAGATCTAGTGGATATACGATAATTTCTGGAAAAAAATAAGTAGGAAAGACACCACAATTCTATTCTATTTGAGAAAAGTTGTGCACAAGTTCTGCACAATTTAGACACCGGACATTTTCAATATGAATGCTTGGGTTCATGCATCCTCAACCTTTTCTCAAAGCAGCTACAAAGTTCATTTTGCAGGGAAAGGGGGATATTTTGCAAACAGATTCCCCAAATGTTCTAAATTTGGCTTCTTTAGAAACAAGATGCTTTAGAAACAAGCATCCTGAGATGCTCAGAGGCTGGAGCAAACAGAAATTGAGCTGCTTATCAATGCCCAGTCAGTCTTATTACTCTACAGATTCAAATTAGCTCTGAAATGTAATCACAGGTCTTAGTAGAGACTGGCATGGGCAATTAAATAAAAACCTCCATCACATGTAGCTATGATTTGCTACAGAATGATGCATTCTCTCAAACACACTGGGCAGTTTTGGGGCCCCAACAATGGCCCCTGTAACACCACTGCTCCACGAGCTGCATTGGTTAACAGCCTTCTTCAAGATGCAATTGAAGTTATTGGTGATTACCTTCATGGCATGGGCCAAGGTTGGTTGAGGGACCGTCTCACCCCACTGGGATTGGCCTGTCCCACTCGCGCCGGCAGGGGAGGCCTGCTGCGGATCCGTCCGATTATTTCAGCTGACAGGGTCCAGGAGGAGGGCCTTCTCTGCTGTTGCTCCTGTCCCCGGGAACATCTTGGCCTTGTGAGTTTGGCTCAGCCCTCCTATCTTTTCGTAAGGGTCTAAAGATGTGGCTTGGGGTACTAGTGGGGGAACAGCACAATGGAGGTGGTTGATTGAATAACAACAGATCCCACTTCCTCTCACTCAGCCCCCACCTTCCCCATGTGTTCTTGGTTTTAATGTCTGATTTTAACTTTTTTATGTTTTAACTCTATATGTAACTGTAAGCCACCCAGAGTTACCCTATGATAAGATGGGCAGCCAATAAATTTTTATAAATAAATAAATTTAAGCCATGGACAGTTTGAAAATAGCAGCAACTACTTTTGATTTTGTCCAGAAATGAACCGATAGCCACTGCAATGCTTTAAGCACAGGCATAATATGCTCTAGTTGCTTTTTTTCAAAACCAACTTGGCTGCTCAGTTTTCTATCAACTGAACAACTCAGCCCCATGTAGAATACATTACTACAGTTAAACCTGGAGAGTAGTAGCGTGCACCACAGGTTTAAGATCATTAACTTCCAGAAAAAGGATGTCATTGGCATATAAATTATAACTGTTGAAAGATACTTTGGACTTTTGCCTCAATTTGGGAAACCAAACCGAGGAATTTAGGTCTAGAAATTCTTGAAATTGTAAACCTGCTCTTTATGAGAGGGTGGCATTTATTCAGAACAAAGCAAATTTAGTACTTTTCTGCCTAATTGCTCTTCACATCCTTACTTCATCTGGATTCAGTTTCAGATTATTCTCCCTCATCTAGCCATTTACTGAGTGCTGTAGATATTCAGGGAAGCATTACTGTTTCCTGAAGATATCACAGAGAAAAAGATATAGAGGCAGCAGCATACTGATAGCCCTTGGCTTCAAATCTCCCGATCACCTGGTTTCTATGTAGATATTGAAAGACAGAATGGAGCCCTCAGGGACACCATATAATAGCTCCTGTTTTGACGAAGAATAGTTTTTGATACTATCTGAAATGTACCTGAGAGAGAGGAAGGGAAATACTTAAAACTGTGACTCCAGTTATCAAATCTATCTAGTGGAATTATTATAGCTGAAAGATGAACCAGAGCTAAGAGTCACATCCCCTCTGTCAGATCCCAGCCCATTCATTAGCCTGGCATGGGCATTCTCTCCCTGTGCCCATCCTTAAGTCAGTTTCAAATGGGTAGAATAAGTTACTTTCTCCAGTACTCCCTGCAATTGAGAAGCCACTATTCTCAATCATCTTACCAAATAATAGTTAGTTAGGTACTGGTTATAATTGCTTGTCTCTGAGGGTGTCCAAAGCAGGTTTTTAAAGAAAAGGTCTAATGATTGCCTCCTTTAAATTAAGGTAGACTTCGACTTATAAGTTAGTTTAGTGACTGTCCAAAGTTATAACAGCACTGAAAAAAAGTGACTTATGATCGTTTTTCACTTGCAACCATTGCAGCATTCCAATGTCCATGGGTTCATGATCAAAATTCAGACGTCTGACAACTGACTCATATTTATGACAGTTGCAGTGTCTCGGGGCCATGTGATCACTTTTTACAACCTTCTGACAAGCAAAATCAATGGGGAAACCAGATTCACTTAACAACTGCAGTGATTCCCTTAACAACTGTGGCAAGAAAGCAGGATCATAAAATGGGACAAAACTCACTTAGCAACAGAAATTTTGTGCTCAATTGTGGTCATAAGTCGAGGACTAACTGTAAAAAGGAACCCTTCTTCTCTTAGACGTTTTGTGATCCTGTTCAAAAAGTTCAAACAGGTGTGATTATTTTTTATCTCCACACACCTCTCTTGATGCTTAATCTACCTAAGTCAGTACGATGTAATGATCAAGTGATAAGATTGGGAAAACTAATTCTGATAGATGGGTGGTTGGTGAATAGCCCTGTCTACCACAGCAGTCATTTTGTGAGCATACCTGCCATATTCTCCCAAAACTCCAAATGTGCCCTCAACCCAAGATATTTGCTTATCTCTAACATAAGAGATCATAACCTCCCTTTGTGCATTATTTAATGTGTCTTTCTTTTTATCAGAATATCCGTGTACGCTGTGTGACTGGAGTTGGGTTCTACATGCCATCAGGGAAGATCCAAGGCAATTTGGCCAGTCGTTTCTTAATGGTAGATGGTGAAAAAGTCCTCACTGGATCTTATAGGTATAAATGGCTTGCCTTCAGGAAACCAGAGCTTAAAACTAGATTTATGTTTAAATGTTCCCTAAACATGTAGCATTTAAAATCAGACAATTATCCATTTACTGTGGCTCAAAACAATATTTTGTCAGTACTTTTCCACCCTACTCTCCCTTTCTGAATTTTCCAGATAGCTTTGGGCTGCAACTCTTATTTTTATCATTGGCATTCTGGCTGATGCTGATTGGAGTTCAAATCCAATACCATTGGTAGGATTGTGTACCCTGTGTTGCTGTTCTTACTTACCCTGACTGTGGATTTCTCATAGGCTATTAGTGCTTGGAAGGACGTTATGTTTGCAATATACATTTTGCTATTCTACTGCAATATTTTGGGTGACATTGCTTTTAAAAAACTGAACCCAGTTTTAAAAAACACCACTGTGTAACAATGCAGGACAACATTAAAAAAAACCACAAAATGTGAATATACTGTTTTTCCTAAATTGGTAGATTTCATCATAAACAATAATAATTAAGCTTTCTTATGAGGAGAAAAGTAAACAGATATGTTAGATTTCTCTATATAAACTGAGCACAAACATTTCTAGAGAAAATTCTATTATGTACATCTGATATATACCAGCCACAACACATAAAAATCAACTAAAATAATAATAATATACGTATATATACCCATTCACATAAATGGAAAAGCTAAATAGGTAGCATCTAGGAGAGCAGCAAACAATGTTAAACGTGCCCCAGTTTAGAAAACATAATTGAAAATTTGCAGCCAAATGTTTATTACAGAAGGCTGAAAAGCATTATCTCAGATTTTTGATGTTGATATTATTTGAACCCCAAACCAAACTTTAGAGCAGAAAATAAGTTTGTGAATTCAACATCCCTAGATGCCTCCCTCACTCTAAAACTACTTGGTGCACCATCTGGAGACCCTCTATGGAGATGGGCAGTTTTAAATTTTGTTTTAAAATTTGAAAAATCAATAAAAATGTAAAAAAACCTAAATAAATAAATAAAAGTTAACGTTAAAGAATTAATAAATGGTAAAATTTCAGAAGATTTTAACGTTCTCAGTACATTGAAATCTCTCAAAATTTAGCCATTATTTTAAATTTCTAGGTAGCCAAGATCAGCAGGGATGCTGGCTGCCTGAAAAGATTGTCAATCCATGCTGTAGAGCAGTTTCTCAACCTTGACAACTTTATGACGTGGACTTCAACTCCTAGAATTCCACAGCCAGAATGAGGTTGAAGTCCACATATCTTAAAAGTTGCCAAGGCTAAGAAACACTGCTGTAGAGATAAAAAACCTATTATCACACCTAGCATTATACTAAAGCCAATATTGCAAAAGGTTAGGGCAATCTGGGCCATAACTCATTACTGGGCCGCAGCTTGATCAAAACCAGGCCACAGGAGAGATGGGCAAGCACGCCCATATGAAGCTCCACTTGCGTCAGCGGAGAGCACCTGCGCTAGTAGAGCTTCGTGTGTGTGCACAAGCACTCTCTGCTCAAGTGCCCTCCGCTTCCACGAGTGGAGCTTTGTGCGTGAGAGCAAGTGCTTGCCGGTAGTGCGAGTGGAGCTTTATGTGTGAGCGCAAACACCCTCTGCTCGTGTGCGAAGCTCCATTCGCGCAAGTGGAGAGTGTGCATGCCACTCACACAAACGGAGCTGTGTGCGCGCATGCACCTGCCATTCACACACCCTCTCTCCCCTGCACCGGGCCTGGCTGCCGAGCTGGAAAGGTTGGGGACCGCTGGGTTAGGGCATCATTGGTGATATATACCTGTATTAACCTTACAGCTAAAAGCACAGAAGATGACATACAGTAAAAAATCACAAAAATCTAAAATCACTGTTAAATAACTGTTTAAAAAATATCAGAAACTAAAACTCAAGCAGGCATCACAAGAAGATACAAAAATGCAACAAAAATAAATTACTGAAAAATGCAGAATAACAGAAATGTAAAGACACCATACCTGTCTTCCTGCTATCATATTCAATATCAACTTTCTTCAGTACAGTCCCTTGGAAGGAACGAAGACTCAAAGAAAAAAGGAAGAAGGAAGCAAAGTACACCATAAAGGCATTCTATTTTTGCATTTCCTTCTTATATCAGGGGATTTGGGCGGGGTGGGGGGGGGAGCTTTTTGGTTCATGGATTATTCCTGGTAGTGAAGTTACATACACTAATTTGAATGCCATATATTTAGTCTTATGAAATATTCCCTGTGATTCTTTTGATAAGAAATAAAAAAATCAAGTTTTTTCCTAAGTACTTGATTGGGTCAAATCATTTAAAATATTATGTATTTCTGAATAGCAAGAGGTTAAAGTTTTAGACAATAGTGATTTCTGATTGCAGTTTTTTTCCCTGACAGCAAAAGACTGACAGCTTTTTCCCTGTTTTACAGTTTCACTTGGACCTCATCCCACATAAACAGAAATATTCTTTTGTGCCTAAGTGGGCAGCACGTTGAAATGTTTGACACTGAATTCCGTGAGCTGTATGCCATTTCAGAGGAGGTTAATCTTTACAAGGAGTTGAACATTTCCTGTCCTTTCCGTAATGGTATTGGGAACCTCGGTTTTTCTTCCTCTACTGTGGCCCGGAAAGTTATCAACCCAAAATATGGACTGGTGATAGGTATTCCTCCAGGTGAAATGATGTGCCGTCAGAGGGACCAGTCACAAGAGAAACTTGAAGGAAGAGAAGAACAAAATGAATCAAATAAACGACTGGATAGTTTTCTTAATGATCTTATAACAGTCAAGCAGGTGCTGCCGGATATAGAACCTCCACTTGAGAATTTGAGCACAGCAGAACCTCAAAAGTTATTTTCCCGATTCCACTTAGACCTGAAATCTAAATCTAAATCTAAAGAGTCTCTCTGTGACCGTAGGAAGGATGAATTTGCCGATAGGGAAGTCAGTTTCAAACAAGGTAAGAAGCTTGGCCCTGGATTTTTCAGAAGGGCCAAGCGACCTCCACCTTTGAATACTGAAGCCAATTCTGCTACTAGTGAGACTGCTGAAGATTTAATGGGTGTGAAGATACCAAAGGAATGCAACGCCAGTTTTCGTAGTACTGGAGACAATTCAGGTAAATTTTCCTGGAAAATATTCTCACTTGTTTTGTTTCTATCAATGAATGCACGTCACACAATCAGGCTTCCATTTTGAAAAGATATACAATTTCCTTCCTTTCTCCCTCTCTTCTATCCTTTATTTTTCTAAATTTAACTTAACTGAACAGTAGGAATTCAAAGGGAAGAGGGTATATGAAAGTATATTCTGTAAGCCTGGCATTGTGTGTGTGACCTCATTCAATAACATTGTTTTTAGGTGAGTAGGACAGAAGCTAAATACAATAACCATCCTTTTGGTTTTAAGAAGGAAATAGATTGTCATCTAGAGCAGGGGTGTCAAACTCAAGGCCCGCAGGCCGCATCCGGCCCGCGGTGTGCTTAGATCTGGCCCACGGGGCCACCCTGGAAAGAGTGAAGGACCGGCCTGCGGTGCCTCTACCAGCAAAAACAGACCTCGTGAGGGCCTTGCATGGCTCTCCTGAGCTCCGTTTTTTGTGGCAGAGCGCTCAGGCCACCACAGGTGCCCCCGACATGAGTTATAGTATAGGTCCTTAAACTGCTGTAAAGGACTTCAGTTAGAATTGCTGATTCAGATTTTGGAGTTATTGGCATTCAGGAAGTGCCTTGAGGTACTGCAGCTGAATTTTAAATAGATTCATTTTCTCTTATTTAAGTCGTCTGCTTTCTTACACCCAAAAGTGTGAATAAGATAATTTTGGCTTTTTTATCCATTATTAATGGTAAAACGTTACACGGGATTAAGAACAAGATAAACAAGATAAATCAGGGCAGGTTCACACCTGTGGAGACCGTAACTCTCATCCATTTTATCCTATGATGACTAGACTCCACAGAAAACAAATCCTCTTTTTGTTGTTCTATTTTGTATAATGGCTTGGGGAAGATAAAAATAATACTGGAAAAGATCCTTTTTGTCTTTTCTGTTTTCCACAATCTAATACAAATGAGATAATTTCCTTCCTAAGTGCCAAGGAATTTGTGTGAGGGACTTGGGAGAAAACAAAAAGCAATGAAGCCACAAATGAGCTACCTGTAGTAGCTAGCTAGTAATATATTAGCTTTTGCAAAAATCTTTGAAGTGACCTATGGAACCCCTCACATTATTTAAATTCTAGGGCTACAAAAGAAGCAATTTAGCTAATCTCATATCTGTAGCACTCCTTCGGCAAACTATGAGCACATTCTGCTGCTATATTTTAATTACTAATATTCAGAGACATTTGTCTCCACTATGGAAGGCATTGTTAAATTATCATGACTAATAGTCATGGATATTTTATCCTTCATTAAATATTTCTTCTTCCTTCTTAACAATTAGTTGTTAATTGTTAATTTTGCAAGGGTGAATTAAAAATATACATTCACAAAGGCTTGTGACTTCTAGTCCTTTACAGCAGCAACAAAACAATGTATTTTACATAAAAGTTGCTTTAGCCAAAATTTAAATACAAATGTTTTAAGATTCTCAACTCAGTTTAGATATGGTACTGAAGATATGAATGTCTTCAGTCTCATATGAATGAATGTACTTGGTGACATTCTATTTTTTTCATTCTGAAGAGGGATTTTTGCCTATACAACTTTGTAATAAATGAGAAATTAGATCTGATCAGTCTGAAGTGAACATATCTATATAGCCTACTTTGCAAAATATAATTGATGGAAATGTGAAGAACCATTTTCTGATAATAAAAATTACAATGCGCTGTATGGGAGGCAGCAGATTCAGATCATTAAAAAAGCAGCCAAGGGGTTAAAATTACGTTTACATTTCACAGCTTATTCTTGTATGGAAAATATTATTAAAACTTCAGTGAATTGCAGAGTTTATGTTTCAGTTGACTGCTGTTAAGGCCCCTTTTGGAGATTGACAGTCTATCTTCTTTGACTAGAAATCTTTATAGCACAAACTACAGAGTTTTTTAAGTAAATGTGTTTTGTTTAATTGACCAGAGGGCATGTAGCAACCCCTAGTGGCAGAATTACAAAATAACAGGGGCTATGTCCCTATGTCTGCCTAGCTTTCCTGATAAATTTGTATTTGATATCTCTCAGATAAGCTATACTGCTTTCTATCCCATAACATATTCTTATTGTTTTTTATATACTGGTATATGTAGTCCAACCTTGTCTAATTGGTACTTGGTAAGAAACTTTCAGGAATTACTAGGGCTAAACTAGACTGGGAAGCAGAAAAACATCATGGGAAAAGTCAGTGCCAAATTATTTCCATATTGTTGCCAGATAAAGTACATGGATATGTCCACAAAGTAACCAGTGGTCAGCTTGAATGAGGAATCCATAAACTGGCATTAGAGTTTTTTTCAATGCTGCTGTCTAGTGGCTAAGTTTGTATAACAGCGTCGGTGATTAATAAAATATGTTGATATAAAAGTTAAAGATCAGCGGTAGTTGCCCAGAATAGCTGAAAATATTGTAGGAGTCTAACAACTGAATACTAACACAGCAAGATATTTTTATTCATCTTTGATTACAATACTCAAAGACAATGATTTTCTTTTAGAGGTCACAAGGTTGCTTGACCAATAATTAAATTGGAATCTTAGATGAAAATACCTTATGCACAGTATTCACCCTTGCCAATTTAGTGCTCCCCAGATGTGTTAATTTCAGCTTCATTAATTCCTTGACCTTTCCAAGGTCAAAGCAGCAAGCAAAAGATTAGTTGGAATAAGGTCCAAGACAAAGCCTAGAAAATATGTAGGAGTCTAACAATTGAATACTAAAACAGCTAGATATTTTTATTCATTTTTATTCACCAAGAGCTGTGATGGTGCAGTGGTTAGAATGCAGTAGTGCAGGCTACTTCTGCTGACTGCCGGCTCCCAACAGTTTGGCAGTTCGATTCTCACCGGCTCAAGGTTGACTCAGCCTTCCATCCTTCCGAGGTCGGTAAAATGACCCAGATTGTTGGGGGCAACATGCTAACTCTGTGAATTGCTTAGAGAGGGCTGTAAAGCCCTGTGAAGCAGTATGTAAGTCTAAGTGCTATTGCTAGAAGGTGCAGCAGGTGGTCCAAGATCCAAAGTCAGAGTCAAAGGATTCAGGAATTAGTATCTAATGGCATGATGTTTGGCTTGGGGTTACTGTTCTACTTAAGTAGAACCAATGTGGGTATTGCTCCTTATGGAAGGATGCAGCTCCATTCTTGCAAGGAAATTTGCAGAGTACTTTTGCTCTTCTTTGCTTAGTGAGCTCTTTCACTAGGTGGAAACAGCAGCTCAGACTCCTCAACTTCAGAGACCAATGGCAGGTGTTCCTGTTGATTACAAGATAGTCCCACCTCAAATGCCTATAGGTCCTAAGGCAGTGACCCATCCGTTAACTCTAGAACAGGCTGCTAGCCTGAGCTCACTATGATAGTCCATATGGTCATCAATTGGAAAAAGGTGATCTATCTAGCCTGCTGGTTTTTTTACAAGAAGTACTATATAGTTACTACAGTATTTTGTCTACAGATAATCTTTGACTTACAACCATTCATTTAGTGACTGTTTGAAGTTACAACAGTACTGAAAAGGTGACTTATGACTGTTTTTCACACTTACTACTATGGTAGCATCCCTATGGTCACATGATCAAAATTCAGATGCTTGGCAATTGGCATGTATTTGACAGCTGCAGTGTCCTAGGGTCATATGATCACCTTCTGCAACGTTCTGACAAGCAACGCCAGTGGGGAAACCAGATTCACTTAACAACCATGTTACTAAGTTTACAACTGCAGGGATTCACTTTAACAACTGTGGCATAAAATGGGGTAAAACTCACTTGCTTAGCAATGAAAATTTTGGTCTCAATTGTGGTAAGTTGAGGACTGTACTGTTAGTTCAAGACTATGAGGGAAGCTGAAATTGAAAACATCTGAATATAATCAGATTGGCAGTGTTTTATTGTATAACTGACAGATGCTGTGCAAAGCTGTTCAGCTAAGATATTATCCATTAACAAATCCTTTTAACTGGACATCCCAGGGAAGTGATTTAGCCACTCTGCTTGTTTAAACATTCATCTATGATCCTTCCCCATCACTGGAGTTCCAATAAGCCAGAAAACTAATTAGCTGGATATACTAGTGGGTAACAATATAAATCACAGACGGGATGCAGAATAATGTAAGATTTATTATTTAGAGTATGAAAATGGCAAACAAGGAAAACAGTAAACATCTGTCTCTTCTTCTCTTTGCTCTTTCTAAAATTAATTTTAAAAGATCTTGTTTTTAGCATTTACCTAGTTAGTCCCCAAAGACAACTCTGAAATGTAAAAAAAAAAATCTTATTAAAAGAGCTGGCCCAATTTGCTATCTTTAGTGACCAAGAAAATAAAGTCCTCCTTACATAAACAAAAACCTATTGGTCTGGCAATTTAATCTTACTTAAGTAGTTATAGCAAACCACCATTCTATACTGAGAATATAGACTAATTTGAATGTTACATAGAGCTCTGTTCTCTATTACCTTACAGTATCACTCTACAACTGTAGAGAGGGCCTTTGTCAGGGTTCCAAGTAACACCCCCAATGAAAAAAAAAACTCCGAGGCTTGAATTTCCTCAAAGTTCCATTTTATTAGAGATGTCATATTGGCACATCTGGGAAAACCCGAATCTGAAAGCTTCCAGGTTTTCCCCACCCAAAAGAAAGTCCAAGTCCCTTCCCCTGCACCCACATGTCCATCACATGGTCCAATCAATGCACCATCCCAACTGGAGATGCTTTCCAGTAACACCCCTCCAGTGCAGGACAGAGTGGCCTTGACTCTTGGAGAAAGGAATGTTATTTTGACTACATATCTCCCCAGCTCCATGCAACCCCCACTCCCAGTTTCCCACAGCACTAAATGTGGCAGGCCTGAAGATCCAAGGCCCAAAAGACGGTTTCCAGGCCTGACAGCCTTCACATAGGTTCACCTGGTGTGATCTTTCTGAGACTGGAAATCTTTTATTGTCACAGTCATCTTGCTTATGGTCTACTGCAATGGGCTTTTCATAAGGCTGACCTTGAAGACCACTTGAAAGCTCTAGGTATCTAGAATGCAGCAGCACAAGCAGTTGTGTGGACACTTTGGTATGGCCATATAACACTTCTGCAAGTTGCACTGGATATCTGGTGCAATTCAAGGTGCTAGTTAACACTTATAACACTCCTTATGACATAGGGGCTGATTATCTGAGTGGCCACCTCACTCACATCATTTTTGCCTTTCCCATAAAATCTGAGAGGCTGTGCACTTCATATCCCATCCATTAAGCACTGCACTTGATGGGACCCATGAAGTGTGCCTTCTCTGTTGTAGCACCTGCCCTCTGCATCCCCCATATATTCAAACTGCCCTGACTGGGCCATTGTTTAAATGACCTGTGCAAGTCTTTAAATAAGCCTTGTAAACTTGGCTTTTTCCTTAAGCTCAGGGATAGGTTAGGTCCTGTCCTCCCAGATCATATTATGACATTTTTATGGTGCATGTTTGTTCTTCATGTTGTGTTCATATGGTTTTAGTTTTGATTGCAGAAATGATGGCTTTACTTATACAGTTCCCAGAGTCAAGTTGCTGAGTTAAGCAGCCTTACACATCTACATTGTAAAGAAATAAACAAATCTGTCTTTAGGCTTTTCAAGGAAGTGCTGCAATGCAGCAGTTGTGGCATTAGTGTCACATGAACAGCTTGCTGAATGTGTGGCTCAGGCTTCACCGCCTCTCTTCCTGCTTGCTCAGTTGGGGGCCTTTCCCAGCACCAATGCCTGTGACTTACTTGTAGGGAATAATTAGGCAAAATTGTTGGCAGCAATAAGCAAGCATCACAGTTGCTGGGGCAACAGCTCTAGAAGAAAGGAACAGCCTGGTGGTGATCTTAGGTGGAACTAATGTGGGTGGGCTGCTGCTGTCTTTCCTAGGTTTGTTCAGCTAGCATACCCAGGATGTCCAGCAAGAAACGAAAGGTGTTGAGAGGACCTTGTTGAGGGGACATCAGGTTGAAAAAGTTTGGTCTAATGTTTTAAAATAACACTTCAGAACCAGAGAATTTAATACTCTTTAAAGTTCTTATTCATCAAAGATACTTACAGTTCTCATGATATTTTGAAGGTTTTTAAATGTGTATTAATGTACAAATTAGGAATAGCTGCAAGAAAGATGCTCAATAGTGAAAGTGTTTTGAGTTTGTTTCTCTTACAACTAGGTCAGGAATACCTGAGCAGAAACAAAAAGTGAGAATCTTGCCTATATGATTTAGGATAGCAAAATATCAGTGTTTTCTTTTTAAAATATATGTATGTCTATTTTTATAAACGTCATTTATATATTTTCTATTTCAGGTAATATGAGCCCAAGTTCTCTCCCAGGGAGAAAAAATAAACAGTCAATCTGTGTGGTCTCATGACTGAAGAAAAACTACGGGAAAATTAGAATTCAAAAGGCATCTACTGGAATATACAATAAGTGCATTCTTTCAAACTTTCAGTCTGACATCCTCACAATGCTGCATGTAACCACTGCAGTTTCAAAGACAAAGCTGGTATTGCCAGTTAAAGCACCCCTACTGAGTAAAAGTATGTTCTGGAAGATCCTTGCATAATGGTAGCAATATTAATTTTTTTTAAAAAGCACGACAACTGCATTTTGGATTTAATTCTATTGCAATGTAGCTGTGGAAGAGTTGGGTGGCCTTATAAATGTCTAAATAACATGTCAAGGTGCTTTCCTTCTTTTAGTGATGTTTTAGTTTGTCAGGCTTCAGATTTAAAAGAATGTGGTTGCATCATTGATAACTGCACTGTATTTTATTAACTCTGGGATAGAAAATTAAAAATGAAACTAGTTTGAATAAAATGTTTTTTAAATGTATAATATTTCTATTTCTATTTTCTTAAATTTTTATTAAAACGTTTGTCCTGTTTTTCAATAATATTAATGTATGGATAGTCAGCCTTCCCAAGAGTACCATGCTCAAAGTAGCAGAGTAGCAGATGGACCTACCTGCACAGGTTTGAGGGCTATTAATGAGGGAGAAATGCAACATGAAATTACTGTACAAATTCCTTTCGTTCTATGTAGAACTTGACTATTAAGCCAACATAGGATGTAAGAACATAGGATGCAGGTAAAGGTAAAGGTTCTCCCATACATGCGTGCTAGTCGTTTCTGGCTCTAGAGGCGGTGCTCATCTCCGTTTCTAAGCCGAAGAACCAGCGCTGTCTGAAGACGTCTCCGTGGTCATGTGGCCGGCATTACTAAACGCCGAAGGCGCACAGAGCGCTGTTACCTTCCCACCAAAGTGGTCCCTATTTTTCTACTTACATTTTATATGTGCTTTCGAACTGCTAGGTTGGCAGAAGCTGGGACAAGTAATGGGAGCTCACTCTGTTACGCGGCACTAGGGATTCGAACCACTGAACTGCCGACCTTCTGGTCGACAAGCTCAGCGTCTTAGCCACTGAGCCACCACGTCCCACTTAGGATGTAAGAATGGCTATTTAAATGAAGACCAGTACAAGAGATGCCTGCTGAGATGTACAAGACAGACAAAATTTGACATAGCCTTCATAAATAGAACTGACTGTAATAAGCTGCAAGTAGTAAACAATATAAGTATTGGCTATTATAAAGAATATTTAATCCTTCTCATCCCTTATTCTTTTTAAAATGTATTTATTACATAGCTAAACTTTCCATTTAAATATTCACAAAGATTCCTGCTATTTTATGCCCAATATGCATTATATGGACATTGCAACTTTGTACTTTCATACTCTATGAATAGCATGATATATTCCAGACAGGTAGACCAGGGGCTTGTACAACTATATACAGGTATAATACATATATAAATGGCTCTTAGGAACCAATAGTAATAAACATTACATTGCATTTTCTGCCATATCTCGGTAGTGAATTTTCCTTGAGTGCATCTTCTAACACCTATGCTAATCAAACCACAAGATGGATGGATAGATGATGGATGGATGGACATAGTCATTTATTGCTTTCTGCAGTGGTTTGATTTCAAATCATCTTTCCTACTCATATGAAGACTTTCTACAACATATTGTAGATATGGGGAGGCATCATAGCTGTTACAGAAGCTACTGTACATGCAAAATATTCCAGTTCTTAAAGGTGCTTTTCAAATCATGACCTGGATGATTGAAAATCTCCATAGACATTCTACTTCCTAATATAATTGGCTAGAAAGATCTCAGGTTATCTTTTTAAGAAGCTTTTAGAGAACTGTTATTGATAGTTGTGGGCGGAGTAGACAAATACTCTGAACAGATATATTCCCATACATAAATTTATTCTCTGTCTCCCTAACATGTCTCAAGGTAATTATTAATATACTTTTAACAACATAAATTGTTATAGCAATATACCTTTATCCCCTTTGTATGGAACCTTTCATATAGAAATTCATATAGAAACCCGCCCATTTTTTAATATATGTTTTCTTGCAGTGTGATGTGGGGATCAGATAAATGGCATCTTATTCCAGTTCTTTCAGATTTGGGGGCCATACTTTATTAAAACATTTTTCACTTTTATTTTGATTCATTGCTACTATGCAAACTTTTGTACTTATGGAAAATTCCCTCATTTTTTCCATGTATATCTACACACTTTATGCTATAGTGGCTGCCATAATGCTTTATTATTTTGTTGCGGGGGCCTTTTCATGTTCTCTTGAATTGTCTTTGAAACCTAATATTTTTTCTGAAACCTTATGTTTTAGTTTCCCATGCCTTACCATCTTACTGAATAATGTATCTGATCTTACCAGTAGTTTCATGCCTACTATCCCAATAATGCTGCTTTCAGGGTTGAGTGACAGCTGAGACATTGAGCAATGTAGGTTGCTTTTTCTGGCCATTAGGCATTAGTAGTAATAGCAATAGCACTTAAACTTATATACTCCATAGCACTTTACAGCACTCTGAGCAGTTTATAAATGTCATCAAATTGCCCCCAACAATCTGGGTCCTCATTTTACAGACCTCGGAAGGATGGAAGGCTGAGCCAACCTTGGGCTGGTCAGGATCAAACTCCTGGCTGTGGGCAGAGTTAGCCTGCAATACTGCATTCTAACCGTTGCATCACCATGGCTCCTAGTAGTTGTTTGATAAGGACATCCAAAAAGGTAGGGTTTTCTTCTTTTCCCATTGTGCATTTTAATGCTGGCTTTTGTTGATTTTAGTGTTGAAGGACTCTTCTAGATTTTCTAAATTATGAGCTAAAGTTAAAGCAATGTACCTTGGAGGGCTGAAATGTCCAGCTGAATATTTTAAATGTAAAGTCTAAATCCATTTATTACGTTACTAGACAACCCATGCCCAGTTGGGTCATTGTTTCACAAATATTTCCTTAGTTAAACAGTGAAACAGAATGACTACTGGTGGACAAAAAAATCAGTGCAAGCAGGAGCAACTTCTAACTTCCAACAGGCTTCCCCATTGATTTCCTTGTGGAAGATGGCAGAGAGCACCGTTATTCTGGATCTTTCCTTGCAATTCTGGAGACATGCAGCCCTTTCATACTCTGTTTCTTCATTCTCCTTCCTTGTCACATCCTGACATTTGGTGTCATCTCTTGACCATGACGTCTCCCCTTTCTTTCCACATGGGATTATATTGATATTTTATTTTTACCACGAAAAATAAAATTGTACATTGCCATTCTCATTTCAGAAAAGTTTAATCCTGGTTGGCTTTTCCAATGAATTCTAGGAAGTCGTCAGAGAGGATCACATGACCTCATGAGGGCTAAGGCAAGACAGTCTACCTGATCTCCAGTAGCTGAAGGATGGGGTCAGTCTACATTGTTTCAGAGTAGGAAACAGTTGAAAAGTGAAACAGGATGGATAAGGATTTAGATGTATATTTGACTGACACCAGAGAGATTGAGTTTCTATTCTATCTGCAGCCATAGCTCTAACTTGGTGGCCAACCTATCTCAGGGTTGCTGTGAAGAAATACAGGCCAATGGAGCACTATGTATGTACCTTGAGGGCCTAACAAAGATGGGATATAGATACAGGTGCATGTTTGTATGTCAGAGAAGAGACATGTAAAGCAATATAAATATCCAGGCCTTTCTTCGTGTACCTTAAAGTTGTTCCTTTAAGAGTCACATGATGAGTCAGTACCTTGGTTCTAGGTGAGGGAAGGAGCAAAGGATTGCGAGAGTGGCAGGGAAACTGTCACAGAATGTTCAAAATGACCATCACGTGACCGCAACAGCAGCCCAACCACAGCAGCAGCTTGAAGTGGCTCTAACTCCCAAATTTCCTCAGGAGTCATGAGTCCCAGATTTTGGATGCATTCTGTATTCAAAATATAAAATTCAAAAATTGTTTCCCTATGATGCACTGTCTTGCCTACTTAATGGTAACGAAGAGAATTTTAGTAGCATATAGAAGACGTAATAGCTGGCCAATTTGTTCTTCAGGCATTGTGAGAGCTATTGTGCTGTTACCTCAGAACATCAGATGACTAGGACTAGGACTGAATAGCATTCAAATCTTCACTCATATGCCTAGCTCACTTGGTGGCTTTGAGCCAGCCTCTATCTTTCATTTGGATCTACGACTCAGAGTTGTTATGGCGACAGAAACGCACAAGGGAAATTCATATATTGCCTTAAGCTCCCTGGAAGGAAGGAAGGAAGGAAGGAAGGATTTAAATATGACAAATAAACTATATAGTGTTGTAAGCTATATGAAAACTATCTGACTAACACAGATTAACAAAACAGTTTTCTTACGGAGGAAGGTTTATTTCCTCCTTTCACAGTATTATAAAACTTGGATCCCCAGTCTCCTTTGCTGGGGATGTTTGCGTAATCTGTTGCTCTCATTTATTTCAAGATAGGCTAAACCACAAATTATTTGAAAATGTAGTAGTTACTATCCTATAGAACAATAGTGACACACAGTGGTTAAACAAAAACCAGCATTTTTCCTTCCCATAAGGAAAAGCAATACAACAAATGCATCAAACATCATATTTCAGCGAGATCAATCTTCAAGCTACTGGCAGTATAAAAATTTAAAATTACAAAAAACCACTATTTTCCAGGCATAGGCATATTACAATAGTAATACAAAATAAAAACTATTTTCCCAGTAAGTTTCATTTAACCTGGAAATCAACTTTTACTAAAATGATTTCTTCCAATTATAGGGATCATGACTTCTAGAATTTTCAGCAGCACTGTCAATATGTTAATTGGGAATTGTGGAAAAACAGATTAAACAACTCTTCACATACTGTAGTAATCCTAATGAAAATCACACCTATTCTGCATATCCATGATATTTCTTTTTTAAAATGTCCAATGCATACAATTAATGTAAAATGCAGCTAGAATCTTAGGTTAGCAATATCTCCTATTCTACACAAAATGTCAGACAGTTCAACAAATTATTCTAACTGTATTAAGAAAAATAGGTTGTATGTTTTGTCAAGGCTCTGATTTATCTTCTGAGTTCCTTCAATAGTGTCATGTTTATTATTTCTCTATTTGCTAACTTGTACTCTGTCTCATTCAATGCACTCCTGGTAGTTTTCATAAGGATCACAAGAAAACAACCTCTAAAATAATAATAAAAATTAAATCGAATTAAAACAATTAAAATTAAAATTAATTTTATTATAGTAAAATATTGTATTTATTTATAAACTACAATATTTGCATATTACTATGGTAAATATTAAAAATTATTAAAAGATAATCAGCAAAGGCATGATGATAAAGTACTGCTTTTACCAGGGATTGCTGGACAAGCTATTTTTCAGAACTGGGGAAGCAACAGAGAATTCCTGCCCCTGGATCTGGTCTTTCTAATCTATCAAAGAAGGGGATCCAAAGCATCCTTTCTGAGCTGATTGCACATAAAAGACAGATTATGCACAAGAAGACCGTCCAATAGGTAACCTGAATCCAAGCCATAAAAGAATTTATAGGTCATAACCAGCACTTTGAATTGCATTTGGAAACACAGATGCAGCCAATGTAGAACCTACAATACAGGTGTAATGTGAATTTCAAATCTCCAAGTTATCTTTAAAGGTAGCCCCAAAAGAAATGTGTTGTTGCCAAACCTGGAGATAATGACTGTTGCCAAAGTCATCGGATAAACCTGCCTCTATTGCTGGACCATGTGATTTAATACCACCTTGTCTTGTTTATGCTGAAGGGACATATTCACAAATCATCTCTTATATTAATAAATAACAATCTGAACCTTATTGCCTTCTTTGATAAAGTGTCTAAATTAGTGCATCAGAGAAATGCTGTGGGCATAGTGTACTTGACTTCAGTAAGACATTTGACATGGCGTACATCTTGGTAAGATAAAACAATGTGGGATAGACAATATCACCACCAGATGTTTCACTAGTCTGGCCAACTGCACTCAACTAGTAATCCTGAATGGAACTACATCTACATGGAGAGAAGCACAGAGTCAGGAGGGTTGGACTAAATCATGGAGCTAAATCATATGAACAGTTGAGGGAGCTAGGTATGTCGAGCCTATTGATGAGAAGAATTAGAAGGGACATGATAACTGTCTTCCAGCAGTTGAAGGGATGTCACAGAGAACAGGAAATTGACTTATTCTCCAAAGCACTAGAGGGCAGGAAAAGAAGTAATGGGTAGAAGCTTGTTAAAGAGAGATCCAACCTAGAAGTAAGGAGATATTTTCTGACAGTGGGAACAATTAATGGAATAGCTTGCCTCCCAGAGTTGTAGGTGCTCCATCACTGGAGGTTTTCAATATTAGACTGGACAATTTGACTGAGATGTTCTACCTGTCAATGATTACTTCAGCTTCAACCACAATACACGAGCACATAATAGATTCAAACTTATGGTAAACCGTGCCAAACTTGGCTGCAGAAAATACGACTTCAGTAACAGAATGATCAATGCCTGGAATGCACTACCTGACTCTGTGGTTTCTTCCCCAAACCCCCAAAACTTTAACCTTAGACTGTCTACTGTCGACCTCACCCCATTCCTAAGAGGTCTGTAAGGGGCGTGCATAAGCGCACCAACGTGCCTACCGTCCCTGTCCTAATGTTCCCTTTTATTTGTATTCATTTCATTTATTCATTCATTATGTTTATACTTATATCTGTTATCTAATACATGCCTGATGAAATAATAAATAAATAAATAAATAAATGGTATAAGGTCTCCTGCCTTGAGCAGAGGGTTAGACTAGAATACCAAGTTTCCTTTCAGCCTTATGATTCCAGTTAAAATCATGGTTAGTGCAGCTCCTTTTAGGAACAGAATATCTCCATTTTAGGACTGGCAATCCTATATTAAATTTTTTACCTCAGCCTATTGCCTTAGAGTCTAGGAATTTGTTGGTTACTTAAGTAAACTAGTATTGTTATTTATTCTTCCAACCTGAATTCTCATCTTTCAATTTCTGTATCTGTTGTCCTTGCAAATAATTTACCTCTTTTTTATAGTGGAGTTTGAGAAATACAATTTAAACCAGGGGTCACCAATCTTTCGGACCTCAGGGACCACTAAATTCATAATTTTATAATGACCGGCTGCGTGGGTGTGGCTAGATGGGCATGTGACTGGGTGGGCATGGCCAACTCAATGTCACTCACATCAAGGGGCACCTCGCCAGCCTCTACTCGCTCCTCCCACCCACTCCTCGCTTGCCTGCCTAGGCTCCTTAGGGCCCCACAACAGGAAGCAGTTGTTGGAGCTAAGTAGCCACCATGAGAAAGAGTTGGCAAAACAGCTGGCTCAGTTCAAATTGGATCTGACCAAGGAGGAGGCACAGCAGAAGCACCTCACTGAGGACTATGAGCATAGGCTTTCCAAGCAGAGGGAAGACCTGCGGGAATGCAAGGCCAGGTACCGGCGCCTGGAGGCTCAGCAGGCTGAGATGGTCAGCGAGTTCCAGGCCATGATGCAGTCCCACTGGAACAAGGTCTGCTGGCTCTTCACCACCAGAGGTACTTCCCTCCAGCCTTCGCCCAAAGCCCCATACCAGGAGGCTGAAGAGACCCCAAGTCGGAATTTCTCCCTCCCTCCAACCCACACAAAAAGACCCCAAAGGGGGAGACTCAGCAGCAACACATATCCATTGCACGTATCTGGCCCAGGGGCTGTAGTTTGAGGACCCCTGATTTAGTGCAATATAAAAAATGCAAATAATTTTTCTGCGGACCACCAAAGTTTTCTCGCGGACCACCAGTTGGTGACCGCTGATTTAAACAATGATTGGCTAGAAAAATGGTATATAAATTAAAAAGATCCCATTGCCTGGAGTTCAGATTGTGCAACTTGTGAAGGAAAACAAATATGTCACAACCATTTCATTGAGAATTGCAGTTGTAGGCCTTCTTGGTGATATAATGATTAAGACTCAGGCCTAGGACTTGGGAGATTCAAGTTTAAGTTTATCAATCACCTGAGTAGTTCACTAGGCAATCAAGCCCAACACACCTGAATCAAATCAAGAAAGCGTGAAGTACAGATTTCAGTAAGCTATCTTTAATGCTAATCTCTGATAAATATAGAATCTTGGAAGCTGTAAAAAACTTCCAAGCCTCATTGATAGACAGTTCATTTAGGTGGAGTCTCTTTGAATGATCTTAAATGCTTCTTTCCATATATATTGCCACCTGGACTGAGTTGCTATTTATGAAATAAGCTGCCAACAGATTTGCTTTATATTACTTTAGTGTTTACTCCCACCTCTGTGCATTTCTAAACTTCTCCACAATCTTACTCTCCCAAATCAACCTACTTTATAGGCTTGTTTTTAAGGAAAATATTGCAGGACATCTTCAGCTCCTAAAGAAATGGGTAAGTGGGTAATTACATTTAAGTTTTAACAAATAAAAAATGAAGCAGGAACTGAAGGAAGAAATATTAGAGATGAACTCATCATGTCTGATGATGGTTTCTGGATGCAATGTCAGACTCTAGTAATGGGAGCTTCAATGATATTTGCTTAATTGCTTGCAAATAGATAAGATTTTAAGCAAATAATATAGAGTGTTTCAAATATTTCACAGTTCAATAATTTAAACATATCAGCCTCGATTAAGCCGTAATAGCAAAATGTAAGAAAGTATATTCAAGCTACAGTAAATAATTAACATTACATTTAAACTGAATGATTGCCATCAACAATGAAAAAATATTTTTGCAAGTAATGAAAATGTTCTTTAACTCTGTGAATATTTTGACCTATAACTACTTGCAAAAATGAAAAAAAAAGGATTTCAGAAGGAAAAAGCACAATTTCTGAAGGCCTCCGGTAAACTTCAAATCTCTTGTCTCTTCTGATGCTTGATAAGCATTATCTTATAGCAATCTTCAAATCTAAATTGCCAATATTTCAAAGTAAAACCAAATGTTATATAAGCATAAGATTTATCTATTTTGTTCTATCTTTAAATAAAAGGCAGAAGGATTCTTTTGAGGAGAGGAAACTTACATTAGGAAACTATATTCTTAACACTTTGTAATGTCATGTACATTGTTGTGCTGGTCTGTGACCATAATAAAGAATGAATGCCATGTACACACTTGAAGCTTAACAACAATAAGAAACTATTATTCATGCTTATGCATTATGGAAACCTGTTATGGAAATTCATGTTAAATTTGGCCAATTTGACCACTGACAAATCAGGAGGAACTATGAAGAAACATGTAGCATAGCCATTGCAACATGATGCCTGCTGGACACAGTATTCAATGGCCGCATCATTTTCATTTTGGTGGTAACAGAATTTATTTTGATTTCAACATATTGGATCTTTTCAATTTTTTGGATCTGAGCTAATGGGCATGAATAAAAACATGCTTCAAAGCCTGGTAAAACCCTACCAGATGCATTTACATCGCATATTAAACATTGTGCCTATTTATTTTTGTAAGGTGTTTTTTTTTTTGCGTGTGGCTAAACAGCACTTGGGCAACCTTGGCTAATCCAGAAACATTTAAACAGAAAGCAACCTGACTAATGAATGGAAAACTATCAGAAAGCCTAAAATCTATAAACTAGACTGACAAGTTAAAAGCCTTCCTGAAAGAAGGCATTGACAAATCACTTCCAGGCTGACACCTATGAGAGTTATCACACCATGAAAAATAGACCAAAACTGGCAATTACAAAAACAAGGGACACATGGAAAAAATAACAACCAACTCAACAGTGGGGATTAAGCAATGAAATATTGGGGAGGGGGAGAATACACAGTTCTATTTGAACGTTTCTATATATAAGGCTTATTTTTTAAATGACAATTGCTAAAATTCTTTTGGGTATTGGTTTCCTATTTTTTTTTTTTTTTTGCTTAAATTCTTGGATTTCATGCAAACTTCCTTGAATATAGCAGTTCCAGTGCTGTCTCTTTGGGAATACTCACATGATGAAACGCCAGAAGAGACGTCTGGAGCGCCGCTGGAGGGCCAGAAAAACCGAGTCTGATCGAACACTATTAAGAATTTACATCAGATCTTATTTAGTGGCGATAAGGGCGGCAAAACGATCCTATTTTTCCGCTCTTATTGCGTCCGCAGATTCTCGCCCAGCCGCCTTGTTTAGGGTGACTCGCTCCCTCCTTGCAAAAGGGGGGAGCGAGGAACACTTACAAGGCAGAGCTGAGGAATTCGCTGAGTTTCTGTCGGATAAAGTCGCTCAGATTCGGTCAAATCTGGACTCCGGCTGGGCAGAGTCCATTGAGTTGACAGGGGCTAGTCTTAGTCCATCATTATGGGAAGAGTTTGGGCCTGTTTCTCCCGAGGATGTGGACAGGGCTGTGGGAGCGATGGGTACCTCCACCTGTTTATTGGACCCGTGCCCCTCCTGGCTGGTTTCGGCTAGCAGAGAGGTAGCACGCGGCTGGATCCAGGCGGTGGTCACCGCTTCTTTGAGAGAGGGATCCGTACCGCAGTCGTTAAAAGCTGCGGTGGTGCGACCCCTCCTGAAGAAGCCTTCCCTGGATCCAGCTGACTTGAAGAACTATCGTCCGGTCTCCAACTTACCTTTTTTAGGGAAAGTTGTGGAGAAGGTGGTGGTTACTCAACTTCTGCAGCTCCTGGATGAAACAGATCATCTAGACCCTTACCAGTCGGGTTTCAGGCGCGGCTACAGTACAGAAACTGCCTTGGTCGCTCTGATGGATGATCTCTGGCGGGCCCGGGATGGGGGAAATTCCTCCATCCTGGTGCTACTTGACCTCTCAGCGGCTTTCGATACCATCGACCATGGTATCCTTCTGCATCGTCTCAGCGAGTTGGGAGTGGGAGGCACCGTTCTGCGGTGGTTCTCCTCTTATCTCGCTGATAGGATGCAGTCGGTGCTGGCAGGGGGGCAGAGATCGTCCCCTAGGCCCCTATTATGTGGGGTGCCTCAGGGGTCGGTTCTCTCGCCCATCCTGTTCAACATCTACATAAAACCGCTGGGGGAGATCATTCGCAGACATGGGGTGTGTTTCCATCAGTACGCTGATGACACCCAGCTGTACATCACCACCCCGTCTGACTTCAGTGAGGCAGTTGATGTAATGTGCCGGTGCCTGGACGACGTCAGGATCTGGATGGGGAGGAACAGACTCAGACTTAATCCCGATAAGACTGAGTGGCTGTGGATATTGCCTCCTAAGGACTACGACAACTGTCCCTCCGTGGTCCTTGAGGGAGCGAAACTGACTCCCTCGGACCAGGTCCGCAACTTGGGGGTCCTTCTAGATCCACAGCTAAAATTGGACCATCATCTTTCAGCTGTGGCTAGAGGGGCCTTTGCACAGGTTCGCCTGGTGCACCAGTTGCGGCCATATTTGGAGAAGGAGGCTCTACTCACGGTCACTCATGCCCTTGTCACCTCTCGCTTGGACTACTGCAATGCGCTCTACATGGGGCTACCCTTGAAGAGTATCCGGAGACTTCAGTTGGTGCAAAATGCGGCTGCGCGTGCTGTGGTGGGTGTGCCAAGGTACACCCACGTGACATCGATACTCCGCCAGCTGCATTGGTTGCCCATCGGTCTCCGGGTCCAATTCAAGGTGTTGATCACCATCTTTAAAGCCCTTCATGGCTTGGGACCAGGTTATCTACGGGACCGCATTCTGCCTCATACTTCCCTTCGACCGGTTAGGGCCCACAGAGTGGGCCTCCTCCAGGTCCCGTCGGCCAAACAATGCCGGCTGGCGGGCCCAAGGGGGAGAGCCTTCTCTGTGGCTGGCCCTGTGCTCTGGAACCAACTTCCACCAGAGACCCGAACTATCCCCACTCTGCTGGCCTTCCGGAAAGCTGTTAAGACATGGCTTTTCCTGCAGGCGGGGGGGGTAGAGCTTAATTCATTCGAGCCCACCCCCCAAGTATGTATGATGTTGAATGGTTGGTGATGATTCTTTTTATAGTGTGTTTTAATTTTTATATTTGCTTTTAATTAACTTTTTAGATTTTGGTTATTCTTGTATTTTCTCACTGTTGTACGCCGCCCTGAGTCCTTAGGGAGTTGGGCGGCATATAAGAATTCCAAAATAAATAAATAAATAAATAAATCTACCCAAGTCACTAGAAGCAGAGCTCAACTCCAGAGGGATTTTACCTTTATGTTACATAAATGTATCCGCTGGGGGAGTTTATGGGTTTGGGTTGCTAATTCAGAACACGAAGCAGGGGAGACACTAACTGTCCCTTGGCGTTTTTCCAAAGGTAACGAGCCAGCTCTGCTGCACTTGCGCTCCGCTCTGCTGCACTTGCTCTGCTAACCGGGGGCCCCCTCACCTCTGCCCTAAAACCTGCCACTACGGCACCAAGAGCCGTTCCCGATCTCACGAAGTAAATCCAAACGAAGGGGGGGGGATGGGAGCAGGGGGGGGGGCGCGAGAGGACTCCCGCCAGTCAGGCTTACACCGAAAGCAGCGTCGCCCTGAAGGACTCCTGCTGTCATAGTCACGCGGAGGCTGCCCGAGGCCACGTGCCGGATCAGCAACAAACGCTCACGTGCTCCCACAGCTGCGCAAAGCACTTGGCACTGCGCCTGCGCGAGGCTGACTGGAAGGCGAAAGTATTGGAAGGCTCTTTTTAAAAAAAAACAATTTGAGCGAAGAAAACGCGATACGGAATAATTGCCTGTTGCCTTTTAATGTGGAAACAGCATAATTCCCGTTAGGAATCAAGTGATAGCGCTACTGCTTTACTTACGCCTAGAGAACGATGCCGTTCTACGTTTGAACGCAGGAGCATCATGGTGGCATTTCCACTATCTTAGCCATTTCATTATGCTAACCATTTTCAAGTGTTTAATGGTTGGAAGTATATAAACCACCCGGCTATGATATTTATGAACGCCATAGGGAACATCAAAAGCAAAAAGTTCCAGATGTGTAAGCCATAAAAGCACACGGCGTAGTCGCGTTGAAGGTCCTTTTTCTAATTTTATAGCGGCTTCCATGAATGCTGTGGATTAGTTGTGGTGACGAAATATATAACCAATCATTTCGGTTTAGGAATCAAATGGGTGGGACAATAGGCAGTTTAACTTGACGGACTGTATTTTTAGCGAATTAGAGAAAAGCCAGGAGAAAAAAAAAAGAAAGGTTCAAGTTTAAAGCAGTGTACGTAGTTGGCTTTGCCAATAAGACACCGGATAGTTTACACACCGTCAAATTATCATCACAAGCTTAGAGGGCGGAGTTAAAGTTGATAGACATAAACTTTTAACCATTGTATCGCGGGATAGTTAGGCAGTTAGCCAATGGAAAAGAGGGAGAGGCGGGAGAAAGGGGAAGGTCGTATTAAAGACAGCCAGAAAACGAAACCAATGGACTCGAGCGTTATTGCAGGGCTACCAATAGGCGGCTCGGAAGGCGGGCCTCTATGTGTTTGGGTTCGTGCTTCTCCAGGGAGTGAGACGGCGGCGACGAGGAAAGTTTATTTTTTGGAGGCGGTGTTTCCCTCCTCCCCCTGCCATTTGTTTGGATCTTAAGATAAGCTGGTAAGGCGGGTAAAGCGGCTCCTGCAGAAGCGCCGAGGAGGAGGCGGCGGTGGGCTTCGCGGCTGCACCGCGGCGAACGGAGAGGCGACGATCGTGGCTTCTTGTGGGTGAGTGGCGACGCAGGCCTCGGGGATACGGGTCCGTGCTCGGTTTCAGTAGCCCGGGCGTCTTGAGGTAACGCCGTGGAGCCTTTCCATGGCATCCTCGTCATTCCGCCGGGAACTACCATAAATCCTGAAGGGAAACCCAACGGTTGCCTCGCTTTCATCTCCCCTCCCTGGTACTTCAGTCGCCAGTCGTACTTTTCGCTAGGGTTTCTCTTCCCCCCCCCCATAACAGGAGGGGGGAAGTCTGTCTTATTTAACGTCTGTACGCCGCAAAAGCTTCCCTGAATCGGAGCTATTTGGCTACTGCGGGTGGGGGTGGGGGGGCTAGAGGCGTTTCCGCAACTGCGCCTGCGCACTGACGGCTTATCCGAGGGTATTCGTAGTAGATCGTCGAGTACTTAAAGGAACGGTTCCCCTCCCCCCCTCCCCTCAGAGACACCTTTTTTTGCGGGATGAATTGAGTCTCAACCCCGGAGGAAAAGTTTCCTCCAGAACCCACGAATGCGATTTCCGTAGCACGTTGGATGACTTTCCCGCTTGGAGGAGGAGTGAAAGGAGCGAGAGGTTTGCAAAATCGTCGGCAACCTACCGGCTCCTTTTCGGTCTCATCCGCTTCTGGAGCCCAGCTTTGCACGTATCTGCTATCGGTGAAGTCCGGGAGCTGCTTCCGAAGCCAGCCGGACTGCCCTGAACGTTCGTGTGGAGTCTTATTTATAGCAGCATTGGTTGTAGCAGTTCCCGGTCCTTTAAATACAGCGTGAAAAACGATCCTAAAA
This sequence comes from Diadophis punctatus similis, assembly GCA_023053685.1. Lineage (NCBI taxonomy): Eukaryota > Metazoa > Chordata > Lepidosauria > Squamata > Dipsadidae > Diadophis > Diadophis punctatus. Next base: position 29,752,544 of record JALIGW010000004.1, read on the forward strand.
GATATAAATAAGTGTCATCGCCTGGCTGGCTTTCTGTTTCCTTCTTCCCCTCTTCCATCAACGGGACTCTCGCTGCCTCTAGTGTCGCTAGTTTAGAGCATTACCTTGTAAATATTTATTTGGTCCGGCTAAGAAATATTGGAACTGAAGGCAGCATGTTTCTTTCAATTGTAACTAACAAGACACGGAAAGAGCTCAAATGAAAGTCATAAAATCATTTAAATCTAACACTATAGAGTCACGCTGGATCAACATAGGTAGATGATGGGATGGTAAAAAAGAAAGAGGTGTAACAAACGTATGATGAGTTCCTTCTGATGGTGTTAAATGTTTGCTCAAGCAAGATTACTACCTGCCATGCAAGAAAAGTGCAGCTTTAGGTGCTCCTTTCCTTTCCCTTTATGATCCATAGTATGGTGCTGCACCTTATCAATGTAATAATCAACTAGTATGAAAGCGTAATTAGGAAATTAGTGGCTGCATTGGCTAGCGTTTAAAAAATTAAGGGTGAATTTAAAAAATTCACCTCTGTAGTTGAGTCAGATTGCGATTGGAAGAACAAATTAGCTCAGTTCCCTACAAACCAGAACGCAAAACTAGTATTTGCTATGCTAGCAAGGATTAAAATTGATGTCAACTTTAAGGGATAATAACATCCCTTAATTATTGCTAAATATAGAGTGAAAGATTGTAGAAATAATACACATTCACTAAATTGGATTCTGCGCTCCTGTGTTGCTTAGATGAGAATTTGTTCTGTGCTTGCATTCATGTTACATGTTATAGAACTTGATAATTGTCTTTTAGTCATATAACAAATAATTTGAACCACTATGGCAGAGAATACCTTTTAAACTATTTCTGGAATGCAAAAAAATTGTTTCTTAAAAGATGGAAAGGTTTGGTTAAAATAAGCAACTTGCTTATGAATCCAAGTAGAAATTAGGAAAGTTGCCTAGATCTCAAAATACAAATACTCTCCTTTGAAACTGTAGTTATTTCTCTTTATTCGGGATCATCTCTATTCCCCTTGTTTTTAAATGGTTCACATTGCCATTACACAGAATCCCCTTACCGAATTGGAATGTCCCACAGTTTTTCCTATGTCAACTTGTTCTGTGCAGCACTGCCTATCCAAATCCCATTTTTCTTATTCTTTGTGTGTCTAGTTATGTCATGCTGCTTCCTCCTACTGCATACTTCCCAGCTGTCCCTAGTTGCCCTGATACCATCCCAATTTACCCTTCTTCCCAAGCAACAACAATAGAGTTTTTCTTTTTGTTGGAGGAAAGAGAGATTTTCACCAAGAATTGCTGATCTCCACAGATACCCACCTCTTATTTTACTTTTTCAGCCATCTATATGGCTTTCCTGGATTTTGAAGCATTCTGTAGGATGACAGGTTTCTGCAAAAAATCTCTCTAGTTTGCACTATTCCTAAATTACCTGCTGATTAAAAAATAAAATGCTCATAAATATCACAATGGGTTTAATTTACAAAGGGAACATTAGTTATCCCAGTGCTAAACCTTGTCTTATGTGTAAATTATAAAATGTTTAGAGTTTTATAATTTAGCTTATGAATCTGTAGCATAATATACTACAGATATATATTTTATTTTGAATGTAAAGCAAAGAGAAAAATGTGCTATCTAATATTGAATTTATAGTTAAACTTAAATGCTTTTTTGACTCTTAATCTGATTATATAAAATCTATAGATAATTGAGGCTGCTGTTGATGAGACCATCAGGATTTTAATGCAGGTAAACAATTTAGTTTAGATGATTGATTTATTCAAGTTTGTTTTACAGGAATATACCAAATTATGAAATTAATAGTTTCTTTTGAAAAATCTTAATTAAATTCCTATTATACTAATTAAGATACATATAGGATACATTTCTTGTTATCCAGTATGATTTTGTCAACATCTATAAGTACATGCATTTCCTATGCTGTGTTTACATATTCTCAGTTAGAAAAAATAAATTTTGCAAATGCTTTTGGATAGGTTTTAATTGATAGAAAGCATCTATCTAAGGGAAGTTTTTACTGTGGCATTACTAGGATATAAGGATTTTTCTACTGGCTATGTCTACATATGGTAGCCTCTCAATTTTGCTTAATTCATGCTTGTGTTCCCTTGCTGTGCAAAGGGAGTGTGACAGCATTGGTGACAAAATAGTTGTCTTTTGGTTGATTTGCCAAGGATCTCTCATTCTTTATCCCCCTTCCCCCCACTCACACACACACATCAAATAGTGGAAATTGTATTGGATGCAAATTAAATTTAAGATTAAATGAATGTATTTAATGTGAACATTTTAATTGTATTAATCCTCCCTTTCATACTAAAAGCCACAATTTGGCAGCAATGTTTAAAGATCCTTAATAGCTGCTTTTGAAGGGCTTTATCTGGCCCTTAGACTGACACCTGTGCAGTAGTAAGCTACTGCAATTATATGATGTGTTGTACATAGATCAGTATATTGTAGAGATGAAAGAACATAAGATTAAATATCACGTTTGTTAAATCACTGTGTCCTCTAGTACAGCTGTGTTTTAAAAGTACTGTTAACTGTACAACAGTCTATATGCAACAGGCCTCGGCAAGGTGGGTAGCACAGAAATTAATAAAAGGTGTATCTGACTGAAAGAGTGGTCTAAGATGGTTATTTCTCTATTCTGATTTCTGCTGTAATTGCTGAAATGGATCAGCTTTTTATTTGTGGCTGATACTTAATTACTGATTGATTGATTGATTAGATTTTGATTTCATTTAGTTTAGGTTCTGCCCAACTTCTAACAGACTATGAGTAACTTGTAATATTATCAACAATGAAAATGCAACACAAAAGAAGTTGGGGATCTTGTCAAATTCACCCTAACCCGAGATCTGGGAAAACAAATCTTTAGGGCCTTAGGGAATGGCAATCCACATGGATTTATTTCAGTGGAGAATCTTGTTTCAAAGCATAAGCACTATGACAGATAAAGCATACTTCCTAGATGGCAATACTTGATCAAAGGTACTCTGAGCATGCCTTCTTCCACTACATTTTTTTTAAAGCGTATGGCATGTGTTAGCAGGGATCATCCAGGTGGCTGGCTGCCTTTGTGAAATGAATTTTTGGGCGGTGTTATCTCTACCCGCGGGACACCTGAATGCTGGTAGGCAATCAGGGAAGGCTCCTTTCTTGTCCCTACACGGTTTGTTCGCTCATGGGAATCGAGCTGCTGACCTCAGCGATGCGCAGGCCCAGCATCTTGCCACGTGAGCCACCGCGGCCCCTATTTCACTACATGTTAACCAGAGACAAACTATGGAAATAGACAATCCCTCACATCACCTGGCCATATGATATGTAGGACTTTATAGACCAGCACTTGCACCAGGAAGCATACTGGTAGCCTGTGCAGCTCACAAAGTGCAGGTGTCTCATGAACATACCCAGAGATACATACCCATCTGTATTCTAGACCAGCTGAGGTTCTGAATGGTTTTCAGGGCTGCCTTGAATAGTTCTGATCTCTGGAACAGGAACTTCAATTTGATCCTTCTTATTAATGGCATTTTGCCAACTGTCATTCATAGTTAATATCATGGCTTGCTACTTGGCACCTTTAGATTGTTTTGCTTATTCTTTCTTTTATACTATGGGATATAACTTAGTTCTCCAATATGTGCAGCCTTCTGCTTTTAATAGCCATTCTATATTTTACCAGACTATTTATTATTGTACAAGATAGTCCTCAATCTACGTCCAGATGTTTCATGATTGTTCAAAGTTACCACTGACTTGAAAAATGTTAGATATGCCTCAACGTTATGACTGCTGTACCACCCAAGCATTTCAGGCACTCAGCAACTGGCTTGAATTCACAATCGGTTGCAGTGTACAGCAGTCATGTGGTTGCTTTTTGCACCATTTTTGCCATTTTCTAGAAAAAAATGCCCATTGGATAAGCTGGATTCCAGCATACAGTCACATGATTCATTCAATTACTATCCTGACTCACTTAATAACAGTTGTAAAAACAGTTGTAAAATTAAGTCCAATCACATGGCGACTTGACTTGTGACCACAATGCCTTTTTGACCAAATGTCTGGCCTCAATTACGGTTATAAGTCAAGAATTATCTGTATGGCAATTCATAAAATAATAACGTGCATAAATGTCTATGCTTTTTTTTCCAAAATCAACAATTGTGTTACTGTTACCTTTGAGATAAAATGTATAGTATTTGTCAAAATAAAAGTAATATTTAATATGTTGCTTTGTTATTTCAAAGGCTTTTTTAGAGTTGAAGTGACATTATTAATGGTGAAGTGTCATTATAATAATTGTTCCCTTGTTATGAACAATAGAAAAATGTTGGTTTCTTTTTGTTTTTCTTCCTACAGTAATTTGACTTTTGCACTGAATGTAGCCAGGACAGGTCCTAGTGGGCTTCAATAGCCCTAAGAAGCTGTCAAGGTAAATCGGTTAAAATAGAAATATATAACTGCATAAAATTGTACATATGGAAAATATGTAGACAACATTGATTTTTGTGGTCATTTCAGATTTGATCTTTTCTTTTTCCTGAATATATTGATTATAATTTAAAAGAATTCCACAGCAAAGTTGTTTGTCAGTATAGAAATACTATTCCTCTAAATTCTGGCTATACTGAGTGAATACAAAGGTTTTACTTAAGACAGATCTCCAGATCAGTATTAACAGAGTATAATGACACAATCATTCTCCTAGTTATTTTGCTCAACAGCTGAAATGGTGTAGTTAAAGTATGGCACAGTATTACATACCTGGCATTAGAGGATCAGGTCCTCCTTTTTCTCAAGTTGTTGTTTTGCAACTTAAATATTTCCATATGTTACAGAATTTAACTTTCCAGTTCTAGCCAACACAATAAAAGATAGTGGGGGGAAACCAAAATCTAGATTGGATATGCCTTTTTAGAGCCATATGATTCCTTGCTGTTACTCTATCTTATAAATACCCCATATCTGATACCATATTATGCAGATATTCCATATAGATTACCCAATGATAGTGTCAAGTAACACCCCCAACGAAATAAGACTCCGAGGCTCGAACTGTCATATTGGCACATCTGGGAAAACCCGAATCTGAAGATTTCCAGGTTTTCCCCACCCAAATGAAAGTTCAAGTCCCTGCCCAGTACCCACATTTCCATCACATGGCCCAATCAGGCACCGTCCCAACTGGAGATGCTTCCCAGTCATCCGACTCCAGGTGCGGGGGCAAGATGTCCTTGACTCTCTGAGAAAGGAATGTTATTTTGACTATATATCTCCCATACTCCATATAATCCCTCCTCCCATTTTCCCACAGTATAAAATGTGGCAGGCCTGAAGGCCCAACGACTTCCAGGCCTGATAGCAGTAGCATATAGTTTTTATGGGATTCTTGAAAGTTAAATTAGCTATAATGGTGCTTTGGATATAATATTGCTTATAATATGAAGGAAAGAAAAAAGATGGGATATGCCTTCTTTATTTTGCTGTGTTCCATTTTCCTCTGCCTTGTTAAGGTCAGTATGGTTGTTCAATTCGCCTTACTTGGCCAACTTTTTTTTTAGTAAGAATGCAGATTTAAAAAACATAGTGATGATTTATTAAATTTATAGTCTGCCTAACTCCCAGGAATTCTGGGCCATTTACAGTTGTAAACGTTTAAGAACAAAAATCAATACAAAAAAATATATTAAGGTATTTATTATGTCTGTTCACTAATCCATAGTGGAAGATCTAGATGTACTTCAGTAGGAACAAAGTAATCGTGAATAAGTTAGATGTTTGTAGAAGGCCTTGAATGAAGGGACAGGATGTTTCTTGAATTTTATAATTTAAAATTCTGTATCTTTCAAGTTCCTTGGGTCTGATAACTTCATTTTTATCTCTAGAAATAGAGTTCAAAGTCCATAATCTGTATGACAAACATTAAAGTTTCCAACAAATTTGTTAAATTAATGACTAAATAAAATAGGTTCATGATTATTGTGACCAATTTGTTAAGGAATTAAATTAATTAGAATATATAGTCTCCACCCCATTTCCAAATTTCTTGATAACATTTCTGTATATGTGCATATTAACGCTTTTCTCCCCTGAATGGCCTTTTATTTTGCTGTGAGGTACTGGTAAACACTGATTGTCCAGCGTATGAAAAGCCACAGGTTGTGTGAATTTTTAATGGTATTTCTGTATTATAATATGCAGTATAACTCATAAAATCCTATTTATTTTTTAATATATTTTCCTTCCATTTTTTTCTTTGGCAGAATTTCATATTTCAGCAGAATTTTGCACATATTCTGTTCCCATGCAAACCGATGAGGGAGAAATTTTGGAAGAAGGCAGTTCCAAGGTCAGTGAAATAGTAGAATGAGCTTGTGGTAACTTCATTATTTACTGTTCTTATGTGAATTTGATTTCCAGATTGCAACTTGCTTCCAAATAATATTCCATGCACTGATGCAGACGAAATTTATATAATTGAATCTAACCTAGAGTAGCCCAGTTACAGAAAAAGTTAGTATCCCATAACATTCTGATTAGATAATTAGTTATATGTGGGCTGGGTTGTTTGCTTAGTAGATAACTGGTAAATGAACCATCTTTCCTCTCTTGCAGTCAATTTTCTCATCTTTAGGTGCCAGCAGTACATGAGTTAAACAGTCATTTGGCTGACAGGTTTTCAGTCCTCCCAGTACTACAAAAGAAATGTTACTAAAAAAATATTGCACTGGCATAGTAAACACTGGTTTCAGGGGATAACATACATTCCTTATTTTTGCCTGTATTATCCCTCTCCTCATGTAGTGGAGGTTGAAAACTGAAACACAGAGGGGGTATGTCTAAAGAAGCTCTGTTGTTGAAAAAACACTTTTCTTAAGACATTGTTCCTTCTGGTGTTTGTGACAGACAGTCAACTTTCTGGTAAGCATGGAGGGAATTAGTTTAGTTCCAGTAAGTTTTGAACAGGTAACTTGGTTTTAAATTCACTCAGGATTGTTATATCTTCTGTTATCAGATATTTGAAAAGTCAAAAGATTACACAGATCATTGGAAAGGAGGACAAATGGGAGGAAAAGAAGATGCATAAACTGTTTAATGTTGATTGACAAGGGAAAGAAAAAAGCAGATAATTTACAAGGACACAATACACAATTGTTTGACTATTGTGATTTTTTAAAAAAATATTAAATTATTTAAAAAATAAGATTTTAAAAGTTGGACAATATTTGACTTTAAGGCTATGTAAGGTGGTCAGTGATTCCTCATCACACTGGACCACCATGGGGCTTCATCCAGATATTCTTCAGTATTCTTCATTGTTTGGACAAAGTGATGGAAGAAATATTTATCGATTTTGCAATTTACAGATGAATTTCAAAATGAAATGGGATAGATCAAACTCTAGAAAAGATGCAGTTCAAAATGCTCTTGCTTGCAGGAATGGCTTGAAAATAATGAAATTGTATAAGATAAATTAACATTCGTCATTTGGGGTGGGAATCTAATGTATAGATAAAGAATAGGGCATATCTGGCTCAAAGAGTTGTGGGGAAAAGATCTTAGAATTATGGTTGATCACAAGCTGCATTGTAATGTTGGTGTTAAAAAGGCAAATTTAGTTTTAGGACATATTAACAGAAATATATTTTCCAAATACGAAAAACAATTCTTCCATTCTGTTTTCATTGATCATATCCGCTTTGAATATTCAGATAGCATAATATGGGGGGGGGAATGGGTAAATTGAAATAGAAGCAAAGAAAGGACAATAGGGATGATCAGGGATCTAGAAACTAAGTCTTGGGAAGAAAGACAAAAGAAATTAGGAATGTTCAATTTTAAGAATAATGCTTGGGATGTACTTATCAAGTATCTGAAATTGTGTTACACAGAACATACCTCTACTTACTATCTTTTCAGTAAACTTGAAATTGCTAGGAATTACAGATAGTCCTTGACTTACAACTACAATTAAGCCCCAAATTTCTGTTGCTAAGCAAAACAGTTGTTAAGTGAGTTTTGCCCCATTTTACGACCTACCTTAACACAATTGTTAAGTGAATCACTGTAATTGTGTAGTTTGTATCATACCGTATGTTCCGGCGTATAAGACGACTGGGCGTATAAGACGACCCCCAACTTTTCCAGTTCAAATATAGAGTTTGGGATATACTCGCCGTATAAGACTACCCTTCCTACTATCTTTCTTTTTCTTTCTGTCTTTCTTCCTTCCTTCCTAACATCTTTCTTTCTTTCTGTCTGTCTGTCTGTCTGTCTGTCTTCCTTCCTTCCTTCCTTCCTACCATCTTTCTTTCTTTCTTTCTTTCTTTTTCTTCTTTCTTCCTTCTTCTTCCTTCCTTCCTTCCTTCCTTTTCACACTTTATTGCATACTTTCCTACAAGTAAGAATCCATCTGATGCCTTTTCTATGCATTTTATAACAAAGAACCAATAACAGGAACCCTTTTCTTCTACCTTGGATTTTTTAATTTCTTCACAATTGCAAGCTTTGTGATAGACAATTAGGCAACATATGCCTTGTACTGTGAAAACTACTTTGCTCTCTGTAGAACAAATGAAGAAACTTTCTGGCAACCCTCCAATATTGTCCAATAGGGACAATGGGATATTGAGAGAATCCCTGTGTTTGTGCTGTTTAATTTGTTGCTGCTGTAGCAGCTTCCTTGCTCCAAAGTGATATTTGTCTTTGAGTTGGTGGTTTCCATCATAGCATTGGTAATGATTCTTTCTTTCTTTCTTTCTTTCCTTCCTTCCTTCCTTCCTTCCTTCCTTCTTTCTTTCTTTCTCTTCCAGGACGCCAAGTGCGGGGAACCGCATCAAGCGAGGTAGGTGGGTGGGTTGCTCCCCTCCCCTCCCCTCCCCTCGGAGGAAGAAGGAGCCTCTGTCACTGTCTCTCGCGGGGCTCCAGCTACCCGACTGAGTCCCCGACCGCGGCGCTGGCAGGGTTAAAGCGCATGGGAGGGAAGGAGAGCGCACGCTACCGCCGCCGCTGCTGCTTTCGCTGCTCCGATATTTCTTCGGTGGGCGCGCGCGGGAGGAACCGCTGAGCAGAGGCATCCGGCGAGCGGGGTGAGAGGCACGGGGATGCCAGAAGTGGTGGCATCGGGGCAGGTTCCTGCCTGCGTCTCCCGCCCGCCTCTTGCCTTAAGCTGCCGGGCGCCTTTGCTCCGCGGTCCCTCCCGCACGCGCCCACTGAAGAAATATCGGAGCGGCGAAAGCAGCAGCGGCAGTAGTGCGCGCTCTCCTTCCCTCCCATGCACGTTAACCCTGCCGGCGCTGCGGTCAGGGACTCAGTAGGGTGGCTGGAGCCCCGCGAGAGACAGTGACAGAGGCTCCTTCTTCCTCCGAGGGGGGGGAGGGGAGCAACCCACCCACCGCTTGGCTGGAGAACGGCGGGGATGTGGCCACGGCCGTTTTTCAGCTCCCCCCGGCTCGGAATTTTCAATACCCGGCGTATAAGACGACCCCCGACTTTTGAGAAGATTTTCAAGGGGTAAAAAGTCGTCTTATACGCCGGCACATACGGTAGTTGTTAAGTAAATGTGGCTTCTCCATTCACTTTGCTTGTCAGAAGTCGCAAAAGGTGATCACATGATCTAGAGACACTGCAACCATCATAAATATGAATCAGTTGCCAAGAATCTGAATTTTGATCATGTGGCCATGGATTTTGCAATAGTTTTTAAGTTTTAAAAATGGTCATAAACCACATTTTTCAGTATAGTCGAAACTTCGAACAGTCACTAAACGAACTGTTATATGTCGAGGACTACCTGATATTCAGTTAATAACTTCTGTAGATTTGTAAGACTGACATAAAAAGTTTAAGCTGCTGTGATAAACAACTTAGAATTATTATCAAATTGTTTTATGTTATTTCTAGAGCAGCTTTGATATCACGGTTTATTGCCAATAATTTTTGAGAAGTTGCAGTCTCTAAGTCATGCCCTGTTTCCTTGAATTTATATTCTGATTAAACTTTAAATTTCTAGAGAGTTTTATTCTGTACTATCTGAAATTCACGCATTATGTGATAGTGGTTGTATTAAGCCAAAACGGATAGACACTGCCAATTTGCAGGAGTGCAAACATAACTCTTAGCTTGAAACATCTTAAAATATTCCTTTTTTTCCCCCTGGGATAATGAATTAACTACTTTAAGGTGTTGCAGAAAAGTACTGTGTTGAGATTCCAAACTTCATGTTAGAGATTGAATAAAAAGAATTGCACTGTTCTTTATGGCATTAAGATTGCCTTGTCTTAAAGTATAGAATGTTATATTTGTGTACTCAATTGTTTGTGGTCAATTGCTAATTTAAAGTATTTTATATTTCAGAACATTAATCCAGTTGAGTTGATACTGTCTACTTGCATTAGCACAACATTGAAGTTAGATATTTTCCCATACAGGTAGTCCTCAGCTTATGACCACATTTGATCCAGAAATTTCTGTTGCTAAGCGAGACAGTTGTGAAGTGAATTTATCCCATTTTTTTCAGTACCATTATAACTTCAAATAGTTACTAAACAAATGGTTGTAAGTCGAGGACTACCTGTAATGATTTTCTAACTAAAAGCATTGATCTTTCATCAAGATATTCTTTCCTATAGTCCACCAACTGGAGTAAATTGTATGAGGGACAGCGTAGTGTTGGAAGTCAGATACTAAAGATCAAGTTTATACCTAAGCCACAATAGATAGACCTTGAGTTATGTTCATTTCACAATGGTTCAAAGTTATGAAGACCTCAGAAAAGTGACATGATCCATCCTTGAAGTTACAACCGCAGCAACACACAATCACAATTTGGGTGCTTCACAGTTGCAGTGTCTTGTGGTTCTATGATCACAATTTGTGACCTTTCCAGCTGAAAAGCAAAATCAATTGGGGAAGCTGGATTTGCTTAACAACCTTGTGATTCACTTAAGAAGCATGATAAAATGGTTGTAACATAGCCACAGTCATATGATGACTCGATTGCATTGCTTAGCAACCAAAATTCTGGTCCCAATTGTCCCAGTTGCTTCACAGTTCATCTCTTAGTAGTGATACAAAATAGCCTTAATGGCAAAATAAAACAGCTTTTGTAGCAGTGGTGGGTTGCTACCGGTTCGGACCGGTTTGCGTGAGCCCATGGCAGAAATTTGGCCTCGTTCGCTGAACCGGTAGTGATGGCCGGCTTGCCATGCCCCCGAACTGGTTCCCCGGTCGCCGCTGCTTGAAAGCGGCTGGCAACAAACCCTCTGTGCATGCGCAAAGGCTTTGCGTATGCGCAGAGGGTCAGAACCCAGATGTAACATGCGCACTTCCGACACGACTCGCGCACACACGACTCGCGAACCGGTAGGGAAGGTAAGAGAAACCCACCCCTCTTTTGTAGAGTTTAAAAAAACTAACCGTAGGTATATTTGTCTCAAGGTTTAGAACCTATTTCTTTCTCCTGCCATTTTGTCATAGCAAATTGTTTGCAGCTCTTTTTTCAAATTGTCATATAACAGTTTTCTGTTTCCCAAACTCCTTGCTGCTTGACTTGTCCAGCCATCCCATTAAAGGAGCTGAAAGAAGACATGTACATCAAAATCTTTGCAAGTCTTTGGATATCTAAAAAAACGATTTGTGTACTGTACTGCTAAGATATAGATTCCTGCAGTGGTTAAAGTGTCAAGCTAGAAACTGGGAGACCATGAGTTCTAATTACACCTTAGGCACAAAACCAACTGGCGTTTGGGCTATTCGTTTTCTCTCAGACTCTTGGAAGAAGGCAACAACATACCACTTCCAAAAATGTTGCTAAGAAAGATGAAGGGAGTTGTCCAGGAAGTTCCCAGAAGTCAACATTGACTAGAACGTTGACTAGAAGGTTCAATTCTTCCCCCCACCCACCCCCAGCTCCATTTGGAGAGTTTTACTAGCAACTGTCTGTTAAATAACTGCTATACGCTACACTGTATGGGTTGCCATGTTTTAAAGTTCTTGGCAATTAACTGAATATTATTGTGGAATTAATTTGGTTAACTAAATTCAGGCTTAAGCTATTAAGATGAATGAGAAAATACAGTTTATATAGTAAACTCTATATGATGGCAACTAATTTAAAACAAGACAGAGTGAACTTAAAGTGGAATAAAAGTTTGAAATAAATGCCATTTCTCCCTGACATTACCATTTTTTGTGAGGACTGAATTTTGCAGAGCCAAAGCTTATCTGTTCTGTCTTTTGCAATTGGACAGCCATTTCAGTGCAGTGGTTAAACTGCTGACCTTTAGAAACCAGGAACCCCTGAGTTCTAGGCATGAAAACCATCTTGATAACTTGGGCCAGCCTCTTTCTCCCAACCCAGCCTTATCTCACAGGGCTGTTGTTGGGGGCAAAATAAGAATCAGGTGTATTAGGTATGATTGTTGCCTTAAATTTACCATAGATAGCTGGGGATTAAAAATATAGCAGTAATAACAATAACTCTGTTGTTGAGGAAGTTACTTATGCAGCTTTCCTTCCACCCTGCACCACTGATGAGAATGACCAGAAATGTATCATTTGGCATGTCTTCTTGCTGATTGTAGGATTGCAGCAGCTTAAAGTATAGAAATACTTTTCAAACTATTTTAGACATTCTTCTGATTTAGAAAAATGTGTATTTTTTGATATCTTGACCTGCTAGAATTTATTTTCAAACTACCAGTTTAGTTTTGGAGCTTAATTTCCTCTTGATATTGTGGAATGATTTTACTTATCTATATCTCTCATCTATAGTGCAAAAAGTCTTTCAGTTAGCCTGGAAAAATAAAAGCAAACTAATTTGCATTGCCTAAATGCCATATTATAGTGGGAAGAGAAAAATAAAGTTCAAAATTTGTTTTACCAATCAGTTCATTATTTTCTTTAAAAAAATCTATACAGAATAACTTGCTTTCTACATACTGCATATCATTCTATGAAATGTTGCCCTTCATTGCATATTTTTAATATTTTGAAATATATTAATGGCTTAAAAACAATACCATTTATGCTGGTTGATTTTAGATTACTTTGCTTTAAAAATCTAATACTTTGCATAAGTATTAGATTTTTAAAGCAAAGTAATCTAAAATCAACAAGCATAAATGGTATTGTTTTTAAGCCATTAATATATTTCAAAAATATTAGTTGTGCTAATTGTGTTTAAGGACTTTTCCCCATTTCCAGTAAAATTGGTATAAAAAGTTACCTTTCCTCATCCCTATAACTCCTACAATGCCTCACATTGGGGTTGACCATTTGTATCTCAGATAAAGAAGGCAGGAAGCTAGTTAATTTTGTCTGAAATAATAGTAAAAAAAAAATCCTCAAAGAAGGCAATAGAATGAATCATGCCGAGAAAAGTACTTAGATGTATCTATGTAAGTTAACAGGAATCCAACTCAACTGGAGAGAAACCAATAACATTTCCAGTTCGAAAGTCCAGAAAGTGCAAGTTTTATATTTGATCCCAAAACTTTTGATTGCTATAGATCAATGTATGATATAAAAATATTTAATAAATAATATTTTGATTCACATTTCATGATACTTAAGGCTAGAAAACGTGGAGAGAAATATTGGTTGGACACTGGGTACTTGTATACGAATGTTTAAATTTCACTACATATTGCTCTTCGTGACTCTAGAAGAGTTGATAATTCTGAAGATATAGTTAATTGATCAGAGTTTATTATATTAGCTGAGTACAGTAAAGACTTCAAGTCATATAGCTCATTATACAATCAAATTGCAAAGGTGAACTGCTTTTTCATTCGCATAAGATTTTATTAAGGACTAATATACGCAAATTCTTTTTATTTCAAAAATAGAACACACTCTTGTTTTGAAATGTAGACATGAGTAGATCATTTCTTAACTTGTGATAGGACAATCTTTGACATTTATACCAAAGAACAATATAAAGTATTTCCTGAAATGGGAGGTGGGAAGATTACTAGCAGGCTCATTGAAACATTTAGCTTTTTACCGTTTTCCCCAAAATAAGACATCCCCTGATAATAAGCCCAATCGGGCTTTTGAGTGCATGGCAATAAGGCCAAGTGCTTATTTCAGGGTTCAAAAAAATATAAGACAGGGTCTTATTTTCGGGAAACACTAGTATATAGATTTTTTAAATGGCATTGACTAATAAAATTGCAGAGGCTTTATTTTTTGCTTCAGTTATACTTGATCTTATACATATCAAATATGATCATTGTATAGTTTAGCTGGTTTAGTAGTCTCTGTGTACTACCATAGTTCTTTGTGCAAGAATGAGCTTCAGGAATAAAATTATAAATCCTTTAGCACTGAGATGTGTATGGGTTTCCAACTCTTGTTTTTAATACTACATTTCTTACACATTGTCAGCATAACAATCCTCCTAAAACAACTTAAAAACATTGATAAACATTTGGGATTTAAAATATAATAAATAGCATTTAAAAGCAAACTAACCTATATGATACATAACATAGGTCAATTGATATTAATGGCTGTTTGGATTTGGAAAAGGGAAGCATTTCTGGAATGATTTTCACTGCATTCCTTCCTCTCCCTTCAGAAAATTGTCTTTAAATATGTAGATAGTGACTTAGTGCTATACTTTCCTTGCATTTAAGGAGAAAAATATTAAAGGTTATGCTCATAAATATTTAGCTTTTAGAGACAGTTGCCTGAAATTAAATAATTTGGATTTTGGATCTGACTAGAATTATACCTTTTTTATTAAAGCATTTGTTAAAATGAAAATATCTCTACATTACTGATTTTGCTCTTTTGTGTCCTGTTTTCTTTATATACTCTCCCTGAAGCAATTTACTCTGCAGGAGTCAGTCTTCGAATTAAGTTTTTGCCTGTCTGCTCTCTTTCCTTGTGTCTCCACTTCCTTCTCAAATGTTCTTACATATGATAATCAGACTGTTTCATTCTATTTATATTCAAATATTTAAATGCTATCTCCTTATCTTAATTGAATTGAATCTTTCCTCTTGTCCTTCCCTTTTAACATTCTTCTTTCTATGTGTTGAATATATTATAAACCACAGATGATAAACTGTTGGAGTATATTTTGGTATATAATTTATAAATAGTGTCTAGCAGTTTTAGCACTTATTATGACAAGTATTATAAAAGTACCAGACATATTTATGTTGTCTATGCACTTGCATATATAACAATTCCTTAAATGTTGGAATTTGCTTTTAAAGTGAATTCAAATAAATTTGGTTTTAATATTTGTAACCTTTTAACATTTTTAACAATTTTCCTATCTGTTCTGTAAGAGAGAAGTTTAAAATTAGCCATCTTATGTTACACAACCAAATAATGTTTGTCTGCTGGAGATAAGGGCTTATCACTAAGCCCAGTAACAACTTAAACTTCAAAGCATAGCTCTTTATGAGTCTTGAGAATTCTGTCAATACTTGGAGATGAAGAGGTGAGAGAAGTAGTAGCTCAATGAACTCTGTGAAATTTTGTAAGTAAGCGATAGCTAAGAATGGGACTGTTTTTAAAGCCATTCATTGTTCAGAAAATGAAGAAATACTGTAATGTGTATTTGCTTTCTGGTTTCTAGTAATTCTCACACTTAATTGCATTTTCTTAAGCAGTCTACAACAGATCTGACTACTCTGACACTTCTTACATGTATTTCTTAATTGTTTTACTTCCATTTATAGATTGTGTGTAATTTAAAAATTACACTGGCAAAATTAACTGGGCATTTATTTACATCATTTGACATTCATGAAAATGGATTGGTAAAACTGTGAATTTTGTTCTATAGAGCGAGGGTTCAAGCCAGTTTTGTTCTATACAGCAAGTGTTCATGGGGTTCCATGAATACCATCTGGATGATCGTATGTCCATGGTGCCTGCAAATGCTGTGTTGTTGATGCCTGCAAAACAGAAGATGGAAATTATTATCATTTTTCCCTTGATGCTGTTCCATCTCTTCAGAAATGTATCAATAAGGACATCACTGCGCTTTATTAAGAAACTCTCATAGTCCATCTTTAGCATTGCACTTGTGCAATGCTTTGTGTCCATATTAGTTTGATTAAGTCAGAAAAGTTCAGTTTCCCTTAAGAACTGCGTTTACATTTTGCTAAGATCTAATTAAATATGGAGTGGAGTAGATCTTCATTGAGGTCTACAGGCAATTCCAGTTTCTTTGAGCAACATCAGTATGGTATGTAAAAATATTTGGGCCTCACCGACAAAATGATATCAAAAGATATTTCAATTTCTGTTACAAAATTGTGTGTAAATGTCCAAGGTATAATTGAGTTGTCCTCACTTACTGACCATTTGCTCAGCAACTGGTCAAAGTTATAATAATGCCGAAAAATACATTTATGGCCCATTTAAGTTTTCACAATGTTCCTTAGTCATGATGGTGGTACTTAGTTAGCCCTGTTGGTGCAGCAGTTAGAATACAGTACTGCAGACTAACTCTGCCCACAGCCTAGAGTTCGATCCTGACAGGGCTCAAGATTGTTTCCCTTCCATCCTTCCAAGGTTGAGAAAAAAAGCATCCAGATTGTTGGGCAATTTGCTGACATTGTAAACTTCTCAGACTGCTGTAAAGCACTATGAAGTGGTATATCAGTATAAGTGCTATTACTATGATCTCCATTATAGTCAGTATGTGTTGTCCTGTGCCTGACCTATAGGTTTTTCTTCTTTTTTAACCCCTTTCAGAGGAGAGAGATTGGAGAGAACGGGATTACAAGTCAATTGTTTGCTGTTCTATACATTGAAAGCAGCGTGATTGCACCGGCAGCCCAGGGCTTGGAAGCCATGGGTGCGTTATTTCAACAATTTTTCTCTTGAAATCTCTCTGCTCTGGGGGGAAGGGAGGAAACACGTGATTTCTGTGGGCAGTTTCTCCTTTGCCTGACCTGTCCCCTCTGTTGGTATGATCACATTGTTTTCAATATGTAAAATAACAGTTTACTTTCTTAAAATGTCTTTTTCTCCAATCTCTCCACTTTATCAGGGAGAGGGGAAGAGAAAAAAGTAATTTCTATCTGCAGTCTCCTCCTCCTCCTGACACCCCTCCCCTTGCAGAGTATTGTGGAATATTAAGAAAACATATTTTCATACTGGAACATCCATTTGGAGACAACTACAATAATCTGGATAGACTGAATCTCACAAGTATAAGCCGAAGGATCTTTTCTTAGGTATTGTCAACTGTTCTACAGGTAGTCCCCAGTTGTGGCTAGCAACTCCACCACTAAGCAAAGCAGTTACTAAGTGTAAATGGCCTCAATTTTGCTTTGGGTTGGAAAGAAACAAGACTATTTATTCTCCACTGCTCTTTGGAATACTCAAGTGCCTGATTGTAAATAGATCTCAACTTACAACCAGTTGCTAACCAGTTGCTTAGCAACTGTTTAAAGTTCTGAATGCCTCAAAAGGTAATTATGACCCAGTTCCGAAGTTCTGACAGAGGCCCCCCACACTGTCACATGACTGCATTTCAGGCGCTCAGCATCCGGCTCACATTTACAGCCATTTGCAACATCCCACAGTTACAAGACTTCAATTTACAATGTTCTTGTTAAAAATGGCAATTTACTTCCAGGCTTTTTGGCAAAAACACCCCAGAGCGAAACAGTGGGTTCATTTAATGACGATTCCAAAAACAAAAATTCATTAAAAAAATTTATAATAAGTTTTTATTTTATTTTATAACTTACAAAAATTTAAATTTAAATTGAACAGTGTGTTGCTGGGTACAAATCATTTTAGGAAATAATCAACATATTTACAACAATTCATTACATTAGTATCAATTATAATAACAATAACCAGTCTTTGTTTAACTAATTTAACATACCTTCCTTATATCACTTATCCTTCCATATATTTCCGTGTTTCTAGCTCCTGTTTTTGTCAGCTAACCATTGATAAAATGTCCCAAGCCAAAAAATATTCAGTTTCTTTCTTTTCCTTAATTATAAGTGTTAGTTTATAATTTAAATAAAAAGTCATAAAATTTATGTCGGTCACATAATGATCTGTTTTACAATCAACATGACTTATCACTATAGTGGGCAGATTCTGTTATGATTTTAAGTTGAATCATGTACCTGTACATGTGGGAACATGTAACAACCACATGCTTGTAAGGAATATAAATCCTTCCATTACCCAGCATTCAGTTAGAACTGAGGATGCTTCTTGGATGAGAAGCAAAACATCTTCAAGGGAAAAAAAGGAAGTCCAGTTGCATTTTGAAAAGCATCTTTGGGACAATCATGACCTGGATGATTGAGAATCTCCATAGATATGTACCTGTACTGTTTTGATACACATTGAAAGCAATGCAGTCACGTTGGCAACACAGGGCTGGTAGTTACAGGCACTCTATGCAAATATCTTACAGTATTCTCTTGAAAACTCCTCTACTCCAATCTCTCAGCTTGGGAGGTGGGAGAGAGAGAGAAAAAAGCAAGGGTTTCAGTAGGCAATCTTGCCTTTGCCTGATAATTGTTTTCCTTCGTGGAGCAGAGAGTGTGGAGAGAAAGGAATTGCAAGAGAGAAATCTGTTTGCTTTTGTACACATCAAAAGCAATATGATTGCACAATATGAATACACTATATATTCACTCCTGATGCATATTAATATCAGAGTAAAAGTTTGGTCGCTTCCTTTACATGATATTCCCTTTTCCAAAGAATGTTCTATATATACAACATTCAGATAGTCAATCTTGGATGATAGTGAAGCTTGGCCTACTAGAGTGTGGAACTTGATCACAGTAAACTTCTGTAGTAGTTGCAAATATTTTTTTTAATTTTTTTGTAAAGAAAATGATTTTTGTCACTTCTTTCTATAACCCATTTCCATTTTTTTTAAATAAATAGTAGCATCCCATCTTTTTAAAAAAATCTTTTTCCAGACTTCTCCACTTAACTATTGCCCATGCTCTTTCTCTGCTTGGTATTGCTAAGGGAGGTTAATAGTTTCTGCAACAACAACAAAAAGAACAGCCTCCTTATAATGGAAAAAAAATAATTCTTGTCTTTATCATCTATCAGCATAACTAAAACCATGTATGATATTGGTATAATGACTGTTGGAGTGGATCTTGTTAAACTGAATTAACAGTCTTTTGAATGGGATAACGTATATATGCGATAATCGACTGACAAGGAAGAGGGGCACATAGGACAGCATGTACTTTGTTTCATCCGTGCTGACCTACAATGCTTGCCTTCGCAGATGGAACATGAGGATTTTGTAATGGAAGGGCATGGCAAGACTCCACCTCCTGGTGAAGAAAACAAACAGTGAGTCATGTTTATTTAAGAAGGGCCTTAATAGAATATGATACAAAGCACTTGTGAGTAAACGTGGATGAACTCTTAACTTCCTTTTTAAGGAATTCATTATTTAGTTATTTTAATGTTAAACTTAAACTGCTGGTATATGCAATTTTAAACATACTTACTTACTTACTTACTTACTAGAAAGTAAGTATCATTGAACATGATGGCTTAGTTCTGAGTGATTTGGAGCAAACCATTAAAAGGTATTTCGATGGATGGTGTACAGGTACTGCCAACAGCACTGAAAAGCTGCCATCTTTTTGCAAATAGAATTGCAGTAGTATACAAACTAAGTTCTCTCTATTAATGTTCTATATTTATCTCAGGTGCATTTGTTATGAAATATGAGTCTTAGCATTTCAGTCCTCAACAAATCCAAGTAAGTACTATTATATGCACCAGGAGCTGTAATTAAACTATAGTGTTATTCTGCAGCAGTATACTATGGTCTAATGAAAGTGCATAAAGATCATAGTGAATTACTTTTGATAATGCAGTTAAATGTAATTGTTATGGGATGTTTTTTTTTTCTTTTGACATATTCTGTAATCCAAATGATATTGATTTATTTAAGAGACTCCCAGTACTGTATCTTGAAACAACTGTGTTTTAAGGTAGTTCACAGCAATTCTTCAGTACTTTTATTATCATTATCTAGAAATTGTAAGACTTGACTGAATGATTTTCAGATCACTGTGAGCTGTGGTGACATTCTCTCCTCAGTAGGCTTTTGCTTACCTCTCACAATCCAAAATCCGCTTTCTTATATATTCCCTTTCCATCAATTATATTGGTCTTCTAGTTTCCCATAGGATATGGAGTTTTTTGTTAATGAAATTTATACCTTCTAGGCATCTTTACTACAAACTCTTTTTTTATCAACCCACACTTTTAGCACAGTATTTCATGTGGACTAATTCACTGAATTAAAAACTGTCGTGTTAGTATGTTAAAAATAATATTTGAATTACTGATAACATTATTGATGAAAGAATTATGCTACATTGTGACAAGATTATTATGTAGCATTAATACGAGTATGTAAAGTTATGCGTACAACTTTAATAATTGCCTGTATGTTTACTTCGATTGCTTTCTATTTGAAACAGAAAAATCATAAAAGTTCTTGCAGTATATTAAATATAAACTTAATTTGTTTGGCTTATGTAACAAGAATGCAAAACTCATAAAACCAAGATCTGAAAACCATTATTTGTACTTTAAGAACAAAATTATATTAAAAGAACTAATATATATATATATATATATATATATATATATATATATATATATATATATATATATATATATATATATATATATATATATATATATTACTTAATTCAGAATGCTTACTTACATTGCAGCCTCCTTACCTCAGGGTAGTGGACTTAAATGAGGTCACTCCCATTTTTTTCTTTGCAACAAACTTGCTAGAGTCTAGACAGAAGTGGTTAAAAGAGAATAGTAGTCATATAGAGACAAAGATGAGTGTGGAAGGCAAATTAAAAACTGGATAAGAATTGAAGCACTACAGAGGAGAAAAGATGATCGATAGAAAGAATTGCCCTTTAAATATTAAAGTAGCCTGATTGTAAGCTGAAAGAGGCAGAAATAAAATTAGATGGGGAAATATTAGAATATAATTTTTTATAGAATGAATAAAAATAATAGAAAGATTGGATGTTCACACGTTAGGCATTTTTATGTATGTTTAAATAATATAATGATTACTTAAATTTGATAAATGTGATAATTACTAACATTGTTAGTGTGAATTGGATTAATATGAATGATACCCAGAACTAACTCTGTCCACACACAATATGATGTATATTTAAAATAATAATAATAAATGTAATATAAAAGAGAGAGAGAATAGTAGTCCTAAGGCCGTGTTGGTGAACCTATGGCACGCATGCCACAGGTGGCAGATGGAGTCATATCTGCCAGCACGCGAGCCGTTGCCCTAGCTCAGCTCCAGCGTGCATATGCGTGCCGGCCAGCTGATTATCGGCTTGCGCGGAGGCTCTGGGAGGGCATTTTTGGTCTCCGGAGGGCCTGCGGGGGAAGGCATTTTTGCCCAAGAAAGCCTCTGGAGCCTGGGGAGGGTGAAAAACAGGCCTATCGGGCCCACTGGAAGTCAGAAAACGGCCCGTTTCCAGCCTCCAGAGGGCCTTCGGGGTAGCGCAGGAGGCCGTTTTCGCCCTCCCCAGGCTCTAGGGAAGCCTCTGGAGCCTGGGGAGGGCGAAAAATGGGCCCACCGGAAGTTGGGGGAGCAGGTCATGCGTGGAGGTGGGGCAGCACAGGGGGTCACATGTACATGCGCAGGGGTTGGGGGGCATTATGAGTGTGGGCGCACACGCGCTTTCTGCACCTGAGGGGAAAAAGGTTCGCCATCACTGTCCTAAGGTAATGGTCTGAATGGGGAAGATGAACCTTATTGTTTGATCAAAGACTTACATTGTAGACATTACAGAAAACTATTTCTCTGTTTTTCAGCCTAAAAGGTCTTCTATTGCAGCAATGATTTGTTTAGCATTATAAGATCATATCTCCTCCAATAATAATATAAATTATACTTTTTCTATACTTTCTACAAATTATTCTAATTACAAACAGAACAGACAATTTCTGGGTTTTCTTTTTCAATATAATAAGGCTTGTTTTAGAAGCTTCATTGCTTCAAAGCACATTCTGGAAACATGTATCTTGCAAACAATAATATCTGAAATTCCATCTCTCTTTGTGTTTTACAAAACTTTGTGTAAATATATATGCTACTGCTCATGCAAATAATCAATTTTTCCCCACTCACTAGTTAAGAAAAGTTGTCTGGATACTAGCACAACCTTTAATTCATGTCATTTCTGGCATATGCAGAAAATTTTACTGAAGACCATTCTGATTCTCAGTATTTATTTTGGGAAAATACTATTTTCTCCTCTTCTCCTTCTTCCAAAATTGCCTTCAGGTGAAGTGCAACTCCTGTTAACTGACATATCTATTCAATTTTTAAATGTAACTTACTAGGTTACTATTCCCCTTTTATTGTATACAGCTCAAGGCAGCGTACCTAATGTTCCTGTCTATTTTCCTCATAATGACAAACCCATAAAGTGGAAGTGATTTGCCATTAATTTCCTAAAATAATCTATCATCTAGACTTTCCAGATAGTTCACCTTCATATGCTAACCAGATCTGTTTCTGTTTAGGTTTCTAGATCAACCTTTCGGACCTCAGGGACCACCAAATTCATAATTTTAAATCCCGCGGACCACTAATGATCTGCCTAATGACCAGCTGAATGGGCATGGCTAGGTGGTCATGTGATGGTGGTCATGGTCAACTTGATGTCACTCACGTTGAGGGGCACCTTGCTGGCCTCTACTCGCCCCTCCCCTCCCAGCTCTTCCTCGCCTGCCCGCCCAGGCTCCTTAGTGCCCCAACAAGAAGCAGTTGTTGGAGCTCAGCAGCCACCATGAGAAAGAGTTGGCAAAACAGCTGGCTCAGTTCAAATCGGATCTGACCGAGAAGGAGGCTCAGCAGAAGCACCTCACTGAGGACTACGGGCATAGGCTTTCCAACCAGAGGGAAGACCTGCGGAAGTGCAAGGCCAGGTATCTGTGCCTGGAGGCTCAGCGGGCTGAGATAGTCAGCCAATTCCAGCCCATGATGCAGTCCCACTAGAACAAGGCCCTCTGGTTCTTCGCCACCAGCGGCATTTCCCTCCAACCTTTGCCCAAAGCCCCGTACCAGGAGGCTGAAGCAGACTCCATGTTGGAATTTCTGCCCCCCTCCGACCCGCACAAAAAGACCCCAAAGAGGGAGTCTCTCTGCAGCAGCACATATCCGGCCCAGGGACCGTAGTTTGAGGACCCCTGATTTAGTACAATATAAAAAATGCAAATAATTTTTCTGCGGACCACCAAAAATTTCTCACGGACCACCAATTGGTGACCACTGTTCTAAATCATTTAAGGTCAGTTGAATCCTACCACATGCTAATGCTGGCTTCTGTTAATTAAAAAGTGGTTGGAAGTTTTATTATGATTACATTATGCTTTCCTTGTTTTCTTTATCTACCAAATTCTGCCAAAAGATCCCAATTACCTGCTTTAACAGCAGAATTTGAGCCCCAGAAAATAAGCTACCCCATGTGGATCAATGAGTCCAACTTAATCCCTAGCCCAGTGCTTCTCAACCTTCCTAATGCCATGGCCCGCGGCCCGCCCCCATGCCCCCACTGCAACCCACCCTGCCGCCATGCCCGCTGCCGCGACCCCTGCCCTGCCGCCGCCATTTGGGTTCTTTTACCCTCTGCGCATGCCCAGAGGGTAAAAGAACCCAAATGGCGGGGTCTGGGCGAAGTCTCCCAACCCCTGTGAAAGGGTCGTTCGACCCCCAAAGGGGTCACGACCCCCAGGTTGAGAACAGCTGCCCTAGCCCTAGAGCAGAATTAGATTGATACAGTAGATGCTTCATTCTTCCTGTGAGAATGCTTGTAACATTAATCCTATTTATAGCTTTTTCTGTTTTTAATGACAAAAAAAATCAGTACCTTGCTGTGCAATGCAACCCCCTACTCCCCTTTTTAAAAAAAAACATCCTCTTCCCTTTAGGCTTTCTGAAAGTAAATCAGATAGAGATGGGTTCTTGTAGACGTGTCTACAAGGAGTCTATAGTGCCTCAGACTATTTGAAAGGGCAAAAATGTTGATTGTATAATTAGGGAGGCATAGACTTTCCTAAGACATCATCTTCCCCTTACTAAACATGATGATGTTGGCATTTCCCAAGTCAAAATATATGTGTCTGTCTTGTCTGTTTCTCCAGATGAAGGCTGTGTACTGAATATTTTTTTTATTAGAAGAAAAATGTATACACTAGAAACAGGAATGTACTTCTCCTCCATGGTTTGGAAGCAACAGGTATAGCCTTGAGGAAAATTTGTAAGTGATCACCGTAGAAATCAAACTTCGATCACACATAGGAATAATAACCTAGGGGTCCAGTTAAAGTTTTGTAAATCATTTAAGGAAATTAAGATTTTATCTTAGCTCGTTCTGCTAATTGACTTACATAACCTCAGCTTGCCAAAGGTCAGACATAGCTCTCAGTCCAAAAAAATGGCACACCCGTGGTTTACTTGAAAAAATAATTACGGTCAAATTCAAACATCCGTGTGAAATTGGCTGCATTGAATTGGATGAAGTAATGCAACTTGTCCTCTCTAGATATAGATTGTAAGAGTTACAAATAAGGCTAGAAGTCATCTCAGCTGAAAACTGAAGTGTCTGGCAACAATAATATCCCTAGGGATATTTTGTGACTCAATATGATATAATAAAAATTGAGAAAGGAGAGAAAAACCCAATTTTATGTTCACCTGTTAAAAATTAAGTATTCATTCCCTGTAGCTGCTAACCATTTACAATAGTAATACGTATAGTATATGAATTCCTTGCTGTTTTTCATCAGCTTTTTGGATAGGATGGTGAACTGGATTTTTAGTTCAGTCATTTAGATAGAGAATGAATGAGGATTGAATCACAAACAAATCTATAGAGTGGGAGAATGAGATAAGAAGAAAGGGAAAATACAGTAAAGCTACAGTAGCATGGAGTTGATGAGCTCCTTAGAGAGAAGTTTAAAGAAGCAAAGACAGTGTATCAAGCAGGATGTGGACATGTTAGAAGCCTGGTTAAATAAGAATGAAGAAGAACAATAGAGTATTGGTGTAAAAACTAGGTTGTACATATGTTTCCCTTGTATTTCTTCTGTTTACTATTGTTTTTCTGTTCTTTGTATAATGTTTTCAATTGATGGGATTAGCCCAATGGTGTATGTATCTCATGAGGCTTTTTAATATTTTTACTGCGTATGTTAAAAGGATTATACTGGTATTTTTCAAGCAAGTTTGATATTACTTCAATATCCAATTGTAGTAGTTTAATCTGACTGCAAAGCTGTTGTTTATCCTGATTAGCATTATTCAGACATCTATTTTTAGATGAACAAGCATAAATTGAAATAAATGTTTTATCTGCATTTGTAAGCCTCATTCATAGCTGCTGTCTTGTGGAAGCAAATGCTGGAAATACAATTTCTTTGGGTTTTGGCTAAGATGAATTATAGCATTTCATAACTGTGTTGCGATTCTAATAGTAAAATATATCTTTTCCTCCTAAAATGCAAGAGCACATGAGAGCAGTCTTTGATGATACATGGTGAAACAGTTTTAATTTTAAAGGTCTGCATACTTTACTGTTTACGCATAAGCAGCTAGCTTGGCCTAGACAGTTATATCTCAAGCCAAAATCCATGGAAACTGGTTCATAGCGAAGCATACTGTTTTCATATGCTGCCCACACCAACCAATAACCATTTATTTGCTTGCTTTCAGCTGCATTAAAACTTACTTTGTTTTTTTCCCTTTTTGGGGGGCAGGAGAGACCAAAGTGAGTCCATTCTTAAATTTATTTTTCTATTATAGTGTTTAGATTAGATTGCTCAAGCAGAATTGTGTTTATTTTGTTTTATGTAAGGTAAAAACCTATTTTTGAAAGTTTCTCTTGGTTTCTGAAGTTTGCATTTTGTGGAACAAGCATTGTCTGAGGGGGGATAGAGAGACATCTATGTAACTTGAGCATTAATATAAGCTACTATAACTGGTAATTGTAGGTGACAATATTCTTCCATTTGCATCTTTACCTATTGAAGAAATAGATTATGGCATTTATTATATGAATTTTACATATAAAATATGTTTTATAACCTGATCCTTGAGTTATATATATTTTATATTATTCTGATGCACATGGAAGATTAAAAATGCTCTTTAAAAAGCATAGTAAAAGGACTCTGGGTCTTTTGAGAATCCCTCTTGCTCTTTAGAAAAAATACAGAAATTAGTTTTCCTTCAAATGTGTGTTCATTATTATTGAGCACTTGCAATATTAGGTGTGATCTACATCAGTATTTTTCACAACTTTATGATGTGTGGATTTCAAACCTCAAAATTCTTTACCCTGTGCACTCACTGGGAAATTGAGTTATAATCCACACACTTTAAAGTTGATGACCTACACTATGGCTCCGGCTTCTACTCATTTACATTATCACTTTCCCAAACTGTAACTAAAAACAACTAAAGGAAGGAGATACAGGTAGTTTTTGACTTATGACCATCATTGGGACCATATTTTTGGTCACTAAGTGATGTGCAGTCATTAAGTGAATCATCACAGGCATTAAGCCAGTCACCATCTACAATTCAGTTGCCTCCATCGATTTTGCTTGTTGGAAGCCATATGGAAAGGCCACAAATCACAATCATGTAACCACAAGACACTGCAACAATTTTAAGTGTGAGCCAGCTGAAAGCACCAAAATTGCAATCAAGTGGCTGCAGGGGTAGTGCAATTGTCGTAACTTTGAGGACCGGTTGGTCATAAGTCACTTTTTGCACCATTTCAAATTCCAATTGTTATTGAATGATTGTTAGTTGATTGTTACCTGTTAATGATTGTAACCTGTATATTCACCTCCAAAGTCAGCTAGACCCCTTTGTATTATATTTCTGTGGGTATCTCTGTTGCCAACTGATGTGTGATTTATGGTAATTATTAAATTTTAGTCCAAACAAGACACTCCAGTCCTGAGAGTTGTGCCTTTAAAAGATTGCCTCTTTTCCTTCCCATCAAGTAGTATGGCACACTAGGCTAGTTCAGTACCAGGCAGGCAAAAGGACTCTTTCCTAATCCATTATATTTATTAAAGAATTCTAGGAAAGAGGAGTTAGAGATGATTAGTAACATGAAAGACAGAGTTTACTGAGTTGATTACTGTGCACCCATGAGGCAGATTTCCAATTCTGTGAAGTAGAGTGGGGGGGGGAATAAGTTTGCGTTGGAGTGTGAAGGAATACTGTAGAATAAGCATACTACAAAATACATTTTTTTATTTATTTTTATTTATTTAGTGACATTTATATACCGCCTCACAGTGCAAGCACTCTCTAAGCGGTTTACACCAGTAAGCAATGTGTATTTATATTGCCCCCAACAATCTGGGTCCTCATTTTACCTACCTCGGAAGGATGGAAGGCTGAGTCAACCTTGAGCCGGTGAGATTTGAATCGCTGACCTGCGGATCAGTGTCAGCTTAAAGTGGCCTGCAGTACTGCCTCTAACCGCTGCACCACCTCGTCTCTTTGTTTCAAACCAGTTTCAAACCTTATGTTTCAAACCAGTGATCAGCTTCCAGAAATAGCAACTATTTGTAAGCATATGAAATGCGCAGTATTGCTGAATGAATGAGAAGAGAATTTTGAAACATAAAAACTATAGTAGCATTCCATACAGACACACCCAACAAAAAAGACCAACAAATAGGCATGAGCATTTCCAATATTAGCTACTATTTCTGTTGACTGAATATGGTTATTGTATGTTAAATTTTATTGAGTATAATTGCAAATTTAGAACAAAAATATATCCTGTAAGAATTGGTATTTCAAATATATTTATCCTTCCTCCACATTGTTACTGTACAGAATTTATGCAGCTGTTTCTGGTAGGTTCTCCCCTCCCCCTTTATAAAATGTCTTGCTAAAGCAGTGGTCCCCAACCTTTTTGTGATCGAGTACCATTTGGAGGTCCCGTACAATCGCCGCGTACCACCTGGTTCCAGAGAAACTAAATTTGATCAGATATCACTTTATTTCCATAGAGTTCAGAACAGTCACCGTTCCTTTTTTGACCCCGCGCATCCAGCAACTGGATTCTCGGGCCGCTAGGACCAGGTGGGTGGCGTAAATGTGAAGTAAAAAATAACTAACTAAAAATTGTTCATGACCCCGAAAGTGTTCGCGTACCACCTGGAAGGCCCTCGCGTACCACTAGTGGTACACGTACCACAGGTTGGGAACCACTGTGCTAAAGGAACACATTAGGGACAGATCTTCATAGAGAACATCCATGTGGTTGCTAATAGTTGATAACAACTTGATGGCACATAATCAAAATCAATAAAATGTCTTGTAGTTGAATGGATGCTTTTAACAGTGGCTGGCCTATATTGCACCTCCTGATAGATCAAGGTCTTGTACAGGTAGTCTATTGACTTACAACAGTTCATTTAGTGACTGTTCAAAGTTACAACAGCACTGAAAAAGTGACTTATGACCGGTTTTCACATTTACGATCGTTGCAGCATCTCTGTGGTCACATGATCAAAATTCAAATGCTTGGCAAGTGGTTCATGTTTATGATGATTGCAGTGTCCTGGGGTCATGTGATCAACTTTCGCAAACCTTTTGACCAGCAAAGTCCATGGGGAATCCAGATTCACTTAACAACCATATTACTAACTTAAGAAATGCAATGGTTCACTTAACAACTGGCAAGAAAAGTTGTAAAATGGGACAAACTCACTTAACAAATGTTTCACTTAGCAACATAAATTTTGGGCTCAACTGTGGTCATAACATGAGGACTACCTGTATCTAGATTTTGAGACACGTTAGTAGATAGGCATGTTTTAAGGGAACTTTCAAAATTTTCATTTACAAATTTTCTTGTAACTCATGATTTCTTATTTCCTTAATTAAGGGGCACTTGTGATAACTATAAATATAGACACAAGTACTTTGAAAATTAGCTGTAAATGTGAAGTAATTTGAGGGGGGGGAGAGGAAAGAAAAGGAGTGGGTTAATCTGACTGGTCAGTAAGTCTTTTCCAAAGTGGGATTTACTGTAGGAAGATGAGAGTATTCTACTGGCTTGGAACATTGAGTGTGAAGGGAGCTAAACAGTTAATTTGGTTAAATAAATTATTAGGCTATGCTAGTAATGTTTCATCCTGTTTTTATGTATTCAACATGGATTGTGTAATTTCTATAATATTGCATGCTTTATTTTCAAATAGTTATAAGCTATTGTGACTATTACAGAAGTGATAGAGTATTACAGAATATATCTTATTTACTTCTTACAGAAAATAAATTATGTTCACTTAATCAGGAATTAATGTTTTAAGTATTTCTGTTAAGGAGTTTGTAATTCTAAATTTGCAAATGTGCACTGCTTTTTAATCTAAATCAGTAGCAAGGTATGTTGAAATTGCTTTTCCTTTTAATAGACAGGATGAGTAAGAATATGGTTTGCAACACTAACAAGCTGTAACTTTTAAGCATATAGAGATTAACATTTTGGCATTAAATGACAGGTAAATATTATTGTGCCTTGCCAGACATTTCTTATTTACCTAGATAGCTATAGCCTGTATTTTCCATCCATTTAAATTAAAAAAATAAAAATAGAAAAGTGTGAGTTGATTATTAATTGTAAGATTAAAATAAAAGGTTCGATTTGAGAGAAAATAATTTCAGCCTGTTGCCAATCTTTATTAAAGCGTGGCGCTTTGTAGGGTATATTGCTGTGAAGTAGTAGAAAACGAATCGTACTAGTTGCACTTTGCACAAAGGAACGAAAGAAAAGTAAACTGCGTTCTCTTTAAGATTATAATTTTCCTACCCTCTTCCTGATTGACAATATACACTGGTCACATGATTCGTCTCTATTTGAAGGTCACAAAAAGCTGCTTCTTTACGGGGGGGGGGGGCGGGCGAAGTGTGCGCGCAATTGCGCGCCTCTGTTTGTACGCGCGCGCGGCGGCGCGCGATCGCGATTGTGATCGAGTGAGCGAGTTCAACCCAAAATGGCCGACGGAGCTTGTGCTGGCTTTTGAACGTTTCAATTTGAGAAAATAGAAATATAACAGAATCTTTTTCAGATCTCGTCACTTCCATTTTTACCCCTGTATGCCTCAACTTGCTGGATTTAAGCACTGTTGCACTTTATGAGGTCAGTATATGATTTTTGTGCAGATTAGCGTGACTGCTTCATTTGATTTTGCAGCACGATGTTTGCCTCGCATAAGTGGTTTGATCTTGTTCAAATGCAGTTGCCAGATCTTTGAGAAGATGGCTAAAAGGTATACGTGGCAAATTTTTGAAAGGTGAAATGACTTAAAAGCCTTTTGAGTATAATTAGCTGAATGTGTTTGGCTATATTAGATCTTTCTAAAGAATCTCATCTAAGACTTTTATCTTTTTCTTTACCTGCAAACATTCGTGTCTTTTGAGGCTTTTAACTCTGGTGCAAAAATTAGCATAAATTAAATGTGCTTATATTCTTTCTTGCTGTTACGATTGGCCAAGGAAGGGTGAGGTGCATGTTCTTATAATGCTTTATATTCACAGAAATAAAATAATGCAGCATTGCAGCTTTTATGACGGATTTGAAGTAATTAATGAAACAGCTTGTGGGTTTTTCTGGAAGAAGCTTATGTTTCAGAATCTATCAGGCAAAGCGTACCTAAATATCTCTTGTGTCAGTGTGTCTCCTCACCCCAAAAACATAATTATTTTACTTCTCTTACGTTTTGGATTGCAGTGGGAAGCAAATGCTTGTTCCCTATAAACATGACAGAGTTCAGAGGAAACAACTGTCTTGTTACTGTAGTTGGTCTCTTCTAGGAAAGGTTAAGTTTAAAAGTATCAAGGTGAAATACTAATGCAATTTAGACTATTTTAAGAAAATATTTTAGTCAATGTTATTGCAAATGAAATTTATGTGGGAAGAAAAATGAGGCTTTCCCCCTCCAAACAGGTGTTTTTCTTTAAAAATGAAGCCTCATGTCTATATCTCTTATCAAAAGGATCAGAACAGCAGGCACTCTAACATTTACTTTCTATGAAGGAAGCCCTTTCTTTTGCATTGAGAGAGTGATATAATGTATCTCTGAGTAGAATTGAATAGAGCAATGTAAATTTTGATTGTCATACATTTCTCCCATTTTTCTGAAGGGCCTTGTATTTAATTTGTATTGTGATATTGTAAGATATAGGTGGGGCTAATTATAATGATTTTACTGCAATTATCAGATATTGCTTGAACTCTCACATTTTATACTAGCTCATGCAATGATATTAAATATCTATTTCTTATGTCACAAAACAATGATCTTATTAAATGTTGAGCTTATTCCATAATTGCTCGTATGTATGTTGAGTTAGGTTGTATTGTCTTGAGAAAATAAAATCTGGTTTTGAGTCTACTATGTTGAGAAGTGCTCTACATTATATTGAACATGGATTTATTCTTTGAGGTTGATATATTCTAATGTGCTGACATGCACATGTATGAGTGGTTTACTCGACAAATAACCTTCGTTTGGTTTTGAGGGTTACCATATTAAGTATGAAATTGCAGTTTGTGTGCTGCTAGTATATGCCATTACAATTCTTTATCATTAACTCTGGTGATGAAAATGGAATAAACCATTTGAAAAACAATGTATGGAAGCTGAACAAAGATAGAGTACTTTTTGAGCGAAACAATTTAATTGTGTCATTTGTTTGGGAGAGATGCAAAAAAACTGATCTGAGCAGTTAAGAATTTAAAAATGATGTTGTCCTTATATAATGGTAACTTAAAACCATTTTGGTAACCATGCATTTTGGTTAGTTTAATATTTAAAAATGTCTTACTGCTAAGCAGAGCCTTTATACATTTTATAGGTATAATCCAGAATAATTGGTAAAGCAGCGACATTGCTGCAGAATGGTGTCAAAATACCTGGGACAGTTTGTCTGCGATTGAAAACTACGGCTTCAATACTGTGAATATCTAGATGCTCAATGAATCTTTTCCAAATTGAAACATGTATTTCTCAGAAAATGTATAGCAAGATCTTTTAAATATAGGTCAACAGTAATAAGACAGAAACAAATATGCATAATACTTAATTATAATTAAATAAAAACATTCCTAATGAGTGTGTTTTAAAAAGTGCATAGAATAAAAAAGATTGGTGTCTGCTCTAGGGTCCTGATTATCAGTCATTGGGGTCCTCAGAGCTTATAATAGAAAATAAAAGCAATAGTGCTTCTGTAATATTGCTCTACCATAATTAGTTTTCTGTGGCATAGTATCTTTGAACATTGAGGTTCCATTTAATCACTATGGGCAAACACAACAATTGTGGCTTCTTTCAAATTTCCTAAAGCCTTCTAACCAAGAGTTTTTCTTGCTTTTTGCTCCCTTTGCCCCAGTTATCCTTTTAAATTGGAAAAAAAAGCCACTCAAATTATTTAGCCTTTCACTCTTTGATCAATTTAGTGATCCTTCTCTAGACTCTCTTTGTATTTATTTATTTATTTATTTATTTATTTATTTAGCAATTCTTATATACGATCATAAAACTATTTTTAAAAATAGGAAAAAAACCAACAAACACCATTCATACCAAGGGGGAGATTGAGATGTTCAATGGTCTCTCACCCTGCCTGCAGGAAGAGCCATGTCTTAATGGCTTTCCGGAAGGCCAGTAAGGTGGGAATAGTTCTGATCTCTGTGGGTAGTTGGTTCCAGAGAGCCGGAGCCCCCACAGAGAAGGCTCTCCCCCTTTCAACTTGCCATATTTGTTCAATAAATCTACTGCTATGCAAAAGTGTTACTTCCTAGATTCTAGCATTTGTGATGACTTGATACCTGGGTTTAGCAGAATATCTAAACCCTGGATGTGTGATTTAGTATCATTTCATCAATGATTGCATTTCATTTATGTTAATTATTGATAACCCTCCATTTCAAACATACAATTTTCTCTTTTATAATTCCCTGTTTTCAACATGGAAAAGTATCTGATGGTAGATAGTAATACTTTCTGAGCAAGATGTGCTGTAAATCAGCAAAAATATTTAAGAACTAGTGTAGACAAACTATCTAGATTCCCTTTTGTTTCATATTGTGTTAAAATATTGTGGTTTGAGTACATCATTTCTTTTTCATGCATAGAAAATTCAAATTCCAATAAAACTAAGAACCTGTTCATATTTAAAGGGGAATTGAATTTCTACAAAACCCAAAAACATTTCATTCTGGAATGTGAAAGAGCACATCAACAATATTTCATGTTAAGTAAGAATGCTGGTTATCTGAGTCAGTTTCAATCTGGCGAGATCAGAGATTTGGACTACAGTATCACTTGTAGATGGATTACAAACAGTCATGGATATTTTTCATATAGATTAAAACGATTGACTCATGAACACATCCATGCAGTTTTATTGGCAACAGTGTGGAAATAATTATCCTAGTTATAGCCCTAGTATTCCCCAGGTTTCTCCCACTCAAGCCTAGCCAAGTCCAATTTAAGTAAATTCCGTTTCCAAGGCCTGTCAAATAGAGTACAGAGGCAGTGAGCTAGGGCAGGGGTAGGCAAAGTTGGCTTTTCTATGACTCATAGACTTCAACTCCCAGAATTCCTGAGCTAGCATGATTGGCTCAGAAAGTCTGGGAGTTGAAGTCCATGAGTCATAGAAGAGCCAACTTTGCCTACCCCTGAGCTAGGGTATCTGAATCAGTATTTAATTCAGACAAGATAAAAGTACTTTGAGGAAACTTTGCTTAAATGGATCAAGAGATTTGACAGATACTAGTTGGTATGCCACTGCCCATGAAGAATCAAGCCCAGTTTGTAAATTCTTCTTGATTCCTTACTATTGAAGTTGAGATGGTAGCAGTAGCCACAAGTGCCTTTTTATTCAATGTTATTTGTACATCAGTGGTAGCTTTATATAAAAAAGATGTTTAGCTTTATCTGCTAGAATCCAGTCTTGTCTACTATATAATGTGTTTCTGTGTAGAGTTACTTTTGAAAGTATTTCAGAACTGAAATTTCCTTCTGAAATCAGGTAATTTTAAATACAAATTGATGCAATTTTAAAAGTGCAATTATTCTACCCCAGCAATAGCTAGCATATCAAAATGGTATTTAATTTTACCAGGTTCATTTCATAGAAAGGAGATATGGGACATTATAATATATTCTAAATGTGGTTTCATAATACAAACCATTAACTTACGGTAGTTTTCCAGAATTTTAGAAACTTTGTTGCCTTAGCAGACCGTACAATACTTCTTAATGTTGTGTATCTTGATAGTATGAGCATTTTCGAATTATTGCATGCATTTTGTTGACATTTAAAATTGTACGTACTATACTTTTACATGGGGGGTGGGTTCTACAGCATTAGGGAGATCACTGTTAAAGTAGAGCTCATGTTTTTTGCAAATATTTTGCCTTTATCCCAACGAGGCTTCCTCAGCACAATGGTTCCAAAGTAGGCATTCATCATACACATAAAATCTATGCAGTGTTACTCAATCTCAGTGTTAAAATATATGAACTTCAATTTTCAGAATTCTCCAGCCAGCATACCGGCTGGGGAATTCTCAGAATTGAAGCTCACACAACGCTGCTGAGGTTGAGTATGTGGCAGTTGAATTCTGTGCAAATTGATTGATTGGTTTAATTTAGATAATTTATAGGCCACCCAACTCACTTTAACTCCATGGTTGGTTGGTGATTGGATGCATCTTGAGAATATCGATTCACAGGTGGGAATGGAGTTAGTGCTATTCTGATTGGTTCTCTGCATTATGTATGGTTTGAATCACGAGCTTGACTCAAGTCTGTTAATTGTTTTTTTGTTAGTGCTTTGCTTCAAGGAATTCTCTGAATGTTCTACTATTTCTTTATTTTCCCAGTCAATATATGGTTTATTCTGAGGGAGTGATGGATGTTAGGTACTTCTGGTTTTGGTTCTATGTTGGACATCTGATCTTTGATTTTGTGGAATTTATCCTCTCCTTTTTTACTACAGTTTTTTTTCTCTAAATCGTTAAGTGAACATGTGACTAAGAGAAAGGAGCCTTGAAAGTCACTGGTTACCAAACTCTTTTGGATACAGTTCTCTTGTATGACTCTGCCAGTGTTGGTTTCACTCCAGCCAATGTAGTCAGACATACAAAATTTGGTTATAATTAGAAATATCGTAAATGATTTTTGATGGTCTCTAAACAAGGTAGCTGCTAAACAAGAAGTAGAAAACTTGAGTATTTTTCTAGTTTACACATGATTCTTTGTAGAGTTTCAGGGAAGCGAGGACCATAGTGATGCCTAGTGGCTGCAGTGATTTTTCAGTTTTTAATTTTGTTTCCCAGTGCATTTAAAACTTTCCATGATTATTTATTGGTATTACTGAATGTCAGTTGTCAGGATGAAAGAATATTAATATTAAAGGCTGGGATTACCAGTTTCTTTTTGATTCATCTAAAGGAAAATAAACCAAAGTTAGATACATGGGAAACTTGTTTAACCTTTACCATGAAACAGAAAATTATGTTTAGAAGTTTTCTTCTTATGTTTCTAAAGTATAACATTCATAGAACATGCATAGAACATCATAATACAGTAAACTTTATTGGAGAAGCAACATTATTTATGTCCACTTATATTCATTCACAATTTTAATAATTGATTTTGATATCCCTATGCAAATCCTTTTGCCACTAATTAAATATATTAGCTTGTTTCTTAGGCGCAAATTTTTGTATGAGGTTCACCCAGGAAATATGCCCGTTTTAAGATTAAGGTAGTCAATCGGTGAAAAATGAAAGCTCGGAATGTGCTTAGTTTGGAAAGCAGAATAATGCTAAAAAGAACAAAAGTATTTTTCAGTATGTTTAAAATAAAGGGGGAAAACTCCAGTATCCCAGCTGCACAGCAAATGAGTAACAATTAAAGACAGGACTTCTAGTTTGATAGACTTTTCTAAGAAGATGTATATAGCAATAACACTTAGACTTATATACCGCTTCATAGTGCTTTACAGCCCTCTCTAAGCGGTTTACAGAGTTCAGCATATTGCCCCCAACAATCTGTGTCCTCATTTTACCCACGTCAGAAAGATGGAAGGCTGAGTCAACCTTGAGCCTAGTGAGATTTGAACAGCTGAACTGCTGAGCTAGCAATCAGCTGAAGGTCGCAGTGCTGCTTTTAACCACTGCGCCACCTCGGCTCCTGAGGTATATACCTCAGAGCCGTTGAATGCTAAGATTTCAGTTCAAATTTCATAGTATCTGGTCCTCAGTAAGTACTCCTTAGTTGTCTGAATAAGACAAGCAGAAACTATCGGAGAAAGCTAGCTGCTTATACATCCAGGCCCTATGTTATATAGAGCTTTATAGGTAGTGCCCAGCACCTCTCTTTATTAGCCAAGTCAGGCAGAGGTCCAGTGCACAAGTGGTAGAACTGAGAAGGCTTGAAATATGAACCAAAGTTTCTCTATAAATTTGTGCTATCTATTCATTTTAGTGGCCTCTGCCTCTTTGATCTCCCATATACTATACCTTTGGGGGTTTTCATTAAAAATGTCTGTGCAGTAACGTTTTCTGCTTCCTTTTATTATTTTTGCCTTGTTCAAATTGATTTAGTTGTGCCTTTTGTAACACCTTGTATGCTGATCCATTTTAAGCTCATTTCCTTATTACTGTATATACTTGGGTATACTGATAGAAGAGAATATTTGTATCTCAGGAATGAACTCTGCTCTCTGAGCCTGGTTGTTTTCTTGCAGACGTTTCATTACCAAACTAGGTAATACCATCAGTGTTAGTAGGCAGTGTCATTTGCTCTCATTTTATATTGAAATGGCTTGCCTGTCAGTGTTGGTGAAAGTGGTTTTGGTTGTTCCTTGATTAGGCCATTGTTTACTATTGACTTGTTTGGCAGTTCTTTGATTGGATTATTGTTTTCTCCTTGATTATTTGTCTAAATCTTGGTATTAATCTCTGCTCATCTAGGTGCTGATTGAAGAGAACTTTTTGATGAAGTTGTATGGCTATCCATTTTGTTAGAAAATGTTATATAGCTGACGTGCTTCCTTTTTCTAATGCTTGAGGTTGCTATGGTACCTTTGTGCTTGTCTAAATAGTCTGTAGAGCTTCTCAGTCATCCAGGTCATGGTTGTCCCAAAGATGCTTTTTCAGGAAGCAACTGGACTTTCTTGTTTTTTCTTTTGAAGACATTTCCATTGTCATCCAAGAAGCTTCTTCAGCTCTGACAGGATAGTGGGGAATGGAAGAATTTATATTCCTTGCAGACAGCTTGTAATTAGCATCTTTTTAGAGGGTCATTGAAGCACTTGGAGGTTTATCTCTGTCCTCAGAGTCACCTGAGTAGTGTTCCTGGTTCCTGTGGTCTGCAGTTTTTCCTCTGGAAATCCATTCCTACTCCCACAGCATTCGAAAGGTGTTCATCCCAAATTGTATAGCTAAAAGTCTGTATAGTGTTCAGTTTGCCAATAGTGTTCTTACACAGCTTCTCTTGTGGGAAGTTGGGTTGTTAGTTTGATGGAGCACCTGGTTGATGTGGGTGGTTTTATGGTAGATTTTGTTTTTAATTTGCCATCCCTACTTCTGCTGATAAGGATATCCAGGAAGAGTAGCATGTTATTGTTTTCTTTTCCCATAGTGAATTTTATTTCTTTGAAGATGTTGATGGTTCTCTAGTTG
Organism: Diadophis punctatus similis; assembly: GCA_023053685.1. NCBI lineage: Eukaryota > Metazoa > Chordata > Lepidosauria > Squamata > Dipsadidae > Diadophis > Diadophis punctatus. The sequence goes on from JALIGW010000004.1 coordinate 29,790,387, forward strand.
GTCCTTTATTATGACAAAAAAGCAACTTCATCAAAATGTGGCTGACCAACCATTCAACCCTATCTATATAACACAATCAACACAAGCTGTGAAAAGGATAACATTGCCATAACATCAAAAACATCTCAGAAACCACCAACAGATTATTATAATTATATGGCGTAACTGTAACACAGAAACCAACTAAAACCCTCCAAAACATCCTAAGTAAATCACAAGACCTAGCAACTCCAGTAGTAAAAAAAAAAAACTATTGTCTATCTGTCAGGTCAATCCACCATCATCTCACTTTAAAAAAGTTAACAGGTAACCCTAAGTACAGAACTAGTCTTGTTATTGTATTTAACATTCATAATGTCCATAAACAGCTTTTAATCTCATATGAATTTAAACTAATCCATTGTCTCTAATCAATGCAGTTAATTAAGCAATCACTGCCACTTCATTCAATGTTAACATCCATTCTTCAACAGTTGGCATTCTTTTTTCTTTCCAATACTTGGCATAAGCAATCCTTACAGCAGTCGCTGTATAAAGAAATAAGGTCCCAAACCATTTCTATCAATTTGTTTATAATACCTAGGAGAAAGGATTCAGGTTTCATTGGTATTTGTATTTTCAGTATTTTCTGCATTATCATTATATTTATCCAATATAAGTATCCAATATGATACGAGTCAAATACCATTGATACATCATTTTATTAAAAAAATCTTTCAAATAGTAATTCAAAATAAATTTTAAACATTCCATACATTCTCCCATTGATGTAACAATATATTATAACCAAAGTTTAACATTGCAGAGTTTCTTTTGTCCGCGATAGATGTTTTCACATTTTAAATTGATAATCTTTTAATAGCATAAAAAAACTGAAAACCTGTTTTGAGTCTTTGTGGACATTTGATGGTTACCCTTTATCATGAATCAACACACTTTCTATGGAATTGCTAGCCTTATGCCTGGTGGCTTTCTTTTATAAATGTGCAGAATTTTGTAAAGAGAGAGTACCTAAACTATATATAGGGAAGTCTGCCATGTACAGATTACAGAATAGCTAGTTAATTGGTAGAAACCCATAGAAAATTGGTTGCCTGCAATCTAATGACTGGAATTGCCCAAGTGTTAATTCTCTTGATGATATTTCTTCCACTGAGTTTGGACTTTTAAGATCTTCGCTCTCTTGTATTTACTTCTAACCCTTTTCTTTACTTCATTGTGCTTGATATTGTTAGCTTGAAGGATGCCCAAGTATTTATAGTTACCATCTTCATCCAGACTCTTGATATTATTTCTGTAGGGCATCTTGATTCCTTCAGTTTTCATTATTTTCCTGGTTTGATGATGAGCATGGCACATTTGTCCTGTCTGAACATCATTGTAATAATATCTTTTGTATAGATGTATATACGGACTTGTCGATCAGAAAGATTGGCGGTTTGAATCCCTAGCGCCGCGTAACGGAGTGAGCTCCCATTACTTGCCCCAGCTTCTGCTAACCTAGCAGTTCGAAAGCATGTAAAAATGCAAGTAGAAAAATAGGGACCACCTTGGTGGGAAGGTAACAGCGTTCCATGCGCCTTCGGTATTTAGTCATGCCGGCCACATGACCATGGAATCTTCATCAGATAGCGCTGGCTCTTCGGCTTAGAAACGGAGATGAGCACCACCCCTAGAGTCGGGAACGACTAGCACGTATATGCGAGGGGAACCTTTACCTTTATATAAAGACAGTGTTGAGCAGCTATTCTATTTCAGATGTTATTTTTTTTGTACCACTTCAAATCATCCAAGTAAAAGAGATGGAATATCCTGGCAGATGTTTTTGATGTTTGATAGCCATGGACTAGTTATTTAGTACAGGGGGATCAGTGCAATAACAAATAGTAGTGGTGATAGTGAGTCTCCTTGAAAGATTTCTGTCTTGATATTAACTTCTCCCAATCTATCCTCATTGACCAGCAACTGGATCCATTGTGCCATTGATCTTTACACAAAGCTTCCGATGTTTATACTGACTCCTGTTAGTTCCAGGCACTTGATTATCCATTTATGTGGCAGGGATTGAATGCCTTCTTATAATCAATCCATGTTGCATTCAAGTTAGTCTTTCTTTTCTTGCAGTTTTTTTAGAAACATCTTCTTAGTTAGGACTTGATGTGTTGTTCTTCTACTGTTTGGGCTGTTTCCACTTAAGAGGAAAGACCTTGTTTTCAACTTGATGCTTTTGGAGTGCATCAGCTACTGCACCAGTTAGCAATTTGAAAGTTGTTGGTAAGCAGGTAATTGATCTGTAGTTGCTTGGTGTTGCCCCTTTTTCTGGATCTTTCATTATCAGGTAAATTTTGCCAAATGTTAGCCACTCTTCAGTTTCATTTCCTTGCAATATGTTGTTAAGCTGCTTCGCAATGAGTGGGTGTAGACCAGTTGAATGTTTCAACCAAATAATATGCAGTTCATGTTCATTTAGTGTTGACCAATTCTTGATCTTCCTTGTTTTTTCTTCACCATTTCTGCTGCTAGTGCGAGTTCTTTCATTTCGGCTTCTTTTTTCTTCTTATCAAACTCCTTTAACCAAGCTTCATACTTGTTGTATTTCTTTGGGTTATCTCATATGTGCACCTTGAACTGCATTGTTTCTTCCTTGTTGGGTGTTGACTGATTCACTTCAGTCTCTCCATTGATGGATTGGTAGAAACGTTTCTGATTGGATTAAAATTGGAGATTCTGCCTATAATTTGTAATTCAAATTTCATATCTGCTGATCTTGGCTATAGCTGTTATTTATTGTTCTATTATTTCCAGTGAGTGCTTGCTTGATCTTCCTTGTTTCTAAGTGGTATTTCTTGATTTAGATATTCTTTGGTCATCTTGTTTTACAGCTTCTTTTCTTTAATCTGTTCTAGCTTGCTTGCATCAGATCTTAGCTTACTGATCTTACTTTCCTTTTTTTTTCCTTTTTGATTTTGCATCCCAGGTATTCAGTTGTGTCCCAGGTCTGCAGCTGTGTTGTACATTAGTTGGTTAGTTCTTGCAGTGAGCTTATATTTGATATGGCAGTATTAATATCTTTTAACCCTTGTGCTAGCTGTTTCTTTGGAACAAGCTTCAATGTGGGCAATTTTATTCAGTTTTTGTGCTGTTCTAGATGCTCAGTTACATTGTTTCAATTCTTTTACTTTAAGTAAAGGGCTTTGTTCTTTCTGAGGCAGAGGAGAGGGTATCTGGTTTCAGAATGAAAACAGTTCAATAGCTGTACTGACCTCCTTTACTGCCAACTCCTCCTGGTTTGCCTCTACAATCTGATTTACTTCTGGCAAGGCTTTGGTTTCTTTGCCCTAGGTAGACTTTTGCGATTCTTCCAGTTCGGCTTCTGTGAATACTTTATTTTGTATTATAAATCTGCATTGATCTGCTAGTCTCCTTTCTGTTTTTTCTGATTCTAGATGATGTTCTTTCCAGAACTAGTTCATTCATTTCAAATGTCCTCTTCTTGTTGGACCTGATCTGTAATAACAGATCATTATTTCTTTGTTTTCAGTCTTTGTATATTTGTGACAGATAATTTTCTTCCAGTATTTCTGCAGCTGCTGGCCCTGGTTGCTCAGCCAACAGCCCCTGTGGCTCACTTTTCACCAGATATCCCAGAACTCCAACCCTTAAGCACAGTCCTTGTTGACCTGAGAGACGACAAATCCAGTATGTTCTGTAAATTACATTTCACCATACTTTTTATGGGAAAGACACACTGCCTGACTCTTCTGAGACTATCCAGTATGGTCGAATCTCTGGTATAGCTCTCATCATCCTCAAGGCAGTGCCTCACCGGGGGAGGGGGGTTATGATGATAATGACTAAATGTATTTGCTGCACATCTTGCAATTTATGCAAGTCTGGTAATGTCCTTACTGAGATTTTCTCTCTCTCACTGATGCTATAGTTAAGCTTCTCCATCTCCTTTCAGCAATAATATCAAATTCATTTCTATATATTCTATCATGTATGGAGACATGGCTTTAGTTGTTTGAAGTCTGTTAGCTATGAGGAAATCATTGGAATAACTTATTAATTTGATAAGTCAATCTCCTGTTTTGTTTTAGTTTCCTAAGTCATCCAACTACATGTTCCTCTTTCATGTTTCCAACGTTTGTTTTCTTTCTCCAGTCACATTTGGCTTAATGTTCTGTCAATTTCAGATTGAACTTGATCATAACACTTACTAGCCTTCTCTTCTGCTTTCTGTTGATTGATCATCATATTGAGCCCAGGTGGCACAGTGGTTAGAATGCAGTACTGCAGGCTACTTCTGCTGACTGCCCGCTGCCAGCAGTTTGACAGTTCGATTCTCACCAGCTGAAGATTGATTCAGCTTTCCATCCTTCTGTGGTTGTTAAAATGAGGACCCAGATTGTTGGGGGCAACACGCTAACTCTGTAAACCACTTAGAGAGGGCTGTAAAGCACTGTGGAGCAGTATATAAGTCTACATGCTATTGCTATTGCTATATTAAAGGTTGTCCACAAAATTTAATCACTATTATTCATTGATTGCATTGTAGCCAAGTACTGTTCTTGCTATAGCTTTCATAACTATGAAAGCAGCATCATTCCTTGTTTGTTTTTCATGTCCTGAGTGTGATTGTCTATCTGAAAATGTCCACTCCTAGACTAACCCAGTTTACTTGTGACAAAGATGTCAATTTTTGATCATTTCATTTCCTCTTTCAGAAGGTTGAGATTGACCTAATTCCTAATCATTTAAGTGTTTTCAGACAATTGAATTTTCTGAATATTCACCTGATAAAACAATTTTTGAAATCAGTTTTATCACCTTGAATAATTTGGTATCCTGCAAACTTTACCAATTCACCCAAAAATCAAGACCATTATTGCTAAATTAAGAGTCGTTGATGAGCAACTTAGTCAAGAGATTAGAATTTGAAAAGGTCACCCCCATCCATGAGTTCTAAAAATACTAAAAAGGTGTTGAGGCAGGATCTTTGCAGAATTCATGCTGATTTTTTTCAGCAATGTTGTTTCTAGGTATCAAAAGTTTTTTTTCTTCAATTGCCATTTTTACCATTTGTCTGGAAAGACATTAAGTTGAATGATTAATAACTTGACCTTTACTAGATTTCTGTTTTAAAAAATGGTATTCACATTTGGTATCTTCCAAGCTTTTGACACTGACCTTGATTTTAGTGATTTTTTTTTCCTACTAGATCTACAATTTCATGTTTAATTTATTTAGGAATTCTTGGATGGGTGTCATTAGACCCAAATATTTATTACAAGTGTAGTTTTCCAAGATGTCTTAAAATATGGTATTACCTCAGTTTGCTTTAATTGTTCAAATTTCCTTAAGAAAATCAATATGGCTTCAGGTATCTGTATGTTCTATAGTAAAGATAGATGCAAACAATTACTGTAGCCCATTTTCTTTGCAATCCCCATATCCTCACTCAAATATACCTTTCATTCAGAAAACCAATCATGGAAGCAGCTTCTCTACAGTATTAAATGAAATATAAGTCTGTCCCTTCACTGGTTGGTTTTCTCATTTAAATATGTTTAGAATTGTTCCTATTCTTCCCTGTCCCCTCTTTTTTGTCATGTGTTTATTCTATTTTGTAATTTTTATTTTATACCTTATACTTTCTGCTAGAGTTTGTATTACTTTATATTCTCCTTGTTAGTGCAGACTTTCTGTTTCCTGAAAGAGCTTCTTTCTCTTTTACAACTTTATGGACACTGCTAAAAAACATATGACTTCTTCCTATCCATTGAAGCACGCATAGTGAAAGAAATCTAGAGAAAGACATTACTATTTATTGTTTTGCCCTCCCTATAGTTGTTCTAGTCCAAAAATGTAGAATCAACTAATAAAAAAGAATATCATTTCTAACTTAATATAGGGGGGGAAAATCTCATAAATCTAGCCCTTGTCCTGAAAACAGATGTTCAAAGGATTAAATCTTCTCTACCCATCACCACATTGTTAGATGGGAGAAAGAGCTGTGTTAGCTTTTTTTTGCGAAGCCATGTACACTGTCAGCCAGTTTAGAACAATAGTAACAGACATTAGTTGATCAATTTTGATCTTCAAAATACCTGTTACTCTGCATAGTGGTGCAGGCTCTCGGTAATTATTCCACAGCAATTTTGATCCATTTATAGAGCCTTATCAGCCACAAAAGATTTAAGTTTGACCATCAACTCTAACATTAAACGGACTAAAGTTTTTGAATATGACCAAATATAATTACAGGTTTTTGTTCTTATTCTATAATGTTGAGCAGAAATAGTGAAGAAAATTTACTGTTGCCAATGGTTGCTTATCTGTCTCATTTAGTCCAGAACAGACAGACCTCGATATACCTCTGGAATCCTCTAAAACGTTGGTATTAAATTTTGATGGACCCTATTCTACCTACTCTTATTTCCTTCCCTCTCCTTTTTCCTGTCCTGCCTATCTGTTTTCTTACCTGCCAGCTGTACATCTATCCCCACAGTACTTCCTGTTCTCATCTCTGCTTTGACCATTGGGCCACACAAAACTAGCTCCACCCCACGAGAAGAGGCGTATCGGATAAGACCAGAGGTCTTCAAACTTGGCAACTTTAAGACTTGTGGACTTCAACTCCCAGAATTCTCCAGCCAGCTATGGGAATTCTGGGAGTTGAAGTCCACAAGTCTTAAAGTTGCCAAGTTTGGGGACCCCTGGGTAAGACCAACACCCCTTCTCTGTTGCTTGCCTGCTTACTTTTCTCCTCTGTGCAAAGGACAAAGCAGCCACACTACTGCTGATTCAGATAACAGGACAAGACTCATATTGCCCCAGGGGTTCCAAAGGCCAATGCAAAATTAGTTAATTAACAAAACATTAGAATTTGAATAGTTTCTTTTTGTGAAGGGAAGAATTTTTCTGAAGGCAAAATCAGGAATTGGCTGTCAGCTAACCTCCTTAAATTAACTAATGGATCTATGCACACTTTACAGATGGTCCGTGGTTACTGACAATAATTGGGATATGAATATTTTGCTAAGTAATACAGTCATAAAGCATGACATTGCATCACTGCATGGCTTAGCAACAGAAATTCTAGCACCTCTTCTTGCTGTTGTTAGGGGTTTTCAGGTTGTTAGGCAAATCCCAGGTATCTTACAGGTAGGCAATTAAGGTGCTGCAGGGCCTGAGGTGGCTACTGCCAACAGGGGAAAGTGCATCAGTAGCCACTGACAGGCCTGGGAGAAGGGTGCGCAGGCGGCCCCGGAGTGTGGCAGAGCTGGTGATGGCTGCTGCTAGGTGGGAAAGGGTGCAAACAACTTACCAAAGAGATTTCTGATCTTTCCTGACTGTTTCCACATTGACTTTGCTTGTGGGAAGCTGGCAGCAAAGGTCACAAAAGGTGATCATGTGACTGCAGGAGACAACAATCATTACAAGTGCAAGCTGGTTGCCAAGCACCCAGAACACAATCACATGACCACAGGCGAGACTGCTGGAACAGCTGGAACTTCAGTGACCAATTGTAAGTACCATTCATTCAGTGCCATTGTATCTTTGGTTGCTGAACGAGTGGTCACTTTGATTGCTGAATGAGTGGTCATTAAACAAAGACTACCTGTTAAATTAATTGAAAGAAATTCTTCGGCATTTTCAACTATTACTATAGTAATATACAACACGAGAAGGAGCAATGTCACTATGGTTTGCAGCAATAGATCATCAGTTTGTAGAATTTGAACTTGATGTTCTTGATAAAAGAGAGGAATTATACTAAATCAAATTTTTCAGTCCTACTTATAGCTATTTTCTAGATGTTTCTGCTTCTCCGTTTTTATTATATAAAAGTTGAGCTTGATACAGTTAAGTTTGTGTATATGTGCACTTTTTCTGACATATAGCAAATCGCATATCACATTTGGAGATGTGGCCATAATATATTTTGAAAATTCTCAGTATTCAATGGAACCAGGAGTTCACCTTGGGCGGAAAGGAAGGGTCCAACCGCAGAACAACCCTGTCCACATGGAAAATGCAAAGATCCCCTCGCACTGATAGGGCCGCTAGTTCAGATATCCTTATATTAGATATAAGACATGACTGTGCCAACCAGCTTGGGATCCCAATGGGGGTGTGGCATTTTGGAAGTGGCTAATGGAATAAATAACACACACATCCTCCTTCTCGTGCACTTTGCTCTATTCCTTTGCATCCCAGTCAATTTTATTTTAACTTTATTCTAAATTTAAGATCCCCTTTATTATTTTAATGCTTTATATTGCATTTTAATTGAATAATTGTAAGTTGCCTGGAGTATCCTCTGGCAAGATGAGTGGCATATAAGTTTAATAATAGATAAATTTTTCAGAAAGCAAAACATTTGAAAAAAATGTCCAGTGTATTTGGCCCTGTTTATTGAACATGGATACAAATTGTAAGTTTCATTGAAGTATTATTAACAAAAGAACTTACCATATTTCTGATGTTCAGATCTGGTTGCTGCTGTTTAGGAGTCAAGACAGCATTGAGAAATTAATCTTTGGGAGTTCCAAGTTTGCATTTAAAGTACGGTGGGAGAAACTCTAAAATATCTCAGTAAAGATTAATAAGCTCAGTGGTTATAGATGCTGATTGGAAATGGAAGAACAGAAAACTAGATAGAAAACTAAGTAAATGAAATATTATTGATAACAAATATATACAAAGCTTTGTATTAATAGAGAGAAAAAGGGTGAAATAACAATTTTTTGCCTAGATATGCAAAAGTTAAAAAACCATAAAGATATGAGCTAAATTTACAAACAATGTTGGTACACAATTTTGGTTGGGTTGCTATTAATTATCCAATTAAGGTGTGTTTAATAGGCTATGGATAAACAAACTGAATAAAAGTTTCTATTAAAATACAGTAAGTTTAGTGTAAGCCGTATATCTCGTGTTAACTCTTGAAATATTAAGTGATCTTTAATGCTTATTGCCGTACTTATTATGAATAAAATTACAATTTTCCAGGGATTGTATTCAGACTACTGTTCAATCTCTATAAAATACCATATCACATTAGTGAGAAATTAGATAGTGCCTGTTTATTTCTGCAGCTGTATTTTTACAAGTACCTTATTTCTATCTTCACAATAGTTGCAAAGATTCAACAGTGTTTATAGTATGAAATTTACACGTACATAAACACATGCCACATTTGGTATAGTGCACTGAGAATGTTTTGCTTTATTCCAGTAGCTCAAATATATTTTACAGTTTGTAATGACAAAAAAGGTTATTTGGTAAAACTATAGCTGTGACTAATTTTAAAAATACACAAATCTTAATTGATTCAGAGAAATGATGAGTCTTCACTGACCTTATTGTGAACTGAGAATAAGTGAAATTCATTGTGTGAATTATTGTGAGGAACTTGGGTGGGAACTGAAATATATTTCTATTCAGCTTGCTATGTTTGGAAAGATCTATGACGGGGACTTATAAGGAAGGATTAAGGAGAATTGAATTCAAGGATTGGAGAATTGAATTCATGACCACTACAGAATGAAAAGCTAGATTACAAGTATGGAATGAAGCAAAATATTTTTACGTTTAATATTTTAAATGAAGGATATTTTTGAACAGTAAAAGAAATTAATTTTAAAAGTGTCTTCCTCTATAGATAGAACAATTCTACCTGACAAAATTGACATCGATTTGAAAGTGAATTTAAAAAGACAGGCTACAAAACTGACATGGAAATATGCTGCACTGGATAAAAAAACAAAAACCAGGCAGATGTCTTAATAATTAAAAAAGATGCAACAAGCCAAGAGAATGATCTGCATAATTTTTCTATATTGGATTTACAAGAGGCTTGTTAAAGTTTTGAAGAATTTTGTGAGATGGGACAAAGAAAAATGAAAAATCAAATTCTAGGACATTATTGGAGGGCAGTAAAGATAAAGATTGTTCAATAAAAGGAAGGTACATAAAGTTGGTTTATCTGATCAAGGTTAAAAGATACGTTTTGTTACCTCTAGTAACCCTTAATGGACTTTTTGTTGACATCAGAACTGAAATGACAAGGCTTTATGAATTTGTTTATAGATAAAAAGAGAATTTTCCTTTCTGCACTTTTTCTTTTTTTCTATTTTTTTTAGTTTGTATTAGTTTGTATTGTAATTTTTAATACATTTATTACTAAAAAAGGAAAGATCTGTGATGGTAGATTTTAAAATACCCTATGGGAAAGATCAATGCATAGCAATAAGCTGACAAATGTTGCTTCATGCATTTATGTCTCGCTAGTTGCAGCAAGCTTTGTAAATTTTGGCTATTCCAATATGCTGTGGCTTCATCAAAATGGAGCCTTCTTCATTTTAAGTAATTTCTCTACAAGTTGTGTTTGTGTACATTGTCTTTTCAACATGCCAGGTCTGTGAAATCCTTACTATATTTGTCAAGGATTCAGCAGACACTATGAATATTGTCTGAAATTTTCCATTATTTATAGTAGATCTTTAAAGACAGTTTGTCACCTTTGTTAAACCTAGGGAAGAGACTTAAAGACATAATGACTCTTGATTTTCAAAAAAAATCATTTCTTTTATCAGCACTTGTTAATTATTGTTAAAGAGGAATAGTTTTAATGCTTCTAAATTGCATTTACAATTAAGTTGTAAAAGAATTGTACTGAAGAATTATAATGTAAATGTGAACATCTACTGGACATGTCTATGGAGATTCTCAGTCGTCCAAGTCATGGTTGTCCCAAAGGTGCTTTTTCAAGAGGCAACTGGACTTTCTGGAGGTTTTTTTTTTAAGATGTTTCACTTCTCATCCATTCTTGGAACCAGAAAGTCCAGTTGTCACTTGAAAAAGCACCATCAACGGCCAAGGTAGGAGAATCAGCAGTGGCTGTCTTGGTGAAGGTTTTATGAAAGGCATTGTTTGGGGTGGGCAGAACGGGGGGAGGGGAGGGACACAGGCTTCTGGGAGACACTTTGTGTGGCACACTTTGCAGCTTGTGTGGCAAGCACTCCTGGAAAACAGGCATAGGGTTGTAAAATCTGCACACCACACAACACCTCCCATGATGGCTCAACCTTCACCTGGGGAACCACTGCCGCCTTGTCTGGTGACGGAGGGGGCAGCAGGGATATATGTAGCATTGAGGGCACCCAATGGGATAAAAATGGGAAAGATAAGCAAGTGGGAGGAGCTGAAGTGAAGGCGAATGTGATAGGACATAAGACGCCTGAGGTCCTCGCCTAACCCCAGCATTTTCTTAGCTTAGGTAGGGACAGAAGTTCCAGTTCCAATTTTAATCCTAAATCGAAGACTGCCCAATTTAAATTGTGTTCAAATTTAAACTTAAAAATGAAAAATGGATATTTATAAACATGTGTTTAAAAGAGAAGTAAAAGAACCTATCTTTATATCAATTATTTCAAATATGCTACTTAAAGATGGAGATTAGGAGGCTCCTTTGGATTTCTGCTAGGAAGCAACAACTGCAGTATTACTAACTTGACTTAGATGTATAGGATTTCCCTTCCTTCTATATATTTTGTTTTTGTTTTTAAAGAAAAAAGTAACTGCCTGAATCTAAGACGTGGAGCAGAATTCTAGGAAAAGATAGGGAATTTGTAGATAGAGAATAAGTATTGTTGTTACTCTCAGGAGTTTAAAATTCTATACCGCTCTCCTGTATAATTCCTTCCTTCCTTTCTCTCTGTTTAAATTAATGATAACATCAACATAGCACAGCACGATAAAATAAGTAACAGTAAAAATATTTTTCATGGATATATATACATGTCTGTGTGCACACATACACACACGAGTCCCCTGAGATATAGTATAGTGCAAAGCTGCAGTTGCCCCAGGAAGCCTCAGCCATCCTAACCAGGCCCAGCAGTACAGTGCAACACTCAGGAAGCCCCAGCCACACAGTGCAAAGTCCCAGCCACACAGTTTCAGGTACCCTCAACTCTGAGATCACTGCCGCCCTGCACGCTACAGCCCCAGCTAACCTCTGTCTTCTTGCTCTCACTGCTGACAAGGCATGCCTGCACAGGGCCCATTGCAAGGCAGCTGCTGGCCAACTGAAACTCTGTTCTCCAGTTCCAGCAAAGAAATTGCCATATGTGACCTTTGGAAGAAAAAAAAACCTTTTGCAATCAGCAGCTGCCTCGCAAGGGACCAGACTGCGCATGCTTGTCAGCAACCAGAGTGAGAAGACAGCAAAGGTTAGCCAGGGTGACAGGGATCTTCGAATGCAGGGGACCAAAAAGGCATAGTTCGGAGGAGATAAGTGGGGGAGAGTTGAATCATCCCTGTAGTTGTAAATGCAAGTTGACTGTCAAGCATCCAAATAGTTGACAATCGATCACATGACCAGAGGGTTTGCAATGGCTGTAATTTTGGGGAGTGGTCATAAATCCCTTCATTTAGCACCACCATAACTCAAAACAATTGCTGAACAAATGATTGTAAAGGACTACTGTGTCACCCTTTAGTCTCTACAATGTTCAAGGGAGCATCTGCTACTTGAGTAACATATTGCAAACTCCACATCAGTTCGAATAAGGAAAATCTCTAAGTATAGGATAAATATTCCTAGCAACCCTTTTTTTCTGGTGTGCCTCTATAATATTGCCTTTGTCTCAATCTCAACCCATATTGGAGGTAGCTTAAGCTATCTTTGGGTGTTCCAGGATTAAAATGGTGTTAACTTCCGTAAGACAAGAACACTATCAATTTCAAGGTGTGCAAACACTGTTGTGAGTTGCTATATGTAACAGAACAAGGTGATTGTATGCAGTGGAATCAATTTTCTTGCATTCTATTTCAAGAAGAAAGGGAGTTTTCACACTGAGCTCTTCCAATGTAAACCCCACCTACTGGAACCTGCAGATTAGCTGTCTGTAGTTTCTGAAAGAGTAAGAATAGTAAACCCATACTCAAAGCAAACCCACATGGCAGATAATCAATCCATGGCGTGGAAGATCAGTAAAGGAGAAAAGGTTTTTTTCCCCCATTACTGGGCAGCTTCAAAGATCATCTGCTGGTTGAGCTTCTTTTGACAAAAGGTTTAGTCTGTGCTGAATCAGCATACCCTTGAGAGAAAAGTTGCCCAGTAAAATGGGAGAGAACATTCCGCTTTACTCTTCAACCTCACCTCTGTTGGCTGTCTAACGGGAGGGGGGGGGGGTCACAGTGGATTTAGCTTGAAAAGAAGTCTGCCAGGAGCTGATTTTCCAAGAGGCCCACTAAAGTAGTGCCGATATTGGCAGACTGTTTGTTTCCCACCGTCTAGTGGTGTTCAGAAAGGAGGAATGCATGCATCTCACACCTGAAATTAGAACTCAAGTTACTTGGTAATAAACCAGAATAGAGGTAGGATATGAATTGACAGGAAATGTTACGCCTGCCAGCTCAAGGGTGGGTGGGTAGCACTTTAACTGAACCATAGAGAAGTGACAACATGAGGTAAATTTTCTCTGTGAAGATGCATACTTTAAAAAAGAGAATCACTTTATTTTTAATGGTTCCAATTAGATATTAAAGAGGAGAATCCTGGTGACATGTTAGGAGCATATTTTCTATTGGAGTATATTTGCCTGAAGGTAGTAATATACATTGATGGAGAAGCATCTCACAAATAAGTACTAATTATGTTTCCAGTATGAACTTCTGCCAATTTTAAAAATCAGTTTGAAATTAAGAAAATACAAACTGCATAAGTTATCTTTTCTTCGTGCTTCTAATATACATGGAGTGTAGGACAGGATGCTGTAGAAATGAAGGTAATTAAGCAATTCTATCAAAGTTTTATTTTAGAGCAGCTAACCCTATAATTGATTAAAACATTTCTATTTACGTAATATAGAGTCAGTATTGCAATATATTAGACTCTTTTTGGGAATAGAGCGCACACTTAGAAATAAGTTCTAATTTTAAACTTTAACAGAGAGAAGGAGCAAGAAAAGGAAGAACAGTTAATGGAAGACAAGAAAAGAAAAAAAGAGGATAAGAAAAAGAAGGAATCTACTCAGAAGGTAAGGGTATTTGGCTCTTTGTCATTCAGTATTCGTTTTTTATATTTGGCAGTTCACTTAAAATAACTGTCTCTATGCCCTCTACCATGTTTGACTTTGTCCTGCCTTCAGTTTTGTGCTCACAATAAAAAGCCTTTCAGTGTACAAGATATTTCTTGAATTTTGCATACAGCCAGGTGATAGTTTGCTATGTATATTTTTCTATTTGTCTGTTTATCTAAAAACACCTATTACTTATGAGTAGGTAAGTTGAATAGAAAAGGTGAGAATTTCTGCTGCTAACAATAGTTAAGTGAGTTTTGCCCCATTTTACGACCTTTCTTGCCATGGTTGTTAGGTGAATCACTGCAGCAGTTAAGTTTGTAACGTGTTTGTTAAGTGACTCTGGCTTCCAGAGTCAGAAGGTCACAAAAAGGGATCACATGACCTTGGGAATTGGACACTGCCACTGTCATAACTATGAGTCAGTTGTCAAGCATCTGAATTTTGATCATGTGACTGAGGGGACATTGCAGTGGTCCTAAGTAACTTTTCAGTGCTGTTGTAACTTTGAATAGTCTCTAAATGAACTGCTTTAAGTCAAGGACTATCTGCATTAGTTCACAACCTTTTGCTAAGAAAAGTAAGAAAATAATAACTAATATTTTATTATTAATTATTACATAACTAATAATTAAAGTATATTATAATTTACAGATATAAAGGGCTCCCCCTTCAAGTATTTCCTAAGGCCAAAACCAATTCTCTAGATTGTTTTTTTTAAGCAATATTTTGGGATCAATTGTGGTCATAAGTCGAGGACTACCTGTAATCCATCCTAAATAACTATAAAAATGATTTTTTAGCAGAAATATCCCCTCTTTTTAGTCATATTTCCAGAGCTCCAGAATGGGATTTTTTAAGAGGTAGCTTTATCAGTGTGTGATAACGCTGATTTCAAAATATTACTTTAATATGTAATAGTTGCTTCACAGACTGAGAAGGATTCAAGAGTTGCTTTTGTAAACAAACACCTGTAGGCTTCTTTGCTTTTAGTAGAAAGAACCACCTTTTCATTGGCTGATAGCTTTTATAGCTATCAATTGCTCTATCTTAGCTACTTTGCATTTATAACAACTACTCACTGCATTCTTCTAATTTTTCAACTGTACCTGCATCAGCATTTGTATAAAATAGCTCCTACATGCTATCTAACTTGACACCTTCTGAGTCTAACCCTAGTTGTTATTTTCATGCATTTTCCAAAGTTTACTATAACACCTTATGTTACAAACCAGAGGTGACAAACTCAAGGCCCGCAGGCTGCATCCTGCCCACAGGTGCTTAGATCTGGTCCACGGGGCCACCCTGGAAACAGCAGGTGAAAATGGAGCTCAGGAGGACCGTTTGCAGCAGGCACCCCTCCCACAAGCTCTGTTTTTGCTGGCAGAGGGCTATCAAAACAAACTAAAAATAAAACCAAGGGAGAAATGTGTTCCATTTTGCCTTTGAGCATGCAAGAAGGGACAGGAAAGGAGAAAGGGAAAGGGGAAAGACAAAGAAAAAGATGGGAAGAGAGCAAGGAAAGAAAAAGAAAGGAAGATGGGAAGGAAGAAGATAGAAGAATGAAGAGGGAAGGAAAGAAGAAGAAGGAAGATGGGAAGGAAGAAGAATGAAGAGGGAAGGAAAGAAGAAGAAGGAAGGAAGGAGATTATAATGAGAGTGGGGAGGGTCTGAGGGAAGTCCTGCCTTAGCACTTGGCCACCACGGGTGGCCCCAACATGAGTGACGTCAAGCTAGCCACGCCTACCCCCGGCACCCCCTGAGGTCAAACACAATCCTGATGCGGCCCTCAATGAAATGGAGTTTGACACCCGTGTTATAAACAATTGCATAACTATATGGCAAAAGTATTTTGAGCAGGGAATATGGCCTTCCAAATGCTACTCAGGTAGCTCCCTCATCCTTTAATACTTAGCAGCTGGATTGTTCAGAACTATATTTGAATGGTAGCACATTTCCCATCTTTTTGCTTTAAATCATTGTATAGAACAGTGATGGCGAACCTTTTTTGGTTCGCGTGCCAAAAGGGGGATCGGGGGTCGCGCGTGTGTGTGCCAACCCATAATTCCATGCGCCCCCCTGCACATGCGTGTGTGACCCCCGCTCCCAGCACGTGATGGCAAAACGGCCCGAAATGGCCCATTTCAAGTTGGGAAACGGGCCATTTCTGGCCTCCGGGGAGGTAGGTCTTTTTCGCCCTCCCCAGGCTCCTAGAAAGGTTCTAAAGCCTGGAGAGCGAAAAAACCGGAACTTCCAGTTCAACCAAAAGTCGACAAACGGAACGTTTCCGGCCTCCTGAGGACCTCCAGAGGGGTGGGGAAGGCCGTTTTCTCCCTCCCCAGGCTCCTAAAAAGGCTCTGGAGCTTGAGGAGAGCAAAAAACGGGCCTTCCCCACCCTCTCCAGAGGCTGAAAACAGGCTGTTTTCCGACTCCCAGTGGGCACAGAAGGCCTGAAAATCAGCTGGCGTGCTGGACCTGAGCTTGCGTACCCACTGATATGGCTCCGCGTGCCACTTGTGGCACGCGTGCCATAGGTTCACCATCACTGGTATAGAAGTTGAAAATGATTTAATATTTTGAGTATGTTTTATAGTTTTAGTTTTATCTTAAATTTATGTAGTCCTGGGTTCCATGAACAGAAAAGTTGGATATCAATCAAATCAGTTGCACAAACTCTGCCCCCACAGGATGAAAACATACAGCTTGGTTGTGAACAAATGTTGATTTCCTGGCCATATCGTCAACAGAAACAAGTCAGTAAATTTAATACAGATAGTCCTTGACTTATTACCATAATTGAGCCCAAAATTTCTCTTGCTAAATGAGAAATTTGTTAAGTGAGTTTTGCCCCATTTTATGAGTTTTCTCGCAACATTTGTTGCGTGAATCACTGGGGTTGTTAAGTTAGGAACACGATTGATAAGTGGATTTGTCTTCCCCATTGACTTTGCTTGTCAGAAGGTTCGAAAGGGGGATCTCGTGACCCTGGGTCACTGCAACCATCAGAAATATGAGTATCTGAATTTTGATTACAGGGGTGCTGCAAAGGTCGTAACTCTGAAAAAGGTCATATATCAGATTTTTCAATGTCTTCATAACTTTGAACGGTCACCAAATGAACTGTTGTAAGTCAAGTACTGCCTGTACAAAATTGAGGGATGGACTCATTGTTTTCTTCTTATTTTTTTGTTCTTGGAAAAAACCAGAGTTCCCAAGTCTTTAATTTGTATTAAAGAAATCAGACAATCCACTGTAAGTTCTCCCTGTACCCACTTATGGGAAGAGTAACATACTAGTTTGTGGTTAAATCATAATGAGATATGATATAAATGACACTATCAATAGCTCAGTTTTCAGCCTTTTTTTCCCAGTTTACTTTATTGTACTAAATTTAAATTAAGTAAATTATAGTTACTACTGCTCTCCAACCATGATTGGTAAACATACTATATATCACAATTTTGAGGTTAATTATAGTTATAATTTTTCAATTGGGATTTCATGGCAAGTTATTGTAATTCCGAAATGAATGAAAGAGCAGGCATCTGAATTGACAGTGCACCCTGACTTTTTTTTTATTATGGTTTGGGGGAAAAGCAAGGATTAATAGTGTCTACAAATGGTGGCTTATTGCAGTGAAATCTTTACAACAATTTGTATTAATTTAAAAATCTACGTTAATGGAGTTAGAATTATAATGTTTCTGGTTTATCAGTTAAATGTTGAAAATTAGTGTTTAGCTTAAGAGACAATCAATTGGCTTGTGGTAAGATGTGTACTACACTAGGAGGTGGATTGTGATTCAAGATACCATATTGGGGTTAGAGAGAAAGTAGCTATGTGTATACTGTGCTGGTAAATGTCTAAGTCAGTGGTTCTGACTCAGAACCTGTAGTCTGTGGACCCCTGGGGGACCATGATGTCATCATAGGGGGTTCGTGAAGGCTTGAAGAAATGTTAGGATTTAAATCTTGAGTTAAGTCTTGGTGGTCCATGGCACAAAAGGTATTTAAAGGGAGGTCATGGTGAAGAAAAGGTTGAGAACCACTGCTCTAAGTGATTTATATAGCCTGCATATTTAACAATAGCAGTAACTAAATTGCATTTATATTTCCCTCCTTCCTATTATTAAAATGAACAAAGTTTAGGATAAGCAACATTGGATTTATATGGATGGTTTATGAACAGATTTCTCTTTTGGTACTTGTTCTTTAATCCTAAATATATACCGTATTTTTTGGAGTATAAGATGCACCTTTTTCCTCCCTAAAAGTGGCTGAAAATTTGGGTGCGTCTTATACTCTGAATGTAGCTTTTTCGGAGCTTTTTTCCCAGCCCTAACTAGGTGTTAACAATCTTCTCAGCTCTTACCTTGCAGGCTCTTTCATTGTTGCTTTCTCTGAAGAATGTTTTTCCAGCCCTAAGTCTTTGCAGGGTTTTTTTCATTGCTCTACTTGCTCCGAATAAGTTTTTTTCTAGCCCTAACCAGGTGCTAATGATCTTCCCAGCTCTTACTGGCTTGCAGGCTCTTTCATTGTTAATCCCTCTGAAGAAGGCTTTTTTAAGTCCTAACCAGGGGATAAAATAATGTGCTGAAGCTGACCAGACTAAGGACGTTAGCCAGATAAATATCTGGTAGGCAGATTTTTTCCCCCTATTTTCCACCCCAAAAACTAAGGTGCGTCTTATATTCCGTTGCGTCTTATACTCCGAAAAATACGTTATATCTTTTATCTGCTTCCTGATGAATTGAATAGTTCGGTGAAAAAACAGCACCTTCAGGATTTAATCTACATCGCCACACTCCATAGCATAGTTCACTTTTGTGTTTATATGTGACCTTTTCTTCAGGAGGTCAGGTCATCTTAATTGAGATTGGTATGCATTTTATCACCACCACAACACCTCTGTGAGGTGGTTTGAGCTGAGATTGACTGGCCCAAAGTAACTTGATGAGTATCCATGGCTGATAGAATTGAATGTGGGATTCCCCAGTCTAGCCCAGCATCATAATGACTACATCACATTATTAAAAGATGAAAGTTTTTTAAAAATTCATATAAAGTACCGGTATCTCTGATAGAAATAATGAGTTACCTGACTGAAATTTTAATATTGGAAGGTACCACTGTATGTTTTAGTATTCCACATTTAGGTAATAATATTTAAAAACTATGATAACTTAAACTGAATGACTTTTGTTTTTATTCTTACTTATAGGTCACAGATCAAAAAACCAAAGGTAAGAAGCTTTAATTTTTCTAAAGCTATAGCTTTGCTTGCTATTTTGATAAATCATTTACTTCTTACAAAAAATTCTTCATATCCCACATTTATTATTTTTTTATATATATATCAACGCAACGAACATACCTAGTACAACTTCCGCCTTCTATTTTACAAGCAAAAGTAACTTACCGTATTTTTCGGAGTATAAAACGCACCTTTCCCCCCCAAAAAAAGAGGGTGAAAACTTGGGTGCATCTTATACACCGAATGTAGCCCCACCTAGCCACCCCCACCCTTTGGCCTCTGCCTCCCAGAAATTTACCTCCTTGCAGCAAACAGCGCAGAGCCTCATTAGCACAAGGAAGTGATTATCTGTCTCCCGACCCACAGCTGACTGAGGCTTGCAGGCCACATGCTAAAATGAAACTGAAACTAAGCTAGCTGCAAGGAGGAAAATTGCTGGAAGGGAGTGGCAGAGGCAGAATTTTATTTTCTTGTGCTAATCAGACTGGATGCAAGGAGGTAAGTCAATAACTATAAATGTCTGTAGAATGTTCAAATTATTAGACTTGTTTTTTAAAGACTGCTTTATTATTGTTCTAGACAACTTAACAAAATGAAGAAGCTTTTTAAAATAAATGCTTGCTCTGAAGAGGCCCAGTGCTTTTGTATCTTCTTTTAAATAGCAGAAAATAATGTATACTTCCAGAAAGTTGTTGTTGTTGTTAAAGCTACATCAATTTTAACAGTATCTTTACAGATTTACAGAGTTGGAAGGGACCTTGCAGGTCATCTAGTCCAACCCCCTGTACAAGTATAGTCTAAAATGTAATAGTGTCCTGTTTTAGTATTAAGATAAGGCCGCTGAGTTAAACCCTGACTTAGTCATGTTTGGAGTAGATCTATTTAAATAATTGGGAGGAGTTACTACATTTAAGAAAACTTTCTGGCATTAATATACTGCCATAATGTACATTTCTCCAATTCTTTGCTATTTCTATGGGTCAGGTACACATGCACAGAAATACACCACACAAAGTGTATATCATCTGTACTGTTTGCTGTGTATTTCTGTGCATGTGTACCTGACCCATAGAAATAGCAAAGAATTGGACAAATGTACATTATGGCAGTATATTAATGCCAGAAAGTTTTCTTAAATGTAGTAACTCCTCCCAATTACTGTACTGTTTGCTGGGAGGCAAATTGCTGGGAGGCAGAGGCAGATTTTTTTTCTTGTTTTCCTCCCCCAAAACTAAGGTTATACTCCGAAAAATACGGTAGTTAGTTGGATTGAAAGAGGATAACTGGCGCAAAGTCACCCAGCCAGATTTATCCTTATGATAAAGCTCTTATTCTTATGTAAAGTACTATTGTGTTAACTGAATATAGAACATTTTTATTTTTTTCTACAATATAAAGGAGAAATGTTTTGTTCTTTCAGTCTTTGAGGAGTGCTACTTTATTTTCATTTGTTTTTCCATTCAATCACGTTCAATTCTTGGAGACCGCCTAGATAAGTCCCTGCAGTTTTCTTGGCAAGCTTTTTCAGAATGGTTTGCTATTGCTTCCTTCCTAATGCTGAGACAAAATTACTGACCCAAGCTCACCTAGATAGCTTTGTGGCTATGGCGAGACTAGAACTCGCAGTCTCGATTTCTGGACCACAGTGCCTAAAAATAATTGTTTTTAATTGAATAATACAGTTGTTACTTAGAAAAAGCGAGATTTAACTCTAATTCTTCTTAGGTTTAATAGCTCTTTAATTTATTGGGAATTAAGAATAGCTCTTTAATGGGAATTGTTGCTGAATGGCTTGGAGAAAAATTCTAAATTAACCAATCTGAAAACTAGAATGCCTAACTGATACTATACTCCACAGGGTGAGCACAGCCTATCTTTTCAAACATAAATCCTAGGTCTATGGGAGTCATAGTTCCCATGAAACATAATTCCCACAAATGTATTCACACATGGTGTTGGAGTGACTTAAATTAAAAAACTAAAATGCGATGGTCTTATTCAGACAAAACAATAATAAAGCAAAAGAGATGTTATACAATAGAACAACAAGCTCAGAAATAAGACTAACCAATGCTGGAAAATAAATTCTTAGAATTAAGCAAAGTTCTATGTTCTAGAACAGTTTTTGATTCTGGATATCTCGACACTTACCATGATGAAATGAAAATCATTTCACTCTTGATTAAGATATTAACTATGTTTATTTATTTGGTAGGGAGATCTTGAATTTGGTAACACCTGCCTTACTTACAAAATGATTGAACTTCAAAAGAGCTTTATGTGGGATTATCTGAAAATTTTTCAGATTATTCATGGTGTGACAGTTAAGGATTTTACAGAATCAGGTATCAGATTATAGAGGCTGTATAACAAGTCTATACACCCCTGTTAAAATGCCAGGTTTTTGAGATGTAAAAAAAAATTACTTCAGAAATTTTTCCACCTTCGATATAATATATAAGTTATACAATTTAATTGAACAATAAGCTGAAATGTTTTAGGGCTGAAATAACAATAGCAAACATACAATAATGTGGTTTCATAAGTGTGCACACCCTTAAACTAATACTGTGATGAAGCACCTTTTGATTTTATGACAGAATTCTGTCTTTTGGGGTAGGAGCCAATCAGCATCAACAATATTTTATCTGAGAAAACTTTTTTGATCCATCCATGAGTCAATTTCATAAACATATTATGAAGAACAACCAAATTAGTTACAGAAGCCATCCCTTCAAATATCAAAAGAAGTCCTTTCGTGTTATTTAATATAGACGTTGGCATTTTTTGTTCGCAAAATCCAATTTGCTCTTTGATCCTCTGGTAGGATATTAAACTCAATAGGTTCTTGGTGCTTTTCATGGGCATTTGATGTTTGTTTTCCAACATAATCATTTTAGCTCTCCTGCTTACATCCATTTTTAACATTAAACCATTTAGAACAGAAATAAATGTTTTAAATAACTAATTTATAACATGTAATTTGCATTTATTGTAACTATTATTACAGTATAATGATTTATTTAAAATGTAAAGATAGCCTCTAGACAAGCTTCATTTGCTAAGAAGTGGGTTAGAAACTGTTACCTGCTGAGATATAATCATACCCAATATGACTTAAATTCATACTTATACTGAAAAGAAATATAATCCTGTGTAAAAGCTATACGTATAAGCTACATCAATTTGCCTCTTTAAACTCATTTATCACTTCATTTCTTATTTTACTGAGACTGAAGAGATTCTTTGAGGCTTCTTCATGACTTGTTTAAATAATAATATGTCATCTGACCATTTATGACCAGATCATTTCTGAACATGTTTTGTACTAATAATTAAAGCTATGCAATTCTATTTTCTCTGAATATCAATGTTCCCATTTTATTAAAAGCTATGTCTACTTAAATAGGATACCTTTGAAGATTTTGATAAAAGATTATCAAAGTTACTTCATGTTTATGCATTTTTAAGATTGTGTCAAGATGTGTAAGCTTTTTTTTAAAAAAAGTAAAAGTATTCATGCATTTCTTATGTCTACTTTTTAGTCTGACTTTGTCAAATGTATGTTTTAAACATTTTAAAATCATAAAATGAAAACGTGTAAGATACTGAACAAATAAAAAGGTTTTTCTGTGTATACTTTGCAGAATTCATTCTAATATGAAGACAAAGTTAAAAAATAAGCTATATTTCTAGTTACAAAGTAGTTCTTTCTTACAGTTGTTTACAGTATATTTGCCCCACTTAAATACTATGGTGGAATATAGTCTGGTTTCCCAGAAAGGAAGGCAAAGAGGCAGCAGAGCTTGGAAAATTTGATAGTCAATAAGAGGGTTAAAACTGCTCCTCCTTGGCAGTTCCCATAATATATCTATAGTTATGTAGATGATTGCTTTAGTCTGGCAAGTATCTGTCTCTAGCTGAAGAACAATAAATGAAACTATTCAAAAGTAATGCCATATGTCATTCTTTGTTCTTGGTCCTGACAAATACTGATAGAATAAACATTTTTAAATACTTTCTGTAATGAAAAACAATACAAATCATTTAAGCAGTTTTTCTGTTATTTTATTCCGTATGGTCTAGCAGTTATAATGCTCATTTGCTTTCATTATTTTTTAAAAGAAATTTGTTCATATTTATAGATTTTGTTTCTTGGTGTGAGGGAATTCTGGATGGATGTTTCAGTGACAGGCTTACTTGGGAAAAGGACATTTAGTCTTTCAATTTTGCATTCTGGGGAAAAGAGTTTCAAATAATTCACAGACACCACCACAGCATATTAATTCATAAATCAGTGTCGTAATTTTGCTTATTTAGATTCTGTATCCTAATTCTTTTTTTTCTAAATTTTCCTTAATTGAGGAATCCCCAATTCCCATACCCAATTAATGAAGTTCCATGTGGATTTTGTTTCCTTGCTATGCTGCTCAAGCTTTGAAACTTGGATTTCAGTTTGCATTCTTGTCATATGTGCACACGCACATGCTAACATGTAGTCTGCTAACTTTTAACTTAGTTACTTTATCACAAAAACTTAATTATTCATTGATGCTGAATGCTCAAGGTGATATTCCTTAAAAAAAATTTCCTTGAAACTTCCCCAATAATGGAATACTGTGAATTAATACTCTAGTACTCGACCAGAAGGTTAAAAGTGTGAGACAGGGTGAGCTCCCATTCTTGCCCCAGCTCCTGCCAACCTAACCGTTCAAAAGCATGCAAATGCAACTAGATAAATAGGTACCACTTCAGTGGGAAGGTAATGGCATTCTCTGCACGTCGGTGTATAGTCATGTTGGCCACATGGCCACAGAAGCCTCTTTGGACAATACTGGATCCCTTGGCTAAGAATAAGAAACTGAGATGAGTACTATCCTCTAGAGCAGTGATGGTGAACCTTTTTTGGCTCGGGTGCCAAAAGGGCGCACGCACGCATGTGCCCACACCCATAATGCAATGCCTTTCCCCTGTGCATGCGCACAAGCTCCGCGCTGCCCCGTGCATGCGCACAGCCTCCCGCGCTGTGCGCCCACGCATGCGCACAGCCTCGCTGAAGCCTCCGAACTTCCGGTTGGGCCGTTTTTTGCCGTCCTCAGGCTTCAGGAGGTTTTCTTGAAGCCTGGGGAGAGCGAAAACGGCCGAAAAGAAGGCTGAAAATCAGCTGGCCAGAGCGCGCACAGATTATGGCTCCGCGTGCCACAGGTTTGCCATCACTGCTCTAGAGTCAGATACGACTGGACAGGGTAAACCAGTGATGGCAAACCTTTTTTCCCTCGGGTGCCGAAAGCGCGTGCACGTGCGCTATCTCACACACGCGAGTGCCCATACCCATAATTCAATGCCTGGGGAGGGCGAAAATGGCCTCCCCTGCCCCCCCGGAAGCCCTCTGGAGCCAGAAATAGCCCGTTTCCTGACATCCAGTGGGCCCAGTAGGCTTCCCTGGAGCCTGGGGAGGGCGAAAACGCCCTCTCCTGCCCCCCTGGAGGCTCTCCAGAAGCTGAAAACGCCCTCCCAGAGCCTCCGCGTGAGCCAAAAATCAGCTGGACGGCGTGCACATGCGTGTTGGAGCTAAGCTAGGGCAACGGCTCGCGTGCCGGCAGATATGGCTCCGCGTGCCACCTGTGGCACGCGTGCCATAGGTTCGCCATCACTGGGGTAAACCTTTACTCCCTCCCTCCCTTTGGTAAAGAACACCATCTTGATAACTATAGCTGGTAGACTGAAAAGCTTTTAGTGGATTCTTGGCAAAGTTCTCTAATTTTGATTTTTTTTCCTTTGTGAATTCTTGTCATAGTGATTCCTAATTTTCTTCATGCTGCTATTAATAGCTCTTATTTATTGTGATTTTATGACACTGTTAAACTTGCAAACAATACTAAATACCACTCAATATTTTTCATTATAGTGCCCGAAGCGACAAAAACAAGTTTAAGCCAACCAGTGACCGCCAGCCCAATTGGCAGCTCTCCATCGCCACCTATAAATGGTGGCAATAATGCCAAAAGGGTGGCAGTGCCGAATGGTCAACCGCCAAGCGCTGCCCGCTACATGCCTCGGGAGGTGCCGCCGCGATTTCGTTGCCAGCAGGACCACAAAGTGTTATTGAAACGTGGGCAGCCTCCTCCGCCATCTTGTATGCTCCTTGGAAGTGGAGTAGGGTCTACTTCCTCTCCAGCACCTGGAGCAAATCCAAACAACGCACAACCAGTAACAGGAGTGCTACTGCCATGTGACAGTGGGACTGCAACCGGTATGAAACCATTAGCACTCTGCTTATTATTTTGCTATGTGCTATGTCATATATTTTTGTATTTTGAATTTAGAAATTGATTTTTTATTTACTTATTTATATCCTGAAATCTCTGTGGCAACCTTTGAAGGAGAATCACAGTCATTGGGAATAAGGCAGAATACTAATCAAATAAATATTGCAATAAATATTTTTAGAAAGTTTTTACTTTAATTATTCACATAAAGCTAGGTAAGTAGTTTTTTTTTTATAAAAACAGATTACATTTTTTCCTTAGAGGAAAGTGAAAAAAAATTCTAATTTCAAACTATTCTGATTTCAGGTCAGAGATTTGGAATCTTCTGAACCTGAAAATGTGAATATTAGTTCATATGAATTCAAAAATAACCTGATACTAGATCATGTTGTTACCAGAACCAGTGAACATATTAAAGTTATCACATGCCCAGAAGATATTTGTTTCTAGCAGGAGAAAGAATCATAATGGAACTGAACATTCTATAATGACATAAACTTTCATGTTGATACTGCGCAGTCACTAGAATTTGTAATGCTGTCATGTTTTTAAGTCAAAACAAAGGAACGTTTTTGTTTCCAGCATGAAACAAAATGTTTATTTTTCAAGATGTTTCACAAAGTGCCTGAGGTATTATATTTAAGTTGTTTTGCAACATGTGATTGGAACTCAAATAGATACTGTATTTTTCGGAGTATAAGACGCACTTCACCTCCCAAAAGAGGGTGAAAATTTGGGTGTGTCTTATACATAGAATGTAGCCCCACGTACCAGGGGTGGGTTCTGACTTACCTCACTGGTAGTTTAGCTTCCTCACGCGCCGCGTGGGCGTACGTGCATTGCTCAGTGCTAAAAACCCAGCTTCTGCGCATGCGCAGAAGCGAAAAAAAGATGGAGAGAGCTGATTGCGTACCTGTTCAGCCGGAGCGTGTTCAGCCGGCCATAGCTGCCTGTTCGGCGAGTGGGGGGGAATTCCTGCTACCAGTTCTATAGAACCTGCAGGAACTCACCTCTGCCACCCATGCACCCCCACCCTTTGGCTTCTGCCTCCCAGCAATTTGCCTCCTTGCAGCAAACAGCGCACAGCCTGATTAGCACAAGCAAGTGATTGTCAGCCTCCTGACCATCAGCTGTTTCAGGCTGCAGGCAGGAATAGGCTATGGCAGTGATGACGAACCTTTTAGACACTGAGTGCCCAAATTGTGCGCGCACATGCCCAAACTGAAATGTGCATGTGCGTGAATGCATGGTCATGCGTGAATGCGCGCACGTGCAAATGTATGTGCATTTGCGCAGATGTGCACATGCACGGACATGCACACATGCAAGTGCGGACAGGTGCGCGTGCATGCACGGACAGGAGTGCATGCGCAGCAGAGACCCGAAGACCAGCTGGCTGGCGGGAGACGGGGCATCCCAACACTGGCAGCGCGGCAAGAGGTAAGATCTTTTTCTTTCGTGAGCTTGTGTTTCGTCGTTTGCAGGGAAACAAGCTCACTAAAGAAACACCACGGAGATCTGACCTGGGGCGACTGCTTGCGTGCATGCCAGCAGAGAGGGCTCTGCATGCCACCTCTGGCACGCATGCCATAGGTTCGCCATCATGGGGCTATGGCAATCCCTGCAGCCTGAAACTATTAGCTGCTTGTGCTAATCAGGCTGCCTTAAACTGAAAGTGAAACTGAAACGGGCATATGGTTCAAGGCGGCAAATTGCTGGGAGGTACAGGCAGAGGCAGATTTTTATTTTCTTGTGCTAATCAGGCTGTGCTGAAACTGAAACTGGCTGTTTGCTGCAAGGAGGTACGTCAAGTGACCATGGTATCCTTCTGCACCGATTACGGGAGCTGGGAGTGGGAGGCACCGTATTGCGGTGGTTCTCCTCCTATCTCTCTGATCGGTCGGTGTTGGTTGGGGGACAGAGGTTGACCCCTAGGCCGCTCGTTTGCGGGGTGCCTCAGGGATCGGTCCTCTCCCCCATCCTATTTAACATCTACATGAAACCACTGGGTGAGATCATTTGATGACACGGGGTGAGGTTCCAGCAATATGCTGATGACACCCAGTTGTACATCTCCACCCCACGTCATTTCAATGAAGCGGTAGACGTGCTGTGCCGATGCCTGGACGATGTGAGGGTCTGGATGGGAATCAATAGGCTCAGACTCAACCCTGACAAGACCGAGTGGCAATGGATATTGCCTCCGAAGGACTATACCGACTGTCCTTTCTTGGTTCTGGGGGGGAGAAATTAACCCCCTCAGAACAGGTACGCAATTTGGGTGTCCCCCTAGACTCACAGCTAAAATTAGACCAATATCTGACAGCTGTGGCTAGGGGGACCTTTGCACAGGTTCGCCTGGTGCACCAATTGCAACCCTACCTTGATTTTATTTATTTATTTATTTATTTATTTATTTATTTATTTATTTATTTATTTATTTATTTATTTTGGCTTTCTTATATGCCGCCCAACTCCCGAGGGACTCAGGGCGGCGTACAGCAAAAAAGAATACAAGAACAACCAACAATAAACATTGCTTAAAATCAATATAAAAATTAAAAATTCAATATTAAAACCCTCCAACAACCATACATACTCGGGGGTGAGCTCGAATGGATTAGACTCTACCCCCAGCCTGCAGGAAAAGCCATGTCTTAACGGCTTTTCGGAAGGCCAGTAGGGTGGGGATGGTACGGGTCTCCGGAGGAAGTTGGTTCCAGAGCGCGGGGCCCGCCACAGAGAAGGCCCTCCCCCTAGGGCCCGCCAGCCGGCATTGCTTGGCTGACGGGACCTGGAGGAGGCCAACTCTGTGGGCCCTAACCGGACGAAGGGAAGTGTGAGGCAGAATGCGGTCCCGGAGATAGCCTGGTCCTATGCCATGAAGGGCTTTAAAGATGATGATCAACACCTTGAATTGGACCCGGAGACCGATGGGCAACCAATGCAGCTGGCGGAGTATAGGTGTCACGTGGGTGTACCTTGGCACACCCACCACAGCACGCGCAGCCGCATTTTGCACCAACTGAAGTCTCCGGATACTCTTCAAGGGTAGCCCCATGTAGAGCGCGTAGGCTCTGCTCACTGTCACTCATGCTCTTATCACCTCACGGCTTGATTATTGTAATGCGCTCTACATGGGGCTACCCTTGAAGACTGTTTGGAGACTGCAGCTGATCCAGAATGCAGCTGCGCGAGTGGTTGTGGGTGTTCCTAGATACACCCGCACTACACCAATCCTCCTCGAGCTGCACTGGCTTCCCATTGGTCTCCGGACACAATTCAAGGTATTGGTTATGACCTTTAAACCCTACATGGCTCAGCGCCTGGATATTTATGAGACCGCTTGCTATCACATACCTCCCAACGACCGGTTAGAGCCCACAGAGTCGGTCTCCTCCAGGTCCCGTCAGCTAAACATTGTTGGCTGGCAGGCCCTCGGGGGAGGGCCTTCTCTGTAGCGGCCCCCACTCTCTGGAACCAACTGCCTCCCGAGATTTGTGTTACCCCCACCCTTCTGGCCTTTCATAAAGCCGTGAAGACCTGGCTCTTCCGACAGGCTTGGGACCATTGACCTCGAGAGAAGACAGACAAGGTGGGCCCATGAATGGTAGGATGATTGCAATTTTATATTGTATTTTTAACTGTAATTTTATCTTTTAATCTTGTTATTTATGTTTCTTTCTGATGTGAGCCGCCCTGAGTCCTTCGGGAGTTCGGCGGCATAGAAATGTAAATAAAATAAATAAATAAACTAAAATAAATAACTTTAAATGTCTATAGAATGTTCAAATTATTAGACTTATTTTTTAAAGAATGCTTTATTATTGTTCTAGACAACTTAACAAAATGAAGAAGCTTTTTAAAATAAATGCTTGATCTGAAGAGGCCCAGTGCTATTGTATCTTCTTTTAAATAGCAGAGAATAATGTATACTTCCAGAAAGCCACATCAATTTTAACAGCATCTGTACAAGTATAGTCTGAAATGTAACAGTGTCCTGTTTTAGTATTAAGGTAAGGCAGCTGAGTTAGAACCTGACTTAGTCATGTTTGGAGTAGATCTATTTAAATAATTGGGAGGAGTTAGTGTGACTACATTTAAGAAAACTTTCTGGCATTAATATACTGCCATAATGTACATTTCTCCAATTCTTTGCTATTTCTATGGGTCAGGCACACATGCACAGAAATGCACCACACACCGTGTATATCATCTGTACTGTTTGCTGCAAGGAGGCAAATTGCTGGGAGGCAGAGGCAGATTTTTTTTCTTCTTGTTTTCCTCCCCAAAAGCTAGGTGCGTCTTATACTTCGAACCGTCTTATACTCCAAAAAATACAGTAAATTAAAATAAATGTGATTGGCCATTTTTTTCGTCCAAATCTTTCCAGCCTAGCCAGCACAGCAGTGAAGTCTAGTCTTCACTCCTGATGGCTAGGCCAGATGGGATGATGTGAATATTGAGAAGTAACAAGCACTGAACATATCCAGATGGAATATGATAGGTTGAAGTTGCATTTGCCTGCCTCTGAAGTTATAGTTGCATGTTGTTTTTTAATTATTGCTGTGAAGTTAAGATAGGTAGGTTTTATATATGTACCTGCTTCATTTTGCATGTAAGTCTTGTAAAGGTAAGTGTGTGAGTTACTTTGTTTCAGGGTCATATACCAGTATTTAACTGTGTAAATATAAAGACATTCAGACACAACTTGTGAGACCTAAAGGACATAATTTCTCTTAAGACTTTATGTGAGAAACTGCTTTGAATTCTTATAAATTCCTGGTTGTGCTATCAGTGATAGCATCTAATCACTTTATCTTTTGTCAGCCTTTATCTTTAATTGCCTTTGTTTGTTTTTTAAGCATCAGGATCTTCTCCAATGACTCTTGCTTTCTCATGTGTCCAAACTAAATTTTAGCTGCATTATTAGGGCTATTGTGACATCCAGTTTTACTTCATCTAGCATTGAATTATTTGCTTTTCTTATGGTTCATGGGGCTCGCATCAATTTTCTCCCAGCATTGAAATTCAAAGGCATCAGTTTTTCTTTGTTCAGCCATTCTTATGGTCCCATTTTCATAGCTACATATTACCACTAAGATGTAACTAGTAACATGTGCCTCTATTTTATAGCTTCAGTCATGAATTTTTGAACCTAGGAAAATAATCTACTATACTTATGTGTATTTGTTTGGATTGGCATTGCCTATTGTTTTAGCCTTAGTTTCTGTTAATATTGAGCAATAGAATACTACTACTGTAATATCTTTTTCACCTTCCACAAGGGATTCCTTAGGTTTTCCTTGATTTCAGCTATCAAGGTGATATATTTTGCATATAAATTAACCTTGGCAACTCCTGTCCCAACTTTGAACCATTGAATTGTTCCATATTCTGTTCTAACTGTTGTTTTCTTGATCATCATACAACAGATACCTGAGTAACCTGGCATTTCCTTGTTTTAAAAGGGTAGGCCATAGTCCACATAATCAGTAACTGTAGTATAATCAAGAATTTTTTTTACTATCTTTTGAAAGTCAGTGATATGTGTTGTTTTTTCTTGCTTTTAAAATTATAAAAACTCCTTTGTCTTTCCCATTATCCATCAGATAATTTTTTTGAACTTTTTGAAGCTGCGGTTCAGCAAACCATCATAGTCCTTAAACATATCCACGATCTTTAAGCAAACACATTGTTTTCTATGGGGCATTTTGCCGGAAACTGGAAGTAAATGCTGAGTTTGGGCAAAAGGAACGTAAATCACGGTCATGTGACCAGTTATAACTCAAGGACCACCTGTATAGCATTCTTCCATTCCCTCACTTCAGCTTCCTTTCAAATAATTTCATGAGTTTTATTTTTAATTCCGTTCATTTTGTTGGAGGTTATTTTTTTAGCTTCGTTTTCCAAACAGTTTTTTTGAATTTCCGTAAACATTGCTCTGCAGTCTCCTGATTTTTCCTTGTTCTCTTTACTCCTTGCAACAATCTTTTTCTTTGTCTAAATCTTACACAATTACTTTCTCTCAGGTATTGCAGCAATGATTATCTAATCTACATTTTCCCCATCTAAGCCTCTTTCACCTTCCTCATTCCACTAAGCATTCTTTTTCATTAATCATATTAATGTTCCATCTCAAATTTCTGTGGCATTCTGTACTTTACTGTTTCAAGCAGCTTCTACATCCTCTTTCCTTATATCTCCTTTTCATTCTGATAGAATATTAATTTATCTTCTAATTCTCATAGAAGATTTATATATTGTTTATGTACCTTTTTTACTTTCAGTACTGTTTTTCTCCCACTTCTCCTCCATGTCGATTTTGTTCCCAAATCCATTCTTGACATTAGCAAATAACTCTGTCCCATATTCAGGACTTCTCATCACTATTTTATGCTTCACTAATTCTACGTTTTCAGCATAACAATTTAAATCAATTGTAATTTTAAATTTATATTCATAAGTATGTATATATTTATGGTTAAATTATATACTCACTAAGATTTTTTTAGACAGACCATTCTCATTCTTAACAGTAACTTTTTCTTTACAATCTTAGCTCATTCCTTATCCATTTAAATTGTCTAGCAGATTTTTTTTTTCTCCTTGGGTCATGTTCATTCAACAATTTGCATAATTTTACCCAAAACCTGGTTTACCTGGTTCTTTTGTTATCATAATTCATTGGAATATAACATACACTTATTACCAAGCTATAGATATATTTTTTTCATAAACATCTACAACAACCGATATAGCACTGTTTCACTGTGTTCATGAAAAACACTTTACACTGTTTGTTTATAATTAATCTGTATCTTTATTTCTCTCCAGATATTCATGTCCATACCATTCCAATCACTGGTTCATTTTCTTTACCATTTTGTTTTTATAATACCATTTGCAATCTTTAATACTTTATTTATTTACATGTCATATTTCTAAGCCACCTGTCTCCCTCAGAGGGGGACTCTGTGCTATATACAATATAATATGATCAATAAATAAAACAACCTAATATGCCATGTTAGCCAAAGATATTGTCCTCCACCGCACTCATTGTGGATTTAGTTAATTTGGACTTTCATATAACACTTTCTAGAGAAAGTGTAGACTAGATTACTAGTTGTAGCAGTGCCTATACTAGATGCAGAATACTTTTACACTACCCAATCATTTTGGCATATTGTGAGCAGTATAATACAAGCACAACCAATACTAGTTTTACTCCAACACTTTCAAACTATTCTATGCAATTTTGGATCTCTCTTAACTGGAGAGTTTAACTTGCAGGCCCATATAGTCTGCATCCAACCAACTAGGAAGTATATGCAGTGAAGACTGTCTTTCACTAGATTGTGAAACATTTAACATTTTAGCAAACTTGTATATGTTACCTAAGCTCTTACATGGATTTATGAATAATTTGGTCTGTTGCCTTTTTAGATTCAACAACTGGAGGTGCTGCTGCTGCTTCAAATTATGCAAATTCCACTTGGGGTCCTGGAGTGTCCTCCAACAGCACCAATGTCAACCCTACTCATGTCTGGGACAAGGTGATTGTAGACGGGTCTGACATGGAAGAGTGGCCTTGTATTGCTAGCAAAGATACTGAGTCTTCTTCCGAAAACTCCACAGACAACAACAGTGCCTCAAACTCCGGCTCAGAGAAGAGCACTCTGCTGGGAAGCACCAGTAGCAACAAAGGAAAAGGAAACCAGTGCCAGTCTGGAAGCTCTGGTAATGAATGTAATCTTGGGGCTTGGAAATCCGACCCCAAGGCTAAACCTGTTCAATCTTCCAGTCCTTCAGCAGAGAGTAATGGTAGTCTAGCAAGCTGGAGAAACTTGAGTGGGCAGGATAGAATTGGCCCCAATCCTGGCTTCAGCAACTTTAACCCAAATAGCAACCCATCTGCTTGGCCAGCACTAATTCAGGAGGGCAATTCAAGGAAAGGGACTTCAGAAACTGATAATGGTGGTTCAAATGCACAGATTAATACAACAGGTCAGACTTCTAGGGAACAGCAGTCAAAGATGGAAAATGCGGGTGTTAATTTTGTCTCTGGCAGAGAACATGCTCAAATCCACAACACTGATGGACCAAAAAATGGAAATGCTATATCCTTGA
This sequence comes from Diadophis punctatus similis, assembly GCA_023053685.1. Classification (NCBI taxonomy): domain Eukaryota; kingdom Metazoa; phylum Chordata; class Lepidosauria; order Squamata; family Dipsadidae; genus Diadophis; species Diadophis punctatus. The sequence continues at coordinate 29,824,138 of JALIGW010000004.1, forward strand.
ACTTAAGTTCGCCAAACCCAGTAGAGAATAAGGGAATGTCCTTTGAAATGGGCTTTGGGAACCCCTCCAGGAGCACTGATACCCCTTCACAAAGCACTGGAGAGAGAAAAACTGGGAACGTTGGGTCTTGGGGTACAGCTAGGGGGCCTTCTGGAATGGACAGTGCTTCTAATCAAAGTAATTCTGGAAATCATGGGAACAATGGGAAGGATAGGGAAGACTTATGGAAGGGAGCTTCTGTTCAAAAATCGAATGGGTCAAGAAATGAATCTTGGGATAATAATAATAATAGATCTACGGGTGATGGGTCTTGGACCGTTGGCCCTCAACACTCTGGTGAAAGTAAATGGAATGAAGGGAACAAAATGACATCAGGGATGTCTCAGGGAGAATGGAAACAGCCGTCTGGGTCTGATGAACTGAAGATTGGTGAATGGAATGGTCCAAACCAACCAAATTCTAGCACTGGAGCATGGGACAATCAAAGGGGCCATCCGCTTCCTGAAAACCAAGGTAATTCCCAGGCTCCCTGTTGGGGACGATCTTCTAGTTCTGCAGGAAGTGAGATTGGAGGTCAAAGCACTGGAAGCAACCATAAAGCAGGAAGCAGTGATAGTCACAATTCTGGACGCCGATCATACAGGCCTACACATCCTGATTGTCAAGCAGTTTTGCAAACTTTATTAAGCAGGACTGATTTAGACCCCCGAGTGCTTTCAAATACTGGTTGGGGTCAAACTCAAATCAAGCAAGATACTGTTTGGGACATAGAAGAGATGCCAAGAGCTGAAGGAAAGTCTGATAAAGGTACTGAGGGGTGGGAGAGTTCTGCCATACAGACAAAGAACTCAGGGGGCTGGGGAGATGCACCCAGCCAAAGCAATCCAATCAAGTCTGGATGGGGTGAGCTTTCAACTCCAACAGAATGGAAAGAGCCCAAAAACACTGGAGGATGGAATGATTACAAGAGCAATTCTTCTAACTGGGGAGGGGGAAGACCAGATGAAAAAGTTACAACATCTTGGAATGAGAATTCCAACAAAGACCCAGGATGGAATGGGCGGCCACCTAATCAGGGATGGTCTTCTGGGAAGAATGGCTGGGGAGAAGAAATTGACCAAACAAAAAATAGCAATTGGGAAACTTCAGGAAACAAATCAATATCAGGTTGGAGTGAAGCTGGCCAGAATGAGATTGGCACTTGGGGTAATAATGCAAATTCAAACTCCTCTTCTAAAGCAGGATGGGATAATAATAATAAAAGAACTCCAGCATGGAATGATACTGGTAGACAACCCAGTTCCTGGAATAATCCACAACAGCACCATCAGCAGCAGTCAGAGGCACCCAGTTCCTGGGACCCACCACCACCACCACAGCCTCCAGGTAATGGAAGGCTTCCCAATTCTAACTGGAACAGTGGGCCACAGTCAACTGTCTCAAAGGATGAAGAACCCAGTGGCTGGGAAGAACCATCCCCCCAGGCAATTAGTCGTAAAATGGATATTGATGATGGCACCTCAGCATGGGGAGACCCCAATAGTTACAACTATAAGAATGTGAACCTGTGGGACAAGAACTCACAAAGTGGACAAGCTTCACGAGAACAGAACCACCCTCCTCCAAGGCCTAGCAAAGTAACAACCTCAGGTAATTTTTTTTAATGATCTTCATGATAATGCAAACAGTTTTATCTTCTTACTAAATTCAGATCTACAATAATTTTCAAATCTGTTCTGTAAGTTTGCCATACATCTAATGTGTCCTTGAAATAACAGACTATAAACCTTGAATACAGTAGTCTTATATAACATATTATGAAATGCTTACTGTTTATAGCCAATTTTATTCTTCTGTCCGATACGCCAGGAAGGAGAATTTTGGATTGTCTTTTAAGTTTTTAAAAAAGAATAGAACTATCCTTTTATGTTCATGCTCCCTTCTCCTAAATGAGAAGTAATCAGAAAAAATTAAATATCTAATAATTTGTATAATATTGTATTAAAAAACCCATCTAACAATAAAAAGGTGTGCAATCCTGGAGATAATAGGTTCCAAGGATCCAACCATTCCTGATCTAGCGGAGAATCTATCTTCTGCTGCTCCTGTATTCTTGACAGAAATTGTAACAAGGAGCTCATAGTTTCTGGACATAAATACTTTATGAATTTTATTTACATTAACTATGCATTATGCATGTCTTAGTGATAGGAACATCACAGGAATCTGATTCTTTGTCCAATGTGAACAAGGTTCTGGCACAGTCTGGGTCAATTTCTAATACTCTATCCAACAGATTGGTCTTTTTAAGGCTAACTGTTCCATCAGATTAACATGTACAATTTACCAGTATAATATAGATTGGGTGCTTGTAGATATTCATAACAGTAATAGTAATTATTTTGTTATAGAGTCTGATATTAATAACTATCTGTGGAGAATCTTTGAGCAACATGATTCCAATTAGTTATTTTGCTTTTCCAGACATCAGAAGGAGGAGTTAAAAAGCATATTATATTCCACTTAGATGTACCCAAGCTCTTAAGTGCTTCTCCTGCCTTGTATTGTATTGTTATATGAAGAGTTTGTTAGAAAGACAATGGAGGAAAATACGTTATATTTTTGCCAATATACAGATTTATACTATCATAATTATATTTTTCTGAGCAAATTATGGATAACATAGATTATATATAATCATGGTATAATATATTCCATATACCGTATTTTTTGGAGTATAAGATGCACCGAAGTATAAGACGCATCTTAGTTTTTGGGGAAGAAAATAGGGGGGGAAATCTGCCTACCAGGTATTCATCTGGCTAGCCTGGTCAGCTTCAGTACATTATTTTATCCCCTGGTTAGGGCTTAAAAAAAACCTTCTTCCGGAGGGAGTAGCAATGAAAAAAGCCTGCAAAGACTTAGGGCTGGAAAAAACCTCCTTCAGAGGGAGTAGCAATGAAAAAAAGCCTGCAAAGACTTAGGGCTGGAAAAAACCTCCTTCGGAGGGAGTAGCAATGAAAAAAGCCTGCAAGCCGGGAAGATCGTTAGTGCCTCGTTAGGGCGGAAAAAAGCTTCAAAAAAGCTATATTCAGAGGATAAGATGCACCCAAATTTTCAACCTCTTTTGGGGAGGGGGAAGGTCCGTCTTATACTCCGAAAAATACGGTATATTATATTAACATTTTTCTGATCTCATTCAGATAATTCTTATCTGAAGTCCTCCTTCTCTCTCTCTTACACTCAGTTTGTGGATTATATTGAATTCTACTGACTGTAAAATCAAACTCTACTTTTAATGTAATACTGCAATGGTGACACTGTTACTTGATTTAGCACAATAATGTAGGGTTTAGACTAGATATTAAAACTGATGTATGATAAAGTGGAATCAGCTGTGTAGAAAGAGAAAGCTTTACAGATAATCCTCAATTTATGACCACAGTTGAGCCCCAAATTTCCGTTGCTAAGCAAGGTAATTGTTAAGTGAGTTTGCCCCATTTTATGAGCTTTCTTGCCACAATTGTTAAGTGAATAACTGCAGCTTTTAAGTTAGTAACACAGTTGTCAAGTGAATCTGCTTCCTTGGTGAATTTGCTTTGCAGAACTTGGCAAAAGGGGCTCACAATGACCCCAGATGTTGCAACGGTCAGTGTGAAAAGCAATTATAAGTCACTTTTTTCAGTGCTGTTTTAACTTTGAACAGTCATTAAACAAATGGTTGTAAGTCAAGGCCTACCTGTATTTTGAGATTATGTTGTTGTGAATATTAGAACGGCACTTTAGTGAATAAATAGCCTAGAATTAAAACTCTTTGTGTATTTAGTCTGGAACAAAAGCACACCTCCTGCACCAGATAATGGTACCGCTGCTTGGGGTGAACCAAATGAAGCCAGTCCTGGTTGGGGTGAAGTAGAGGAAGCAGGGACTTCTACCACATGGGGAAATGGATCCTCCAGTGCATCAAATGCCATAAAACCTAGTAAGTACTTCCTAGTTTCCTCTTTTTAAAAAAAATAATGTACCGTATTTTTCGGAGTGTAAGACACACCTTTTACCCCCTAAAAGTGGGTGGAAATGTCGGTGCATCTTATACATCGAATACAGCCATTTTTGGCCTCCCAAATCCCTGCCCCCGCGTCTCATTTTTGCGAAAAATTGTCTTGTTTTTTCACAAAAATGGGGTGCGCAGAGGGTTTGGGAGGCCTGCAGAGTGCTTCTGGGGGCTGGGGGAAGGCAAAAACACCCCAGTTTCTGCAGAAAAACGGGCCGCTTTTTGCAAAAATGGGGGCGTTTTTGCCTTCCCCCAGCTCCTAGGAGCACTCTGTAGGCCTCCCAAACCCTCTGCGCACCCCATTTTTGCAAAAAAGGGTGAAAAACAGGCCTTTTTTGCAAAAGCGGGGGCGTTTTTACCAGCCCCCAGCCCCCAGGAGCACTGCAAGCTTCCCAAACCCTCTGTGTGCCCCGTTTTTTGCAAAAACGGGTGAAAAACAGGCCCATTTTTGCAAAAAAAAACGGGGCACGCAGAGGGTTTGGGAGGTTTACAGAGTGCTCCTGGGGGCCGGGGAGGACAAAAACTTTTTTTTCTTACTTACTTGTTTGAAATCTTGGTGCGTCTTATAGACCGGTGTGTCTTATAGTCCGAAAAATACGGTACATTTTGAATTTTTTAAAAAATTAAAACTAATTGTTGAAAACTTAAAAAAAATAGTTCCTAGAAAATAATATAGTTTGAATTCAGCAGGAATTCACAAGGGAATACTTGGTAAGTCAATCTCTCACCACCACTCCAAACCAAGAATCACACCTCAGGAGAACTTCTGCAAAACAATACTTCAGTTCCCTAACTCTGAGCCAAAAGGATTCAATTACTGAACATCACTGAGAGATCAAATAGGACTAGGAGTGATACCCACCTTTATCCATGTCTTGGCATCCACCAGGGTATCATTGCCATTGCAGCATTAATCCCAGGCATGAACTCTGACTGAAAAGGATCCAGACAAATCATCTTTATCTAGGGTCCTCTGCAGTTAAATCTACATTCACCTTCTTTAGTTGTCTAAAGAAGCCAAATTCAGGGAAGGCTCTTCAATAAGGATAAACTAATGCTTCCTTAAAGGTGGCATCTGGTTCAATCCTCCCTCTGAAGAAATAATCAGTTCCTGAACCCAGGAATTCACCGCTATTGCCCCCCCCCCATAGACCACCCAGAAGAACAAAAGGTGCATGGATCTAAACCATCTCAAGTAACTAGTGTTAGAGAGCACTTCATCCATTCTATCAGAGTCCACAAGCCAAAATGAGTTCTAGATGTCAATACAAGGTGCTGTCTCATCATTTTTCCTGCATATAAGAAACCAATCCTTTGCTCAGTTTGAGTGACCGTTAGTAAAATATTATCCAAAAGTGTCATAGCACCCTGGTGTTAATTGTTCTTGCTCACCTTAGCTGATCTTAAATGACGCTGCAGGACAATAGCCTGCTGATATAATAGGGGTGGAAAATATGGGTGTTTAACCACCATAATTGCCATGAAGTAGCAGACACCATGCTTGATCAAGTTTACTTTTCATCTTCCTCTACCAGTGTTCTGAGCCTTGTCCAAACTGGGTTTTCTCCATAGTAGGTGGAGCTAGCATCCAGAAATGGATTAACCTCATCCATTCAGCCTGTAGGACTGAGTCTATTAAAGTTGTTAGGCTCCGCCTCTGTACTGGATCCCCAGTTACGACTCAGTCCTCAGACTGGGCGGACATGGTTCCCTTTGTTCCCATTCCTGATTGCTACTTTTTTGGTTTTCACCTCTTTGGACTGTTTTTGCCCCAGCTGACTTGTATTCCATCTTAAAGTCGCTGGGGGAGTTATTTCCAACCATCAGATCATCATCAGATGACAATTGTATGTGAATTTTTTCCCTGGATCAAAGGCAACAAAAGCGCCGGGAGGGGGAAGGAGAGAACGGCAGAGCTTTGGCTCAAACCATGGCGGCCATTGTCGCTTGATTGGTGCCTTGCGGCTTCACCTTACTATGTGCTTTGGCTCAAGCCTCTGCAGCCTCCGCCCGCATTTCTGCCATGGCATTGTACTGCTAAGGGGCTTTCCCCCAGGTCTGCCACGGGAACATGTGAATTTCCGCCATATTGGGCCACAATTGCCAATCGGGGCTTGCCCCTTAAAGGCAGTGCGGTGGTGGCCAGGAGCCCGAAGACGAATATTTATCTTGATATATTCCCCCTACTTCATGGCTGCATTGGGGGAGGAGTGGAATTCTAAGTATCAGCTGGGCTTGTTTGATTTTTACGAGAGTGTGCCTGCCTCTCTACAGAAGCCCTCCACTCGTCGCAGGAGCCCTGCGCTCAAGCGACTTTGGCCATAGAAGCCGCGGCTTCGTCTAAACTCATCCCTTGTTGCTGGCTGCTGCTCTTCGGAGCTTAGGCGAAGGGGGTGACGCAACATTCCACCCAGAGACTTGGAAGCGCCCCCCCCCTTTCCGGCTCACCATTTTGGGATGCCATTTTGAGCAGGCAATAACCTCATTTCAGCTGTTTCTCACCTAATACCTCTGCCTTTCCATTGCCTCCTCCTCAGCCTTTTTATCGCTGGTCTCCAAGGGCAGTACTTCACTAAGTGTCCTGGTTTCTCTTTAATCCCAGGGACAGTTCAGAGGGCCACTTAGCACGGTCTCTTTTCTCAACGACACGTGGCAGCCTCAAAATGGCGGATAGGGCTTCTGCAGCCACAACCAGGTCCAAATCAGGCAAGAGGCACAAGAAGTCCTCCCCTCCTCCCAGTATGGTGGCCCAGCCTAGTAGCTTTAGGAAGGACTCTACCAGATCAAAGAGCCATGCAGACAAAGGCAGGTCCAAGGCATCTGAACGCGATGAGCGTCGGAGGGACAGGGCATTGCAAAAGATTTGTGCCCAATCAGCCATTGCCCCGCCTACCTCTGCTCTTCCCTCAGGGACAGCAGAACATTCGGCCTGCAGAACTTCCCCAGCTTTGTCCCCAGGACCTCAAGGGGGTCAAATTTCTCTGGACAATTCAGATCTGATTATCGACAATTCTGATATTTGTGGGACTAGTAATCTGAATCCTCCTATAGTGGTCCCCTCAGTAGAAGTTCCCATGGAGTCAGCTGGCTCACCCCCTCCACCTGAGGCAGAACCCTCTACTTCTTGGGGAGCTCCTCCTTGGGGTTCCGCTGACATGCACTCTATGATTACAGACGCCATTAAGCAGGGCATTGCTGCTGGCATGCACCAACTGAGTAAAGGCTCTTCAGCAGAGATTTCGTATGCATCTATCCGTGTCCCAGAACAACCTGGCCATTCCTCCTGGATTTATCTTCTGGAACGTGGTTCATCTGCTTCATCTGAGGGTAGCCGGTCTCATCTTTCTGACAAAGAGGGGCGCAGGGACTTCGACCTTTCCAATGATGAGGGTCTTTCTCCGGACCAGCCGGGCCCCTCAGGTCTGTTCCATCCCGGCCTGTTTAAATCATTATTGTTCAAAGCTAAGAACACGGCTTGTCTTGAACCACCACCATCAACGTCTGCTGCATCTTCTATAAGTTACACTGATCCCTTTTTCGCTGAACACACTCCAGAGGCGGAAGTTATCCCTGCACCTCAGATTTTTGTGGACTCTGTCCAATGCCAGTGGCAGTCCCCTGCTTCTGGTCCTGGTTCATCGACAAACGATCAAAGATTCTTTAACATTGGATCGGACCTGGCCAACATTATCCAGGCTCCTCTAATGGATCCTCCAGTAGCAGCTCTCCACTACCATGCCTGGGGAACATGAAGAACTCCTCAAACCGGAGAACAGGAAGACGGAGCAGGCACTTCTGAAACCCACCACGTGGCGGCCTGGGCGATTAGGCCATCCTCAACTGCATCTTTTTTTCAACTGTACATCGCTGCTTTGGCTGTGCCAACTACAGGACCGTCTTCCTGCTTCGGATCTTAGGACTCAGCAGGTTCTCTCTTTTTTTTTTTTTTTTTTTTTGTATTCAAAAAAGTTTTATTAGTACAAACTTACATAAGTAGTAGCAAAATATTAAATATAAAGTACAAACATTTTTGTTTTTTTCTCCCCCCCCCCAAACCCACCCCCTTCCCTCCCCACCTCCCCCCTGGACTTCCCAGAGATAATACAGGGCATAATAATAGATTTAAATTGTTAATAAAAAGAGAAAGAAAAAAGGAAAAAAAGAACACTATTTTTAAAAAACTTCAACTCCAAATTATACAGTGCTAATATATCGCATTTGTCTACAATAGTAAAGATACAAAAAAGAGAGAAAAAAGAAAAAAAAAGGAAAGAAAGAAAGAGAAAACTCTTTAACAATACAAACAAACAAACAAACCTACCTCCTCCCTTCAGTCCTCTATCTTATACAAGGTAAATGTTACATAAGTAATAACTAAATATAAAATACACAAATCTTAAACTAATATTATTGACATTAAAAATAACCTCTAAGATAAAACTTAACTAAATGTTACATAAGTGATCATCAAATATTAAATTTCATCATGATATTAATAAGATAATATTATTCTAAATTAATTCACTAACTTCAATAAACAAAAAAAGAAAATGAAAGAAGAATAAACAATAAACAAATCTTCAACAAACTATATATATCTAATATTATCAACATTAAAAATAACCTCAAAATTATATAAAACTTAACTAAATATTGCATAAGTAATCATTAGATAGGGAAAAGATAAAATACAATCATATTAGTCTCTATCCATCCAATATATTTCAACATCACATCGTTTTGTATCTTGATAGTTCATCTTTTAATAGTTCAATAAATTCAAATTTGTCGAGTCGTCCCCCGTCTACTCCCAAACCTCCATCTCCTTTTCCCCAGCTATCTGATTCAGGCACTCCTTTTGGATTTTTGAATCTATTTCCTTTTGATCCATCAAAGGTGGCTTCCCCTCCTCCTCCTCTTTTATTTTCATACATCCTTCCTCTGGAATCTTGGATATATCAGCCTTTAGAACGTTGACATAAAATTCAGTAGCTTTTTTTATCGTGTTGAGCCGGTATCTTTTTCCAGAAAATTTCACTGCTACTCCAACTGGCGCTTCCCATTTATATTGTAAATTTAATCTCTTAAATTCATCAATCAAAAAAGTATAGCTTTTTCTGGCTTTAAGCATTTTAGAGGGGATTTCTTTCCAAATCTTTAGTTCCTGACCATTCACCATAAGATTATTGTTAAACGTTGCTTGTATAATTCTGTTCCGTAGAGCTGTTGTGGTAAAATATATGACAATATCCCTTGGTAAATGCTTTTGTTTAGCGTACCACGAGTTGATTCTGTATATTTTGTCGATTTGTGTAGCCAATTCCGCTTTAGAAATTCCAGACACCTGATCCAATATGTCAACCATCCTGCCTTTTAAATTTTCATATAATCCTTCTTTCAAACCTCTAATCCTTATAGCAACTTCCATGGATCTGAACTGAGTCATTAAGACCTCTTTTTCAAAATTTGCAATATCATTTTGGATTTTATCTATGTAATTCACCGAAGTTGCCAAAGCTTGTTTATTTGTTTCAATACGTTCTGCCAAAACTTCAATATTTGTTGCTAAGCCTTTGCAAACCTCTAACACATCAAATCTTAGTTGTTGATTCATATTCTTCAAAGCAGCCTGCATCTTTTTGTCTATCTCACTTATTTTCTGGTTAAATTCCAAAGTAAGTTCATGTTTCATAATCTTTAAATTATTTAATAAATTTTCAGGTGTCAAAAGCTGTGGAGGTGTTAGCTCAGTGTTAAGTTGCATTTTAGAAATATATCCAGATGAATAGTCATTTCTTTTAGTCAAAACAATCTTTCCAGACTTTGAAGCCATTGGTGTTTCAAAAGAGTACAAAAAAGAAAGAAAGCCAGATGCCTGATTAAAGTTCTTTCCAGTTTAAAAATCAGATAATCTTTTATTATTGGAAATATTTCTATTATAACTTTAATCCAAAGTTAGGAGACAGAGAGAGAAAAAACCATTTTTCCAAGTTAAAAGTTTCCATAAGAGAGAGAGAGGAAAAAAAAAAGCCTCTGGGAAAACGAAAGTCACTTTCACTTCTCAATCGCCATATTGTTACTCTGTTTCCTTTGTTCCTTTGCCGAAGTGAAAGCTAGCCCAGGAGTTGAAAAAAAAAAGGAAAAAAGAGGTTTCAGTACTTGCCCATCTCACGCTTGTTTCTCTCTGTCTGCTTCTGTAGTTTAAATATAATTATAAATCCCATTCTTGAAGCAGCGGCTGGTCACGACATCTAGCTCTGCAAAAGCAGAGGTTTCCTGATCTTCGGAGCTGGAGACAGGCTGCATGGGGAGCTCTCCCCTCGCGCCCTACCAGATGGCTCCTAGGGCGCTGGGGGGGCTCTACCCCACCTGTCAGGCTCTCATCTCTCCCCTTTGCCCGGGGAAGAGATTTTAAAGCCGCCAGACAGCTGTTCTGGCGGCTTTTAACAAAGATCGGAAAGGCATCCAACGAGGGATGTCTGCGATGAAGCGCTCCAAACCGGAAGTCCCACTCAGCAGGTTCTCAACAAGCTTGTGGCAGCGGCCCAGTTCTCAGCGGAGGCTACTCTACAAGCAACTAGGTTCGCATCCAAAGCCATTGCTTCCTCAGTAGTGGCCAGACGCATGCACTGGCTCCAACAGTGGCAGGCAGACACTTGGCATAAGTGGCGTTTGACCTCTGCCCCCTTTTGGGGTCAGCACCTTTTTGGGGAAGCTCTGGATCCAATGCTTGTCGAGACCAGAGACAAGAGGAAGGTTCTTCCATCCTTCTCCAGGAAGGGTTCCTTCAGAGCAGTTCCCTATTCCTGGTGGCCCTTTTGAGCTCCTGACCTGGGCTCAGGATTCCCAAGGGGCCAAGGTCAGTACGGGTTCCAGCAGAGACAGGTGCCAGAGAGACCGGGCAGGGGGAGGCAGTTCAAGCGGTCCTTTCGAGGCGGAGGTGGTTGCCCCTTCCATCTCTCTAAGTGATTTGGACCCTGATCCTCCCATAGGAGGTCGTCCGGCTCTCTATGCAGACAGGTGGGTGGTAACAACGTCAGACATGTGGGTTAAAGAAACGATCCGCGATGGCCTTTCCTTAGAGTTTCTCTCCACACCCCCAAGGTTTTTTCTACAATGCCCTGTTTCTAAGAATGCAATTCAACATCTCCTGGATATAAGGGCAATCCAGGAGGTGCCGGAGGACCAATTAGGGCAGGGATTCTACTCAATTCTTTTTGTAGTCCCCAAAGCCTCGGGGGGTGTAGGCCTATTCTGGATCTTAAATGCTTGAACCATCATATTCGATACAGGCAGTTCAAAATGCACTCCCTACAGACAATCATGGGGACTATTCGCCCGGGGGACTTCCTCGCCTCCATTGACTTAACAGAGGCATACCTGCACATTCCCATTCTGTCCTCCCACTGTCAATTCTTTCATTTTTGTTACGCAGGTAGGCATTTCCAGTATAGGGCCCTTCCATTTGGCCTTTCCTCCGCACCCCGGTTTTTCACCAAGGTGCTGGCAGTGGTGGTGGCTCACCTTAGGGCCGTGCCTGTGTGTGTCCAGTGCTATCTGGATAATATTTTAATTCAGGCATCCACTAGGGATCTAGAAGTGCATCATCTCCAGGTAACAATTGATACGCTGAGACACCATGGATTCTCCATCAATATGGAGAAAAGCCACCTGTCGCCATCCACTTCCCTTCTCCATTTGGGAGCCGTTATAGATTCACTAGAGTGTAGGGCTTCACTGTCCCAGGAGAGACAGGATAATCTCAGGGAGATTTCTTCCCTAGTACAATATCAGCGTAGGGTTCCTCTCGCCCTACTCTCCATCCTCCTGGGCAAGATGATTTCCAGCATCGCCACCACTCCATGGGCGTGCCTATACTCTAGGGATCTTCAATGGTTCCTCATCGTTCCAGAGGGCATGCCGCAGCTCCTCGTCTTCCAAGGTCCTGGTTCCAGCAGAGGTACTCCGCTCCCTGAACTGTTGGAGGTCGGGGCGCATCTCGAAGGGATGTCTCTTCCTGGAGCCCCACAGAGTGGTAGTCACCACCGATGCCAACCTGTTTGGCTGGGGAGCCCATTCTCAGGTGAGCATTGCTCAGTGTCGCTGGGCAGCGCCGAATCCAAATGCAGCATCAACTGGCTGGAGCTGCGAGCTGCGTCCTGGCTCTCCGACGGTTCCTCCACCTCGTGTTGGGCAAGCACGTCCTCGTACTCATGGACAATGTGGCGTTGAAAGCCCACATCAACCGACAAGGAGGAACACGGTCGCGCTCCCTGATGCGGGAAGCCAAGAGACTGGGCCTCTAGGCAGAGCGTCACCTGCTGTCTCTTTCGGCAGATCACATTTCAGGGATGTCCAACAATCAGGCGGATTGGCTCAGTCGAGCTACGATCCACCATGTGGAGTGGCAGCTGCATGCAGATGTCTTCCAGGAACTGACAAGGCGGTTCAGCCTCCTGGTGGTCGACCTCTTCGCATCCCCACAGAACTTGCACCTGCCCAGGTTCTTTTCCTGCTTCCGATCCCAGGGCACGGAGGGAGTGGAAGCACTTCGTGGCCCCAGGGCCTCCTTTATACGTTCCCTCCCATTCCGAGCATTCACAGGGTCATCCAGAAGTCCTAGAGGAGAGGACGGAGATCCTGCTTCTGGCCCCGCATTGGCCCAGGAGAGCTTGGTTTGCGGACCTGAAACTGTTCTCGGTGGCTCCGCCCTGGAGAATCCCACTCAAGGTCAATCCCCTCAGCCAGGGGGCATTGGTTCATCCGGACCCCCAGTGGTTCCAACTGACCGCCTGGCACTTGAGCGGAGCGGCTTGAGGAGGCAAAACTTTTCTGCCAGAGATATTGCTACTATGCAGGCCTCTAGGAGACCTTCCACGGAACGAATATACTCGGCGACATGGAAGGCGTTCTGCTCCTTGTGTACGAAGGATCAATGTTCCCCAACGCAGATTCCCATTGCTAAGCTACTGGACTTCCTTCAGGAGGGTCTGGATAAGGGGCTGAGCCCAACATCATCAGGAGACAGGTGGCGGCCCAGTCTTCCGTTCTATCTTGCAGTACACTGGAGTCTCTCTCAACATCCTTCTATCCGTCAATTTTTGAAAGGAGCGTCGAACCTTTCTCCACCTGTGGTTCACAGATACCCCAATTGGAACCTGACCAAGGTTTTGGATTCTCTGACGGGGTCGCCTTACGAGCCCTTACGTTCAGTGTCCCTTCGTTACTTGACTTGCAAAGTAGCCTTTCTGGTGGCTATCACCTCTGCCAGGAGGATATCAGAACTGGCGACCCTCTTGGTCTGTGAGGATCTTTGTGTGTTTCATGTGGACAGTGTGGTTCTTCGGTTAGACTCCTAGTTTATTCCTAAGATAAACTCCTGGTTCCACCATGCACAGAACGTAATTCTTCCCAATTTTTGTCCGCACCCGGTCCACCCACTAGAATGGAAATGGCATTCCCTGGACATGAGGCGGGCGCTCCGTATTTATGTGAAGAGGACTGCTCCTCTGAGAAAGCCGGAGGCTCTCTTCGTTTCATTCCAACCTACGTCCTTGGGACAGAGGATGACCTGTTCGACTGTTGGCAGATGGATCCATGGTACCATTGCCAAAGAGTATGACCTGCACTTGCTGCCTCGGCCTGGCCACATCACGGCACATTCTATTCGAAGCGCGGCAACGTCGGCTGCTTGGGCTACGCAGGCTTCACTTGAAGAGGTCTGCAGAGCGGCGACCTGGGCCTCACTATCACAGTTTATTCGCCATTACAAATTGGACGTTTTTCTTTGGCCGAAGCAGCATTTGGCAGGGGTGTCCTGCAGAGTGTACATTCAGGAAGGGACACTTTGGCCCAAGACAGTTCCCGCCCACAGGACTGCCAGGCTTGGGTATGTCCCATTCCTTGATGCTAGCTCCACCTACTATGGAGAAGGGACATTGGTCTTACCTGATACGCTCCTTCTTGTAGGGTGGAGCTAGCATCCAGCCCCACCCTTAACTATCGGACCGTTTGCTCGGTCACGAGACTGTTGGTTGTTGGTCTGGTACCCGCAGGGAGAACCGTCAGAAGTGTCACCCTGTCGAGTCTGTTTCTTTGGCTTCGTCGTAACTGGGGATCAAGTGCAGAGGCGGAGCCTAACAACTTTAACAGACTCAGTCCTACTTTCAGAATTGTCAGCAGCAGCTGTCTTGACTTAGAACAGGGCTGTCAAACTTGCGGCCCGCAGGCCGGATGTGTCACACGCTGGCCACGCCCACACATGGTTTAGCAAAAGGGGGAAAGTCCCAATATGTCACATGACACCGTGATGACGCAACTTTGACACCCCTGACTTAGAAGTTCTGGAGGTTGGAATCCATACATTTGAGAGAGTGCAAGTTGCAAAAGGCTGGCTGATGGAGCCTTTGTCTTGGATCCATACATTAATATGAAGTGCGGTGTGGAATTAAATTATATGCTTAAAAATGCTTATACAAACTTAACTAAATGGCAGGTGAAAATCTTGTGAGATTGATAGGGACACTCCTCTAAATAGAGCAATCTTGAGTGTTTATATAGGCAACTAGGAATTTAATTTTAGAGCAGATTTTAGAGTTACAGTATTTAGTCTCTGATGTGAACATGTAGATCAGGGGTGGCCAAACTATGGTTCTTTGAGGATCTGTGGACTTCAACTCCCAGAATTCCTGAGCTAGCCATGCATGCATGGCTGGCTCAGGAATTCTGGGAGTTGAAGTGCACAGATCCTCAAAGAACCATAGTTTGGCCACCCCTGATGTAGATGAACAAACAGTGTGGAAAGAGGGAGCAGGGGGGAGAATGAGCACTCTAACAATCAAGGACATTGAACTATCTGGAGTCAGTGTTGCTAAATGTATGTGCTAATATTTGCTAATAGTATTCTTAGGCATGAAGTATCCAGAGTAAACACATAGATACAGTATGTTTAAAGGACTTTTTTCATTCAAGAATATTACGCCACACAAGCTGCTGCTGTTTCTATAAGAAAAATTAGGAATCTAAACTCATAGATAAATATATAGGAAACAAATTAAGTTATCTCACTTTTTCCAGCCAGGGGATGGGGGTAAATCCATTTTGGATAAATAGGGATTTATGGACTCGCAATGTGAGAAAAGGCCCTTGGATTACTAGTTTTACTGGATCCAAAGAAGTACTTGGGGACATTTTTTGAGCCTTTTCCTGAATAAATTGAAAGAATAAACTTGTAAAGACCAGGTCTTGGAGGGAGGGTGTTTTTTTTTGGGGGGGGGGTGATTTGTTGTTGAATTTTGGCAGTATAATCCCAGAAGGGAACCTCTAAAGAATACATAAACAGGTGGCTTCTTGGGGGACTCAAAGTGTGCTGTTTTGCATTTCAAATGAATGAAAACAATTCTTGCTTATTTCCATGGTATTCTTTCTACCAAGACATAGACTGGAACTGATTTTAATCTCAAAAACAACTCATTGCCATGGTTTCTCTGTAACTAAACAATACTGTGGCAAATGTTTTAAAAATTGTTATTTCTTTTTTAATTTGCTATTTTTATGTATGTTAAATAATTACTGTATTTTTCGGACAAAAGACGCTCCAGACTATAAGACGCACCTTGCTTTTGGGAAGGAAAACAAGAAAAAAAAATCTGCCTCTGCCTCCCAGCAATTTGCCTCCTTGCAGCAAACAGCCTGGTCAGCTTCAGCACAGCCTGATTTAGCACAAGCAGCCCACCGCCTGGAATGGGCTAAAAACGGGACGCGGGGAGGCGGCGATAGGTGGTGACAGTGATGCCCGCAGCCTGATCCAACCGCCAATCAGCTGCTTGTGCTGAAGCTGACCCGGCTGTTTGCTATTTTCTGCAAGGAGGCAAATTGCTGGGAAGCAGAGGCAGAAGGGTGGGGGCCGGTGGGTGGGCGGGGCTTTGGCAACATTCGCTCTCTAAGGCGCACAGACATTTCCACCCACTTTGGGGGAGGGTGCATCTTACAGTCCGAAAAATAGGGTAATCCTTTATGATCAGTATTATTCTAATATGTATTGTTTATTTTGTATTAATACCTGTATATCATTTCTACAAAAAAAATCACAGTAAACTGAGGAGTTCTTAAAACAGAAATTTAGCAAAGTTGTAATTACAATATGTTTGTAATGGGAACCAGCCCACCCCATTATGGCAGCAGAAGAGGCCTGCTACAGATCCTTTCTGCTAAGGAATTCCCACAGGCAGGGTCAAGAAAAAGCCTTTTCCAACATGGCCCATCTATGTGGAACCCTCTATCATCAGAGGTGGGAACTGCTCCCACCCTTTTGGCCTACTAAAAGTGTATTAAAACTTTGTTTTGCCAATTGGCGTGAGGTCCTGAGGGGAGTACTTAAGATAAGAAAACCTTGTCACTTAGTTTTGGTTTTTGTAAAGTTTTAAAATTTTAATTTGTATAGTTTTAATATTTTAATTATTAGAAAAAATAATTAAAACACATAAATTTTATAACAGATAATCTGCATTGGATTGTCTTCTAGGGGAAATGGGCAGCATAAAAATTTAATGAATTTTAAAAATCATATATTTAGCTTAAAATAGCAGT
Organism: Diadophis punctatus similis; assembly: GCA_023053685.1. Classification (NCBI taxonomy): domain Eukaryota; kingdom Metazoa; phylum Chordata; class Lepidosauria; order Squamata; family Dipsadidae; genus Diadophis; species Diadophis punctatus. The sequence continues at coordinate 29,840,780 of JALIGW010000004.1, forward strand.
TTTGAATAAGTAACCATCTTATTAGCATTAGTAGTTGATTAGAATTATTTAATTCCAGCAGAAAGGATTGGCTGCATTCATACTTAATGCTAAGCCAACAATATGTATGGCACATTACAGTTTGGGGTGATATGCAACCCCTACCCATTTTAATCCAGATTTCTAGTGTCCTTTTAGTATGCCAGGATGAGAAGAAGCTGACTACAAGTAGGAGCTGAGTATATTGTTTAGATTCGAGGAGAGTTTGAATAGTGTTTCAACTTAATTATACACTGCTTTGCTTTTTGCATAATTGATTTTGCAGAATTAATTATCAGTTAGCCATTCTATCTAATCACTGTAATAAGCAACACAATGTAAATTGGATTATGATTAGCTTCAGAATTGCTATTCAGCTTGTTCTCATATTTGGAAGTAGTGGCATAATTCACCAGAAAAAAGTTTGGGGTTATTATAAACGAATGGATTGTCATTTAAAATGGAATGATGTGTAATACAAATTATAGCAATAGCACTTAGCACTTAGACTTACATGCCGTTTCACAGTGCTTTACAGCCCTCTCTATAAGAGTATTGCCATATTTCCCCCAACAATCTGGGTCCTCATTTTACCAACCTCGGAAGGATGGAGGGCTGAGTCAACCTTGAACTGGTGAGACTCAAACTGGCAAATTGCTGGCAATCGGCAGTCAGCAGAATTAGCCAGCAATACTGCATTCTACTCACTGCGCCATCACGGCTCTTATAACAAACTATGGTTACAAAATGGAAGTTATGACATTTTATTCATAACCCATTTTTAAAAAAATATTGAAACATGCAGACAAGCATATGTAGAAACAAGGAAGAATTGCAAAGCCAGACATTCATATTATCTTAATATTCCTTCCACGTATATTTGACTGTGAAAGGATAACCATTAGTCATGAATTATATAATGTGTAACATAAATTGTAATGATTATAAGTTAAAAGAACTTTCTGGCTTCAACCTGAACTGAACAAAACGCCTTTGCTATGTTAGTTTGCCAAGCATCTAGAATTCTCTTTTTTTCCAATGTTAGCTATGGATATTCTAGCACAGTCATAAAATGCTGCTAAACCTTTTGACAAAATATATTAATTAATTTCTAGAAATATATTCAGAATGTAATATCTGAACACAGATATATTCTTTGGTTTATGAGTTACCAATCTCTGAAAAAAATTAGGATCAAAAGGAGCCCTAATGACTAAATATTGTTTTAGCAGCAAAACAACTTTATTTGTTCATGCATGCAAATTTAGCATGCCCATGTCCCATCTATGAAACAATCTAATAAAAATTCCCTTATTGGGCCAAGAAGGATAGCACTGGTTTCCATTTTTCTGCTTTATTTCTATCTTGGTCATTGATCTGTTAGAACCCATTTTGTAGGACATTTTAAAACTAATTTAATATATAAATATTTGTTCCATACTAATAATATACAATGAAGAAATGAGGCCTTTGTATAGATCTGATATATACTAATGATTCTAAAATTATTATATATTAGTAATTCAAAATTAGTCAAGAGATCTGTTTGGTTGAGCCTTTATTTCTGGATTAAAGAGGAGGGATCTACAACTGCAAATGATAATCTCCAGGAAAAACTTTAAAAAGTTAACCTGTCAGTTACCAGATCCAAGTTAACAGGTTTACTGTAAGATAAAATAATAGACATGGGAAATTTAGGGTGGCTGTTGGGTCTTTTTTCTGACATTTATTTTCCATTAAAGATTCCAAATCACCTCAAGATGGCTGGGGCGATAATGATGGGCCAGTATCAGGAACACGGCATTCCAGCTGGGAAGAGGAAGAGGAGGGAGGAGTCTGGAACACAGCAGGCTCTCAGGGAAGTAATTCCTCCCATAATTCAACCAGCTGGGGACAAGGAGGAAAGAAACCACAAATCAAGGTAGGAAAAATCTTTTGTGTTGCAGTCTTTCATAGATAAGCGAATATCATTCTCTAAAACTGCTAGTACAACAGAATGTTAACTATGTAGATTTGTGTTAAAAGGAAGCGGTTGTTGTTTTTAAACTGCTTGATAGTTTAATGTAGTGAAGGTGCATAATTAATGATTTTGTGGTGAATGGATGGGTAGGATTGAGAAGAAATTGATTGGACCATTAAGATGTTAAATAAAAATAGTGAATGATGGGTATCTCCTTAAACGGATGTTGATTTCAAATGCATGGTTTAAACATGTTTGCATACATATACACGTGGCAAAGGACTGAAAAGAATTCAAAAAACATGATTGTTTTTATTGCTTATTACTTATTTTCTGTGATTTGTATACAATTAAAACTGCATATCTTTTTTGAAAACTAAAGGCATAAAAACATAAAACCACATCAAGATACAATACTGTGAAACAGATGGCAAACAAACTGCAGATATTACTTTCCAAATTTTGTCAGAACAGCCTTTTAATAGTTCTGAAGATAATATAGTAAGAAAAGAGTCCTATATGAAAGAGTATTAGGAAATAAATTACCACATTTTTCGGACTATAAGACACACCAAGATTTTGAAGAGGTAAGTAAGAAAAAAAAAAAAGTGCAGGCCTCCCAAACCCTCTGCGTGCCCCATTTTTTGCAAAAATGGGCCCATTTTTCACCCATTTTTGCAAAAAACAGGGCACGCAGAGGGTTTGGGAGGCCTGCCAAGTGCTTCTGGGGGAAGGCAAAAACACCTCCATTTTTGAAAAAAACGGCCATTTTTCGCAAAAGTGGGGGCATTTTTGCCTTCACCCAGCCCCTAGGAGCACTCTGCAGGCCTCCCAAACCCTCTGCCCACCCCGTTTTTGCAAAAAACTGGCCCATTTTTGGTAAAAATGGGACATGGGGGCAGGGATTCGGGAGGCCAAAAATGGCTGTATTCAGTGTATAAGACACACCAACATTTCTATCCTCTTTTAAGGGGGGGAAAGGTGCGTCCTATACTTCAAAAAATACAGTACTTCCCAATAGAATGAAAGTAAAGAAGATACTGAAAATTCTTGAAAGAGAGTGACAAGAATTATGTAATGGAGTGCCATAGAAGTATGTGGAGGTATGAAAAAAGATGCTTGGATAGAATGAGGAAATGAAAAGTTGAACATAATGAGAAGTGCATGTAAGAAAACCATTGCTGCAGAAAAAGGATAAGAAAGAAACATATTGAATATTTTCTGAAATTTATTATACTGAAAAAGATATCAAAAGAAAAAAGAACACACAGGGGAAAAAACCTGTGGTTTTAATGAAACATGTTGATTGAAGAGCCTTCAGCAACAAGAATAGAATTAAAAACAAAAGTGAAATTATTTAGTGAGAGAATGCTGCAAGACATATTCTATAGATTTATCGAGAATGACAGTTGAAGAATAGAATGGAAACAAATGCTATAAATGTTAACTTCCAAGAAAAAAATTCACAAATTTTCAGTACTGTGGGAATGTTGAAAAATGATAAGGCTGCATGTGCAAGTGTTGCAACAGAAAAATGTTAAAATATGGACGTGCTCTGTTGATAAAGAGACACTCTGGCCTGTCTAATGCGTGAGGTTTGCTTATAGCATCTCTGTGTGACCTGCTTTTTATGAGTGAATGCTGCATGTATGCATAACAATTGGAAAAGTGCTGCTGTGGTTCCTCTAAAACACGAGTGTCAAACTTGTGGTGTCACGTTACCATCACATGACATATTGCAACTTTTTTTTCCTTCGCGAAGCTGGGATGGGCGTGGCCTACGCATGACGCATCCGCCCCGCCAGTTTTACACCCCTACTCTAAAAGAAGGGAAAGGGGGCAAGAATGAATGCAAAAACAACAGTTCCTGATTGAAATTCTGATGAAGAGGGTATGAGAGGTGCCCGTGAGCAAAATTTAGGAAGTACAATGGAGATTTATGGTGAAGAGGGATGTTCCAACTAGAATTTTATTCTTCAGCAAATAATTCAGAAATAGATTTTTTTTATTCAAGAGAAAGTATATGACGAAGCATATGAATAGACTTGAGCTATGGAATATTTTTCATGAATAGAGATACCGAATACAGTAAAACCACTAACTGAAGCATCTTGAGAATAAAGGGAATGCTTAGCAAAAAGCTCATTGGAGATGGAATAAAACAAGGATGTATGATATCTTCTTGTTTGTTCACTGTATAAAGGCATGTGTCTGGGTTGGAAATAACAAAGTATAGGTACGTTTGTGTGCAGATCATATTGTGTTACTCCCTGAGAAGCCAAAAGATTTGCAGTGAATCTTAGATAGATTTGATAACTGCAGTTAGTAATTCTATGCAGTAATGTTTTCCCCTAAAATAAATCAGTAAGCAATAAGTCTACATGAATTTAATATTAAACTTGATTGCTTTTTGTTTAACAGTTGAAATTAAGATCAGCCAATCTCAGTTTTGTAATGAATATACAGTATAGTATTATTTAAATTGAATATTTTGCAGCGTATAATGAAATTTAAACTAATCATCTCTGTTTTCAGTGTTCATTAAAAGGAGGAAGTAGTGATTCATGGATGAATACCTTATCTGATCAGATTTCAAATATGGGATTGTTGGTAAGGCATTCTGTCTACTTCTTGTTGCAAAAATTATTTACTAATATTTGACAGGCAAAAAATAGCTAGCCATCTAGGCACAATTATAAGAGATTGCTTTTTTTTTCTTAAGACGCTTTATGGTGCAGGACTGATTTATAATTATTTGAAATTTTTATTAGTTGTTTATATAACAGATATACATGTTTATGTATACACATGTAGACACACACACACTAGATATCTTCTACTAACTTCACCCCACACATGTATAATACTTCACACATATATAGTACTTCACAAATCAATACCTAGGAGGTTTATAATTTAAAAATAGACATAGAAAGCAGCACTTGAAGGGGAGGTAGAGGTATAAATGAGGAAGAGAATGTAGAACTATTTCAATTACACATAAATTAACTTAATTTATTCTATTCTATTAATTACAATAAGACCAGCGATTATGGCAGATAGGACAATCAACAGAACCAAACGCCAGCTATTTAAAAATACTTGATTTCTGTATTAGTTGAATATTGCTCACTAAGCTTTAAAAAAGTTTAGAATTTTTATTTTTGTAAACAATAGGTATTTGGATTCATGTATTGATTGTATGAAGATCATAGTTAATCAGAATGCCAGATCATTTTATTTAAATGCTATTTAGTAGCACCAAATAGTTTCTGTTTTGTTTTGAAAGTAATACTATCCTTTTTGTGTGCTACCATAAAAGTGCAGGTGAAATGAGTTTCTGTTTTACAAGAATAGGCTGTGAGAAACCATGGCAATCCAAGCATTATTGACCATAGTGCTGTCTTTATTAATGTGGGAATGGTACTGCTATTTATGTGCATGTGTAGTTGCTTTCTTGGCAAAGGAGCTATTATGATCATATGTCATATACATGCTTCTACTTGCTTTCTTCTCTGCATTAGCTTTGGATTGAAAGGCATCCTGCATGCAGTTCCACATCAGAACACTTTTGTCCCTAGGCTTTGTGCTGCAGAATAGGAAGCAGGCTTTTATAAAGCCCCTGGGATTGTCCCACTTGCCAAGGCATTCTCTCCGCCTTTCTGTCCCAATTCTTCTGAAGCCAAATCACTGGATTGAATTAAAGCAGCACTTTCAAATAGTATAGAGCACAGCAGTAGAAAACTGGAAAATTTGGAAGATTTTTATTTTAGTTGTTTTTAAATCAATTTAAATTTTAAATCAATTGTTTTAACTTTAAAAACATCGTGTTGGCATGGCACAATGCCCTAACCCAGGGGTAGGCAAAGTTGGCTCTTCTATGACTCGTGGACTTCAACTCCCAGAATTCCTGAGCTAGCATGATTGGCTCAGGAATTTTGGGAGTTGAAGTCCACGAGTCATAGAAGAGCCAACTTTGCCTACCCCTGCCCTAACCTATAGTATTTTTTCCCCCAATAATGCATCTCAGCCTTGTCAGTTGTCTTCCTGGGAAGTTGCTCCCTGTGATATCTATTTTTTTAAATATAAAAATGTTATCAAAATTCTGAACATGCACATTGATTTATAGAAAAACTGAGAGGCCCTCTTCTGAATATATATGGGTAACTATGGCTATCAGGAGCCAAACTGGCCTGCCGTGTTTATCTGCAGAAAGAACAGGGACAGACCCTATTTTCCAAGTACCCTTGTCATTGAAGAGAATATTTGGTTTGGATCCAAGGTTGCCCTTTTGTGAATATAAGGATTTGTTTCACCTATGGAAGGCTTCTAAGCAGTGCAGAATAGTGGAGAAATCTCTCTTGATTTCCCATTTCCTTACAAACTTCTTGTAATCCTCTCTTCCAACTTCCCCAGGGCAAGGGGGAGGTAGGGAAGGAGAGAAGAATGCAAAGATTGATTGGTTGATTGATGATGTGCTATCAAATTTATAATCACAAGTGGTTCTTGACTTGTGACCGCCATTGGGGCCAGAATTCCCATCGCAAAGCAATGAGATCATAAAGTCAGGTATCACATTATCACACTGCTTAGTGACCACAATCCCGGGGCACTACCAATTGCCATTGTTAACAGAGAAGCACAGCTCATTAAGTGGAGGGAGTCCCAGGTAAAGTGCTCAGGCAAAGAGATGCTGCAAACGGTTGGAGGATGCTCTGGGAGGCCTTTGCAGGCCGCATGTAATTTGGGGGCAGAGAGTTGCTGCAGTGTTGTATGAGCACAAGGAGGCCAGAGAAAGAATACTCTGTTATTCAAGGGTTTCTTGGCATGTCACAGCTTTGAAAATGCAAGAAATCCTGAGTTGTAACACAGGACAAACCTGCAACCCTTCCTGGAATCCTCTGCTGGCCCAGCAGGGCAGTGGAACATGCCCCAGCCCAGCCTTTCTGTGATGCATAGGCCCTACTGTGCTCAGCTGACCTTCACTGTTTTCCTGCTAATGATGATGAAGCACGCCTGGCCTGACTCTACTATAGGTGAGGCAACTGCTAGCCACTGAGGACTTTCTTTTGGAGGCCACGTATGCGCATGCTGTTTATTCTTCAAATCATGTGCCCCATTTTCACAATCTTTTGGAAAGTTTCTGGGTATGGGTGTACTATTTGGAAAATGGCAGGTAACCCATTTTCACGATGCTTCAGAACGCAGAAGCTTTCTGAAGATCACAAGAATGGGACACGCTATTTGGAAAATGAATGGCATGAGGGGCTTGAAGAATGCATTAGGAAGAAGGCCAGGCATGGCCTGCAACCAGCTTACATACAGTGGAATCAGGCGGTACGTGCCTCGTCAGCAACACTAGGAAAACAGCAAAGGTCAGCTGGACACAGTAGAGCTTATGGATCACAGATGGCAGGGGTAATTGGGGCTTTGCACAGTGATACTGTGATGATTGACTGCAGTGTGGGGTTTGAAATGGCATTTCTTAGTGATAGAGGCAACACTGCAGCTGAGGTAGGAGCCTGGGGGCAGTGATAGCTGGCCGAGACTGCTAAAGTCACTTTCAATTTCAGTCCCAGTCCCGGTGCTACCACTGATACATGCCACTTTGCAGGTTGGCCAGAAGGGCAGAGATGCATAGGTAGGGGATTTGCGTCATGGATTGCCAAACACGCAAATTTTGATCCTAACATTTCTTGCTATATTTTGGACACATTTCCAGTAGTAAAAATAAACTGCACACTAAGATACATTATTTTTCATAAATGAAGGTGAATATACGGGTCCCAGGATAACGTTGCAGGATCCAGTCTGGGTCAATCACGAGGACCAGAGGTTTTGTCTATTGAGTTTTTGGATTCATGCTGGAGCCCATCTTCAGGGAACATCTCTAGTATTTTTCAAGTGTGCCAAGCTAGAGTTTTCTGAGAACTCTTCTTTTCTTTTCCAGAATCAAACTGAAGATACTTCAGGCAATAAGATGGACTTATCAGTAGGTATGTATATAATAGCACAAGGATGCAGTTTCACTTTTATTTTCTTAATATTTTAAAAAAATATAACTGAGCAGTATTGCAAGCTTTATGCCAATATGGCTAGCCCTTTTGAATAACTGTATCATTAATGTAATTTCCACATAATGATGGACTAAAAGAAAAAAGAAAGAGCTGAGTTGAAGTGGTAACACCTATAGCTGATGGAGTATGAATAGTGATACTCTATTTTTGTACTGATTTTTGGGGAAGTAATAACTTGGTTTCATTCTGCTGAAAATTATAAAGAATTCTTGAAATTTTGTTGGTATTCTAATATAAAACCTCTGTTATTAGCTATATATATATTTTGCTTACCTGATAATATATATTTTGCTTAATGAGAGAGAAAAATGTAGTTTATTATCCATGCAAAATCAGGAAAAGTCAGGGCTTTAATGTGCTAGCCAATGCCAAATCCAATTATCTACATATCCATTTCAACTGTATTTTTCTGTGGAAAAAATATAGGACATTTTTTTATTCATAACAAATTTGTGGACATTTCAGGATATTGTTTCATGGTTTTAAAGAAAATTTGTATAAATATAATTTTTAAATCATTTAATTTAGTAGCATTGTAACAATTAACAATAATGCATAATGGTAATTATGCATTAATTATTATTTATTAATTAATTATTTATCTTTATCATTAATTAATTATCAGAGTCCATTGAGTTGACAGGGGCTAGTCCTAGTCCATCATTATGGGAAGAGTTTGGGCCTGTTTCTCCTGAGGATGTGGACAGGGCTGTGGGAGCGATGGGTACCTCCACCTGTTTATTGGACCCGTGCCCCTCCTGGCTGGTCTCGACCAGCAGGGAGGTGGCACGCGGCTGGATCCAGGCGGTGGTCACCGCTTCTTTGAGAGAGGGATCCGTACCGCAGTCGTTAAAAGCTGCGGTGGTGCGACCCCTCCTGAAGAAGCCTTCCCTGGATCCAGCTGACTTGAAGAACTATCGTCCGGTCTCCAACTTACCTTTTTTAGGGAAAGTTGTGGAGAAGGTGGTGGTTACTCAGCTTCTGCAGCTCCTGGATGAAACAGATCATCTAGATCCTTACCAGTCGGGCTTCAGGCGCGGCTACAGTGCAGAAACTGCCTTGGTCGCTCTGATGGATGATCTCTGGCGGGCCCGGGATGGGGGGAACTCCTCCATCCTGGTGCTACTTGACCTCTCAGCGGCTTTCGATACCATCGATCATGGTATCCTTCTGCATCGTCTCAGCGAGTTGGGAGTGGGAGGCACCGTTTTGCGGTGGTTCTCCTCTTATCTCGCTGATAGGATGCAGTCGGTGCTGGCAGGGGGGCAGAGGTCGTCCCCTAGGCCCCTATCATGTGGGGTGCCTCAGGGGTCGGTTCTCTCGCCCATCCTGTTCAACATCTACATGAAACCGCTGGGTGAGATCATTCGCAGACATGGGGTGTGTTTCCATCAGTACGCTGATGACACCCAGCTGTACATCACCACCCCGTCTGACTTCAGTGAGGCAGTTGATGTAATGTGCCGGTGCCTGGACGACGTTAGGATCTGGATGGGGAGGAACAGACTCAGACTTAATCCCGACAAGACTGAGTGGCTGTGGATATTGCCTCCTAAGGATCATGACAACTGCCCCTCCTTGTTCCTTGAGGGAGCGAAACTGACTCCCTCGGACCGGGTCCGCAACTTGGGGGTCCTCCTAGATCCACAGCTAAAATTGGACCATCATCTTTCTGCTGTGGCTAGGGGGGCCTTTGCACAGGTTCGCCTGGTGCACCAGTTGCGGCCATATTTGGAGAAGGAGGCTCTACTCACGGTCACTCATGCCCTTGTCACCTCTCGTTTGGACTACTGCAATGCGCTCTACATGGGGCTACCCTTGAAGAGTATCCGGAGACTTTCAGCTGGTGCAAAATGCGGCTGCGCGTGCTGTGGTGGGTGTGCCAAGGTACACCCACGTGACATCGATACTCCGCCAGCTGCATTGGTTGCCCATCGGTCTCCGGGTCCAATTCAAGGTGTTGATCACCATCTTTAAAGCCCTTCATGGCTTAGGACCAGGTTATCTACGGGACCGCATTCTGCCTCATACTTCCCTCCGACCGGTTAGGGCCCACAGAGTTGGCCTCCTCCAGGTCCCGTCGGCCAAGCAATGCCGGCTGGCGGGCCCAAGGGGGAGAGCCTTCTCTGTGGCTGGCCCCGCTCTCTGGAACCAACTTCCACCAGAGACCCGAACTATCCCCACTCTGCTGGCCTTCCGAAAAGCCGTTAAGACATGGCTCTTCCTGCAGGCGGGGGGTAGAGCTTAATTCACTCGAGCTCACCCCCCAAGTATGTATGATGTTGAATGGTTGTTGATTTCTTATATTGTGTTTTAATTTTTATATTGTTTTAATTACTATTTTAGATTTTGGTTGTTCTTGTATTTTTCACTGATGTACGCCGCCCTGAGTCCTTAGGGAGTTGGGCGGCATATAAGAATTCCAAAATAAATAAATAAATAATTGGCAAGATTACATCGTTTCATATTTCTTCTTCAGGTGGTCTACAAGATAAGAAGTTTGATGTAGACAAACGAGGCATGAATCTCGGAGACTTTCATGACATAATGAGAAAGAATCGATCTGGTTTTCGTCCTCCTAGCTCCAAAGATATGGGAAACCCAGATAGTGGGCCTTACTTTGAAAAGGTAAGACGTACTTTTTTTATGATAATCTAAAATAAAAGCTGTTACTCTGTTTTAATTTTCACAGGTAAAAAGTCATGTTTAAATACAAGAATTATAGGGGAAATAATGTTTATAAGGTGTAAATTGAAGATAGTGTTTACATGTTATTTGGAAAAAGGGTTCTTTTTATGAAGACCATATGTTTGTGTGTAGTTTGGGTTGTAAATAAGTTCATTTATTATCTTACAATCTTACTGTAGAGTCACATCTAAGCAAGATGGGGTTGCATATAAGTTTAATAAATAGTTTGAGAATATACTCACAGATATATACCAACCAGTTCATACTTTCTGTCATATATTTCAGCCCTCATTTATTCATGATTAAAATGACATCTTTACTTCTATACATAAATCTACTGTACAAGATCAGATCCCCTATGTTCAGATTTCTCTACTATTTCAAATCCATATGCCAGAGTTGTCAACTATATTTTCCATTCCATAACTTTTCATATAAAGTTTTATAATAAGAGAAGGATTCGACTAGGTTATCAATATTAATCATGCCCATGATATATGCAGCATTTTCCTACAGCAGAGCTAGGAACTCCATACAATGGTATATCTCCCTTACACTTGCTCCAGAATTAGAGTTAGAAACTTCCAAGGGTTTTGTTTTCCTGTGAGTGACATACTTGCATTCTTAGTTATGTCCCCCCTGCCTTTCTGTTTAAAACATGCGTATCTACTAGCCACCTATATGGTAGCATCAGCCAAATATCCAATCTTTTTTTTCTGTATTTGTTTTTTTCCCCCATGGGGCCTGCTGCAATTAGTACATTCAACAAAATCTCAGACAAGTATTCATTATCCATAGTCACAATCTCTGCTATTTGAGCCAAGTCAGAAGTCTGGCATCTTATGGCATATTTTTATTCCTCTTATCTCACAGCCCTACCTCTCCCAGGAGATTTAAACACACTCTGCTCTGGACACATATGACTCTATTGCTGGGCACCCATCCTTAATCCTCTCTTTACTGAGGGGTTGTAGATTTGTTTTTATAAAATTTAATTTTTAATCTGGATTTTATATTTATATTTTGATACTCCTTTGTTTTTATATTTGATTGTTGAACACTGCCCAGAATCGCATTTGTATAGGTGGCTATACAAATTTGTCTAGTAAATAAATAAAGGATTAATTCACTGAGCTGAATTCAATATATTTGCAATATTGAGAAGTGTATTATATCTCATTGGTGATACATTTCTGTAATTGTGGCTGTGTTTTTTTCTATTCTAGTATTGAGAGTAGTTAATAATTGTATAAGATCAGTTGGTTTTGATCTTATGCTATTCACAAAATTTCACAATTACTGGACATTCTGGATAGACAACAAGCTTATGGGTATTCTAGATCATAGCAACACACACCATTTAGATCTTTCTTCTCTGCATAGCCCAGAATATTGATATGTGAATATTTGACAAGTGGTATCTCTGTTGTCTTAAAGATTGCAAAACCACTGTGAGCCTGCAAGGTCTATGGCAGCAGCCCCCAACCTTTCGAGCACCAAAAACCGGTTCCATGGAGAACGGTTTTTCCACGGACCGGAGGGGGCATGGTTTCACATGCTGACTGCATCCCATGGATGGGGCTTCGCTTGTTTGTGCGGCCCAGTTTCTGGCATGCCACCGATGGGTGCCGGTCCACAGACCAGGGGTTGGGGACCCCTGTTCTATGATACAGTACATTTATTGAATAGCCCAAAGGCCTTTTCAAAAGAAAAAGAAAAACAGAACAAACAGGTACAGAAACAACCGTACAAAAATATATATGGTACATGACATCAAAATTCAACGATATCAAAATTCAATAACTAAATTTCTAAAACTAGGTAACCCAAATAAAATATCTCGTCTCTAACTCAGCTCATCTTTCTTACAATTAATGACATTCTTTTCAATGTAGCTGGCTTGTATTGCTGTCATCCTATTAAGATAGCGAGTGATAGCCCTTACCAGGGGAGGAGAGTCTGCCTTCAATAGAAATGTTAATTTATGCCTTACATTCCAGTGGGAAAATTTATTTATAATTGGGGACAGATATTGTTTTCTTACTTCCTCATACATCCTACATTCAAATATTATATGTGCCGTATCCTCGACAATGTTTGCCCCACATATACATGTTCTTTCGTCATACGGAATTTTCCGATACCGGCCGAATTTAACGTTAGTATCTAAAAGTTCAGATCTAAACTTGACAAATAATTCTCCCGCCACTGATGGCATTTCTAGGAGTAAATATTTTTCCAGGGTGAAAGTTGTTTTAACTGCTGTCAGAAGCTTAAGGGAATGATTAGTTGAAAAAGTTGCCATGTCCATTTGCCCATGTATATCTTTAATCCGTTGTTTAACTTGCTCCAATGTGTCGCACAATGGAAAGCCTATGCCATATCGATTCAATATATCTGACAACCGAGTTAACCAAAAATACCTTTGAGGGTTTAAGATCTGCTGTTCCTCTAGGCAGATTTTAGGAAGTCTACTGGCTTCCATCTGAGTCATTTTTAGCCAGTAGGCTACCGCCCTAGTGATTGTATAGGTATACAGTGAAAAATGTCCCAATTCAGCTCTGACAGCTGCCGCGTAAGTGGAATTATTTACCCCCAGCATCCTCCTTAACAAATTATTTTGAGTTCTCTCCAAAATGGGGACCTCTGAAAGACCCCAGATTTCGGCATCATAGAGCATAATCGGAATAAGTTTAGCCTGAAAGACTTTACGAATTGGTAAAATCGAGGTTGGTTGGATACATTTACTTAATTTAGATACAAGGCTTGCCCCAGCTCTGACCTTTTGAGAGAGGTATTGATGGTGTAGAGTCCAACCACCTGCATTGGAAAAAACAATTCCAAGATCTGTTCTATGGTACAACATGTCGAGGTTCCTCAGTGTTACCCCAAGTCGTCGAGTTTTTACTTGAAATAGCTTCCAGAAATGCAGTATTTTAATTTTCTCTTTCTTCTTCCACTTGCATTTACATTCCAGCAATTTTTGAAGAACTGGGGGGGAAATTGCTTACTTGCATGCCTCTTGTGGAGTTATGGGAATAATATGCAATTCTCTCAGTACTTGACAAGAAGGCTTTTAGAGGCAAGAGTAATTGCCAAACTACTTCTTTTAAGTAAAGTTGTTTTTCTTCTAGCAAATCTTAGCATTTGATTCTAGTAAACTACTTGTCCTTCAGTAGATTCTCTACATTATAAGAAGGTGGTATCTTATATGGCTTTCTTTTCAAAGTTGTTTTTAGATTTTATTCGGGTTAGGATAACAATCTTCCTATCTTTAGCTTTATATTATTTATAAGTGTGCCATGTTTTAGCTTTGGATCTGCTCATTTCTAATAATTAATATTTCTTTTTGTTGTTTACCAGCTAATGGCTTGCCAGCATAATCTCAGAGTAGTTACTGTATTGTTGTATTGTCCTGTATATAACCTGGTCTTGCTCAGCTATGTGCAAATTCATTCCATGAAAGCCATTGTTACCTTAATAGCAGCATGGCCAGGGAATTCTACTTATTTGCCAAGTTGGTAACTGGTCTTAGCCTTTCACTTCTGCTGTCTGAATACTGGAGCCATATTGGATACATTTTTGGAAGGGTACTTCCCTGTTCTATACTAAATTAACTTCATATCTTAAAGTATAGCTGTTCAGAAGTACGGCACACAGGCACAATATTAAGAAGACCAGATTGTGTATCTCTAATTGTAGCTCTTCAGGTGATTTCATAACCTACCTTTTCATTTCTCCAGCGATTCATTATAGTTTTGATAGACCTATATACCGTATTTTTCGGAGCACCGGAGTATAAGACGCACCTTAGTTTTTGGGAGGAAATAGGGGGGGAAATCTACCTACCAGGTATTCATCTGGCTAGCGTCCTTAGTCTGGTCAGCTTCAGCATATTATTTTATCCCCTGGTTAGTGCTGAAAAAAACCTTTTTCGGAGGGAATAGCAATGTAAACAAGCCTGCAAAGACTTAGGGCTGGAAAAAAAACTTCTTTGGAGTAGCAATGAAAAAATCCTGCAAGCTGGGAAGATCGTTAGCACCTTGTTAGGGTTGGGAAAAAAAGCTTCGAAAAAGCTACATTCGGAGTATAAGATGCACCCAAATTTTCAGCCTCTTTTGGGGGGGGGGAAATGTGCATCTTATACTCCAAAAAAAACGGTAAGTCTCGAAAATGGAGGTAGGATATTAGGGAAAGGTTGAACACTTTTGGCCCATAAATAATTAGCTTTGATCTACAAAGTAATGAAGAAGTCTAGATAGAGGCAGAAAAATCAAAATTTCTGAATGCCAAAATGTTCACTTGAACAACCAGTTATAGCTAAGCTGTCTTCATACAACTTTTGAGAATAGTTTTCAAACTTTCAGTCTCAAATCATGCAACAGAACTCCAGGAAAACTAATATTTCCAGCTAAAGATCTTTGACTTATTAACATTTACTCCAAATGCATAATCACGGAGTTCCAAAGTCCAAAATACTGCTACCAATGAACCACTAATGTTTTTTCCCCTGATGCCACTAATTGTCTCTTTCAATCGTAACACCATCGCAGATTTTTAGAAATTCCTGGGTTGGTTCACATTCATTATATGCCTAGTTAACTGCAGAATAAAACTCTGGAAAAACTAATGCATGCCTACCATCTTTATTTTTGTTCTCATGCAATTTTAGGTGATATTGAAATTGACAGAGTTACAGATACTAGCACAGAGGTTAATCTGTATTACCAGATGTTGTTAACACAATTAGGCAGACAAATAGACATACATATCTTTCGGACTATAAGATGCACTCTTCCCCCCCCCCCCCAAAAAAAGATGGGTGGAAATGTCTGTGCATCTTATAGAGCAAATATTGGGGCGAGGGGAAAGGGAGATTGGTATGGCGCTGATCAGCTGTTCTAGCTGGCGGGGATCACCACCGCCTGTTTGCAGCGAATGGGCCGTGGTGGCAGCAAATGGGCTGTTGCAAACTGGCCATGGAGGCAGAGGCAGATTTTTTTTCTTGTTTTCCTCCTCTAAAGCTAATGTGCGTCTTATAGTCCGGAGCGTCTTAAAAATACGGTAATACCCAAGGCCAGAAGGCTACAGTCTAAGCTCCGCCTGAGCTTTTATATTCTGCCTGGTCCCAGCTGTACATTACAAGTTCATTTTTGGCTGAAGAATGGACAGACTAAAGGGGTAAATGTGGACTAAGTTTTTATATTGGTTCATCTGCTTCTTAGTGTACCTGTTTTGGCATGCATGAATAAGGGAGTGGGCTCCCTGATGAGGACAGAGCGAAGATCTTTTGGAAAATTCTTCTTAGGGATGCAGTTTCTGAGATGTGGTTCAGATTATCTCCTTCCTGGGATTTTAGTCCAGTATATATGAACAGTCAGTGAGACTGCCTGGGTTTTATGATCTGAAACAGATGGTAGTGATGTTTTTTCTCTTCATTTTCATTTTGGAGCCTTCTACTCTGTTCAGCATAGGGCTTTTCCTTCAGGAAAAACTCTTGAAGCAGTTTTTCAGTTCTGTTCTGCTCTCTGATAGTGTTGCAGGTAGTCTTCAAAGATCTCACTTGCGTGCGTACCTAAAGCACCTTCCCCCACCTGCAGGAGCCACCCACACACCCTCCCCCACTTGGCAGCAGTCACACTTGCACCACACCTCATCAGCCCTACATGCGTCCAGTAGCCGCCATGCTATATTTGCACTACTCTGATCACATGTGCACCTGGCAGAGTCCGGCTTCACCGCATCCTGATAGCCACCTATACACACTCCATCACCCAGCAGGAGCCATCCCCAGGCCTGCTGCACTTCAGTGGCCAACCGCACACTCAGCAGCAGCCTCTTCTCTGCCTCCTGGCTTATTTGAGAGCTGCCTGGGACTTGCAACTTTCTAACGGCTTTCCCATTGACTTATTAGAAGTTGGCAGGAAGTTGCAAGCAGGCCCTTGCGTAACAACCACAATGGGGAGTGCCAGGATTACGGTAGCTAAACATTGCAGTCAATTGACATCGCACTTTTCAACTGTATCACTTAGCAACAGAAATTCAGGTCCCAATTAACATGGTAACCCAAGGACTTTTTGTATTTGTCTCGGCTGCTCTTAAGTGTTACTTAATTGTATATATGCCGAAAAGGAACATTTATTCTTATAACCTGTATATGGTCCATGGGAATTGAGGCAGTGAGTAAATTGTACAAAAATATAAATGGAATTGTCCAGAAATCAGAGATATTTATATCTTTCATTGAATATTTTTTTTCTGTGACTGGGATTAACTATGAAAAAAAAGGTTTAAAATAATATGGTTGTTTGTTTTGATTGTTTCCTTTTGGACCACATCTCCAAAATAAGTAGCATAATCTAGTAGAAACTGTCCTTTTAATGCTAAGCAAGTACATTTTATATATTTTTGATCATTCACTGTTGCTGTTTCTCTTCTTGCATTCTGTTGCTTCACTAACCTTCAACTGCTACTGATTGGCTAACTACTGCTTCAGCTGACTTTGCCTTTCTCCAATCAAGATGGGTGCCTTGGGGATGAGGCTCCCTGCTCTCCCTTCTCCCCTTCTCCCAACTACAAGCTATCTCCCTCTGGTTCCACATTACCAAACGTCTGCCTTGGGGCAATCGGCTCAGGGCTCAACCCCCAAAACTTCGCTGCTAGACAAGTAAGAAAATCACATTGTTAGTTATATTACTGCTTGGCTATATCCTGTATTGATTTTGGAGAGCTGGATTTATTCCTCCTGACTCATTTTTAATTAAAATGTGGTTTGTTTATGAGAATATACTAAAATAAATCAATATCTATTCAAGAGCCTAATGTTTAATCTTTCTTTTTCTCTCTTAACCTTAACCCCATTTTCTAATAATTCTGTATATTGCTTTTGTTCTTACTAACACCTTACGGCAAACCTTTATTTAGAGTCAGTAAACAGACTATTGGGAAATACTACAAGAAAAGCTTTTTTCTTGTTCTGAAGATGTAACTTGAAACTAAAAAGTCAGACTAAATTTGTGCAGGGAAGTCTTTTTCTAGATTCCACAACGAAGAGGGCTATTATGTTTTTGTTTCTACTTTTAAAGAAATGAGTGTGATATGAAATCAGCTTCTCGGAAGGGGATAAAGTTGGAAAAAGCTAGTCAGAGCAGAATGAATTTAAGGTAATCAGCATTCATATGCCCTAAATAATGTAGCACATAACTGCACATTGAAATATTTCACGAATAATAATAATTAGTGACTACATGTAAAGTATTTATACAGTTGAACTCATAGTTACTATTCTGTTTTTAGGGTGGCAATCAAGGTCTGTTTGGAAATAGCACAGCACAATCGAGAGGGATGCACCCACCAGTGCAGCCACTAAACCCTTCCCCCAATATTCGGGCACAAGTGCCTCCTCAGTTTCTTTCCCCCCAGGTAAGCAGCATAAAAACTCCCCCCAGGTAAGCAGCATAAAAAAATGGTTGATCTAAGAGGTTACAATTAAACAAATGTAAAAGTAGAATTTCGGTCTGCCTTTTCTCTATATGGTTTTATTAAAAGCCAGGTAATAGATGCACTCACTTTCTAGTTAATTCTGAGTAGGAAAGTTACTCTATTGCAGGGGTGTCAAGCTCAATTTCATTGAGGGCCACATCAGGGTTGTGTTTGATCTCGGGGGCCGGGTGGGTGTGGCTGGGGTGGGCGTGGCCAGCTCGACATCATTCATGTCTGGCACCTGTGGTGGCCTGGGCAGGGCTGGGTGGGGGGGATCCATTGTCTTCAGCGGAGGAAGGCCTTCCTTCCTTCCTTCCTTTTCTTCTTTTTTCCTTCCCTCTTCATTCTCCTTTCTTCTTCCTTCCCCTCTTTCCTGCTATTTCCTTCTTTGCTTTCTTTCCTTCTTTTTCTTTGTCTTTCCTCTTTCCCTTTCTCCTTTCCTGTCCCTTCTTGGATGCTCAAAAGGAAAAGGGGAAACATTTCTCCTTTCGTTTTGTTTTGCTTCTGGGGCCCGTTTTTGGCCTGGATGGCCTCCTGTAGCCCTCTGCCAGCGAAAGCCAAGCCACCGCGGGTCGGTCCTTCACTGTTTCCAGGGCAGCCCTGCAGGCCAGGTCTAAGCACCCTGCGGGCCAGATCTGGCCCCCAGACCTTGAGTTTGACACCCCTGCTTTATTGCAATTATGAACTCAAGATGCTGGATGTGTTTAATCTCATTTTTACATATTTTGCTTTCTGTAGACTATTTATTTATTTATTTATTTATTTATTATTTGCTCTTGTATGCCGCCTACTCCACAGGGACTCTGGGCGGCACACAACTGCAGACTTGCAAAGTCTGCAGTAGTCCACTGCATTAGCTTCCTTGATAATAAGTGCCTCTTCAGTGCAATAGCTACAGTTACTTCCAGTTGACAGACTGTTAGAGGTCTATTGTGATACTTGAAGTATACTGAGCAGTAAAGTGATGGCCCTGTATTTTAGTTTATACTAACATTTTAAGTTAACTTTGAATAACCTCAACAGTTGAAATAACTATATTTTCTTTGGTTTAATTATCAATTTATTTGGCTACAATTCAAATTCAAACTTTTATCAACTTGCATTATCAGATGAGCTCTCGCTGCTAATTTTTTTCTATCTAGAAATTGCCTTGACAAAGATAGATTTGTCTACCATAATATTTCGATATGCTGTCAAAAAGTCCTTAATTATCCTTACTAATTATAATTCTGCTTTCTCATTAAAACATTGATTTTAAATATTCAAAATGTTTGTGTATATTTAAATTTTAAAACAAAAAAAGTATGAAATACCAAATAAGGAGGGCATATTTAAATCCCCAGAGGCAGGTTATTCCATAATAGGGATATAACTAGAAAAGCATTATATTGTAGGAGATAACCAGTTATTCTGAGCATCCTCCTTTGGGATGAGCGAACTAAATGGATCAGTTCTACCTGAAGTAGGTCTTTAGGTACCAAGCCTTTAAGGATTTGGTAGGTTAAAAGCAGAATATTCCATGTACCGGAGAATAACCAGGTGCTGTCTGGAATCCATCTAGATGTATCAGATGCCTAGAGTGACCCATCATAGTCTGACTTCCCACCATCTGGAGACTCTTGTAAGCAGTGACTCTCATAATAACCAAGAGTGCTATCGTCATAATGAAGATTACTGAAAAGTAAACACTAAATTTAACATCTGGACATTGTGTGTATCATGCCCAAGATTATCTGTGACATGCTCATGGTGGCTATAGACTCCTAAGACCTCCCAGAATCCACCCATCCACAGTAATTAAAGTACCTTATACTAAAAACAGAGGGATTCCACCAATAGCCCCAAGAGGAGATCCAAGAGATCAGGAAGAGACTTGTAGCAAATTGTGCAATATAGTCACACCCCAATTTAACCCAATGTCACAGCTTCACAGTCCATCCCCTCTAAAACTGGGCCCATGTAATAAGCTGTAGGAATATACTCTAGTAATATACTCCTTGTTTAGTGACTACCTCAGTTATCTAACAGTAATAAAAGGTAATTAGAAAATCATTTTCCAACGCTTGCACACATTTACAACCAAATTTTATGCATTTGATATCAATGTATGCTAGAGAGAGAGTAACACTGACATAGTTGTATGAGATAACTTTATCTGAATGAAATGGTGGCATTTCACTTAAGGACCTGGTCATTGGAACAGTTGCTTAACACGGAGTAGGTGTTACCTTGAGAAACAGGAAGAAGACCTGCATCCAAGACGATCAGATGAAAGAAATGTAATTTCTTGTAAATGCATTTCAGACTTGACCCTCTCTAGTTCTCTTGAAGATAAAGGAAGAGAGTGTCAAGGCTGAGATGCTTTCTCAAGTTACATTTCTGCTTCAGTCTCAAAGTTCATTTGTCTGACTGTTGTCTTGGTTGTAGCTCTTCTTCCTGCTCTTCAAAGTTATCCCTACATCACATTATAACCCCTGACCACTGCCAGAATATCCTGAACAATTATCACTACCTTACATCTCTTGGTTTGAAGATGGAGGCAGGACCAAAACCTGGAGGGACAAATTTTAGAGAGACAACATCATCACTTTTTCCTAACCAGGACTGAATAATACATGCCATGTGTGTTCACTCCAGCAAGTTGTGGACAAACGTGATCTTGATATTTACCAACAGATGCATGATGCTGAGACCACCAGCAATCCAGTTGCCTAGGCACTGGGTTGAAGTTGCTGGGCCAGAAGAGATCTGTATACCTTCCCCTGGAACAATCTTTCCAGTACATCTTCTCACTCAAGGGTAGCTCTTCTTCTGAGCCTAGAGCTGATTAGATACAATCCACTGTCCAGCTTTTCTCACCATTTGTCTGAGACACATCCATCATCTGGCCCCCAACTTCTTTCTCCACCTTCACCCAATCTTGTTTTGTCAGTTAAAGAAAGTCTTGGTCCATCTTCCATGTTGCCATCCATCTCCATTTAGCCACTTTTCATCCTTTAATTCCATTTACCCAATTGTTGCAGATCAAAATGCAAAACTCATGAGTGACTTAGATCCCATAATAAAACCCTAACCCATAATTATGTTCAGTTTTCAAATACATTTACCTTAATATGGTGGATGTGGAATAATTAATCCACAACCTCTCCTCAGCCCATTTAACGGTTCCTGCTGGCTTTCAATAATTCAGTGGTGAGCTGCCTTCCAGCAATTCCACCTAGGAAGCAAACATTTTACAGTAGTCTTACATTTTAGAAAGTGAAAACGGGTATACCATAAATGATAGTGACTTGAGTATTGGGAAACCAACCCTGTATGCTGACATAAACCTCAATAAATCCCCAAAATAATACTTAATGGAAAAAAATGAGCTCTTACCATTTTAGTTTGGCTAAGTTTGGTGTATCTTTTTTTTTTAAGTACTAAAGTAATTTGGATTTAGAAGTGTTTCTATTCATAAACAATTTTGTTGTTCTGTTACTTATTGGAAATTTGGGTTTTTTCCTCTCTATCTTCATATAGGTTTCTGCATCCATGCTTAAGCAATTTCCTAACAGTGGTCTGAATCCAGGCCTTTTCAATATGGGGCCCCAACTTTCTCCTCAACAGATTGCTATGTTGAGCCAACTTCCACAGTTTTCTCAGTTTCAGCTTGTAAGTAGCTGTTCTCATATGATGGCCGACTCAATTTTCTTATCCCTGATTCCTATTCCTGTACATGGGACGCACTAGAGATAATTTTATTGTGGTTGTGTTTTAAATATATGTTGTAGGAAATACATACATACATATAGACATATGCATATGCACAAATCCTTAGTAGTAATTTGATAATAGTTTTCCAAACATTAAATTTGAAACAAGTATAGCTGTCATTAAAAAAGAACAACTCTATTATGTAAAGCCTTTGATAAATTAGTATTAAACATCAGGCTTTTCTATGTTAATGTTTTTAATTGTTTTTTGTTTATTTTTGTTATACAAATGTACACTATCCAATTTAAGCTTGTACAAAGTAAACTAGTTTCTTTCCTTTATTCATTTGCATTGAAGGCCTGTCAACTGCTCCTCCAGCAGCAGCAGCAGCAGCAGCAACAACAACAACTGTTACAAAATCAGAGAAAGATTTCTCAAGCTGTACGACAACAACAGGAACAACAGGTAATGTGTGACCTGTGAAATCTGGCAAGTTAATCAGGAAGGATAATTATTAAGTTTTATTTTATCTAGTATTTCTTCCATGGAACATAGTTGAAGGCCACACTACCTTTTATTTAAATCTTTTTAAATATTGTGAATACTTTTTCAATACTCAGTAAAACCAAGATCTAATATTTATTTATT
This sequence comes from Diadophis punctatus similis, assembly GCA_023053685.1. Taxonomy (NCBI): domain Eukaryota; kingdom Metazoa; phylum Chordata; class Lepidosauria; order Squamata; family Dipsadidae; genus Diadophis; species Diadophis punctatus. Next base: position 29,863,349 of record JALIGW010000004.1, read on the forward strand.
TATTTATTTGTGAGATTTATATACCGCCCACAGTGCAAGCACTAAGCGGTTTACACCAGTAAGCAATGTATATTTATATTGCCCCCAACAATCTGGGTCCTCATTTTACCTACCTCGGAAGGATGGAAGGCTGAGTCAACCTTGAGCCGGTGAGATTTGAACCGCTGACCTGTAGATCACAGTCAGCTAAAGTGGCCTGCAGTACTGCCTCTAACCGCTGCGCCACCTCGGCTCTTAATAAACTTCTAATTTTCATTTGTGGGACAAATAATATTGAAATAAATTGAACGTTGCACTGGTTTTAAGACTTTCTTTAATGAGTTTAGAAGCTTATCGTAATGATAAATGCCATCATACTCAAGCTAAGACTTTCTATTAAGATTATGCAGTAATGGATGTATTACTTGAAAGAGAAAATAAATATTTAATCTTAAAAACTCTTTCCCTTTCCTCCCTGTTTTTTTAGGTATTCCTCATTTTTTTAAACAAAATGGCCTAGAATCTCATGAACTTGGAAAGTTTAAAAACAGTGTTTTAAACTAAGTTTTGAACCATAATCCTTTGTTTTTATTAAGATAATATTCGAATAGGGATTTTTGATAAAGATCATACAAACTTTTGCTTTTAGGTTTGATACAAAATAGTCCAAAATATACCTTTGCAACTATGTCTGAGGTAATCCAATTTTTGTTTGTTTCCTTAACTGCAGCTTGCCCGTATGGTAAATGCCCTTCAACAACAGCAAAGACAGCCAGGCATGAAACATTCTCCATCCCATCCAGTTGGACCTAAGCCTCATTTAGACAATATTGTATCTACTGGTCTAAATATGGGTCTCTCGGATATGTCAACCAAAGGGCAGATTCCTGGATATAATTCAGGTAAACATTGTAAATATCCGCAATTTATTATTTCTTTTCATTGTTACACAATAATATTATAACACCAAGTATATACATGCTTGATTTGCTCATGCTGCTTCTTTACTGAAATTTGCCATATGGCATGAAACTCTAGCTTTGGTTTCTTTTTCTGCTTAGCATTACCTAGCATTATATTTGCTAATCTTACTTTAAAACTATCTTGCTTAATTTGGAGTTTTTAATAAATAGTTTACTTGTACAAAAATGTAAATAAGTGATTTAGGAGATGCATCATTATAGTCATATGGTTCAAAAACCTAATTAGGAAACACTTTGGAATTAAACTTCAGTTAATTATTGAATCCTGTGCAAGTTCTTAAATATTACAGTGGCATTTTACATCGATACATTTATGGATATGGCCTTTTATAAATATTTAATTTTATGTGTTTTCTCATGAAAATAATGGTATGTATAAGACAATAGAAACAAAAAAAGTCAGTAAAGGCCAAGAAAGCATACTCTGATTTCTAGTTAATGGCTGTATACACTATAAATTTCTATACATGATGTACAGTTATGATTTTTTCACAATATAAATACACTGTCATATTTTCATTAGATTCTACCTGTTTGTGATACAGGTTATTCTATATATGAGATGTTTGTGTTCAAGCCCTGAGCAAGACAAAAAAAAAGGAAAGGTTCTATGGTTTTGGTTCCAAAGAATGTTCAATAAGTACATGCTCCTAGTAGGGAATGAAACCTGACCTCTACTTAATAATCATCTATAAACCATTGTGAGCTCTTCAAAGGTAGACTAGAGAAATATATAGGAACCTAATCTAATCACAATTCAGAGTTGAAATCCCTAGAAATTCTCAGAATTTAATTCCAGTTTTCCTTTTCTCTTCATCTGACTGAGATATAAGTTACATATGTAGATAGTGATGAAGTGCTCTGGTGGGATCAGAGTTTAAATTATTTCCTGCACTCATTACAGTACATTTAAGTTATTCAAATAGCTTTCAATATTCATGATAAGAATATATCGTTGCAAGATTGATTAAAAAATTCTACCACACACAATTCTTTTAAAAGTTTATTTCATCACTTTAAAATGAGTTGATTAAATATAAATGATTAATTGTATCACTGTGTATGCAAAATGTTGTAAGCCCATTTCCTGTCATAATAATGCAAATAATGCTGATAAAGACTTCTATCTGAAATTCTGGGAATCCCTGCTATAGCCACTATTGAAAATACCATAGTAGATGGAACAGTACTATTGATGTAAGAGAGGTCTCTACCCCATTAACATGGGAACACCTGGGTTACGTAGTTGTGTTTGCAGGAACAAGAAAGTCTGGTACTCCATGACTTATGACCATTTTCACACTTATGACCGTTGCAGCATCCCCATGATCATATGATCAAACTTTGGGCACTCAGCAACTGATTCATATTTATGATGGTTGCAGCGTCCCTGGGTCATGTGATCACCTTTTGCAAGTTTCTGACAAGCAAAGTCAATGGGGAAGCCAGATTCTGCAATGATTCACGTAAGAACTGTGGCAAGATAAAATGAGGCAAAATTTACTTAACAGCTTAGCAACAGAAATTTTGGGCTCAGTTGTGGTCGTAAATCAAGGACTACTTGTATTTTTAATGAATATTTGAACATAGATTTACTGTTTCATTTTTTGTGTTTTGTGTTTCTGAATTATCATAATTACTAAGTCTCTATGTGATCTTTAAGTCAGTATACAGCATGTCCTTCTTTAATGTCAGAATTGCTTACATTACATTAAGGTAAAGCTTAGAGGAGAGAATGAACAATGTTGTTTATCCAGATTTATATAAAGTGAGCAGATGTATCTAGGTTTCCTCATTAGCACTATCCCTATCATCATAATTGCTCATATATGCATTTAAATACATTGCTGTTTTAAAGGTTTTGGTTCAAGTAGCATGGATTATGGCATGGTAGGAGGGAAAGAAACTGGAACAGAATCTCGCTTTAAACAGTGGACTTCTATGATGGATGGCTTGCCACCTGTAGCTTCCCAAGATGCCAGTATGCACAAAAATGGTGAGAAATTAGATTGTCAGAAATGCTTAGTGATACATTCAGAAAGAAACTTCTTTTTGCCAGTGAATTTACCTATTAGAATAACCGGAAGGTTCTATGATAATGTGCTTGAGCCCAGTAGCTTTTGTTTAAACTAGATCTGATTTTTAAAAGATCAAACTTCCGAAGGATAAATTTATTTATTCATTTATAAAATGTATATTCCACCCATCTCGCCATCAAGCAACTCTAGACAGTAATAAAATATGCTTGTAGCATTCAGTTCTACTTTCTACTTGTACGGCCTGCTTTTAATGAATTTATTCCAGCTTTCATATGTATCCATGGCACAAGTCAGCTACATTTCAATATACTGAATTACATAATAGCACTGGTAACAATATGATAACAGTCTCTGCTACCAGCCTGATCATCTATCAGAACACATTTTTCTTCTGTTTTCCAGGGACAATTGTGCCCCCTGGAAAAGCCCGAGGGGGATCTCCCTATAACCAATTTGATATAGTTCCTGGCGACCCACTGGGCAGCCATACAGGTCCTGCTGGTGATAGTTGGCTACCAGCCAAATCCCCACCAACCAGTAAAATTGGAAGCAAATCCAGCAATGCCAGCTGGCCACCAGGTAATTTCAGTGTGCTCTGTGAATGAGTAGATGGAAAAGGAATGATATCCTTGTTTATATGTTAACTTATTTGTACAGTTTTGGCTGTTGAGCAAACACTGTCTTTTGATTCCAAGTCTTCCATTATTTGACCATCTGAGTTTGTATAAAATTGTTTAAAGTTATGAATAAGCTTTTGTATATTCAAGTTCAAAGAATTGTTTACTACAGTTTACCAAATTATTTAATATTATCCCATGATACTTAGTTACAAGTTAGCTGAAGCTGCTGATTTGAATACAAAAAATAAGCTGACATAAATCTTGAGGCCAGACAAGTCATCATATGGGAGAACAAAGTTATCTAATCTTAATTGCAAAGGACCCAATTGTTTCTTAATGAGGCTAAAATTGTCTTCCTGTATTCAGATTTATTTTTCTTTTCCTCTGCATCATCTTTGCTGTGACATACTCCTTGATTCATATCTCTGTTACTGATTTCTTCCCACTAGGTATTTGTGGAGTTTATCAAATATACCATAATATATATTAACTACTCTCTTTTGGAGTGAGAAATACTATATACAAAACACCGATAGAAATATGAGGCCTAATATATCAAAAATTCAGAGCCTTAAGAGCCAGTTTGATGTAGTAGTGAAGGTGTTGGCCTAGACTGTGAGTTTTAGTCTCACCTTGGGCATGAAAGCCGGCTGGGTGACTTTGTACCAGTCACACTTTCTCCGCCAACTCACCTCACAAGGTGATTATTCTGGGAAAAATAGGAGAAGGAAAGAGTATTGATAGGTTCTCTGTCTTGAGTTGTATATGAAAAAAAAGCAGGATATATATATTTTTTAAAAGGTCCAAAATAAGAGAACAGGGAGATAACTGAACTAGTTTATATCTATACCCCACATTTCTGACCTTACAAACTATCCTTGATTCCATCATGTTCATACACAACTGCAGACATTTTCTTTTGATTTTTTAGAGTTTATCAAACTACTCATCCAAAATAGTTTAATAAATCATGTTATCAAGGAGATAAAACATAGACCAATGTCACTGTCTCTTAGCCCTAGGAAGAAGGAAATATCAAACTATTTCCAAAAATGTTTCCCAAACTACAAGAACATGTCCTTCTCATCACCAGCAGTCAAAGGTGATTTGATGGATCATAACATAACAATATTGGAGTATCACCTCCAACAGTCAGCTCCATACATTTCTATGGGGTTAGTTGATTCCTAAGGCTTTTCGAGTCATAAATAACATGTAATTTTGGGGATACCTGATTGAATTAAATAGTGATGTTAACTACATCATATTATGCATATACACAAACCCCTCTTGAATAATGTAATATTTGTTTAGGAAGTTCAGTTCAGTAATTCTGGAAGGAAGGGAGAAAATATCTTGGTGAGATTTTGTGGCATAATTGTGCCAACAGATTTGTAATCAAATTTTATTTTTTTTAATATATTTTATCTGTACTAATACAGATTTTTTTTTTCAATCTATAGCATTTTGAGATAAATACATAATTCTGCTTATTGCAGAATACAGAGTGTTTGAAACAGCATCATAAACACATTATTTTAAACAGCAGTATTTATTGTTTTGTTTCAGAATTTCAGCCAGGAGTGCCGTGGAAAGGTATTCCAAACATTGATCCTGAATCTGACCCTTATGTGACCCCAGGAAGTGTGCTGGGAGGTACAGTCACAGCCCCCATTGTAGATACGGATCACCAACTTCTGCGGGATAACAGCACAGGTTTGCAGGATTGTAATACCTATTTTATAGTTGCTAGGATTGGAGCCATGGACAATACAGGTAGTCCTCAACTTACAACAGTTCATTTAGTGACCGTTCAAAGTTAACAATAGTACTGAAAAAGGTGACTTATGACTGTTTTCACACTTACGGCCTTTGTAGCATCGCCATGACCTTCGGGACCGCATCCTACCACATACCTCCCTACGACCGGTTAGGTCCCATAGAGAGGGCCTCCTCCGGGTCCCATCGGCCAAACAATGTCGGTTGGCGGGGCCACGGGGGAGGGCCTTCTCTGTGGGAGCCCCGTCCCTCTGGAACCAACTCCCACCAGAGATCCGGACTATCCCCACCCTGCTGGCCTTCCGTAAAGCCATAAAAACTTGGCTCTTCCGGCAGGCGGGGTGAATAGGAAGATCAGATTCCCCCCTTGAATGTTGTTTTTATAATTGTTTTAACTATGCCTTTTAATTTTAAATTATGATAATTGTTTTTATTGTACGCTTCTTATTCTGTTGTACGCCGCCCTGAGTCCCACGGGATTGGGCGGCCTATAAGAACGTCTATTAAATTAAATTAAATTAAATTAAATGATAATGTGATCAAAATTCAGATGCTTGGCAATTGACTCATAATTATGCCAGTTGTTGTGTCCCAAGGTCATGTGATCACCTTTTGCAACCTTTTGACAAGCAAAATCAATGGGGAAGCTAGATTCACTTAACCGTGTTACTAACTTATCAACTGTGGTGATTCACTTAACAACTGTGGCAAAAAAAGGTTGGAAAATGGGGCCAAACGCACATTAACAAATGTCTTACTTAATAACATAAATTTTGGGATGATTGTGATTGTAAGTTGAGGACAACCTGTACAAGTAATAGCCTATTTGTTGGTTGACTAATTATGGGAGGAAGAGATTTATTTACTGAGAAGAAAGGTTTATTTGATTTATAGCCTCCCTTTACTTAGCCCAACTCAAGGTGGTATATAAAGTGCTCATTCCTCCTCCTATTTTTCCCACAGTAAGAATCCTATAAGATTGGTTGGTCTGAATGAGTGGCCCAAAGATTTCTGATGATTTCACTTTTCTCTAAGTGCTTATTCTTCACTGCAGCTTCCCCCCCCCCTTTATGTGACTAGTTTTAAAATATGTGGCAAGGGGGGGAAAGAGGGAAGAAAGGCTTGTCTGGGAGTATGACATGTTGGCATAAGTGAAAAATTAAGCATTGCCGTGCAAGATAATAAAATACAAACTGGAAATCTTGTGTTACCTTTTCACTTACAAAATGTAAATTCTGAGATTTGAAAGCATGAAAGATCTATGATTCTAATTAGTAAGGCATATACACACACGCAAACAATTTTAACATGTTATATTCAGTGTCATTTATAGAAAGCTTTTTTTCAAATTTGAAGATCACTGACTTTTCCTCTCCTTTACTTTCCATAGGGTCTAATTCTTCCCTCAACACCTCGCTGCCTTCACCTGGTGCCTGGCCCTACAGTGCCTCTGACAATTCTTTCACAAACGTTCATAGCACTTCAGGTATGTGCCTTTATTTTTTCAACCCAAGTAAGGGAATAAAAGAGAAGTGGAATCTATCTAGCTATCTTTCTATCTATCACAATAAAAATACAAAATTACGATTAAAAGATGGGAGGGGGAGGGGAGGGAGCAAGATGTGCAAGGGAGGGAGGTGAGATCTACTATTAGTCCATCAATTACCTCCAACAGGATTTAATGGGCTGTCCCATAAAACAAAAGAATAATTGCTTGCTTAATGGTAATGTAATTAATTGATAGAATGTAATAATGAAGCTAGTAACAAAATAAAGACATTTAAAGAGTACCAACAATGAATACCGTTTACTTAACCGAAGCAAAAACTTCATCACATCCCTTTAGCAAATTTTGGAAGTTGGAAAGAAATGTAGCCTGGAATAATGTACATGTTGGAGGATTGGTCTTCATTTTTGTGGAAACCTCTGTCAAGTTAAAAGAAATACCGTACATATAATGTCTATTTTCTCCAAATCTTCTACCACTCCCTCCAAAAAGCATGAAGTGGTTGTCGGAGAGTCAGGGTCCATCTTGTTATGGAAGAAAATCCTAAAGTAGCCAGAGGCTTGCCTTTATTTTTTTCTTAGCCAAATGTAGAGTGATGAAAGATGACCCAGATGTGTTGCTTCAGATTTTTTTTTAAACCAAGCATTTTAAATAGTCTTTGACAAAAACAGAACTTAGTTTGTGATGTATTTATTAATGATTTAATTATCACCTTTTCCTTTTATCCGTTTCAGCAAAATTCAATGATTACAAATCAACATGGTCCCCAGATCCCATAGGACCTAATCCCGCTCATCTCTCTACCAAGTTATGGAAAAACCATATTTCCTCAAGAAACACTACAGGGCTGCCACGCCCACCTCCTGGTCTGAGTAATCCGAAAGCATCCTCTCCTTGGAGCAGCACAGCGCCCCGCTCCCTCAGGGGGTGGGGTGCGCAGGATTCAAGGCTTGCCTCTGGTGAATACTTTTTTTTAGGATTATTGTAAGCCAAAGAAGGGTGTATTCATAGATCAGATAATAGATTTTTAAGTTTGTTCAATAAAAAATCCAATCTATAAAAATCAGTTGAAACATTATTGAGAAAATAGAATGAGAAAAAATCATGAGAATTCTAGAAATGATATGCAGTTGTAAGGAATAAGTATATATGTGTGTTTTTGAAGTAATCTGCAATCACACATATGAGTTTTGAAAGCATGCAAAAAAAATTATTTTAAATACACACAGGTGCAAATAAAAATGTTTTGGTGGAAGCTCACCATCAGCATTTAGTACTTTTATTTAAAAAACTGCTGACAAGAACTTTTCCTTGTCTTCCGAAATAATGGAAGCAAATGGATAATACCCAATGCACAGGAACCGCTCCCCCCCCCCCCCGCCCCGGGTCAGAGCCCAGCCCTTGCTTGAGCCAATAGAGATTGTACACTACTTTCTGATATTGGATGTTAATATTTATTTTAGTTTAATCTAATTTCAGCCCTACTCTTTTTGGAACCGATTAAATGTTCTTATTCTTTTATTGTAAGGTAGTACAGAAAGTAAAGAAAACTTGTTTCCATACCTTTTGTGTAATGCTCAAGTGTGTCTAACCTTCCACTTTCCTTTCCACTGCAGACATTGTGCATTGCTCTTGGCTTTAGCATCAATAGCTGCTGCATTGATTTGTTAAGAACAGATCAGCAAGAAAGGATTGAGGAGCCCTGGTCCTTTAACTATTGGGTGTTTGAGGTGGGCTTGCCACCAAAGAAAGAAAGAAAAACCCTTTCAGCTAGCAGTAAAATGATGTTAATATTGATCTGATTGCTAAATTCCCTGCAGGTGATCACTTGGGTCTTGGAACAATTGCAGATAAACACAACCAGTCTTTCTTGTTTAACTATATTGGCAAGTTAAATAGTTCCTATAAATATTAATATTTATTTTGTTTCCAAATCATAAATTAAGATGAATACAAATGCTTGCTTTTTTAAATAATTTTGCAGCCTCTACTTGGAGTGATGGTGGTTCTGTACGTCTCAGCTACTGGCTGGTTCTTCACAATCTCACTCCGCAGGTATTTTTACTTTCATCCCCCTTTTTCTTACTAAATCTTGTACAATATTGTATTGTGTTTTTTAAAAGGCCATAGCCCTGTACTTCAATATGACAATACTTAACAACCGAATAAATTTTTCTTAAGTGTCAGATTTATCACTGTTATTTCCACTTCTGCACCCAGTCATAACTGCCAGTTTCTTCCCTCTTTTTTCCTTAGTGAGATTATAGAATATTTCTAATACAGCTGCCAAAAAGTTTTTGAACTTATGTTAGAATAACCGCCTGTATATGCCTGATTTTAACTCTTTATTATAACTTTATCTTAGGTAATTCCAACCAGTCACAATTATGCAGATTCCTTCCTTGTATGCATTTAAGAGTCCATGAACTGCCACTCAGTGTGAAAGACTGCTTAAGACCGGCTTAAATTTGGTCTTGTCATATGATCACAATCCAGGCACTTGATGCCTGGCCTGTGGTTATGATGGCACAGCGAGCCACATTCACACTTTCCAACATTCCCTGCCAGCTTCCCACAAGCAAAGTCAATGGGGAAGCTGGCAAGAAGCCACTCCCTTTCTGCTTTTTTTTCCTGCCCACACCATAGTGCCTATCCATGGTACCGACCACCATAATGCAGCACCCGCCTGCCCACCATAGTATCTGCCTAGAGCACAGGTGAGTTCCTCCCGGTTCAGACTGGTTCGCCTGGACCAGTAGCAACCCGCTGGTGACCTCATGATGATGTCACGGAACCGGTTTGGTCGGTGCCGGTCCGTGGATGCCGCCATCTTGTTTTGGGATTTTTCCCCCCGGGTTTTTTTTCTTCTGCGCAGAAGCCGAGTTTCTGGCACTGCGCATGCGTCGCCATCTTGTTTTTGGCTTTTTTGGGAGGGAATTGTTTTTTATTTTTTGGCACCGCGCACACGCCCACAAGGCACGGGAGGAAGTGAACCAGCAGCGAGGTAAGTTAGAACCCACCCCTGGCCTAGAGCACATACATTCCTGCCCACCTGAAACTCTTATCCGTTAGCTTACTTGCCTGGTACTCCTGCCTCTTTGTGCTTAACAGCCCACACAATCCTGGGACTATGAGAGCAACTAGGACTGCCCTTGCTAAGCAATGCAGTCATGTGACATCGTGCTTTACAGCCACATTGCTTAATGACAGAAATTCAGATCCTAGTTGCTGTTGTAACTCGAGGACTACCTGTACAATATGCTGCCTGATTGCTTTTCGTTCTATATAATACTGCTAGTATGTGTAAAGATGAAAAAACCTCAGTCTCTTTATTTTAATAACCTGTCTTTGCTATTCTTTTTAAGATTGATGGGTCAACTTTAAGGACCATCTGCATGCAGCATGGTCCATTGCTGACATTCCATCTCAACCTGACCCAAGGCACCGCCCTTATCCGGTACAGCACCAAGCAGGAGGCAGCTAAGGCCCAGACTGCACTGCACATGTGAGTTTTGCAACAATCTACAAACATTCATTGACTTTTTTTGTCAATATATAAAATTCCTGGCTCATGTGTTTCATCTATGCATTCTTCAGATATGACTGACAATTGCAGAAGAGTTTCTTTTTGAAAACTATTATTTTATGCATTTCTTGGAATAGAGATGGCCCTGGTATGCTGTGCATACTTGAATAGAGCTTGCTTTTAACAGTGTGTGTAGACAAGGGAGATGGGTGAAAACCACTAACAAGTTAATATTTAGTTTCCTTCTTGATAAAGTTTATCATTCTACAAATGCATTCAACCTCAAGATCACCAATTTAAAATTTGGAAAATTAACAACACTGAGATTTTAATTGCCATTCATATATAAGTTTTACTTGAATTAATTGCAAATCAAAATTAATGTTCTAGGTTTTCCCAGATAGGATGATATATTGCTCTTCTCACCACAGTTGCAGTTTTAGAAATGCAATAGAATGTTCAAAAGTCACTTAGAATTATGAATTGGGATTTGTAATATTACTTTTTTCATAAATGGTTAGTATTATAGAATCAAAACAGCCTTACTTTTAAATGGTTGTCATAAGGCTGTAAAGAGCAACAAATATCCATGATTTTACTGATCTTAATGCAGAATAGTTGAAATATTTGGAACTTTCTCTATGATTGAAAATTGTTTATCTAGGAAGTGATAAACCCTTACTTAAGCAATATGATGGTATGGAAAATTGGTTGGAAATTTTCCTTCCTCATTAATATAATGAAACTGATTGGCAGTAGATTCAAAACAACTAAAAGGGGGTACATCACACACTTTCTAATTAAATTATAACTTTGCTATTGCACGATTTAGTGATAGTCACTGGCTTAGATGGTATATGTTGGGAATTATGTAATTTAATGAACAGAAACATCTTCATACTTTTTCTGAATAAGGTACTGCGCTTAGTTGAACAAGGAATATTGTATCTTGCTTATGGTCTTATCAAAGGAATCGTACTAGTTACTTTAGAAAAAAGATATTGAACTAGATATAGTTTGGTCTAGTTGAATAAAACTATTTTTATACAATATTTTGAAAAGACGTAGGGGGCTATTTTGTTCTCTGAGGGAACTACTCAGAACTGTAGACAAAGTCCATTTAATGACCTTCTAGTAGTTGATAATTACTGAAAAAGCAAACAAATCTTTCTGTTAATGATGTAAGTTTTTTAAAAGGCTGAAATAGCATTCTCCATACTAGTTTTGAAATATTTTAGTTACATTTTAATTATACTAAAGTAGTTTGAAATTAACAGAAATCCCCAAAGATTTTAAACTATTTGTATAAGATAGTCACTTGTTTATTTCCAATTACATTTCCCTAGGTGTTTGTTTGTTGTAATATAAATATAAGAAACTGTACTTGTACAGAGCAAAATGAAGAAGCCATAATACAGGGGTTCTTGGTGCTCTTTGAGCTTGGTTGTTTTCTTGCAGGTGTTTCATTACCCAAACTAGGTAACATCATCAGTGCTAGTAAAGAGTGGAGTTTGCTCTCAGTTTATATTCTAGTGGCTTGCCCTGTCACTGTTGGTGGGGTGGTCTTGAGAGATTCTTTGGTTGGGCTGCTTGTCAAGTTATAGAAAAGACTGAAGATCAAAACGCCTCCCCACCAGCAATCAGCACCCAAATGTGCATAGATTGACTCCAAGAGTAACATCAGACCAACAATCAAGTAAACAATACCCCAATCAAGGAACTGCCAAACAAGCCAACAGTAAATAGCCCAGCCAAAGAACCTCGTAAGGCCACTCTCACCAACACTGTCATTTCAACCCTGAGCTACAAATAATTCTCCTTTATTGGAGCCATAATACACATGCGGAGACTGACTATCCCACTTCCTCTTTTCCCATTTCGGGACACTATTCCAATGACATCCCAAGTAAAATCCCTAGTACTGTATCTCATTTCAGAAGACATCTTTATCTGCTGAAGTATCATTTTCTGGATGTAAGACCTGAAATAAAAAGCAAGGTAGAAGAGCTTTTTTTTTACAGAAGTATAATGGTCTGTGTCAGAGGTTCCCCAACCACCTCACCTCAGAATAGCTTAATGTTTCAGTAAGTTTTTTGCCGCAGTTAATGGTTCCCAAATAATATGCTGGGTTACCTGGGGCACTGCAGTGTAGTCTGAGAACAAAACACTTGACAGAAACACCAAATTAAACTAATAGATACTAGACTTAGTAGTAGCATGGTGTCCAACTGATGTTGAGTATTATGTTTTCATTGAATATTTAACATATCCTATTTCCTCTTCTAAGTCAATCAATTTTTATTACGATCACAGACCAGTTTACAAATAAAAGCATTAAAAACAATAATAAAAAATAAAAAACAGACAAAATAATATATTACTGTGAGTGGTGGATTATCAGTGGGCAGTTAGAATCTGCCTAATTTTGCATAGAGTAGAACAAAATATAGCCACATTCAAAGAAGCTACTTCATATTGATGTGATGATAGCAATTGCACGTAAAAGAGATCAGTATTTCCTAGGTATTTTATTAGGTGAGTTCATTGCAGTGTCCCAAGATGCATTGGCATGCAGTTTGGAAACTGCAGGTCTGTGTAATTATTTTTCTTCTTTCTTTTTTAAAGAAAGGTTTTGAGAAAGGGATTAAAACAAAAATAAATGATGGAACTCCAGCCATTCATATTGTTTATCACTATTGACTTAAATGGGAGTAAGTGTGTTATTTTGTTTTGTTTCAAGCAGTGTTCAACATTTTTAGACATTTGAACTCTTACTTGTTTGTTACTCTTCACTCTACCATTTTGGCTTTTTTTTTATAGGTGTGTTTTGGGAAACACTACCATCCTGGCTGAATTTGCAACAGACGAGGAAGTTAGTCGCTTTCTGGCACAAGCTCAGCCTCCTACTCCTGCAGCAACCCCCAGTGCACCCACAGCAGGCTGGCAGTCTCTTGAGGCAGGACAGAATCAGACAGATCCAGTTGGACCTGCTTTGAATCTTTTTGGTGGGTCAACAGGGCTTGGGCAGTGGAGCAACAGTGGTGGCGGCAGCAGTGGGGGTGACCTTGCTGGTGCTTCATTATGGGGGCCTCCAAATTATTCTTCAAGTTTATGGGGGGTTCAAAGTGTAGAAGATCCCCACAGAATGGGAAGCCCTGCTCCCTTACTACCTGGAGACCTTCTAGGCGGAGGGTCGGATTCAATCTGAACTTAAAACTTTCAACTCTGACCTCGTGACCTTTTTGGAACAGCAGCAGCACTAACGTGACCTTTTCTTTTTTTTCAACTTGCAATAAATACATTTTAAAAGGAAAAAAGAAAATGGAGAGAGAAAAAAGGTGGGTCATTGACAGGACCGTCTGAGCACATAGTTGCCTCCCTTACAACTTCAGTTTTTTCGTTTGGAATATGAATCCAAAAAGAGAACATATCACTCTTGAAATACTTGAATCATGAACGCCAACTTAGAAAGACAATGTGAAGCAAGTACACATACCATTTAAAACTAAACACAAAAAATTTAAAAAAAAATTAGTTTCTAGTTTTTCACTTTTTCATGTTATACGGAAGTTGTTGCTAAGAAACATATATACTGAAAAATAGCTTTTTAACTTTGTTTGCACTGGGTGTGTTTCCGTCCTTAGGTCTACTATGTTGGGGGTGGGGTTCAGAAGAATTGGGGTGGGGTGGGAGGGAAAGACTTGACGGAGCCTCACTTTAAAAAACAAAAAAGGAAAAAAAACACTTTGTGATTGGCTGGTTGATATATACCAGTATGTTCTGGCACATGTAACTGCCTGTGTGTGTGTGTATCTGTGTGAGAGTGTATGTCTGCATGATTGTGTGTGTGTGTGCGTGTGCGCGCGCATTTCTGTCTTGAAAAGCTGCATTGTTGTTGGTCAGCAACCTATCTGACTAGATTCTTAAACTGAATAATGATGGTGCCTGTTGCAAAAATCAAATTGATCTGTGTTTCAAATCTTATTAGTTGGTGGTATTTTAGCAGGGTATTAAGTGCACTACAAATTGTGTTCTGGCCCTGTTATAAAGCAAAACACTGCCATATCCTAAGGATTTGGTGAGAGGGATGCCAATGTGTAATTTTAGGGTTTCTGGGAAGGGAGAGGGAAAGAGAGAATGTAGAATTTTGTTTTGCCTAGAAGTATATTTTTCTTTAATAAGAGTTATTGACAGAACCCAAGGTTATTTCTTATGAAAAGGCTTTTCTTCTTCTGGGGACCTTCCAGAAGAAAGAAAGCATCACATTTGTTTGTGACAAAGACCTATACAATGGTTGAAGCTTCTGCAATCCTAAAGAATTCACTCCTGAAGCCTGTATGAAGATTCTTATCCATTCATGGAAAATCCACTAATAATTCAGGCCAAAGTATATTTTCTTGATCTATTGTTATGACAGAGTTACAATGTCAGTAGTTTGCTGGCCTGTCACCTATTGAAAGCACATGCAGCAACTTTTGTTCTCTTTCCCCCATTGTGTTACCTGTGCCAGGCCTAGGTGTATTACAGCACCAGATCATCACTGACAGAAACGTTTACTTAAGAATGTTCTTAAACCAGTGTGTACTTTGAGCATTTTTTTCTCTGTATTTTTCCATGTATGTCATGCTTAGGGTTTGCTTAGGCGGACATATAACTGGCAAAGACTTCTTTTGTTTATAAAGTATTGCACCTTTATTATTTTTACTTTTCCCTGTACTGTTGCTTTTTATTGTCGGTATTTAAAGAAAGGTGGTTGTTGTTGTTGTTTCTTTGTTTAAAAAAACAACCATTATAGTAGTACTCCAGGCATGATAGGGGAGACCTATCATTAATTCAAAAGATAGCCAGTGTCTACACTGGGAACAGAATTGCTTATTGTGAAGACAGCTGTAGCAAACATTGCCTTTATAACAAAGAAGTTTTCAGGATGGATAGATTGGATTAAAAACAAGTAGGGAACTCATTGCAAATATTCTTTAAAGTATTAGAACTTGGCTCTGGCTTTTCACTAGGTCTGCATTATACTGAATAAAAAAAAGAAGTGCTGCAATATTCTGTACCAGCAAATACATTCATACTCCAGCACTTGGAAGTAGCAGATAATATTGTACAGCTTAAAAACAGAAGAATCTTTCTCCTTCAACAGTTCCATTGAACTATACAGTGGTGTCTGGTATATAAATGGAAGTGTTGATAGCAAGTTTAAAACAAACTTTCTTGCATTTATATCAAAAGGGAGATTTGCGAATTTGGAATGTGAATTCTTTGACACAAAAAAGACGAAGGGAGCGCCCACGTTTATATTTGCCTGTTTCAGTATCATAGTAAATAGGTACACATAAGCAGGTGTTATGCATTTAAACTTTAAAATCTGCATATGTGGATCTTCAGCATTTTCCCTTATTTTGCTTTTATTCTACCTTGTTTGTGTAAGCAAGATGATTTTTTGAAAATCCTGCCAGTTATGTTTCCATTATAGCCCATAAACATGCCTGTTCCTAAAGCAACGATGTTCGTTGCTAGACATTAGCTGTTAAAATCATGCAGGATAAATTAAAAGTTAGAAAAACATCAAGGTGCAGCAACTCACGGCCCCCAAGCATTTTCCATATGTGATATGGCACACAAGCTGGTTTACTACTGTGTTGTCATTCTTTCCCAACCTGCCTTTTGATCCCTTTACCTGCACTTTGGATTTGTTGAATTCATGACAATATTATGGTGAAAGCCAGGTGCTAGAAGCCCCTCTGGTTTACAAGACATAATGAGGGAACTGAAAAAAAAAATTAACAAATGAAAAGCTAAAATGTTCTTCCATCACAAGCTTAAAGGGAAAAAATTAAACATAAAAAGACCAAAAAGTGTGTGTGTGTGTGTGTGTGTGCATGCGCACATATGTGTCTATCTCATATAAATATTCACACACACGCACACACATACACACACACTCATGTATGTATGTATATCTCAATGAAGATTAACTCTGGGAGCATTTAACAGTGTTTTGAGTTTAACATTTTATTTTCCTGCTTTATCTTTGCAAGCATTCTCAGGAATTCTAGGGTAGGAAGCCAGTTTTTGAAGATGGTTTATTTAATCTTAACTTCTCCTAGATAGATGGCTGTTTCTTAAAATTTTACAAGTTCCTGGTCACATAGAAAATGCAAGGTTTTTTTTTCTTTAAGAAAAGCAAAAAATTGAAAAAGAAAACCTGACAAAGACAAATTCCAGTCTTCAAAACTGTGGATCAATTTTTAAGCTACAACTCGATTAGAACAGAATTCTCACATATAGCAGCAAAAATTCATTGTATTCTTAAAATACAATTTTAAGTTTATGAGAAGATTTATACTTGTAGAGCTTAATCTCAAGTGGGACGGTATATGCCATTGAATAGGAGAGAGGATTGTGTATGAATGGATTATAATCATCTAGTTATGTCTCAAAGAACATAATCTTCCTCCAAGCACCTTTTTTTTTAAGAAAAAAGAAAATAAATGAAAATAAAAAAATGAAAATGTTACTTGATTATGTAAGTAAGCCACAGATAACAGGAGATGCTGGGAATAAGAGTTAATGCTTCCTGAAATCTGTTTTCAAATTGACAGAATGCTTCAGAATTGCTGCATCTTTATTATGTCCCAGCAGTGAAGCAATTTTAGCATGTGTGTGTTTTAAAAGAGGAGTGACTGTAAGAGAATCCAGTGAAATGTGCATTGTAAAAGATTTGGCTTGCATGATTTTAATACTAATTTTGAAGTTTGCTTTTTAATTTCTCTGCCAGATTTGTGTAAATGATAAAAGTTTGGAATTTTGGAAGAGATAAATTAGCTGTTGTTGCCAGATACTGATATTCCCATGTTTTAGAATAAGTCTATTGCTGCCAGGCTTAGAATAATTAGATTTTAGCTTCCAGTACAAACAGGAAGGGCTTAATTGGCTTGATGCTTTTAGATGGAATAAAATTACAAACCATTTTAGTGCCTTTGTAAAAACATCCATATATCCTACAAAAGGACAAATGCAGTCTAGTCACTCCCAAGGATATAAGTGACCCATTTTCTAAATTGAAATAATTGTTCTGGGCATGCAGAGAAGAAGCCTCAAAGGCCTATCATTTTAAGAGTTATATGCACACACATGTATACACACGTGTGTTCGTGTGTTTTTATTGACTAAGGCAATTTCATCTTTTAAAACTTCTTGTTTTGCAGTATTCTTCATATTCAAAAAACCTACTAGAATGTGTAATGAGAGTTCCTCCCCATTACTATTATTCAGATTTCATATGATTTTTAGAGGCAAATAATAAACACAATGATGGTTTCTCAATGTAGGGAAATAGTAAGGTGTACAGTAGTGTTTGGTAACATCAGTTGTTTTCTATAGCTATTGACTTGTTTCCCTCAAGTTCATATGTAAATGATGTATCAACTGGAAAATAGTACAATGGGGCCTGTTGGGCAATGTGTATGTGTGTGTGTGTGTGTTAATAAGCTATCTGAATACTTAATCAAGTTTTGATTTATAGTTGACAAATTCTTCAAGGACAATTAGTGAACAAATCTAAATTTTTTAGAATATCTTACAGAAATATTGACTGACCATTGCTCAAGAAATTCTGAGTATACCAACAATTACATTACACACAATATTTTTACCTCCAAGCTGTGCATATGAAAGCTGTCAAAATTTTAAAAGTTGATAAAAAATATTAAAGCCTTAGCAGACTTCTACCTTTTAATATATAAATTGTTTCATTTCTGTTGTGGAGGAGTGGGAGGATGACAATAAGTACTGACCAGTGGAAGTGATCTATTTTGGACACCAAAAGCACCTAACCATACTCAAAAGAGATTTTTGTAGGCAAAAAGGAAATTGTGACAGACAGGAAAAGATAGACAGTGAGCAAACAAGATTTTCAATTAATAGCTTAATATAAATTTTGCTACTTTCAAAGACTATGGAAACAATAATAATCAGGTAAAGTATTTTAAACTGTTTTGTGGGCCATGTTGTTTTCATATCATTTTGACAAAAAGGAGTCCAAGAGCTACAAAAGATTCTGACAGAATTGCTGGTCTGTACTTCACATTTTAAAGCAAAGTATCACATTATTTTGATTTGCATAAAAATATCCCTTTCACCAAGAAAGGGAAAAAGCTCATACCTCTTCTGTTTGATTTTGGGGCCATATAAACTAATAAATTAATCTACAAAGCTCACTTAAAGCATATTTTAAATTCTTATTTTTCCTTATTTTCTTTAAAATGTGCTTTTAAGCATGAGTTATTTAGAATCTGGTTTTGATGAGTTACATAGTAGGGTTTTTTTTGTCTTGTCCTAATGAGATTTTTTAAAATTCAGGATGTTTATTTTAGAACTTTCCTCAATATAGCATTAGAGGAAGATATAACTCAGAAGAAGAAGCAGACTTTCCCAATGCATCTGTACAGAATTGCTCCTGATTTTTTTTAAAATTGTTGATTCCTTTTGTCAAGGGATATCTGAAAGCAGGTTTCTCCTCTACCACATATCCTCGATAGAGCTACTAATCTTCTTTATAGCACCCTTAACAGGAATTAGTAACCCATTTATTGTTGTACGATTGAACACTTAATTCAAATTTTATTTTTGAAGATTTTTTAAAAAAAATAGTATAGGTAGATCTGCATATATAACAGAAGTTGATTCCTAGTCAAGATAACATTCGTTTTTATTGCTACAGTGGAAAGTGAAATAGTGTAATTCTGTCTTGCATATTTTAAACAGTGAACATCCAAATAATTGCACACTAGTATATTTTTATAATAAGGGCTGACAGAACCCCAGAGAAGGTTCTATTTAGTTTAGCTATATTACTTGTTTATAAATATACAACAAAAACATTCTATTCTTAGTACAAATTTACTCAAAATTAAGTTTAAATGATACATTCTCAATTTAATGCACACTCTAAGGAGCATGCATTGATTTTAATCATACTTAATAAAGAAATTCCAAAAAGTCTTTGGAAAAGTCTTTGTCAAAAAATCTAGTTGTTTGTGACATTCTTCATACTAATGTCAGCCATTGTGTGGCTTGATAGTATGCTAAAATCTTGCTACGGACCTAATGTACAGAAGGAATTGGATCTGACTTTAAAGTTGTGAATCTTGTTTCATTAGTTTCAGTGTGATTTTATTGTAGGTATGATTAAAATTTGTATTCAACTTTGTTTTACGTCCTAACACTCTTGCATTAATTTATGTATTCCAGGAATATATTGCAGAATTTCCTACTGTACTATTTCATCTCAAAGCTTTCAAACTTTTTCAAAATGCAATAGCATTATGTCTGATCCCTATAATAGGGCTGTGCAGAGATCATGATGTATTTAGACATATACGTAGCATCTGCTAGGAACAATTCAAATCAAGCATGATTTTTCCCTGAATCATGTGCCAGCTATAGAGAAGGGCTCAATGAGCACAGGAAAAGATACCACTGCTTTAAAGTCTTTCTGACTGTGTGCATCAACATGAGCTCTGTTATATCTGCCCTTCAAATCTCAATCTGCAGCTTTAATAATTTTTCAT
This sequence comes from Diadophis punctatus similis, assembly GCA_023053685.1. Taxonomy (NCBI): domain Eukaryota; kingdom Metazoa; phylum Chordata; class Lepidosauria; order Squamata; family Dipsadidae; genus Diadophis; species Diadophis punctatus. The sequence continues at coordinate 29,883,360 of JALIGW010000004.1, forward strand.
TTGTTGGTGAACATGAATAGTTCTAAAGAAAAAATTCAACATTGCTGTAAATAAACCCATGTAAATGGGCTGAAGTGAATTTTGTGCTGAAGATGAGAACATTTCTAAAAATTACTGTTAAAATACAAATAGTAACCAAATTAAATTCTTTCCCTTCTATGTATTAAAACCAAAACAAATTTTTATCTAGATCTTCTGATTGGCAGGCCTCCAAAAATGCTGGCAGTTACCAGACCAATATAAGTGTCATTTCAATGTTCTCATTAGGGGTGCTATGTTCAAGGAAGAAGCTCACCTGATTTGCTTGGGTTTACCCAGTACTGTAGATTTACCTATACAGTCCCTAGCTACAGCCATATGAAATTCTTAAGTCAAAATAGCTGGAAAATGTTTAATAGGCACCATAACATAAGTAATCATAAATGCAAAAATGTCAAAATATTGGCATTGAATTTGTGCAGTATAAGAGGTATTTGCAAACCTCAAAATGGGCCATAGAAGGATCAAATGAATCAACCTCAATTAAGAGCCAATTTTGTTTCATATAATTGATAATGATGACAGAGATACATATACGTGTATTGTATTATTTTTAGCCATAGAGTTGGAATGTTTTTACTTGAGTCTGACAGCCATTTATGTTAACATAAACCCATGCACTTCAAGCTATTGAAGATAAAGCATTGTCCCAAGCAACGTGTGTGGGTGTGTATGTGTGTGGGTGTTTGGTTTTTTTAGATATATGGCTCTTGTGTGGAACAAAAGAAAGTAAAGGATATGGAAAGATGTTCCACGGATATAGAACAGGTGGGCAGTGTTGAGGGAAAGCAGTTTTTAAACGCTTAGTGCCTCATCTTAGGTATTAGTATATCAATCAATGCATTCAAATAACTGAATTGCTTATTTCTTACAATGTTTTGACCATAAAGAATAAATGGATTTTTCTGTATTTAAAGAAAAATACAATTTTTAGCTGAGTCCTCCTTATAGATTGCTTATCTTGCCGAATGCTTTTTTTTAATGTGGTTGTGAATATCAAGTGCTTTTCTTATCCCATCCAGATTTACTCACCCTCCCTTTTTATAAACATGCAGAGTGTGTTCTGTGGTTTGGGCCAGAGAGGTCAGGGGAGAGAAGGGTAATAAAAAAGGAGCCAAGATAGAGCAGCCTTACTTTAGGGAGTAGCCTTACAACAGAGCTTTATAGTGAGAGTGTGCTGTATTCCAAATTGTGTAAGCCAAAAATTTTAAAAAAAAATATGCAAAAAGAGGTGTTAACTTCTTAAAGAAATATGAACCTTCTGAAGGTAGAATAGACTTTCACGAAATGATATATTGTGATGCTTCTTGCTGGGTCAGTAGGTTTGGGATCTGGGATATAAGCGCTTAACATTCCCTTGTGGGTTCTTCAGTTGTTTGTTTGTTGTTGTTGTTTTAAATTTTAAAGCAGTAAGTTAAATGTGGTATCATTGAATGTGCCTTTTTGAAGATGTGACTGTCAGCTCAAGATGAACTCTTGAGCCTGACAGGGAGTGGTGGTCAATTTGTTCTCTGTAAAGGTCAAATGAAAGATTCCAACCTGCGGGTACCTTTTAATGAAAAGTGTCTTTTGTTGCTGCATCATCCGCAGTCGAATATTGCAGATGTTTCCAGGTGCAGATGGGTTGTAATTCACATAAATTGTCATTATTTAGGCTAGTTCTCAGTTGGTGGTTGCATTTGTATTTGTATTATGTATCATTACATTTGTGTATGTGGCTTGCTTTAATTTTTCTTTTAAAGCACTGGAATATTGAAACGCAGTGAAGTTTGAGATACATTTATGCATGTAGAGAAGAAGGTATTTTGTAGCTTTTGCCAGTTATGTTGTAGGCACATTTTTGCCCTCTCTGTCAGTGTCTTGATGATGGAAAATAAAATCTACCCTATAATTTCTAGCACACTTAATGTTGCCATTTAAAGGAACAGGGTATTACACAAGAAAAGATGTTTTTGAAATGGTGAGAAAGAAGTGTTGTGTGTTTTCTTTTCTTTTTTTTTAATAATCGTTTTCCTTGAAGCTGTTCTTAGTTAAACATGGGAATCTGCAGTGTCTCTTTTCATTTCATATATATTCCACCTCTTCTCTCCAGCTTAAAAGCATGGTGTAAAAATCAAGAGCTGCTGTAGCCCCACTGGCTCCCTTCCCCATTGAAAGCTCCAGCAGGCTCTCTTCGGCTTCATTCAGGAAGACAAAGGGAGGAGAGATGCTGCAGCTTCCTTTGCTTCGCTCTCATTCCTCTCTAATGGCCTTGAAATGTATTATTATGCAAATGTGAATTTTGATACTAAACTTTAAGAAGAGGTTGTTTCTTTTTCAAACAAAAAGGTCCCATATGTGGTCAGCATTGCTTCTTTATCTTGTAAGTGAATTGTAAACTATGCATTCAATAAGAGATGGTTTGGGGGAGAAAGAGAGCCCTGCTAAACTGTTGAAACAGTTTCTGTGTCCATGGAATTCCCACTTACGAATAGGAGAAAAAAGACTGAGTTCACGGGAAGACTACTTTGATTGACAGGCAAATATTTTTAGTGTATTTAAAAATTATTCAGAAATAAATGATTTATGCCTGTTACACAGGACTATGCATTCTTGCCATGCAGTGTTATACCAGAGACAACAGCATGACATGAAAAGTCCCCTAACTTTCCTCCCACCCACCCACCCCCTCCCAAATTTATGACCATCATCTTCTCCATCTTCCTTTCAACCTCAGGAAATCATAAATCAAGCACTATCTTTAGGGGTTGTTTTTCTTTCCTTTTAAAATTGTCTTGGTTTTGAAGTTGCAATATATTTTTTTCCTTATGGGTTTCCATAACTTTTGCCCTTAAATTCTCCACCATTTCCCATCACAGATGCAATTTTGAGTAGCAATACCCACCAGGAATTGCTGTAGTGTAGAATATATACTGTACTGGCATTATTTAATGGCTTGTAGTGATCTTTAAAATTGGGCTAATGGCCATCTGTAGATTAATAATACCACTGATAAATGAAAGACAACAATTGTAGTGATAAGTGGGAAATGTGTATAGAAGTCATTTTATATTTAACTATTACTTTTACTGTCAAGTTACTTCAGAAGACAAGCATTTCACATGTTTACCTCCAAAATACAGAGGCTGCTTCCTGTGTTAATCGAGGTATGTTGCCTTGGGTTTGTGAACTTTGGTCTGCCTTGGTTCACTTGGCATTATCTTGGATGCAGTATCATAGCCAAGAGATTCTCCTAAAATTCAGTGTTTTTTCATGCAGATTTTTTTTGTTTTTCATAGTACTGTAATGAATAATAGACTTGATCACACATTTTCTTGTGCATACTTGCCTTGCAGATGTCATCTGATCAGAATTTTACTCTGATAGATGCCTTTTTTTTAAAAGAAAAAAGGAGAAAAGGTTTCAGCTCTTTGTTGCAAAATACCTCGTGGTGCTTATTCTCCTTTAGTGTAACCAGCCTTTTGAAAAATCTTATATTATCTTTAATACTGAGGTTATATCTTCCTATAGTGATTTGAAGACCGGATTGAAAGAATAAAAGCCCTAATCCTGGCCTGTATTCTTCCTTCTTTTTGCCTTATGCAAAAGTCACTTAACTTTGCCTCTGTTTCCTCATCTGTAAAATGAGGATAGTAATACTTACTTCTGTCACATAGATTTTGTGAGGATTGAGTTTTTATGAAGTGCTTCAAAGAGAAAGTACTTTTTATAAGTATTATTATATGGAGGTGTAATTAACAAGTTATCTCTTTTCCCATACTGTTCCTGAGAAAATGGGAAAGGATACTCTGTGATCCTTTACATTTTAAGTTGTCACATATTCTGAATTATTTTTTTACAGTTAAGGCAAATTTAAAATGCTGAACTCTTCATATTGCTTTATTATCTCTTTCTTATGTTAGAGCCTCCCTTTTGTGACTTGTGTATATATATATATACACACACATATACATACACACACACACATATATATAAAACACATAAAAATGCCAATGTTTAATAGGTACATTTTTAAAAAATACATTCTTTCTTGAGTTTAACTATGAATATTTGCCATCTTTTATGTATTCTATTTACTATTGCTTTTATTAGACATGGGCTTTTTGCTATATTGACCATTCAATGGAATAGCGTTTGTCCCTTCTGTTGGGAGAGGAAACATCACTTGCAGTTTGCAAGAGGGTCACAAAACGACAATACTTGTTTGAATAATCTTCTTAAGGATGGGGATGCTATCTGACTTTCTTCCTTGTTTGTGTGGCTAAACAGAATGCCGCCTCATTTCCAACACATACAAGCCATTGTATTCCAATAGAACATGGAAACACGGTAAATTTCATTAATAGAAGCTGCTTGTGAAATGCCTTACAGCCTTCTCAAAATCTTTGGGCCAGAAAGCGAAGAGGTCTGGGGTAAATTCTGTAATGGTCAGGGAGCTTTTGCTTCTTTTTTTTCTCTCTTCTGATCATATTATTCAACTGTAGGCATGCATCTCAGGAATGTGCATATTGATCCCAGATGTTTGGATTTGAATTTGGTTCTCTTTGGTTCCATTATATATTTGTTCCATTGTATATTCTTCTAATTGTACGAATTCTTCTAATTATTCAGACATCTGAATTTTTCCATCCTTTACTCTTCAAGAAGGAGCTGTGGCCGAAGCTGTTGCGATCAACAAATCTATAAAATCAGACTCCACATGATGTGGATGTAATTAGATGTGGATGTATCCCCCCCCCAAAAAAACCCCCAATTGCTTCTCTGTTCAGTCTAGATTCCAGTTTCCTAGTGCAAACTCCTAGCTTAACATAGCAGCTTTGTTTTATCAATAACTACGCAACTTGGGTTGCGCGGGGGGGGGGGGGGGACATGTAACATTTAAAATAAAAAAGCAACATTGGGTGAGACAGGACAAAGAAAGAAGTAGGATGAAGAAGAAAAAAGAAAAAACTATTACAGCTTCCACTATTTACATAGTTGACATGCTGCTTTAATTTTATCCCTCCAGTGGGGCTGTGTTTACAGAAATGATTAGGAAACTATTGATGTCCAACTTAGTAAATTTTGTTTCATTTCCATTGAACGTACCCTCTAGTGGAAAATATTTTATCAGAAAATGGAAGAAGTTAACTCCATCTAGCCTTATTTGTAGAGCAAATTACCTTTATGTCCAAACTGTCTGGAATAAAATGGCAGCTTTTCTGCTTTGCACATAAATTTCAAACTTGAAGGTACAGTTGAAATGCTATTGCCTAAAACACTGTCCCTTCATGAAGCAGGCATAATAGTGGATACATGTATTGAGGCTCTTTGCAGAGATACCTATTAGTATTTTTCCTTATACTTGAAATAATGTACCCATTCTTCTTTTGTCTGTTGGCCATATAAACAGTGTAGGACAATGGGAATTAGGAAAAGGCACACTATATTATCGTACTAGGGTTTATTTTTAATTTCCTCCAGTTTCACCTTCATTTCAGTTTACTTTTTATCCCTGGGATTCATGTGGACACAGAAACTTGGCACTTTGTGCTGTTGCATGGCATGCTGCCCTCCCCCTCCCCCTCTCTTCTTTATTTTTAGTATAGTGGTACTTAAAATCACTGGTTCACTTAAAGACAATAAAATGTTTAAACTCTACTAATGTACAAATAAGCTGAAATGTTGCATTTATATGTATTTTGCCATAGCAGGGTACTGTATTTCTCATGCTGGATTTCAAACCAACAAAAGGGTGGTTTTATTGGAGTGTAACAAGTTGAGGGTAATAAGGAATCGAGTCGTCGTCATTTCATTGAAATTGAGAGATGGTAATAAAACATATATTATGTTTTCTGAAGGTTGTTTTGCTTTTAAACAGCTTTTGTTTTTATTTTGTTTTGTTTTATTTTTTTAAAGATATGATTGTATTATGTGCAACTCAGTTGCTTACATTATAACTACAAAATATTTTTGGGTTCCTGGAAAAAGAAAGACTAATAAATGTGTTTGGCTGCTAAGCATTTAAACTGGTGATTCCCTGTCTGTCTTTATTACATTATTAATTAGAGCTACATAATACTGTCTTACAGAATATACCTCTTCTGGGTTTTGTATCACTTCTACAAGACATCACACCTTTAATTTTTTTTATTAATTGCAACATCCTGTTAATTACTGGCTTTACCTTCTATCTCAATCTTCTCAATCATGTAGATAAGATAAATTTCCAGTACAGCATTATGCAGGTAATGCTCTATAGTGGATCATTTGAAGAAGAAGAAACATATTCTTATAGTGGTGTTTTAAAGTTTGAGAATCCTTTAAATTTTCAATACTTTTGCATAAATATAACTTCAAACATGATTCAAAGGGTTTCACAAATTTTTATGCATGTTTTATTGCTCTGTTGTTTTTTATATATTCCCTGCCTTTCTACTTAAGCAAATACGCAACTCTTCAACAGTAATTAAAAATACAAAATGATTTTTAAAAATCAATTAAAATCACAATTAAAGTTAATCAACAATTAAACATCTGGTGAAGGATAACGCATCTTTGCAGATTTTCTAAATTGGGGGTGGGAACAAATAAAACTCCTAAAGAAGTGCCTGGATAGCGAGATTTCCCACACATCAGGTAAATGAGCCTCTCACAAAGAGTATTTTCAGAATCTGTTAAATACTTGAACTCTGAGCCAATAAAGTTTTAAATATTAGCACAGCTATTATCTGTATATAGCAGGGGTCCTCAAACTTGGCAACTTTAAGACTTGTGGACTTCAACTCCCAGTATTCTCCAGCCAGCTATGCTATGCTGGCTGGAGAATTCTGGGAGTTGAAGTCCACAAGTCTTAAAGTTGCCAAGTTTGAAGACCTCTGGTATATAGTGATACGTGAGGATCAACAAGTACTCCCTGACAAAGGGCTGTCCTTTCAGAGGAAGTGCAGTCACATCCAAGAATTCTGCAACTAGTGGTTGCTTCAAAAGCTGCTTTAGTGAGTTTTGAGCAAGGATTATTTTATGAATGACATTTCAGTGTCAAAACTTTACTAAATTCTACAAATTGACAGAAGTATCCTGAATGTGGTACTCAGGAACACCAAATCTACTTCACATCTTTGCCAGCCCTCGGTGAAAATTGTAAACTTTCAAGGCATTATTTGGTGTAAAATTAGTTGTCCCTATACAAGAGAGAAGGGAATTTTATTCCCATGTTAAAGCAAGTGCACTTAAATTTCCAGCCAAACTAACACAGAATTTCTTTGCTTTGTATGATTTATTCAGTGCCCTTAGAAATGTCTACATTAATGTAGTAGTGTCAGTCCTTCAAGGTAGATCAGACTAGGAAATGAATACCATTTTGTCTTGGTAGAGGCTCTTCCTCCTATCATTAAGTTCATTCTCTTTTTCCTCAATGGGAAGTGACCACATTTTATTTTTTGTGTCATATGCACTGAACTACATGTGGACTTTATATAAGTAATGGTATACTGAAATACTGGTATCAAATCCCGCTCTACAAGAACATGAATAAGAGTATTCAATTTCCAGAATCCATCATTGGCTACATGATTTGGAATAGTTAACCATACAACATCTAAAGAGCCATAATTTCCCCATTATACTGTATACTTTAATTAAAAGAGGAAAGACTATAACCTTGAGTGGTACAATTGCCAATAAAAACAAGCATGCTATAATGAAGTTCATTAGGTGTTCTTGGACTGCTACTGCTATTTTCAACTTGATAGGGTAAAGCTAAAATTATTGGTTCCAGGCTGCTTGGTGAAGGGAGTTGTGACTATTCCATGATTTTGCTGCCTGTCATCTCTTGATCATACATCGGTTCCTTGGCTTATTGCATTGCTGCTGACTCTGATGACAGATAAGCTGAGCATGACCCGTGAAGACTTCTTACCAGAATGAAAAAGCTCCTAAACTACCACTAACGGTCCTAAGATAGGAAAGACATTTCAGCATATTGAAGTTCCAGCCAAAAAAAATCACGTCAAGAATCTCAACTGTCTATTGTGCAAGAAAGAAATGAAGCAAGAGAGGAAACAGCAGCTAAACCTAATCCAGAACTCCTGAGAAGTAGAACCTGCCATCTGCTGAACAGAATCCTAAAATAACTTCCATGCTAACAAAGCGCTCTAAGATTGCTTTATTGATTGGGAAACCTCTTTCTGATCTACTTCCCTGGCTGCTGAAAACTCACCTCTTGGGTTCCAAGATGGCTTGATTATTTTTTCATCCTGTCTTCCAAGCATGGCCCTAGAATTCAACCAGATTGATCCTAAAAAAAACTATAGTAAATGTCCCAATTACGGGCACCGATCAGTATTTTCTCAATTATTATATATCACAACTGCATTTTTTTTAATCTAAAAACAAAATTCACAATGTTGTAACCCTATAAATGCAATACTATAAGGAAATCTTAATGCTAATTAACAGCAACATGATTTATCTTGTGAATAAACTAAAAGGCTTCCATTCTATTTATTTCATTAATTATGGCTTCCCACTCCAGCAAATTCTTGGCAGCTTACAATATATAGGTCGTCCTGGACTTGCAACCACAATTGAGCCCAGAATTTATGTTGCTAAATGAAAATTTTGTTAAGTGAATATTGCCCCATTTTACAAATTTGTTAAGTGAATCACTGCAAACCCCCAAAACTTTACCCTTAGACTGTCCACTGTTGACCTCACCCGATTCCTAAGAGGTCAGTAAGGGGCGTGCATAAGTGCACCAGCGTGCCTACCGTCCCTGTCCTAATGTTCCCTCTTATCAGTACCCATCTTATGTATATAAACAATGTTATATCTATGTATATTACCAACACGTACTTGACATAAATAAATAAATAAATAAATTGTTAAATTAGTAACATGACCGTTAAGTGAATCTGGCTTCCCCATTGACTTTGCTTGTCAGAATGTCACAAAAGACCCAGGGACACTGGAACTGCCATAAATGTGAGTCGGTTGTCAAGCAACCAAATGTAAATCACATGACCATAGGGATGCTGCCACGGTCATAAGTGTGAAAAACGGTCAGTCACTTTTTTCAGTACTGTTGTAACTTTGAACGGTCACTAAATGGACGGTTGTAAGTCAAGGACTACCTGTATAATATTAAACAAACAATGTGAGAATGGGTCAGTGACTGGTAATACAACAGGACTAATACATAAAATAACAAAAGACATTTCAGAAGAGGAAAAAATGAAATATATTAGTAGGGTTCTGCAAGGCAGAATAGTTTCCTATGTAAGGCAGTGATAGCTGAAAGAAATGTTGCAACTCTCCAAGAGACATTAATGCTCTTGTCTACCCATAAGAAGCAAAAGAAATTGTTCTCAAAACTAGTGAATCTACAGAATTATAAGACACAAGATGCTCTAGAAACTATAAGAAATATGTGGGCTAAGAAATTTGGTTTCTCCAAGTCACATAGATAGGTTTGCACTGCAAAAGGTGTATTAGACGACCTCTCCAAAACTGCAAAGGGCAAGACATTAAAGCTGGCTAAGGAAAAGGTTCTGCAGTGGATTGGGAAGATACTGATGAATAGTTAAATTGCTGGCCTGAAAGGTTTCAGATTTATATATTGCCAGTGTCTGTCCTAATTTATCCGGCCTCACCTGGAGAGTTACGCCAAGCAATAGCAATAGCACTTAGACTTATATACCACTTCATAGTGCTTTACAGCCCTCTCTAAGCGGTTTACAGAGTTCAGCATATTGCCCAAAACAATCTGGGTCCTCATTTTACCGACCTCGGAAGGATGGAAGGCTGAGTCAACCTTGAGCCGGTGAGATTTGAACAGCTGAACTGCTGAACTAGCAGTCAGCTGAACTTGCAGTGCTGCTTTTAACCACTGCGCCACCTCAGCTCCTAGACAGACAGTGACTCCAGCTCTCAATAACCCTATACTGGAGGGCTGAATTTAAGAAGACATACACTGGCAAAATTATTCTGGTTTTTGCTTTCTAGGAGGAGGAAAAACTATCCAGAATGATCATAGCAATCAGGGAGTCCCTAGAAAAGTGGAGCTTGAGCCACAAATAAAACTGGCATATGCAAGCCTTTGATTTTAGCAGAATTATCTCAGTTTATATTTGAAGTGGTGCATTTGAGACTCAGGAAGGTACGTAGAATAACACTCCTAGAAATCTGAATTCAATGATATCTAAAGGCTTTTAAGTTATTGTGCACACGTATCTGACATAAGTTTAGTACTAAATAATTGTATGGCCACAGTTATGTTCTTAGCTCTTTAGGTGTATAGAAGAATGAATTCTGGTCTATGACATTACCTCCCATCACCAGATTTAGGCTTTATACACTAAAGAGATAGTGGATAATGGCCTTAATAGGGAATACAAGATCCATTACATTCAACTGATTTATCCTAATGCAATCTCTTTAGTCTGGTAGCATCAGCCCTTTGAGAAAGATTAGGCTGTTTGGTTTATAATTTTTTAGATCTTGAGATTTCACTCAGAACCTCACTAATCTTCCTCCACTAAATTTCATACACTTATTCTAGGTCTTGAGTACAATATTTTTGAGTTCTATGAGTAGTACAAGTACTAGAAGTGATATTCAGAAGTGGTCTAGGACATATATACACTTACCATTTTGGATACTCCTGTACTGCATTCATACCAAGTGACTTCTAAACAGCTTAAGAAACCCCTAGATTTGCAAATTGATAAATCTCAACTGCAGGACATATATCTTCTAATTCCCTGCTGCTATGACCTCCACATTTGTATTCTAGAAAAGCAGTGGCCAATCACTTTCTTTACTATGCAGATTTCTTTTTGGACTTAGCTTTTCTTCAACACATACATACACAAAACTGCTAAGTGTATGTTTACAAAATTAAAACATCAAAATGCAGAAACATGACCACAGGGATGCTGCAGTGGTTGTAAGTGTGAAAATTGTCATAAGTCGTTTTTTTCAGTGCCATTGTAACTTCGGTCACTAAATGAACTTGTACAGGACTACCTGTATTTCTAATGGGTTAAAAATGAGAGGGAGGAAACTTCATGGAGACGTAACAGTTGCCTGGGTACTTTCATATAGTATTCAAAGACAAGTGAGGAAAAAGAAACCTCACTCAAATGAAAACATATTCCCCAAAGACACAATTCTATCATCTGCCATGAGTGATAGTTGATATTTGAGGTCAACGGGAAGCATCTCTCTCAAGCAAAGGGAGAGAAATTCAGCGGATTCTGAATTTACCCTTATTTCAGGGGAAATTTGGCAATTTAAGATGTGTGGACTTCAAATCCCAGAATGCTAGCTGGGAAATTCTGAGAATTGAACTCCACACATCTTTAGAGTTGCCAAATTTATGACAACCACCGCTTTATTCGTTTCCTCGCACCCCAAAGCGTCCGGGAGCAGCAATACCGATCGCGGCGGCGCCCAAGCACCAGAGGTCGCTGCGGCGGTCGCTCGTTCCGGGCCAATCTGTCGCCATGAGGAAGGGGTGGAAAAGGTAGGAGGCTGGGCCAAACGGAGGCCGGACTTTGCTGCGCTTCTTATTCCGATCTTCGGCGGACTTCAGCCTTCCCGCTGAGCTTGCGATCGACGAGTCTTCTCAGCTGCAGCCCGTCCCGATGGCTTCTCTGAATCCCGCCGGCGAGGAAGACGCCTTCGGCCGCTACCGCTCCCCTCTCGTCTCCCGCTATGCCAGCCCCGACATGGCCTATAACTTCAGCGAGAGGAAGAAGTTCAGCACCTGGCGGAGGCTCTGGCTTTACCTAGCCCAGGCTGAGAAGGTGCGGGGCCCGCATGCTTGGCAGATTAGGATAATGTAGACTGGTGCTTAGAGGTTTCAGGGTCGCGGTCATCCGGATCATGGCAGCTCGGGAGAAATAGCCCTAATGCTGTACGTCAGTGTTTAAATGGAGAGGCAGACAATCGCTTGGGTGGCGGGAAGCGTGGGCTTTGGACTGGTGTCGCTGGGCCGATCAGCGTTGCTGCTTCCGCCCCTTTTTGCTCCATTCATGCGTATTTGCCGCTTGAAACCCTCGGAAGCTAATACCGCAGTCACATTTCTTACAATCCGGTAACTCCTAGGCCTGATGTTGGGCTTTGGGCCAGAATCCCCTGCCAGCGGGGTAGAGGCTGCAGAAGGTCGGCACTTTTTGCTGGGGATTGTAGAAGTTGGAAAGCAACGAGGTGTGGGAGAAAGCAGCCTTATCTTAGACACAAGGAACTCCATAATTTTTGTACACCTTCTCATTAATTTCATTCTCCCTCCCCCCAGTATATAACTTTTTATTGATTACTCTCTTGACTGTATCAAAACAATGGACATCAGACACAATAAGGCATGATTAAATGAGCTAAGATAAAGATGCAATAAAATAAGATAAAATAAGGTAAGATAAAATAAAATAAAGGTGTGAGATGAAATAATGTACAATTGAATAGAATACAAAGACATACAATGAGTACTAAAATATAAAACAGCATTATGAGCCAGCAGTGTGCAGCAGCTGCCAAAAAAGCCAACACAGTTCTAGGCTGCATTAATAGAGGGATAGAATCAAGATCACGCGAAGTGTTAATACCACTTTATAATGCCTTGGTAAGGCCACACTTGTAATACTGCATTCAGTTTTGGTCGTCACGATGTAAAAACGATGTTGAGACTCTAGGAAGAGTGCAGAGAATTTTTTTTTGCAGGAACTGGGTATGTCTAGTTTAATGAAAAGAAGAACTAGGGGAGATATGATAGCAGTCTTCCAATATCTCAGGGGTTGCCACAAAGAAGAGGGAGTCTATTCTCCAAAGCAGGGTAGAACAAGAAGCAATGGGTGGAAACTAAACAAGGAGAGAAGCAACTTAGAACTAAGGAGAAATTTCCTGACAGTTAGAACAATTAATCAGTGGAACAACTTGCCTCCAGAAGTTGTGAATGCTCCAACACTGGAAGTTTTTAAGAAGATGTTGGATAACCATTTGTCTGAAGTAGTGTAGGGTTTCCTGCCTAAGCAGGGGGTTGGACTAGAAGACCTCCAAGGTCTCTTCCAACTCTGTTACTATTAAACTATTATATTCATGAGCTGGGTGCTGACTTCCCAGATCACAATCATATGACTGTGGGGACACTGACAGCCAGAACTCTGAGGATCAGTCATAGCTACCACTCATTCAGCCTTGACATAAGCTTGAACAGTTGTTGAACGAATAGTTGTTAAAAAGAACCTGTATAAAACAACCTTTATTGGAATAAGAGAATGTATCTCTGACAAGAGTATATTGTTTAAGCCAGTGGTTCCCAACCTTTTTTTGGCCGTGCCCCACCTAAGCATCTCTAAAATCCTGATGCGCCCCACCCTCACCCCCGGTGACATATAATTCTTACTATTCAACAAGTGAACTCCTGCTGACGCAGAGGAAGCCTAAAAGGCCATTAACTTGGTTTAAACAATGTTCCAATTGCCCCCATTAAAAATCAAATTGCCCCCCCCCGGTGGGGTGTGGGCCCCACGTTGGGAACCACTGGTTTAAGCAATACTCCTTATGTAGCCCAAAAATCCCTGAGCAGAGAAGGCTTGTAGGAATTCAAAGGCATATAGTTAGAAAATATGAACTGGTTTTATTTGTTGGTTCTCATTCTTCATTTTCATTCTAGTAACTTTTAAAACTTCAGTTAGCTTTGGGTAAGCACTGTATATTGTCCTTAAAGAAACATTTTTTTCTACCCGCTTTCTGAAACTTCTAAACAAGTTTTAAAATCTCGATTATGTTCTTTACCATCATTACTGTAGCTGGAGAACAGTTTTGACGTAGCTACACTTTCTAAATACATAAAAACTGATATAAGCAAACAGATTTCACATGTAGCTGTGAGATAACTTGACAATGATAAGTCAACCCTGAAAGTTGCAGTTTGTGAATTGCATCACCTGCAGCAGTTTCTGTTTTCCCAGCCTGCATTCAGATTAATCATTACATTGTCATATGGTACATATGGTATGAAGCAAATGTATTTCAAAATAGTTCACTTTTTTTCCAAGAGGATAGTAGCAAAAATCTGAACATAATTTCTCAACTGTTTATAATATTAGGATGTTTCTTTTTTTGTGTATCACATATTACATGCTCTATTTTTTTATTCAACTTAGAAGGAATTGTAACTTTTATTAAGCTATAATAATGTTTTAATATATACTTCATTTCAGGTACAATTTTTGTAAGACATGAGTTAACAAAGTTGACTATCTTCTCTTCCAAATGTTAAATCTGCTGAATCACTATTACGTTCCTTTGCCTGAAATCTTCATGTATGGTATATTATTCTTAATTTGTTGGAGATGGGCAAGTTTGGGGGAGTCTTGGCATCCTTTGCAACCTAAATTTCTCCTCCCTCCTTTAGGGTGCATTAAACTTTCAGGTTGATCCATTGTTTACTTTCTGCCCAAGTCTCACCCCTGAAATATCCTAAAGTTACAGTAAGAATGTAATGCTGGAAATGTAAAGGATTCTGCAAAACAAAGAACTCTACCAGTAGTTTTAGGGAAAGGACTATACCAGTGATGGCGAACCTTTTTCTTCTTGCGTGCCAAAAATGGGAGTGCGCGCGCGCGTGTGCCAACACACAACCCCCTCCCATGGGCCACACTGCGCATGCCTGCATCCCTGCAGATGCGCCCGCCCGTTGGGCCATTTTTCACCCTCAGACTTTTTCACTCAGAAGTCGTTTTTCCGAACTTCCGGTTTGCCCGTTGGGTCGTTTTTCGCACACCGGAAGCTTCAGGGAAGCCTCCTGAAGCCTGGGGAGGGTGAAAATGGCCTTCCCCAAGGCCGAAAATCAGCTGGCCAGCGCGCACATGTGCACTGGAGCTGACATAGGGCAACGCCTCGCGTGCCCTCAGATATGGCTCCACGTGCCATAGGTTCGCCATCACGGGACTTTAACAAAGCGAATGAGAGTTAATTGAGCCAGACAAATGCCTCTCATGCTATTCTGCCTTCCGTAATACAGGTTTTTTTGCTTGTTGTATTATAGTGCTTATACTTCCCAGTCAACAAGTGAGTTGTAAATCAAGACATTCAGTGGGCACCAGGTTGGGGAAGATTATACCAGACTCCTACAGTTTCTGTTTAGCAAATACTGAATGCACTAGAATGTAATAATTCTTTATTTCTTCCACACCCTAAGCCAGAAATCCTTAGAGAGCCTGTTTCATTTCAGTTTTATGTTGCCTATTTTATTAGTCCTAAAGAGCCATTGCTATGTGTAACCATGCAAATGGTATAAATGAAGTGTATGTATGTGGATGGTAAATTTCTGCAGTATGTAATTTTAACTCTGTGATAGAAGGTTGCTGAACATTGTGATAGAGGAGCCAGGCAAGTCAAATTCAGAGGGCTAAATAAACATTTGTTGAAAGTTCACAGCTGTGTTGGTTCTTCATACCGGGAGTATCTTTTAATTTATAAAATTATTTGAAGCTTTGGAGTTTAAAAAAAATACTTATGGAACAGAAAAGCAGATGCAGTTAGGTAGGGGTATCCAATACATCTTAGATCTTATACACTATTCATTATAGAGTTGGATATTTTATCAGATTAAAGCTTGGTATCAAATCAAGCTTTAAGAAAACAAATTGTATTCTAATATATACATACATACATACATACATACATACATACATACATACATACATACATACATACTGCCCTAATTTGAAAAGATAATCTGTTATTTTTAACTATCTGCATTCCCAAGAAGTCACAGCTCTGAGCTTGATCTTCAGATTCAAACTGAGAGAAAATACCATATGCACCTGTTTGTTCCATCAAGGCTCTGCCAAATTGTTAGTAAAAGATGCCCCCTTCAGTTGTCATGGGAGAATGTGATTTCAGTTATGGGGGGAGGCGGGATTGGTTTCTTGTTATTCAGTTTACTGCCAGGAAAATGTGCCCTACAGTTGGAATATAGAATAAACGCCAGACAGAAAGAAGATTAAACTAAACTAAGGTCTTATCTAGGAACAAAGTATTTATGTTGCTAGGTCAGAAATTGACTTCTGACCTTAAATGCAGCACAATAGAATTTGGCCACTGCTAAGGATGTACAATTCTATTGATCAGTCAGCAGCACTTGAATATAAAAGCAATTTGTGCATCCTAGAATGTCAAATAAAAAGTGTCAATAATTTCTACTCTTTATAAAAGAGGCAATATAATAAAATATGATTAGGATTAAACTGCATTGTGGATGCATTGTCATTTTATGGGACCAAGGAAGACTACCTTCTCTATCATTGCTCCGCTCTCCAAAACAGCTTCCCCCGCCCCTAAGAAATATATATGGCACCCTCTTAAGATCTGATTGTATTTCCAGGCATGGAGTTGGTGTGTCTGGAACCCTTGTCATTTTTTAAATTGCTTTTTATTTTAGATTATTAGATTATTAGAGTTGGAAGGGACCTTGTAGGTAATCTAGTCCAACCCCCGGTCAAGCAGGAGTCCCTACACCATTTCGGACAAATGGCAGTCCAATCTCCCTTTGAAAGTCTCAAGTGTTGGAGCTCTCACAACCTCCGCAGGCAAGCTGTTCCACTGGTTGATCGCTCTCACCATCAGAAAGTTTCTCCTTATTTCCAGGTTGAATCTCTCCTTGGTCAGCTTCCATCCATTATTCCTTGTTTGGCTTTCTGGTGCCTTGGAGAACAGCCTGACCCCCTCCTTAGTCCAGGTGGTCACATTTTGTCTTATGGTTTTTGCTGTTTTAACTGTTTTAACTGTATATTTGGCTATTATGGGCTACCCAGAATCTTCTGGACTATGTGACCATAATATATTTAATAAATAAATGCGACCTGCAAGGGCATAGTCACTTGTTACAAGGTAGCCTTTCCTTCCAGGACAGCAAGAGGCAAAGCGTCAACAGCAAGCCACAATGAGTTATGGTGAATTAAATATAGAAGAAAAATGTCATCTTGCTATCAAGACATCAAGGAATATCGTGTTTACTTTTACATATGAGAAACATTCCAACTTTATGTAGAGACATTTTGGGTGCATCAAATCTGAATGATAGCATCAACTATTTTAAGAGAAAATGCTAAGTTACTAAAATTGTTTATACTTGTGATGGTAAAAGGAAATTATTTATACATTTCCTTTTCTTTATTATTTTCTTTGTTCTTTTCTCTTTTTCTTTTCTGCACCTTCTATTTTTCTTTTTATTATTTTTCTTTTTACTTTTACTGTTGTAATTGCAATCTTTAATAAAATTACTATATAAAAAAATCCTGGGACATTTATATGGTAACAGGTCATATTGACTTTAGATAGATAGAGCCTTTTCTGCCATGTCTCCTGCCCTCTGGAGCATCATGCCCCCCCCCCAAGGTGAGATCCATACCTATCCTTTTGGCCTTCCAAAGGGGCCTGAAGATCTGGCTCTGCCACCTGGCCAATGAGACCATATCATTCTTTCAAATCCACCATCCATTAAACGATTTCAATAGAATTTTAATTCTTGGCAATTTAATTTGTCTTAAGGATCTTCAAAAAGCTCACTAAGTATTTCCAAACATTCAAAATGCCTTCTGGAATGGAGTCAATGTCAAGCCGCCTTCCAGGTGTTGTTTAGTCTCTCTCCTTCCTTTATGTGTATTAAACAATTCTCACTTTCACTAGTTTCCCATGCTGTAATGCTGTTCTTCTTCCAGTAGATGGCTCCCCTGCTCCAAATTCCCACCTTAAACAATGTTCATCAAACAGCTGATTGTCAGATAAATCCAGGGGGGTTTAAAAATAAAAATAAGAAATGCAGTTTCTCCCAATAATCACCTTTCCAATTGTTTTTAGCTCTTTTCCACGCTTTATATATTTTAAAGCTTCCATTGGGCATTTATTTCCCCTCTTAATCTTTAGTCTTTAGTCTTTCTTCATGTATCTAATCACCGCTTTCTTAACTCTTGGAAATTATTTTTTGAACTCTTTTACTTGGGTTAAGTCTCTAGAATAAAAGTTGGAAGTTATCTCACCCAGTTTCAATGCTCTGTCCACGAACCGCTCCAGCACAAATCTTAATGTCCCAGTTGTCACAGTTTGTGACTTGCCAAAAATGGCCGTCGTCCCTGCTGCCCTACAGGAGAGCTTTCTTCAGACCTAACGAGGAAATTGCAAATTCCTCGTGGTCGGTGAAGCACGTCTCCTTTCTTCACCACCCCTCCAAGGCTGCTTTGACCCCGTAGGGTCTCCCTGTCAGCAGATACTGGCTGTTTTTCACGGAACTCGGCAGAGCTCCACTATTTTCAACTGTTCTCACTGCAACGCCAACTAGTCTCTTGAGAGCATATCATTCTGGAGGTGGTTAATGGATTAAGATAGGACCCCAGACCTCCTGTGTGCATCTTGCCCCCTTCCTTCCCATCTTTGTTAATTTTTATATCAATTTTAGTGTTACTATCTATTGTTTCATATTGTTGCTTTCATTGATTGTAACCTGCCTAGAGTTACCTCTAGGGCCAAATGGGCAGCATATAAGTTTAATAAATAAATAAATGTTCTTCTGTGTCTGATTATTAAGTACAGGTAGTTCTTGACTTACAACCACAATTGGGACCAGAATTTTAGTGACTAAGCAATGCTGTCATTAAGTGAATCATCATATGGCCAGATTTGATGACCAGTTTACCACAATTGTTAAGCAAATCACCACACTCATTAAGTGAATCATATAGTTATTAAGTGAAACATGCATCTTTAAGTGAATCTGGCTTCTTCAATTGACTTTGCTTGTCGGAAGCTGGCTGGGAAGGTCATAACATGTGATTCTGTGTCCTTAAGACACTGCAACTGTTGTAAATAGGAGACCTTTGCCAAACATCTGAATTGTGATCACGTGACTAAGGGGGTGGTTTGATGGTCATAACTTCAAGAATGGGTTGTAATTCACTTTTTCTGAATCCATCGTCACTTTGAACCATTGTTAGACAAATGGTCATTAGAGGGTTACCTGTCTGAGATTAAATTGTACAAGTAGAAGTAATTCTCAAATTGTAAAGTAGGAGGGCTGTTTTCTGCTACTTGGAAATTTGCAGCTTAGCTATGCTTTCTTAGTTAATTGTGAAAGTTACAAGAGTTATTTCTGCCAAAAATTAAAATTCCAAAGTAACTACTTTTGCTCTGTTGGCTGCCTTAAATTGAGGATCATGCACCTTCTAATTTAAGAAACTTTTTTTCCCCTTAGTCATTGGGCCTGCCCATCACAGATGAACAAATAAAGGAAATGGAAGCAAATCTGGACAACATAGACTTCAGAATGGCAGCAGAGGAAGAGAAACGATTGCGTCATGATGTAATGGCTCATGTACATACATTTGCCCATTATTGTCCAAAAGCAGCAGGAATCATTCACCTTGGAGCAACTTCTTGTTATGTGGGAGATAATACGGTAAAATAGCACACCAAAATAAATTTATTTATTGAACCAATCTGTTTGCTGATGTTCCAGAAGTTCCTTAGGACTTGGTTATGACAGCATGCCTGGGGGTCCCAAGGAACCAGAGACTTGTTTACATGGCTTCACTTTTGAGATGGATGTACTTATCAAGCTTTCTCCTTGGGGTTGTATTTATTTTAGTTTCAATTCTGAATTTTTAATGTTGATTTTTATTTTTAAATGCCTATTTTTATATATCTATAAATAGCCTATAGCAGTGATGGTGAACTTTTTTTGCTCAGGTGCCAAAAGGGCATGCAATAGCACGCATGCGCATGCCCACACCCATAATGCAATGCCCCCTGGCATTCGTGCACAACCCCTCCGCGCTCCCCCCCTGTGCATGCGCGCAGGGTTCACTGAAGCCTCCGGACTTACGGTAGGCACGTTGGGCCGTTTTTCGCCCTCCCCAGGGCTTCAGGAAAGCCTCCAGAGCCTGTGGATGGCGATAAATGGCCCAACAGGCCTACCGGAAGTTTGTTTCTGAACTTCCGGTAGGCCCGTTGGATCTGTTTTTCTCCATTCACAGGCTCCAGAGGCTTTCCTGAAGCCTGGGGGAAGGCAAAAATGACTCACCCCCACCCTCTGACAACCAGCTGGCGCACTGGAGCTGACATAGGGCAATGCCTCGCATGCCCTCAGATATGGCTCCACTGCCACCTGTGGCACGCGTGCCATAGGTTCGCCATCATGGGCCTATAGAGTTCTCGGGTTACAACCATAGTTGGGACCCAAACTTTGATTGCTAAGTAAGGTGGTGTTAAGTGAGTCACACCCAATTTTATAACTTCTTTCACTGCAGTCATTAAGCAAATCACAGTAATTG
Organism: Diadophis punctatus similis; assembly: GCA_023053685.1. NCBI lineage: Eukaryota > Metazoa > Chordata > Lepidosauria > Squamata > Dipsadidae > Diadophis > Diadophis punctatus. The sequence goes on from JALIGW010000004.1 coordinate 29,903,711, forward strand.
TTAACTGAATCCTATGGTTATTAAACAAATCTGACTTTCCCCATTGACTTTGCTTGTTGAAAGCCAGCTAGGAAAATCTCCTCTGGGGATCACATGACCTCAGGATGCTACAATCATCATAAATACATGCTAACTGTCAAATGACTGGATTTTGATTATGTGACCAAAAGGAGAGAAGGTAGAAGAAATCTGATTTGGCTTTTTATAATTCAACTTTGGGACCCTGTCTAATTTACACAGTTTAATGTTCTCAGGGTGCCCAGGGACCCTCACTTGGGGTACCCTGGCCAGAGAGAGAAGCAAAACAGTGAAGCTAAAATGGACAGCTAAGCCGGCTAGCCAGCTAGAAGGGGGGGGTGTCCAATTCTTGTTTTACGTCAAGCTAGTTTAATCAGCCTAATGTTACTTTCTAGCTGTGCTTTTATTAGATGACTTCACATATCTTCATGCAGAGTATTCATTTTTTGCTAGTTTGTCAATTCTTATGCCTTTATTTGTCTCAGTTCATCTGCTCCTACTCCTGAAGAAGCCAGCTCAGATAGAGGCATCTGTCTACATCCTCAGAAATGAAATGATTAAGTTCTTTGGGGTTCCCATTTTCTCTTTTAGCACAATTTTATCAGCTGTTTAAAAAATCCCATTAATTCTAATTTAGCTTTAGTCACTTGGCAATCTGTTAGGTATTTATACTGCAATCTTATTCACACTGGACTTACCAATATTTATCTGAGCATTTAGGTTCATTGAAATTTTAGATTTTGTAAAGATATTTATTGTTAGAATAATTATACAGTTGCAACCCACACTGAAAAATAAATTTCAGCAAACACATTGAATAGAATTGTATCTGTTACTGTATATATCAGAGGTGGGATCCTACCTCTGATTGCCGGTGCGGTTAATCGCTGAGTTCGCCGCAGAGCCGAAGACGCTGCTCAAGCCTGCTCCCGTTCGTGGAGCGGGAGCTTTCCTCGGGCGCTTTCCCCGCCCGCATGGATGCCGCCAATTGCGTACTTTTGCCCTCTGCACATGCCCCCATGCGCAGAGGGCAAAAGAACGCAATTGGCGGCATCCATGCGGGCGGGGAAAGCGCCCGGGGAAAGCTCCTGCTCCGTGAACGGGAGCAGGCTCGAGCAGCGTCTTCGGCTCTGCGGCGAACTCAGCGATTAACCGCACCGGCAATCAGAGGTAGGATCCCACCTCTGGTATATATGTGTGTTATGTATCTGCATGGGCAGATATACACTTTCTTTTGAGAAATTATAGGAAACAGAATTTCACTTTTAATGTGTGCCAGTGTGCTCAACAGTAAAATATGATAATAAAGGTTATCTTATCTGACTTTTTAAAATTCTTCTTTCTATTAGGATTTGATAGTTCTTCGAGATGGATTCAACCTGCTTCTTCCTAAGGTAACATGCATTTTTTCATGAGGCAGGGGCTTTATTGATTGACAAATGGCTGTTTGCTGAAATTAACTATAGAAATAGAAATAGAAACGGAAACAGATTCTGAGGCAAGGGCAAAACATTCAGGAGAAAAGAGCAGATTCGGGGCATTTCTTGATTTTCTGTGAAGTACCTATGGCAAATAGAACCCTACTTTCTGACTTGGGCCTTTACTAATTAGTACTAATAATTCTAAGAGTAGACTTGGTTAAATATATTATGCTCTTCTGTATTTGTTACACCTTTTTCTTCAAGAGTTTAATGCATTTGATACCTACCTCTGCAATAAATAAATAAATAAATCTATGTTCTGCCTCATGGAGTTGTAAGAGAAAATAAAAATAGTTGAAGCTGTGAGCCAATAAATTCGTCCTGAAGGCACACTAGCTCTAAGGAGTTATTCAAGCCAATCTGTGCATCCAAAACCACAATATTATACCAGATGCAAGAGGGATCAGATTATTTATTTATTATTTTATTTGTTAAATTTATTTGCCGCCTCTCAGTCTAGGCGGCTTATAACAATAAAAAGGAAGCAATGAAAAGAGTGGGAACAGAACAGAAGATAATAGAGTAATAAAATAAACAATGAAAAAGAACACAACAAGAAATGCAACTATATGATTACCAAAAAAGAATGATGGACGGGTAGAGAGGAGAGAACAAGGGAGGGTGGGTGGAGTGTGCCATCAATATAGCTACTACCTCCAGCATAGCCATTTGCACCCCAGGACAACGGGAGATTTTTGTGGAAGGATAGGAGGGTGGGGGCAGATGTTACCTTAGAACAGTGTTTCTCAACCTTGGCAGTTTGAAGATGTGTGGACTTCAACTCCCAGAATTCCCCAGCCAGCGTTGCTGGCTGGGGAATTCTGGGAGTTGAAGTCCACACATCTTCAAACTGCCAAGGTTAAGAAACACTGCCTTAGAGGGTAAGATCTATAACAGGGTTTGATCCATGCTGGCATTGAGATTTCCAAGAAATCATATGACAGTTGAAATTCCAAAATGGGATACAAGTCCAATTAAATTCAATGTCTCCAGCAACCTTTTAAACCTTTAAACCTTCTGACAAAGGTTCTAGTAGCCATGCCTGTTCAAGGTCAGCCAGTATTCATTATAATTTTGATTCTGTAGGATGCATTTTCTCTCAGGAAGTCCGACTTGCAGCTGGTAGCCCTCTAGCATTCAATCTTCCACTCAGCACTGATAGTGCTGTTTAGGGCTCAAAAAAATGGAGCTATACAAAGTTGTTGTAGATCAGCCTCTACTTTCTGACCTGAGTGCTTGATCAAAACATTCTTATTCTCATGCTCTGACATCTCTTCTTCTTCCAAGCAAAAACTTTGTTGAGCATGACAATGTTGGATTGTTCTTTTCATTTGCAGCCAGCGAACAAGGCTTAAAGTTGGGGAAAACTCTTGTGCAAAATTATTTAAATGGTTTTTCCTCATTGTCCATATACATAGTGAAGATGAACCATGTAGTCTGCCACAAATAAAATGATGATGATGATGATGCTTCTCTTATTTTCATGTATGTTGTTCTTCTTCTTCCATTTCATTATAGCTTGCCACAATAATCAGTCGTCTGGCAGATTTTGCTAAAAAGTATGCCAACCTGCCCACCTTGGGCTTCACTCACTACCAGTAAGTAATTACTTAGATGTTATTATTCAGTAACATGGCTGCTACTTTTTCTATTTCATCTATTTTATGCATCAGTAGCTTTTCTATGGGGCATGATTAAGGACAATAAAGTTGATGAGTAGATACTCTAATTTATTAAATTCCAAGCACCAAGATTCAATTTCATCTTGGCAAAAGCATGCTGAGGGGGGAAGGCCTTTCAACATACAGATTTTATCTGTTTGCAAAAATGTTATAAATCATAGTTAGTCCTGTTAAAATATTTGTAGCAAGAACATAAGTCATGTGAACTCTATAAAATCAGTGTTCTTCATTAAATGCCAGTTCACAAATCTGTTATGAATTGCTATGTTTCCTATAACATAGTCTTTTGCTGCACATATGCTATAATTTTGTCCTGTGTTTTTTTTCCAACATGTTTAAACCAATGGCATATAAAATATGCTACTATCTGATTAGCAATCATGTAAAATATTCACTATCCCTTCCCCAAGCCTTCAAATCTAGAGGTTCTTATTTAATTTAAGAGATAGCTATTATTAAGCTTAAGAGTCATGGTTTGTTTTTACCAGTTTCTATAACTAAGATGGAACTGCTCTAGGGAAAGCAAATATAGTCATTTTGTAATAACATTAACTTTCATGCGCTTCTCCTTAAAAAAATAGTCTTTGTGATGTTTTAGGCCTGCCCAGCTAACCACTGTAGGTAAACGTTGTTGCTTATGGATTCAAGATCTCTGCACAGACCTTCACAATCTTGAAAGAGCACGAGATGAATTAAGATTTCGTGGGGTGAAAGGCACAACTGGCACCCAGGCCAGCTTCTTGCAGCTTTTTGAAGGGGATCATAGTAAAGTAAGTAAGGATGCATTGGACTTTCACTTAAATGTGTTCTAGTTAAGTATTTATTTGTTAAGAATTATATACTGCCTTATAAATATTGAGAAAGGCAATATATAAACTCACTTACAGGCATGGGAAAAAACATTGAAAAACAATGTCAGAAGTAACAAAATGAATACTATCAAGATTATATATATATATATATATATATATATATATATATATATATATATATATATATATATATATATATATATATATATATATATATATATATATATATATATATATATATATGTCTGTGTGTGTAACATTTTTTGCTGATAAATGAAAATAAAGGGAGACTATTATAGATCTATTTCGAGCTATTTTGCTCTCGTCAGATAACCATACCCTTAGTGGGAATTGAAGGGTATGGCTATCTGACGAGAGCCAAATAGCTCGAAATAGATCTATAATAGTCTCCTTTTATTTTCATTTATCAGCAAAAAATGTTACACATATAGACAATATAGTTTGTCGACTATAGAAAACTGCCTGGATGGTCCCAGGAGGAGCTGAAAGGCAAAAGGAAGCTGTGATGTTTCCTTCCATACACCAGGATGACTCGACAGAATAAACATAAAAGCTGGATTCATTCTGGCCGCATCCCAGAACTTTATGCTAGGATAACGTTTCCTGGGCCTGGAAATGCTATGTTAACTAGAAGTGCAGGCGGTAAAGGAGTTGCCTACAAGATAGATCAGAAAGTCCTTGACCTTGATTGATCCCCAAAGTGAGTTTTGCCCATTTTACGTCTTTTGTTGCCACCTTTGTTAAAGTGAATCACTGGAGTTGTTAAAGTTAGTAAGAGGCTTGTTAAGTGAATCTGGCTTCTCCATTGATTTTGCTTGTCAGAAGGTCACAACGGGACCACATGACTCTGGGACACTGCAACGGTCATAAATATGAGTCAGTTGACAAGCATCTGAATTTGGATCACAGGACCATGGGGATGCTGCAATGGTTGTACATGCAAACATCTGTCATAAGTCACTTTTTCACTGCCATTGTAATTTCAAACAGTCATTAAACGAACTGTTATAAGTCAAGGACTACCTGTACTGTCACCCATAAAATATGCTGAGTTTAGAATGGTGTTAAAAGGGAAACTATCTAGGTAGCACAATCGTGATCTTCTTTTCAGTCACTGCATTCTGAGGTTCCTGTCTGTTTTTTCCCCTAAGGTGGAGGAGCTGGACAGACTTGTGACAGCAATGGCAGGATTTAAGCGGTACATTAAAAAAAACCCTCCCTTTAATGCTAAGGAAGTGCTTAAGCATAACCTTATAGGAAGCTTTCTTAACTAGAAACAGAGCAGTACATTGCCTTGAGGCTTTTTGCTAGAGGCTTTTTGAAATTTCAGAAAAGATCTTTTTCCTTTTTAAGAGATACTTAAGACCTGCATCTGGGATTTTTCATATATATTCTATTATTTAGCCAGGACTTTTGCTTTCTAAAAATTAGCGACCCTGCACTATTATCATATTGTACAGCTAATAATTCCTACTAATTTTAGGCCTTGTTTTGAAGTATACTTACAAATACCGGTAGTTGTTGCTCAAAGCATTCTCATTTTATGTTTAGCTGCTGCCTTACTGCATGCAAATTTGAGTTGTACAACCACACAATTTTTCTATGTTGTTTCATGCTTATTCAAGGCTAATACAATTTAAGAATCAAATAACCAATGGATCTAGCATGATATTCATGCATTTTTGCATGTTCATTCCTCCACAGGCATAAGTCTCTTTGAACTTCATATTACTTTGTGTTTGATTTTAGGGCTTATATCATCACAGGACAGACATATAGTCGCAAAGTAGATATTGAAGTTCTCTCTGTTCTAGCAAGTCTTGGGGCAACTGTACATAAGGTAAGAACGGGTTTACATGTACAAGTATTGTTGTAGAGAGAAGCTCTAATGTATGGATAGCAAATGAGTAGCTTTGTGATTTTGCTGGATTACAACTCACAGCCAGGGTGACCAGTAGTGAAAGACATTGGAACAAATTACGGATTAAGTATGGTAGCTCCATTTGACACAACAAAATACTAAACTTTGGTAGCATGATTTTGTTTGCTTGTTTACAAGCCTCCAGAAAAGTTTGTTGAGTTTTGGAGATGCTTGCACCAATTTTATTGGACCTCCCCCATCCTCCCCAAAATTGGACTAATTGCTGTAAGTATTATCCACATTGCAAATATCACTGGGCCATCTCTACATTTGCCATGGCCCCTAAAGACAATGATAAAGAACAAACTCTGAGCTTTAAATAGTTTAAATCTTATAAGTCCAATAAATAAATAAGCTATAGTTTAAGATCATTTGCTTGACTCTTGCCTCTAAAAATGCAAACGTCAATCAGTGGAAATGGCACTCCTTTCAAGATTACTATTGTGCTAATTCTATTAGAGATTTTATTTACATGTGAATTTATATTAATTATTATTCTCTAGATATGTACTGATATCCGCCTTCTGGCCAACCTCAAAGAAATAGAGGAACCTTTTGAGAAAGAACAAATTGGTAAGCACTGAGTAAAAATAGGATTTCATTCTACTTATTTTATTTACTGTAACTTGCTCAGCACTTTTTAAATTGGTCTATCTATAACATCTTTATTTAACATAATCAAAAGTTAAAAATAAATTATGATAGCACTATATTAAATAGCACAATATTAAAAATGATTTCCTGACAAATTAATTTTATAATTTTTATGTAAAAATATTGCAGAGAAGAATACAAATATGATTTCTACTGATATTTAATGGAATTTACATTGCCATTTAATACATATCTAAAGTTACTGCTTTATTGGCAAGTTGTCAAAGGAGAAATTATATCTCCCCTGAAAATCTGAAGCTTATTGATGTATAGCTTTGAAGCCATAAGTATCCACCTTTTAAAGAATCTTGTACAGGTAGTCTTCAACTTTAGCCCAGAATTTATGTTGCTAAGTGAGAAATTTTCTTAAGTGAGTTTTGTCCCATTTTACGACTTTTCTTGCCACAGTTGTTAACTGAATCACTATAGTCGATAAATTAGTATCACAATTGTTAAGTGAATCTGGTTTCCTCATTGACTTTGCTTGCCAGAAGGTCACAAAGGGGGATCACATGAGTCCGGGACACTGCAACCGTCATAAGTGTGAGTTAGTGAGTCAAGCATCCAAATGTAAATCACGTGATCATGGGGATGCTGCAACGGTCTTAAGTGTGAAAAATTGTCATGTCACTTTTTCCAGGGCTGTTGTAACTTCAAACGGTCACTAAATGAACTGTTGTAAGTCAAGGACTACCTGTATGCTCCTTCCATCCTTTGAACACAATGATTCCTTACATTCTTTCGTCAGTTAAAGCAAAGTTTGTTCCTTATTTGCACTACAAGCTAGGACAGATTTCAGTCAATTGAGGCTTTTGGTTTTTACAGCATTTTATATTTTTCACTATTCTGTCTTATGATGAGCAATTATTTAAAACTGTTTTAAAGGTTCAAGTGCCATGGCTTATAAACGGAATCCCATGCGTTCAGAACGTTGTTGCAGTCTAGCTCGCCATCTTATGATTCTTGTCCTGGATCCCCTTCAGACAGCCTCTGTGCAATGGTTTGAGCGCACATTGGATGACAGTGCAAACAGGTATATACTTACATGATGAGGAGATGCTCTTGATGTATTTGGAAGTTATAGGGGGAAATTCTGGAGAATTCTTCTCTTCTGGAGAAGAGCCTAATGCTGGGAAAGATTGAGGGCAAAAGAAGAAGGGGACGACAGAGAATGAGATGGAGTCACTGAAGCAGTCGGTGTGAGCTTAAATGGACTCCGGGCGATGGTAGAAGATAGGAAGGCCTGGAGGAACGTTGTCCATGGGGTCACGATGGGTCGGACACGACTTCGCAACTAACAACAACAACAAAGGAGGAAATTAATTACAAGAAAAATATGGTTGACTGTAACATGCTCTGTGCCATCCAGGCCTCAAGTAAACTTCTAGTTTCAATGAAGCATCCTTCCAAATAGACTACTTTTTCTATAGCACTGACTACCTATTAATATATTATAGTAATCAATAAGGCAATAGAATTTAGCATTTACCACCCCACAGCACTTTATAGTACCCTCTGAGCGGTTTATAAGTAAAAGCATTATTTGCATATTGTTCCCAACAATCTGGGTCCTCATTTTCCTGACCTTGGAAGGATGGAAGACTGAGTCAACCTTGAGCCCTGCCAGGATCAAATTCCAGACTGTGGATAGAGTTTGCCTGCAATACCACCGTTTAACAACTGCACCACAGGGCTCCTGCAATATGCAGGGAGTTAGGCAAATTAATACAGACTCTTGACTTACAACCATGATTGGTACCAGAATTTTGGTTGCAAGTCAAGGCACCCACATGACTGGAAGCAATTTTATAACCGTTTTTATAGTGGTCAAGCATATAAATCATGCAGTCATAAGTCCAAATCACATAATCGCAAATCATAGACTCATGAATGCAAACTCATTCTCCTGAATGGCTGTTTTTTTTTACCAGAAATCAGCCAAAACATCACAAACCGCAGTCATTTGATCACAGGATGCTACAACCAGTTGGAAATGTGAGCCAATTGCCAAGTGCCCAAAATACAGTCATGTGACTGCAGGGGAAAGGAGCCAGTACAACATTTTACGATAATCAGAAGTGCTTACAAAAGGGCCATAAAGCACCTTTTATATTTTATTTATTAGCTCGCTATTGAAGCACTGGTTCTGAAAAACTAACACGGGTAAAATATTCTTTACATCTCTGCACCCTGAGGAATATACAGTATGAATAACAATCAGATTAACAAACACTGAGCTATTAAAACAGTTGCTTTTTTTATCCTTGTACTTTTTTTCCCCTACAGGCGTGTATGTTTACCTGAAGCTTTCCTTACTGCTGATATTATACTCAGTACCCTGCAAAATATCTCTGAAGGTCTTGTAGTATACCCTAAGGTAAGAAGTAAAAGCAGAGGGACTTTGAACACTCACTTTTCCACTAAATGAAATATAGGTATATGTACAATTTAATCCTGCATGCCAGATGCAATTTGTTAGTTGTAATCCAGCTACAAAACAGGCCTATCCATCAAGAACACTACAAACCATTTCTCTTTTGGAGGACTGATTTCCAGAAGACCCTAGAACACCCCTGAAACAGCAAGATCAGTATGCTCCAGACAGGGGTGAAATTCAAAATTTTTCCCTACCTGTTCCATGGGCGTGGCAGGGGAAGGATATTGCAAAATCTCCATTCCCACCCCACCAGAGGTGGTATTTGCCAGTTCTCCGAACTACTCAAAATTTCCACTACCGGTTCTCCAGAACCTGTCAGAACCTGCTGAATTTCACCCCTGGCTCCAGGGGAAGAACTGATATGGAAAGAATTTCCTAAAATCAAGTTGTACACCATCATCCGATTTACAGCATTGGGCTATAAGAGATCTTTAAAAGCAATCCTTCCGAATTCTTTTATTATTTTATTTGACAACCTTTATCAGAGTTGCAGCAATTATATTGTGTGGTACAAAGTGAGACTATGATTAATATTAGGCAGATTCCAGATAGGACAAGAATAACAACTGAAGCAGTATCTGATTTATTAATTACTGTATTTATCATGTACATTTCAAATGGAGTGAAAGCTGGCTTGTTGCATAAAAACCATATGTTATGATTTTTTGCTTTGAAGAAACTATCTGCACCTATTCTGTGGTCTATTTTCTAAGCTTGTATTGAGGAACATATCTAGAAATACAATCATTATCTAAGATTCTACAGTTGAGTGGCATGGTGGCCTAGAGATGAATAGAATAGAATAGAATAGAATTCTTTATTGGCCAAGTGTGATTGGACATACAAGGAATTTGTCTTTGGTGCATATGCTCTCAGTGTACATAAAAGAAAAGATACATTTGTCAAGAATCATGAGGTACAACACTTAATGATTGTCATAGGGTACAAATAAGCAATCAGGAAACAATCAATATAAATCGTAAGGATACAATCGTAATGAAGGAGCTCTCCACCCACTCGGAAAGTTGAAAGTTCAATCCTAAGCAGCGGCAGATTTTTCTTTTATCAGGGTGCAAAGAACTCTGCTATGAACTCCACATGGGTGTCAGGAAGGGCATCTGGTGAGTAAACACTCAGGTCCACTCAGTCGCAGGACTCGACTCTGAAACAAAGAGATTAAAGGATCGTAAAAATAAAAAAAATCTAAGATTCTCCAGCTTCCTTCATACCCACTGAGACCCTCTGCATAACAAAAAGAATGTATTTTATCATGGGGATATGTTCCATTTGCTGAATAAATAAGAATAAGAGACCATATCAACAATCCAGTCTATAAAGATTTATATCATAATTTTTTAGGTAATTGCAAGGCATATAGAACAAGAGTTGCCTTTCATGTCCACAGAAAATATCATCATGGCTATGGTGAAAGCTGGGGGAAATCGCCAGGTAAGTAATTAATTACATATGCTTAGTTATCAACTCCTAAGAAACATACATGAAAGAAACAGAGGAGTTATAAAAAGTTTATGGAAATCCAGGGTGGATAAAAATTGATGATTTCTTTTTTAAAAATGGGGAAAAATCAGATTTTTAAAATTTAAATCATTTTTTTTTATTTTTATCAAATTTATTTTAATAAAATGCTTTTGGAGTAAAAATGTATCTAAAGATACTTTTCTATTTAAGATACATTAATAATTTAGTTTATTCAGCACGAGGCAGTATATTCTGCAATATTTACATTTTTGATAAACTCATTCAATGAGTCCAAGCTCTGCAAGCTAAATAGGAAACCATTTTGTTTGCAAATAATAATATTAAAGATTCTAACTACAAGCAAGAATGAGTCCTTACATTTAAAGAGCACCTGTCATTTCAGATCCATCATGGCAGCGCCTGTTAGCGGGCATTCACTCACCTGCTGCCTGCCACGTCCCTCACTTTGTATCACTGCTGCATCACCAGCCGTCCCATTAAAGTGAATGGGACTGTCCGTGAGTCAACAGCAGCTCAGAGGAGGAGCCGCTGCAGGACAGAGATGACAGTTGCTCTTTAAAAATTATGATTTCAATCGACTTGATTTAAATCAAGCCTTTTTACTAATGATTTAAATCATGATTTAAATCGACTTGATTTAAATTGACTTAATTTAAATCAAATCCACCCTGTGGAAATCTATTCTGTTTTTTGTTTTGTAATATTTGTCTACTGATGAGGTCTGGAAAAAACCTTGCACACTGTAAGCTTTTGACTGGTTTTTAACTTAAATTCTTCTATAAAGCAATGAAGAGTTTTAGAAGTATCTTTATTGTCTCATTGCAGATTGTAAATTAAAAAGAAAAATATATTAAATCTGATCATCATTTGGGATACCACTGGAGAGAGAATATTGCAATAGCTTTCTCATGCGCTCAAATCCTGTTTGCAAGATGGGCTATCTAGGATGAGCTTCCTAAACTCTGTATTCATTATTAATGGTGGGATGTAGCATTTTCCTGGTTTAGGAGTAACACTTTGTCCATTTTTTACCTTATAGGAATGTCATGAGAAGATAAGGGTTCTGTCCCAGCAAGCAGCTGCTGTTGTGAAGCAAGAAGGTGGTGATAATGATCTCATTGCACGAATTCGTGCTGATCCTTATTTTAGCCCTATCCATGGGCAATTGGAAACTCTCTTGGAGCCTATATCCTTCACTGGCCGTGCTTCCCAACAGGTAGGGAAAAGCAGAAAAAGCTTGCTCTTAATTTTAGCTTTCCTGAAGAAAGCTTTTTTTTAATCCACAATTGTTATGTCCCAATTCAGATTTATTCTTATTAAAATTGATATGCTAATCTGTTGTTGTTTTTTAGCCCAATCTCCTCCTCCATTCTCTTAAATTCTTGGGTAATCCATTGGTATTTCATTTTATCCTAATGTATTATGGACTTTTTAAATTCTAAATTACTTGTTATACTGGTTTAATATAGATTGATAGACCAAAAACTGCCCATACTTTCTATATAAAGTATTATTTAATAACAATGAGCAAAATTGTTGGCACTTTTTTATTTATACAATTTTATAAATTGAAATCATTTCTCAATTTTCAACAAAAATAGCAGATAAGGGACTAAGAATAAAAAAATAATTAAAAGTTGAAAAGGTGTTACTTTCAAAAACAATTAATTAGAACTCATCAGTTAAGTGGAAGCAGACACTGGTTCAACCAGTTAAAATCCAAATCAGCAGCCAAAGCAGTTTATCATAGGAAACCTATCTGAATAAAATTGTCTTTGTCTAATGATAGAAAAACAATACAAGTTAATTTTCTAAGTTTTGAAGAGCTCCAAAGTGGTTGCAATTTGTATTTCTCCATATTTGTTTCCAATGATACTCAAATTCAAGAGAAGGATCTTTCACAAATATCTTAAATCTTAAGATATCTTTGCATCTTTCAAATAGCTTGCTTCCAAGTACTATTGAAGTTAGTTCTATAGAGGTTTATTTTATAACCAGGAGTTTGAATTATATCTGCATAAATAAGCCAGCAGTCAGTGAAGTTGCTCTATCAGAGTTGCTCAGCTGTTGTGTGACTGCAAAATTCTGGACCACGTGAACTTCCAGGGCTCTTTAAAACATGGGTGTCAAACTCGGCGCGTCATGTTGCTATCATGTGATGTTTTGCAATGTTTTTCCCATTTGCAGAGCTGGGGTGGGTGTGGCCTGCGCATGACACACTCGGCCCACGGGCCGCCAATTTGACACCCTTTAAAACATGCTCATATAGAATATATAAAACAAAGTCGTATGTTAGGGTGATCACGGCTAGATAGTTTTCATATGGTGATTTTAAAAAATGGCAAATTATAAAGGATTATAATACAATGGATCTCAAACTAGATTGTTGTTCTTCACAACAGGTGGCAAGATTCCTGAATGAAGAAGTCAAACCAGCACTGATCCCTTATCAAAGCAAAATGGATGTGAAAATAGAACTGTCTCTTTGAATCAGTGTTTCATGGGGGCCTTGTGTTGAAAGAGTAATAAAATACTTTTAAGAATTAAATCAGTTTAACATGAATTCTTTTATGGTTCTGCTATAGGAAAATTGAAAACTATGTTGCAGACTTCTGGAGACAAATGAAGATGAATTGTAATTCACATTGTAATTATAAACTTTCAGATGTTTACAAATTGGTCAGGCCAAAATAACAGCTATTTCTGCATTTGCAATTATCAGGCAAAGTAAGAAGCCTGTCAAGAGTTTCTTGATATATAATCTATTCAGCCTGTCAGCCACAAAATGGGAATGGCTGATGTATACAATAAGGCAGTTCCAGCAAGGAAATGGACAGATAAAATTACAATTCTTAGTCTTTGGAAAAGCATAGATTCAATTCTTCCAATTTCTCCTACTTGCTGGTGGAGAAGGTTCCGACTGCTTTGGAAGATTGATAGTTGATCAGCACACTTCAGGTAGACTTTGCATCTCCTGTAACAGAACCCTCCAAATTTTTCAAGACATCTTCAGAACTATGGAAAAACTATGGTAGCCTGGAACTTTGCATTTCCGCTTCAGCTGCCATATTGGTGTGCAAATACACACTTCGGTTTGTTGAAATGAGCCTGAATGTCTGAATGTATACTTCACCCTTTGTTAAATTTTAGGTTATAAAAACTCTGTCAGAGATTTGATCTCATGTATTCTGAAAAACATTGAATGTGAAGGATGGTAAATAGTACACTGGAAGTTGGTGACAGGGACAATGAATGAGGATCAAATCACAAAGCAAATACATAAAGGAAAAGCAAATACAGGAGGAGGAAGAGCAAAAAAAGTTCTAGCTAAAGATCTTATAAAATAGATTTAAACAATAAAAGGCAATGGTTAAAGTGGTAAATGGATGGAACCAAAATGGTTTGCAAGCAGACAAGCAAAGGAAAATAGTACTGAATGGTGTTGGTATCACCTAGTTTTAGCTATTTTATCTATCATCTACCTACTTATCTATTTATCTAATCTATCATCTATTTCCTATTTTCTATATCCTGTAATGTTTCTCACCCAGAAAGACATAGTGTGATGGGTATGTCTATGTTTCAAATAATTCAACAGTGAGGCAGAAAACCCTGCTCCAGGTTCCAGAGAGGTACAAATAAGAACATATAAGAGCTGGGAAATGTGTTAGTCTTAGTAAGACTTGGTCTTCATAAGATGTTTAGAAGTAGAGAGATAATAAAGTTGAAAGTGAAATTGGATTAATTCCATTTAAGATTTTTATAGGGAATCACAAAAAAGCACCTGAAATCTGTCATTTATTTCCCATTATACAATGCAGGAATATCGGATTTTTTTTGCAGGCTAGTGTAAAGAAGTATTAACAGTGGGCTATTTGTGCCAGGTTATCTTAAGCGCTGCAAGATATAGAGAACCTTGTCGGGACTTGGTAACCCTAATAAATCATAATTACCCGTAGCCCCTTTCCTCCCTAAATCGCAGGATAGTACCCTTGAGATTTATTAGAATTATCTCCCATATTCCGCAACAAACACTACCATTTTGGCAATGGAAATCAGGCACCGGGTTGGGCAAGATTCTGATGAGCATCGACCGCTTTAATCTCCGACAGCAAAGAGAAAAATGACGTCAAGAGAAAGCTTGAAACGCTCTTATTATTAAGGCGAAGCTGTTAGCGACAGCACCCACCTACCTACCTACGCTTCCCGTCATGCTCTCTGCTGACCGCTCCTTCCTCCAGCCTCCGATTCCGCGCATGCGTTGTGCGTTAGCTAGTGCTGACGAGACGGACGGGGGGGGGTGAGTGGGCTGCCAAGTCCACCCGGGCGTCCTGAGGTAAGGGTCCGCTTGGAGCGGGGCGGGTTCGTGGGGATGTTCTTTAGCGGCACCGTTCAGCAGCAGCAGCAGCACCGAAGGACTAGGGAGGCTGGGAGGTAGCGAGGGCAGGGAAATGGAGACAGACCCACGGGGCAGGTTGGTGGGCAGCATCACCGAGGGCCACATCTCCCTCCTTGTGACAGGCGGAGGAGGAGAAGCGGAAGAGTAAACCGAAGAATCGGCCAACCACATCGTTTGAAAAACTATGGGGAATCCTACGGTGGGCAGGTTTTGCGAAGCGAATAGGGGTTGGGGAAGTCCGTCGGGCTGGTCCCAAGATTTCATGAATGTCCTGATCCATCCATTCCTTCCTCCCTCCCTCTCTCCATCAGCGTTAAGATCTGCTCGCAGGGAAACGGGAAGGAAGCAGCGTATTACAAGAGGAGGGAGGGATGCTCTTCCCTGAAGCAAAACTAATACAGGAAGCATCTGCTCTTGCTTACAGACTGTCCTGGGTGGGGGCGGGGACTTTTCACCCACCTTATAGAGACTAGAACAGAGATCTTCAAACTTGGCAATTTTAAGACTTGTGGACTTCAACTCCCAGAATTCTCCAGCCAACTATGCAGGCTGGAGAATTCTGGGAATTGCAGTCCTCAAGTCTTAAAAGTTGCCAGGTTTAGGGACTCCTGGACTAGAATAACAGAGTTGGAAGGGACCTTGCAGGTGGTCTGGTCCAGCAAGCAGGAGACCCTACCATTTCAGATACATGGTTGTCCAGTCTCTTCTTTAAAACCTCCTGTGATGGAGCACCCACAACTTTGGAAGGCAAGCCATTCCAGCTGGTTAATTGTTCTATCAGGAAGTGTCTCCTTTATTTCTAGGTTGGTTCTTTCCTTGATTAGTCCCCATCCTTTGCTTCTTGATCTGCTTTCAGGTGCTTTGGAGAATAGGTTGATCCCCTTTTCTTTGCAGCAGCCCCTTAGATATTAGAACACTGCTATCATGTCACCCCTAGTCCTTCTTTTCATTAAATTAAATTAGACATAACCAATTCCTCCAACCATTCTTTATATGTTTTAGGCTCCAGTTCCCTAATCATCTTTGTTGCTGTTTTCTGCACTCTTTCTAGAATCTCAACATCTTTTTTAATATCGTGGTGGCTAACACTGGATGCAATATTCCAAGTGTGCTCTTACCAAGTGGTTTATAAAGTGGTTTAACACTTCACATGGTCTTGATTTTACTCCTCTATTAATGCAGGCTAGAGCTGTTTTGGCTTTTTACAGTTACTTTAAACAAAATTAGAAACAGCTAAATCTTTTACTTTTAAGGTTTATGTGTCTGGTAATGCCTTATTCAATCCAATAAAATATTAGAAAGTTGTAAGCAGGTTTTTGAGTTCTTCGTTATTCATTCTGGTTCTGGATGCTAAGCTAAGCCATAGGGAGAGAAAGAGAGGTAACCAGTTTCTGTTTGTAACTAATGAAATGTTGGTCATGCTATCCAATGTTAATTGCTTACATTTTCCCCCAACAGCCATAATTCGATCAAATTAACTCTTAGCAGTTCTGAATATTTTCTGATCTTAATACTGTTGTTTAATAGTTTTGTACATATTGTACATAGAAATGGGTTAGACAGGTGTGCATCTTTCTGCTATTGCCAGTTTTCTACTGCTTTGCTCTCTGCAAAATGCAAGTTTGTATTACCTTAGGTATTAGGTGGTTATATTGCCTAAGAAAAGTTCCTATGAAAGCAAATAATTGAGGTTTTTGAGGACAGGGATAAGGAGGTAGCAGTTGCAAAATCCCCTCTCCTCCATAATGTAGAACCAATATTATTGTGCGGACAGTCATAGTTCATGTAATGATACTATTCTCAAATGCAAGATTCTCTACAGAGTTGTTCCCCTCTCCTTATTGTTTGAGGCTTGAGGTTCAGAATTTTCCAGAATTATACCTACTTAAGTAGGAATCCCAATTTAATTTTATTTTTAAATCAAAGCTATTATTTCACCCAAGATGCATTCTCCTAAAATAATCTGTTTATTGCAGAGAAAAACTGAGAAAAGGAAAAGTAGCACCAGGTTACAATATGTTAGCACTGGCACTTTTATTTTGTGAAAAATAATTGGTTCCTCTTTAATCAAATAGAAATTTATGTTTACAGAAGAATTTTACTTTTTGTTCCATTTAGTGACTCATAGATCTCATTGTAATTTTCTGACTCACTTGTTTAAAACATTCAGTGCTGGTTGCATACAGGTAGTCCTCCACTTACAACCATTCATTTAATGACTGTTCAAAGTTAAGACATAGAAAAAAGTGACATAACTGTTTTTCACACTTACGAATATGGCAGCATCACCATGATCACATGACCAAAATTCAGATGCTTGGCAACTGGCTCATATTTATGACGGTTGCAGCGTCCTGGACTGACGTGATCCCGTTTTGCAACCTTCTGACAAGCAAAGTCAATGGGGAAGCCAGATTCACTTAACAGCCATGTTACTAACTTTAACAACTGCAATGATTCACTTAACAACTGCGGCAAGAAAGATCATAAAATGGGACACAATTCATTTACCAACTGTCTCACTTAGCAACACAGTTGTTAGGTTCAATTGTGGTCGTAGGTTGAGGACTACCTGTACTGTTTGTTTTTAGTTTTGGTAATTGGCTGTATCCCTCAAACCCTTTTTTGCTTTCTTTCTATTTCACATTATCTACTCTCACTTCCTAAAAGGCCATCTGTTTTTCATTGTGAAGTTGTTGGTGACTTTTCACTTTTATTTCTAAAGTTATATTTTTGGTGTGTTACTAATATGGAAAAATATAGATTCGCCAAAGCATTCAGAAAAAATCTTTTTAAATAACATGAAAATATTTGTGTGGCCTAATATTGCCACAGATATTTTTTAAACGATGTAAAGAAGATTTTCAATGTGTGCTACCTTTGTTTCGCTAGCAACAACCCCCCCCTTTTTTTTTTTACTTTTGATGATAACTGCTTTCCAATCATATTTGTAATAATTTCCCCTGTTGCGCATCAAAATGTACAATTTGGAAATGAGTTTCAGAGATTTCCTAGAATTATATCCTTAACTTTGGAGGTTGCATATTGCATTCTCCAAAATATATTGAATCTTTGTTTATTGCTGTAATTAACATATCCTTTTCAAGCTGCAAATAGCATTTTGATTTACCAAGTCAAGTGTCAGCATATGTTTTCCTGAGCCTTACTTTTGTGTCTCCCATTGTTCATTGGATTGGAATGTTGTATATTATTTTTTCATAAATGTCATTAATTCCTCAAGTTAATATTTGCTCAAGGGTGGTTCTCTTCCTGGCTTTACTTTTACAGATGGGCTAAATATAGATACCAGGCATGACCTTAACACTTCCTTCATTTAACAAAATTCAACTAGGTACAATCCTACCTTTTCCAATTTCATATATAAATTTCAGATATCAGATTACATTGTTTTTGCTGACCTCAAGTTTTTTCTTGTATCGGTATCAGCTGCTTTAATTCTCTAATGTAAATATAAAGGTTTCCCCTGTCCAATTGTTTCCAACTCTTGAGGTGTGTGTGTGTGTGTGCTTATCTCCGTCTCTTAGCGCAGGACGCCAGCGTTGTCCAAAGACATTTCTGTGGTCATATGGCCAGCATGACTATATGTCAAGATGCACAGAACACTATTACCTTCCCACTGAAGTGGTACCTAATTATCTACTTTCATTGCATTCTTTCAAACTGCTTGTTGGGCAGACGTTTCTAACGTACATATGTTTAATTAGATTTATTTTTTTAAAAATAGATTAGAATTACTCTGACAACATTAATAAGATTGAAGTTGTGTGGTGTTGGGGCAAAAACAAGTTTTAAGTACCAGTAACTTCTTTGCTATTTAGGTTTTTTTTTTAATGTAAGCTTCCTGGAACCTATTGAATTAGGCAGGACATAAGTGATTTAAAGAACTTCAAAATGTGTATATGCTTATACTTTTATTAATGATCAAACAAGGTTTACAATTCTAATTTTACTATATATTGTGCTTATTTAACTGGTTAATATTGTGTTGCATAAATAAGGATATTTTAAAGAAATATATTACTATGTTAATTTGATTCTCCTTATAATTTTTTACAACTTCTGTTCAATCATGTCCGATTCTTGAAGACTGCCTGGACAAATCCCTGCAGTTTTCAGGAAAATATTTTTCAGAAGCGATGTGACATTGCCTCTTTTCCAGGACTGAGAGAAAGTGACTAGCAGTAGTCACCCAACTGTCCTTGTGCTTGAGGTGGGACTAGAACTCACAGTTTCCGGGTTTCTAGCTTGTTGCCTTAATCACTACACCAAACTAGCTGCAATTATTTTTTAAAATGTATTAATTTGACTATGACTAGAACTATTTGGGCTATGTTGGCAAGATTCGCACAAGAATCAGGATATGAATTCAACACTTGCCAGATAAAAATAATATTTGGTCTTGTAGCATATGAACAAAGTATGTGTTGGAGTTAGAAATTTAATGTAATTTTAGTAGTGCCTCTAGAACAGCAGTTCTCAACCTGGGGGTCGCGACCCCTTTGGGGGGGTCGAACAACCCTTTCACAGGGGTCAGGAGACGTCGCCCGGACACCGCCATTTGGGTCCTTTTACCCTCTGCGGATGCGCAGAACGCTTTGCACATGCGCAGAGGGTAAAAGAACCCAAATGGCGGCGGGCGCGGCGGCGGGCTGGGGCGTGGCGGGGGTGGGGCACGGGGCGCAGCATTAGGAAGGTTGAGAACCACTGCTCTAGAAGGTTACTGAGAGTTATGATTGCTTGGCTCTAGGAAATAATTTGCTCTTTCCATATTATCTCTCTATTTTGCAGCAGAGTAATGATTTTCTGCAAAGTCTAAGAACCCTCATTGACTATATTCCTCCATAATAATGTCAGGTAAGCTCTTTATCAACATTGAGCATTTGTGATTATTTAAATCAAAGCACTGAGACTATTATAAAAAGTTTTACATTTTAGAGCTGCCTTTTAATATACTCCTTCCTAATATTTGTTCCATCAGAATGTAATTTTTGCTATCTTTGCTATTATATTTTGCTTATAACATTGGACCACAGATCTATTTTTCACTTGTCTTCACTTCACTCTGAAGCATAACATTCAAAAAACCTAAATAATTAATAAATAAACAAAAAATAAATTTATCTTTTCAAAGCTTGATAAGAATTGTGTTGGCATGATCTTTATTGGAGTAATTTTCTGTATCTCTTTCCTAAACCACTTTCTGGAATAATAACTATCATGTTCCAGGTTAAACCAACTTCACATGTTATTTCAGCCATTTTATATAAATCAGTTGAGATCCCTGTAATATTTTGTGTTTCCATTCTCAAACCACGATTACCGAAACTGTCCATTGGCTCTGAATAACAAATAATAACTTACAAAATTAAATTCTCAATCATGGAGAACACCATGTCATCCTTTTAGTTTTTAGTTTTGGATTTATTTTTATAATTTGTAATTCATGTCAATTTGACAGGAGTGGTGGTGCTTGATTTAATATGTTTTCACTGCTGCTTTTACCTTGTTTGGGTTCAGAAACTAAACAGCCTCAGGCCTGGTTAGTGCTTGGATGGGAGACTTCCAAGGAATACCAAGGTTGCAGGCTGGACTATAAATTCATAAAAACATCACGGGAGAGGATAGAAACAAATCATTTTCATACTATTTCTAAGAGAACTGTGTGGATCTGTCCATGAAATCATCAGATGTAAAGCTTGGGTTGAATAGTCTTTACCATTATCTACCCTGGCAATACATTAGTAAGTTAACTACAATTTGATTCTAATACATATAGAATATTTCTTATATTTAAGAGCAGCAGGGCGAGAATTAGTCTTTTTCAAATGCTTTTTTCATGTTTCCTCACCTGATCTATCTTTCCAATTTTCTTTTCTGAAATGTATTTCAGATATGGATATGGATATGGATTTATTTTTTTCGTGTCTTCTTCCAGAATATTTTTTGATGTCTCAGTTTAGCCTGCAGTGCTGGTTCATTCATGTTTTCCATCCAAGTAGTAACTAGGTCCAAATCTATTTAATTTCCAAGCCCAGACAAGGTCATGAAACCACAAGGAATCCAGTTTAACTCAAAGAAGACTACATTTTTATTTAGTAAAGTTCATATAGAGATTAATTGTACAATTGGTTGAAGTTCTCAAGCTTTTTTTATTATATTTTTCCAATGTAAATATTTAAAACGGACATCCAACTATTTCTTTTGCTAAAGTACCTGTAGAAGATGATTTTGACATACACAATAGGCAGAAACAGCACTGGATAGAAAATTGCCCCCCCATAATGTCAACGCTTGCCTTGCATCTCAAGAAAACCACCTGGATTTGACCAGCACCGTGCGATATGGACAACACTGAACTGAATTCGCATTGGCCATGGTAGATGTGCTGATGCTCTGTATAAGGTGCAAAATACCAATTGTGGCTGCGGGGCCCAAAAACAAACTATCCAACATATAATGACAGAATGCTAAAATAGAGCCTATAATGGAGACTTTGCTGATTTCCTGGCTGTGACAGATAAAGCAAAACATTGTATCTGTTATCTAGACGTTTAAAATATTTAGAGTTTATATTTCATATTTTTATTTCTTGTGCTTTTTAATCAAAATGTGATGTTAATGTGCCATACAATAAATAATAATGTGATAATTACACAATAAACTGAATTACAAAGTCAATATGTAAAATACTGGCATATAGAAAGTAAAGCACTCATGGAACTTTTTTTTGGCATTGTAATTATGTTGGATATGATTTCCATATCTTTGCTTTCTACAAAGTGTTTTTATACTGATTTCTAGTACAAAAATGACAAAAATCAGAGAAATTAAGAATATTAGTTGCATAATCAGATGTGATTTAGAATTATCATGACACAGCAGGCAGTAGCACCTAGCTTATCTTGTCTGGGCTTGGAGATTTAGCTGAATTAGGTCTGGTTAGTAGTTGGATAGAAAGGCAAGAAGAATTCCATAGTTATAGGTTGGACAAATCATTAGTTGAACTTTAAAAAAAAATCCCAGAGGAAGGCAGTGAGCCACTATTTCCATACTGCTTTGAAGAAATGGGTAGGTCCATGTACTCATCAGGAACTGAACCTGAATTGAAATATCCCTATCTTAATATTGGCTATCCTCTTATAATGTTTGTGGTCATTTCTGTAATATTCTTGTGTATGTTTACTCTTTTTGCATATAGGAAGCTATACTCCCTCCACTGGTGGGCCCTTCTCTGCTCTTACTCCCAGCATATGGCCTCAAGAGATTTTGGCAAAATATGCTCAGGTACATAGATCACAAAGTGAAAATCTGTTTTGTCCTTATTTTTCTTTTGCAAGAACAATTAATATCAAGTAATGAGTATGAAGGAGTACAAGACTGGTATAAGAATGTTTAGTAGACTTTCAAATCAACTCACATTATTACTAACCTTTTTGCAGTAAATGAAGAACTCTTTTGCTCCTGCAGCACCATTCTGCCTTCCTATGCTCAATGCCAAAGCTCAGCCTGACTCTCCTCTTTATCATCTGGTTTTTCACCCTTGGCACCATTCTGTTCATTATCTTGTATAGGGTTCAATGCAGCTGCCTACATACAAATTCCTTGTTTATAGCTATCAGGAAAGTGCTTTTATACAAGGCTTGTTTAAAGCACGTGCACATTCAATTACTGGCATAGTCATATTATTATGAACTCATACTTATACAAAAAGATTTCTAAACAGACAACAGGTAGATTATAATGGAGGAAAAAATTGCATACATCTTACTTAAAGCTAAGAAAAGAAAAAAGTAAAAGTTCAGTAACTCATTAATTGCCTTTTAAAATCATGTCTTACATATGACTACATAGAAAGTATAAAATATAGACTTCCCTTATATTTAAAATGTGCATAGATTCTTTTAAAAATACTTTGTGGGGTGGGTGGCAATGATAACTTATTCCAATTGGCTTATACATAGCTATGTGTCATGCCCCCATCGGAGCCTGAATCTGCGGAGGAGGACGAGCCAGAGCTAGAGCCGACGGAGATCAAGGGGGCAGCTTTGTTGGCTTCGGAAGAATGTGGGGGAAGAGCAGACCAAGGCAGCCCAGGGCCCCTCAGGATTGGGACAGCTTGTTAGCAGGGAGGAACGGGGGCAGGATGACCGATAGAGGGCAAGCAGTGGACATGAGGAGTGACAGAGCTCAGGCGATGAGTAAGGACCGCCCCTCCTGATCCCCAAGCAAGGAGAGTGGAGAGAAGGCGAGAACAGCACAGGCCGACCCAACGACTCGGGACGAGAGCACCCCGACCCTCTTCACAAGGCACACCTGGGGACTGAGATTTAAGGAGACTCTGTGGGGAGGGGCATTTGTCAGGAACAAATGCTGAATTGGTAGAGTTTGGTGTGCCGATACAGACATTTGGAGTTTGCAGGACTGCTTGCTTCTTCCCTACTTGTGGACTCAGTATCCTGTTCCTGACTTTGTGGACTGATTGTTTGTTCCTTGGTTTGTAGACTCATTGTTTGTTCCTTGTTTCATGGACTCATTTCCCTGTTCCTTTGTTTTGCTGGACCAGAGGCTGCCGTGTGTGTGTGCACATGCTTTCCTCTGGGACTTGCCGAGAACGTGGGAGTGTTTGAGGGGACATTTGGAGCATTAAAGGGGAGTTTGAACTCTCAGCTGGCTGCGTGACCTTCATGCCTTGTCCTGGGTCATCACAGCTATGCATATGAATGTCTAAAGGATGTCATGTGTCCATTTGTATTAAGTCAGGAAATTAATCTATTTTACATTAAATATGATTCGACAATAGTTTTTTTCCCTCTTAATGAAATTGGGATGATTGTAATATAATACAATAATAATAATAATAGCTCCCACTACAGCTTCACTGCTTTCATGAATGAATTAGTATATAAATCAAATAAATGATGATTGCTAGGTTAGAAGAACGGTTGTGATAAAAAACCATAAAGATAAACAACCATAAAAACACTAGCAACATTTTTTGGTATGCAATATGTGCACATAGAATTGATATCTATAGAAGTTGGGCAAGGAAAAGATGGTAGGTTTGGAGCAGTGGAAGAACAATGGTAATAGAAATGTCCTTCAAATTCTTGATTTATCTATCTTAGAGAAAAAGATGGAATACCCTTTGTACTCTTTGTACTTGTATATTGGCTGGTGATTAAGAAAGGAAGCCTGGTTGGAGAAGACATCTGAGAGCAGTCACTGTTCATTTTGGATATCAGCAATGTGTAAAAATATTGCATTTGACCATTGCATTAAGTGATAAATAGCATTTCTGTTCTTTTATTTTCCAGAAAGAAGAATCTGTTGAACAGCCAGAGATCCGATATGATGAATTTGGTTTCCGAGTTGGCAAAGAAGGCAAGTTCTTCATTTCTGAAAGGCTTGACTTGTGATCAGATCCCTCTCAGTTTCTCATTTAGAAGTTTTTAATTCCCACTAACAGTATTTCATTTCTTTCATTTTATTCATTTTATTTAATATTTTGAAAGAATATCAATGAAAAGCATATGTCAGACATAGATATAAAATAGATGAGTCCTATGTCATTTCTTGTTTAGGACTATACTTTAAAATGACTTTTGAGTGTGAAGAAGAAAAATGCCATCTTTATGAATTACTATTATGAATTTGGGATCTTGTTAGTTATGAGAGGATACATATGTGTGCATGAATTTTAGTTAACATGCATGCAAGTGACAGCTAAAAAAGTACCAGAGATGCAACTTCTTCAAGTGTATATCAGGATTTCTCCTACAAATGGTTTTTTTTTTGAGGGGGGATCAGATTAATCTGATTCAGTATCTACATTTTCAAGAAAACATTTTCCTTTTCCTTCTTTCATTTGAATTCATGGATGTACATAGGCTTTATTAGAGACAGCTCACAGTTCTTCACTTCTGAATTCCTACATCCTTAATTCATACAATTGTAAATTAGGAATTATGTTGCCTTCTGGCAGAAGATACAAAACAATTAAAACTCGGACCACACGCTTTCTGAACAGTTTTTATCCCAGAGCTATAATTGCACTTAATAATGAATTAAAGGGTCACCATCAGTGAGCTGTTGGATAGTATTGCTTGGCCTGTTGCATGGATGTTTGAGTGGTTCATGGTGGGGAATTCGTGGTGGGTGGGGCTTGTTTTTAGGGACTGCTATGTGTGTTGGGACTGGTCTTGAAGCGTTATGTGAATTTCGTTGTATGGGTGTACTGTGTATATACGTACAATAACAATAAATTATTATTATCTCCACACCAAAGTTCAGTAACTTGTTCTCCAATTATCTTTGGGAATACCCAAATATTTAGAGACTTGTTTATTTTTTTCAGTGTTATTTATCTCCCCCCCCCCCCCCCGGTTTGGATATACTACAGATAGTGCAGAGCCACCCAGCAAGCTTTTGGGGATCTCGCTGATTGAAGAGCCACAGCAGAGACTGAAATGGCAAGCCCATCTGGAGTTCACACACAATCATGATGTGGGAGACCTCACGTGGGATAAGATTGAAGTCACACTTCCACATTCAGACAAGCTCCGTTCTCTGGTTTTGGCCGGCATTCCTCACAGTATGAGGCCCCAGGTAAGACTACTCAAGAAAGAAAGCTTGCCTGTAAGAATGTCTAACTACATTCAACTCTTTTTCCACAATTTCCCCCACAGTTGTGGATGAGACTATCGGGTGCTCTACTGAAAAAGAGAAATTCAGAAATGTCTTACCGAGAAATTGTGAAAAACAGCTCCAATGATGAAACAATTGCTGCTAAACAGGTGAGTACTTTTCAGTGTTAATGCTTTGGGAAATTAAATCAGTAACAACTCTGTTCTTACACAGAGCAAGGGCTTAAACCATGTCGATCCCCGAGTTTCCTTTGCGCAGTTCTCTGAGCTTTTCTGACCATGATTGCTGAAAATTGCCAGTATAGTTTAAACAGGCATACGGTTAAAAATACAATTAAAAACAAATCAAAGAAACCTCTCCAAACTACTCCCCCTCCCAAAACCCCGCCATATTTATGCTTTATCTAATTCACAGTCCTCAGCGCTAAAAATGTTAAATATGTTACCAATTTCAGGCTTCAAGAGGTAGGCTCAATCACCTTTCCAGGAATGACTGGAAAGCATTTGCCAGATTTACCTTTGTAGAGAAAAGCTCAACTGTCACTGACTAAGTGCTTCTCTTTGATTCTTGATATTTCTCAGATTGAAAAGGATTTACTCCGCACCATGCCCAGCAATGCCTGTTTCTCCAACATGAATAGCATTGGAGTACCACGGTTACGCAGAATATTACGTGGATTGGCTTGGTTATATCCTGAAATTGGGTACTGTCAAGGCACTGGCATGGTAAAATATTCTTTTTCATTATGAAATGTATTTGCTTTATGGGCATTTTCTTGTAAGGAGAAAGGTGAGAAACAAATTCACTCTCAATACAGCTCTTGAACTAATTGCAGAAAATAGAACAGAATAGAATTCTTTATTGGCCAAGCGTGATTGGACACACAAGGAATTTGTCTCCAGTGCATAAGCTCAAAAGTGTACATATAAACAGCAAATAATAGGTCATAGTTAATAAATCATAGTTATAATCATTAATTATAAATTACAAACAACAGTGGATAAATCATAAGAAACCAATAGGAGAAGATAGTAGGGAAGATGAGAAATGAGACAGTGCTGTGGGAATTAAGTGTTCAACAGAGAGATGGCCCGAGGGGGGGGGGGGGGACTAGCTTTGTGTCTAGTGTTTTTGGCATGCAGTGCTCTATAGTGACGTCCTGAGGGGAAAAGTTAAAATAGATTATGTCCAGGATATAAAAAATCACAGGGAATCAAACTTTTAATCAATTTTTCTTAAATGCACTCTGTATTTAATTAGATTTTGAACTTGCTATTTAGATAATATGTGGGCTTCCATTTAGCGACACCTGTCAACTTAATCACATTGAGATTGTGGTACAGAGTTGTGGGACCATACTTATGAGAATAAATCTCTCCCTCTCCGTCCATATCCCAGGTTTGGGAATCCCAACCTAATGCCACAACTAAGCTGTTCAAGCCTCCAAGATACAGGAGGCAAAATTATTAGAATTCTGATTTTCAAATGCTTCCTTTCTATTCTGTCATTGAACATATAGTTAAGGAGAAAGAATTCCTTTTTGTGATAACAAGTGCTTTAATGCTTACTTTTAGATCTTCTCTTCCTTTATGCTAGGTAGCGGCTTCCTTGCTTCTCTTCTTAGAAGAGGAAGATGCCTTCTGGATGATGTGTGCTATCATTGAAGATATGGTGCCAGCCTCCTACTTCAGTACCACCTTGATGGGGGTCCAGACTGATCAACGTGTCCTGCGTCATTTCATTGTGCAATACCTGCCACAGCTGGACAAACTTCTTCAGGAACATGACATTGGTAAGGACCTTTTTGTCTGATAATTTCTTTAGTTTAATGAGATGGATACATGCTGAATAAAACTGGATTTTGAGAGTTTAAAGTGGGGCAGTTGTAATAAACTCAGTGGCAGTTTAATGAAGGAATAATTACTTGTTAATGGGAGAGCATCCAAATTCAACCTTTAGCATGACACATTGTCATTTTTTAAAAACGTATCTGGCAAAAAGATTCTGCCCAAGATCTTGGAGACCAAAGTCAAAGCACAAATACCTGATTTGTTTTAAACCAATTCCTATATACTGTTTCTCATGTATATAGAGTTTGTTTGCTATTTTATATTCTTCCTATAAGCAGGTAATTTCATTTTTTAAGAAGCCTTCAGTTCAATTTAAGACTTCAATGTTCACTTCTGTGAATAACAGCATACTGAACATTGATAACAGTGCTAATAATATAGGCCAGAAATTATTTCCATACAACTCACTTCTGTAAATATGTTTCTGATTTTGAACATTCATCTATGGAAAAAATAATGTGTTTAGTTGCTGACAATGATATAAGATGAATTAAGAACAGTGTATTTTCTTCTACATTGCTTAAAGCAATAATGTTAATGCTCTTGTTTATGTTGGAAATTAAAAGAACAAGCATGCAGTTGACAGATAAACTGATATTATATGTTTTATTTCTATTCACAGAGCTCTCCCTCATTACCCTACATTGGTTTCTTACATCATTTGCTAGTGTGGTGCATATCAAGTTGTTGCTGCGTATCTGGGACTATTTCTTCTACCAAGGCTCCATTGTTCTCTTTCAAGTTACACTGGGTATGCTCAGTTTGAAGGTAACTAATGTTTTATAAAATTTCTTACCTTCTGCTTTTTCTTTCTCTCATGGATGGAATGGGCATACTATGTGGGGTGGCTAGAATTCACGACTTCTTAGCACACCGAGGATCTTGGGAAAAAGTTTCAGGAAAGAATAAAAAGAATGAAAAGTTATCATATTTTGTTCACTTAAAACCTAGGTAATTTTTGTATTCTCAACATCTCCATAGCCTTAATATTTCTCTTGTCAGCCTTCTATAATAATGTTACTAGCCTAGTTTATAAATAAGACATTAAATACTACAGTATTTACATTTAAAATAGGTGTCTTTCTGAATAGAGCTAGAAAAACCAGTAAATGCACATTTCTAACACCAGAATTACAGAAGTATGTTGCTATCTTGGTTTATCTTGAATGCATTGATGGTGCAGACAGGTAGACACATGCCTATTCAACATTAATGGATTAATGAAACTCATCATTTTTATGTGTTATTTTGTAACCTTGAGTTATTCTGGTAAAGATATTGCCCAAATTAGGTTTTGAATTTTTCTTCTCTTGATCAACACAACTACTTTTGCTTTTTTTGTGCATTTACAGTAGTGTTTCCCAACCTTGGCAACTTGAAGATATCTGGACTTCAACTCCCAGAATTCCCCACCCAGCATTCGCTGGCTGGGGAATTCTGGGAGTTGAAGTCCAGATATCTTCAAGTTGCCAAGGTTGGGAAACACTGAACATGAGAATCTGTTGAGTGCAACAGTGCTTATTCCAAGTTAGGTGCAGGCAGACTTCATGCAGAAAGAGCCTGTATTTTGTTTTGTATAAACTATTCATTTTTGAGGTAGTCCTTGAATTACAGTCATTTGTTTAGTGACCATTCAAAGTTACATCAGCACTGAAAAAGTGACTTGCAACCAGTTTTCACGCTTAAGACCGTTGCAGCCATCCCCATGGTCAGGTGATTAAAATTCAGGTGCTTGGCAACTGGTATGTACTTATGACAGTTTCACTGTCCTGGAGTCATGTGATCATCATTTGTAACCTTCCCAGCTGGCTTCACTTAATGACCATGTGATTTACTTAACTCTGGCAAAAAGGTTGCAACATGGGACGAAAATCACTTAACAACGGCCTTGCTTAGCAATGGAAATGTTGGGCTCAATTGTGATAATAAGTGAAGGACTACCTGTAACTTGTCCGGAGTGGCTGTTGTATCTCACTTGTACAGAAGTGGCTGAAAATCTCGGTATTAGTGAGAAATTACTTTCCATCAACTTTCATCTAAAATCAGTTTCCTAGAAATATGAGCTCTTAAAATCTACTTAAAACAATAGTTTATTTGTTCATGAAGATAAGCTTAGCCAGAGTTTGCTAGAAGTAGTTCCCAAATTAAGATTTGAATGTTTGCCACCCAGACAAACATCTTTAAATACATCTTTATCAATATGTGCTCTAGGCATCATTGGATAGCCAATATGAAATGAGTAAGGGAAGCCATGACTGATTTTAACTTGCTTTGAACTACCTAACCGTTCCCCACTGGATTAGGATTTACAAGAAATGGGAGCAAAACTATTCTACAGGATGATTCACCTGTATCATACAGAATAACTTGTCCATATTAACACAGGAAGATGAACTCACCCAGTCTGAGAACTCTGCATCTATCTTCAACACCCTCTCGGATATCCCATCTCAGATTGAAGATCCAGATGTGCTCTTACAGGAAGCCGTACGTGTGGCTGGCTCACTGACAGATATAGTAGTAGAAACTCAGCGTTGCAAGCACCTCGCTTACCTCATTGCAGACCAAGGGCAGCTACTCAGCCCTGGTGCTGCAGTAAACTTATCGAAGGTAAGCCTTATGTGCTTCATAAATTCAAAATATCCTCGACCTTGGCTTCCATTGTCTTTGATAGTAATGATGGTGGGTTTTATATACTCTGTGAAGAAATGCTGCCAGGCTCCTCAAACCTGCTACCCCTATTTCAACTATGTATCTCTTTTGTCACTTGCATTTCCTCCCCCCACATCCATTTCTTGAACATAATTTTCAAAATATACCTTACAAATTCTAAACAAAGTGCAATTGCTGAGTAAAGGCTTTTTAAAATGCTTTTCTACCTTTTTATGCATTGCTTTTCCATTTCACTCAGATCGTGCGACGCAGAACACAGCGTAGGAAGTCTGGAATCACATCACTCCTTTTTGGTAATAAAAAATTACATAATAAAATATTTAATTCCCTGGAAAGAATACCACAGTTGAAAGTTGCTAATGTCTTTGTACATTTTTTTTGCCAAACCCTGTATTTGCATTTAGCTAGGTTAAGCAGAATACGGCTTGTCTGTGAGTCCGTCCTTAAAAGCAGCTCAGAAGTTGCAGCTAATGCGGAACATGGGAACTTTTAGAGTCTCAATAATATGTTTGAGGTCCTAAATCAGGGGTCTTCAAACTTGGCAACTTTAAGACTTGTGGACCAACTCCCAGAATTCTCCAGCCAGCATAGCTGGCTGGAGAATTCTGGGAGTTGAAGTCCACAAGTCTTAAAGTTGCCAAGTTTGGGGACCCCTGTCCTAAATGGTTAGGACCTTGATACTTGAAGAAACGCCTCCCCCAATAGGTAACTTCTCAAATACGAAGCTCTTCAGGAAGATCTCTTTTCAGCATCCCAGAATTGAAGAGATCATCTACAACGAATGAACTCTTTCCTGTTCTGGCATCTCAGCTTTGGAATTACAGATAGTTATCAGAATTGTTTCCTTTTCAGTGCAAGATAAAGACCTGAAGTTTTTACTCCTGCATTTGACATTTAACAGCTGCAGCAGCCTGGCCGTACCATATTTTCCCATGTAAAAATCTGTGCCTCTGTTGTTGTATTGTGGCTATGACTTGTTCAATTAATCTAAAATTTTGCTTATTTTTGCCTCATTTTATTGTTTTATCGTACATATTGTATGGATGGTAACTCCACTTTGGGATTGTTAGAATGTTGGGCAAGCTATATATATATATATAGTATATATATATATATATATATATATATATATATATATATATATATATATATATATATATATATATATATATATATATATATATATATATATATATATATATATATTTCCCTTTTTGACTTGTTTATTGTCTCTTTTGCACAGTATGTAAATATATATATATATATTTAACGTATAAAAACCATGAGTCAATCTAACACTACTGACTGTACAACCCAGCGTTTTCCTGATTTACAGTAAATGAAATGATGTTCATTTGAAATTTTGTCAGTACCTGCAGTAAACCAAGTTTGCAGCTTCAGAGAAATTGTTTCTTACTTCTAGGAGAAGATGATGTGGAGGCACTGAAAGCCAAAAATATTAAGCAAACAGAGCTAGTTGAAGACTTGCGTGAGGCCATCCTACAAGTGGCTCAGCATTTCCAGTGTGTGGATCCCAAGAGTTGCAGCATAGTGAGTGTGGAGTTATCCTCGTAGACACACCTATATATTCTGTTGATAACATAGATACATTTATGTTTCCGTTTTAAGGGGAAGCATAGGTTTGTATGATTGTCATGGAGAAAATTTATCCTACGTGGTCACTAAGAGATGACACCAACTTGATAGCACATCAATACAAATAGATTTGTATAGTATTAGAGTGGAAGAATATAGCTTACTGCTGTCCACCCTGCTTTCCAGGACTTGACTCCAGATTATACCATGGAAAGTCACCAGCGAGACCACGAAAGCTATGTTGCGTGTTCCCGTAACCAGCGGCGACGTGCCAAGGCATTGTTGGATTTTGAGCGTCATGATGATGATGAACTAGGCTTCCGCAAGAACGATATTATCACGGTATGGTGGTTAGGACCAACACAATATGATGACCTTAGACAGAGGGAAATTGAGAGGAACTATTACTATAATATTGTATAAATAAGGAACAACAAATGTATTGAATTTGTTTTTATTTGTTTTATTTGTGCTAGACAAAATGACGGGGGGGGAAATCATAATTACATATTTACATAAATGAGAGGTCCTTGGTAGTTCTTTGAGCTTGGTAGCTCCCTGAGCTCTCTGCAGACATTTCATTACACTAACTAGGTATCAGTGCTAGTAAGAAGTGGGGTTTGCTCTCAGTTTATATTCTAGTAGTTTGCCCTGTCAGTGTTGGTGGGGGTGGTCTTTGGTTGGGCTGTTTACTATTAGCTTGTTTGGCAGTTCCTTGATTGGGCTATTGTTTACTTCTTGATTGTTGGTCTGATATTAATCTTGAAGTTAATCTATTCTCATCTGGGCATTGATTGCTGGTGGGGAAGTGTTTTGATCTTTTTGTTCCCTTTTTGACTAGTTTATTGTCTCTTTTGCACAGTATGTAAATGTTGCTTATGTTTATGTGTCTATTGATGGCTAATTTGTCAGAGTGACAGCTTCTAGAAATAAAAATAGCATTTTTGGACTTGGCTTGGTCTAGAATAGTCCAGTTTCCCAATTGAAACAAATTAGGAATTAATGGACACATAGACATGAATTTCAGAATCTGCCATTTTCATTTTTCCTGAAACTCTTTGTTCTAGAGTATTATGGAGAATTTAAAAAGAAATAGGTGGCTGAATCTAAATTAGGTATTCTCCTCTTTATGGTCTTTTACAATTAAATAGCAAAGTTGTGCCCAATTCATGACAGATACACTTGAATTCTCTTTACCTCTCATTTCCTGTTCTTATTTGCCATTTTTTCTGTCTTTTTCTCTGTGTAATTATTATTTTCCTTTCCATTTCTGTAGATTATATCCCAGAAAGATGAACACTGTTGGGTGGGTGAGCTGAATGGCTTGAGAGGTGAGTGAAAATGGGACTTGCAAAGTTTTTTTTTTAATTTACAGGTTTTTAATTAACTGAAGTTTTACCTTTTTACTGGTTTTTTTTAAAAAAACAGGTTGGTTTCCTGCAAAATTTGTAGAGATCCTG
The DNA here is from genome assembly GCA_023053685.1 of Diadophis punctatus similis. Taxonomy (NCBI): domain Eukaryota; kingdom Metazoa; phylum Chordata; class Lepidosauria; order Squamata; family Dipsadidae; genus Diadophis; species Diadophis punctatus. The sequence goes on from JALIGW010000004.1 coordinate 29,936,880, forward strand.
GATGAACGGAGCAAAGAGGTAATTTTATCTACATACCTTATGGCTGAATCTTGGTCAGTCTCTAGGGTCAACACATTCTATTATATTTTGGCCCAAATGCAAATCAAAAGTATTCAAAAAATAAGAAAACCAGAGAATTAATTAAAAATAATATAAGAGCTAATTCAAAATTGGTAAGAAATATTTTAAGAATAGCAAGTGAAAAGGCAAATAGTAGGAAATTATTTAGAAATACTCTAGCAGCCTCACTCATACACTTAACAGAATAACAGAGTTGGAAGGGACCTTGGAGGTCTTCTAGTCCATTCCCACGCTCAGGCAGGAGACCCTATGCCAATGGTATAGGATACCATTCCAGACAAGTGGCTGTCCAGTCTCTTCTTAAAAGCCTCCAGTAATGGAACACCCAGAACATCTGAAGGCAAGCTTAGCCAGGTGATAGAACTTGCTGACAATGCATTTGATCTCACCGCATTGTCACACCTGGACTTAGTGCACAAGAACCCATCATCAGAACAGAGATGGCATATTGATTGATTGATTGATTGATTGATTATTTGCCATAAAGTTGTTTTTGGCTCCCAAGTGACCACATAGATAGATTTTCTTCATGACAGCCTAGCCCCAACCTGGTCTTTCAGGTTTTCCAATGAAGCAGTCATTGCTGCCACTTTGCTGCTTCTCTTCTTCTCTTTCCTTCGACCTTTCCGAGCATTAAGAGGCTTTTTCAGAGAGCTAGGTCATCATATACTATATCTCAAGAACGATAATTTGAGCTTCATTATTTTTGCCTCAAATGAGAACTAAACAAATCTTAATCATAAATATCACTTTCTTGGCTGGGCCTCCTTCAGGTGATTCAGAGGCTAAACTCTCATTCCTTTCAGTACTCTGTTGCTGGAGATGATTCGGTTACAGAAGCTATCACGGACTTGGTTCGAGGGACCCTCTGCCCAGCCCTCAAGGCTATATTTGAACAGGGACTGAAGAAACCCTCTCTGCTGGGTGGGGCTTGTCACCCCTGGCTCTTCATTGAAGAGGTAAGGAAAGCAATTACTATTTGCAGGATCTTTGAAAATACTGCTAGTCCTTGATTAGTGACCTCGTACAGTGACTGTTTGCAAGTGCAACATTGAGGGAAAATAACTTTGCAACCAATCCTCACATTTATGACCCGCAGGTTTGTAAAGAAAAGGAAAGCTGAAGTAAGATCATAAGCACGGTTGAGGTTTCATTTAGCAACCGCTTTACTTAACAACCAAGTTGCCATTCCCAATTGTGGTCACTAAACAATGTCTTCCTGTAAGCCGGCAAGTACATAAGAGAGTATTGTGTACTAGAGTACATCAACTTTGTATATCTGGATTGCAAAGGAGGCATTTGAATGAACTTGGGGGCCAGTTGTAGCTAATTTGGTGGGATGGATAGAGATCTAAATTACTGGCCACCTGTAAGAGAAATAAAACCAACAAGATTTAAAATAAAGTTAAAGTATGTGTGTGGGGGTTTCTCGTCTCTAGGCTGCTGGGCGTGAGGTAGAGCGAGATTTTGACTCTGTGTATTCTCGTCTTGTACTCTGCAAAACCTACAGGTAAAGTTCTCACTGAAATGTTCTATATTTATCCAGGTTTTTCTTGTAATGTTTTCATAAGACTCTGGCCTAATAAATGGTGGAACAGAATATTGTAGCATAAATTCCTTAAACAGACAATTCTCTTAATTATCTATTTTTGGCCAATACAATCAAGGTTCAGGGAAAAGAAAATAGTATCTCCACTACCATCACCATCTTTGAAAACATAAAGGCCTGTTGTATCACCTGCTATAAGCCAAACTCAGAAGCAGAATTAAAAGAACACTGGTCCTTATATTAGCAAGGCCAGAAAGTAATTTTAGATGTATCACTAGGTAAAAAATTAATTCAATAAACCACTGCCATCTTGTCTTTTAAACATACCTAAGATTTTTTTATTTTTTATTTTTTTAAATTGCACTATAAAATTTTGGCTTTTTAAACATCTAGTATTTTGTTAACACTATTTTAGAGTGTTGGACATTGCCGATAAATTGCCAGTGAATGGGACTGTCCTTGATTTATGAAATCCCTTTTTAGATTGTAGAAAATCATCTTTATCTGGGAGCAGACTTCAACATTGGACATCTAAATATGTTATTTTTAAAAAAGTAAAAAATCATCATGGTCCCAGTTACGGATTTCAGGTGTTTTTTTTTTTTGTGGAACAAAATGGCTAAGCTTTTTAATTCTCTATTTTATCTCCTACCCACATCAAAATATAACAACTTCTAGAAGTGTCTGGAGCAGAGTCATGTATGATGGAAATTACAAGGACTATTGAGACTCTATTTAAGAAAAAGTACTATTGGTTTAAAGATAGAAATGGCACTGGACCTCTTGCTTTGGCGTAACTAATACATAAAACAAATTACTTTTTTAGGTTGGATGAAGATGGAAAAGTGCTTACTCCAGAAGAACTTCTTTATCGAGTGAGTGTACAGTTTGATCCCTAAAATAGACATGGAGAAAATCCTAAATAGGCTTATATGAGTGACAAAAATCTGTTTTCCTATTAGACTGTGAAAAGCCATCGGTATTGTCAGTGTCAATGGATGTCATTTTAAGATTTAAGTTGCCTCCAGAGGCCCAAAATTGAGAATATGAAGTTTTGATATTTTTTGTTATCAAAGGGAGGAGGAGGGTTATCCACATATCTTCATTTTTCTTTCTGGAAGGCAGTACAGTCTGTGAATATGTCACATGATGCCGCACATGCTCAGATGGATGTAAAGCTTCGGTCTCTCATCTGTATTGGATTGAAGTGAGTCATACAATTCTGTTTCAAGCTTTATTGAAAAAGCCATGGAATAGCAGTTCAGGGTGTAATTGTCAACCCTTCAAGGCAGGTCAGACTTGGAAACCAATGTCGTCAGGTAGATTAGTGCCACTTTTATTACAAAGCTGTTATTAAGGTAGTCTGGCAGGTCTGAATGTGCTTCCGAGGGAGTGTTGTGAACCAAGGAAGGGCTTGCCTGAGACATTTTCGTCACGTCACACTCTTGTCCCAGATTCAGGCTGCTCTTATCTGACCATTACCCTTGTAGCAATTCCTCCTCCTCCTCCTATCTTTCAAGGTAATTCTTTCTGTCCTCTACCATCATTTAGCGGTTTATGTCTCTAAGCATGCCAAATGAACTCAGGCTGCTTCTGTAGAATGCTGTTCTGTTTGGCCTGCCCCTCCATAAAGTGATAAGAGGAATGAGAAAGCAGACCCACAGTCTATCATCAAGACATGGCTAGGTGAGGTTGGGAGGTTGCTTACATCTGAAATCTTCTGGCTGGATTTTGTATGGCCATACAGTCATGACTTCAAGACAGAGGAGGAAGGTGCTATTGATATGCCCAAGACCCTTGTAATAGCTAGATGCCCTGTTCCACATGGCCAGGTTTGAAGTTCTTTATGAGAAGATGGGTACCACTGACAGGCTCAGAGTTTTTGTGGTCTCCTCCCCCACCCCACCCCCTTAGCTCCTTCCTGGGCTCCTGAATCTCATAGCTGGGCTGGTGATGGATATTCCCAAGCTCTGTACGCTGGGAGATTTCAAGATTTCAGTTTCAAGTAGGGCCAGGGGGATCTAGGACTTCACGGATACCATGTGCCAAAGCACCTTCTCAAGGGGAGGAGGGACTGCACTGTACCTGGGTTTTACCTCAAAACCAATTAATATGTAACTCGACAGTGGGGGAGATTCACATCAGTCTGTTTTCATGGTCAAGGATGTTACTCAGAGTAAATTCTTCAGTTTAGAATTCACGGATTCTAGTGGTAGGCTGTAGTGGGTGGAATGAGTTAAAACAGATTCCATCTATTCCATAACACCGAAGGTATATGAATGGCTAATTTAAAAGATCTGGCACTTGGTTCTAATCATTTCAGGACATTTCATTTCAGGACATTTCAAGACATTTCATTTCTAATCATTTCAGGACATTTCAGTTGCATAGAGTTGCAAAAAAATAAAAATAATTAGAGGAACAAGATTTCTTTTCCACCTGTTGTTTATCCTGGGTTGCCTGATATGATAGAACACATCCGTGGGTTTGTAACTCAGTTTATAACTTGATTTTCAGTGAGCAGGTGCTGCACCTGTGGCTTGAGGTACTTTGCTCGAGTCTGCAGACAGTGGAGAAATGGTTCCATCCCTGGTCATTTCTGCGAAGTCCTGGCTGGGTACAGATCAAGTGTGAGCTCAGGTAAGTGGCATGTTTTTTTTCTGCCTTCCATAATTCTGGACTACCAGATTGTGTTTTCTGGAAACTACACACTTATCTAAATAAAGTCATGCCAATTTGATGCAATGGAGGTAAGTATATTGTTTAAATAGCTCACACTCCGGTGTCCTTGAGATTCTCTTATGCTGCCCCTCTCTGTAAGGAGGCCAGACCCATTTGAACAGTACAGTCCCAGGGACTGATGACCTGAATGGGATCCAGAGGGAACCAAGGGATATCCAGAGGGCCTTGCTGCACAGGACTGCTGAAACTCTGGTTACATCTGGAACCAAAGGGCATCTGAGGCTTTGGGCCAGATTATGCCTGGGCTGCCTCTCTTGACCCTTCACTCCTAACACTCCCCATGGCTCACGGAGGAGCCACAAGTTCCAAAAAGGGCTAAGAGACTCCTACAGTGCCGCTGGAGGAAAATGTGAGATGAATCCGATCGGACATGACACTGGTGCTGTTGTGGCCAGGTCAAGTCCAGTGCAATTAGCAGCCGATCCCGAGGATTCAGAAGTAGTGGGGGTGCAATACAGAAGACCGGTGTTCCTGGCACCAGAGACTGAGAGTGAAGAGGACGTGGGGTCAGAGACTGGCGAACAATTAGAGCCTGATGCATCTACTGAGATTAGTGACTCAGGAGAAGAGGAGGAGCCTCTTCTTGATGCCAGAGTGCACAGGTCCTCAAAGAGACATGAGTGGCTAATCAGGAGGAGGCTTCCTCGTGAGTAGTACTGCAGGTCTTGACCACGCCCTGAGGGTATTTAAGGGTCTGTCACGAGGGGCTTCGTTGCAGAGGACAGCCCCATTCTGTGTTTCCAGCATCTTGATCCAGATCTCACTCTTTCTTGTGTCTTCGGCTTGGATTTTAAAAGTGAACATTTTTCCTGTGCTAATTGGACTTGGGCTTCCGCCAAATCTCTGTGAGTTTGAGATAAGACTATCTGCCTGTTCTCTGGGACTCTAGCCAACTATTGAGAAGAACTTCATGTAAATAACTCATTAAGACCTGATATTCTTTTGAAAAGATTTAACTTTTGCTAAGACTTTTTTGGAAGTAAAAGTGTATTGTTCCCAATTTATTCCCGTGCATCTTATTTTGGGGGGCATACCCGTGGGGACAGAACAGGTGCTATTAAGGCCTACCTTGTGGCAGTAAGAGTGGCAAAACACCTTTATTTCTCTGCTCTTACTGAGTCTGTAGAGTGTCACCCAACGACCTCGTTCAGGATCACCCAGTCCTTCCTGGGACAGGAGGGTTTGTGTGATCATCTTCAAGGCCATGCAGAGGGATTTGTAGAACACTTGACAGCGTTGCTTGGATTCCTTCCCAGTTGGAATCCATACATGGTGAAGGTCCATTAGAGATGTCTAGGTGAAGGTCTTGCCCAGTTATCTGGAAACAGTTCCATCCTGTTGGACCTGATGAAGTGGGACAGATTCTTCAATGCTGTCAGTGTAAACACCTGTCAATTAGTTCCTTGTCCCTGCTGGCTGGTGTAAGCATCCAGGATGATGACAGGCAGGTGGGTTCAAGCAGAGATCGATTCCTCACTGCAGGAGGGGATGTTTCCAGGACTTTTCAAGAGGCCCTGGTTCACCTCCCCCTCAAAAAAACCTCTCTTGATCCTATCTATACAATTTCTGTCCACTCCCACCTTATCTGTTTAGGGGAGATGGTAGAGAATGTGGTTGCATGGCATCTTCAAAGGGTTGTGGATGAAACAGATGGTCTGAAGCCCTTCAGGTCAGGATTCAGGCCCAGTTATGGGAGAGAAGAAACATTAATCTCACTTGTTAATGATTTCTGACGGGTGAGATAGATGAGGTGCATCCATCAACTCAATTCAAGGTGTTGGTTATTACCTATAAAGTCCTCCGTAGAATGGCTCCAGGTTATCTGAGGGACCGGCTCATCCTAATGGGATAAGCCTGCCCCATCCATACCAGCAGAGGAGGCATGCTGCAGACCCTGTCAGTCAAGGAATTTTGGCTGTGAGGGCTCAGAAGAGCTTTTTCTGCTGTGGTGCCCACCCTCTGAAACATCTTCCCCAGGTAAGATCTGACCTTCTGAAAGGGCTTGAAGACTTGGCTCTGCCAGCTGGCCCTAGGGTCCCAATGGCAGAATGGCATTTTGGAAGTGGTTAATGGATTAGTCAGACCCCACTCCTCCCCGTGTGCAGTTTTCTCCCTTCCTTTCCATTGTCATTAATTGAACTTTATCTAAATTTTAACCTGTTTTTTAACATTTAATGTTTTACATGGTATTTTATTTGTATGACTGTAAGTCACCTAGAGTTGCCTCGGCAAGACGGGAAGTCATGTAGAGCACTGTTATGTCGCCAAGACCACTTTCCCAAGAGACCAGGGTTCATTGAACTCCTGGCCATCAAACACCAAGGGAGGAAATGGAATTAACCCATTATCATTCTGTTCCTAAGGTTAGTCAGCCAAACTAGTCAATGGAAAACCAAAGTTAAAAGGGAACTGCTGAGCATTTCCCATGAATGACAGAGGTTGATTGATGGGTAATTTTGATTAGAGTCTCAAGGCTACATATTGACTAGATATAGGAAATCTGGCAAGAAACTCACTGCACATGTATAGGAAAATTAGAATAAAATACGTTGACTTTCAAAGTGCCGAGTGCTGCAGTTTACCTTTTCCTTTGTTCTTTTTCACAATTAAAGCCATTTATATGAATATCTCCAGAGCAGAAGCTTATTGTGAACTGGGCTTTTTTGTTCGGTGGTGGTGCAGTGATTAGAATGCAGTACTACATGCTAACTCTCCCCACTGCCAGGAATTTGACTCAACCTTCCATCCTTCCGAGACCCAGATTTTTGGGGGTAGTATGCCAACTCTGACGGCTGTAGAGCACTATGAAGCGGTATAGAAGTCTCAAGTGCTATTCCTATTGCTGTCTTTGTCCTGATTTAATAAAACACATAAATATTACTGACCCAAATATATTTTCTTTTGCATAAATCAGCTATTTCTTCCCTGTATAATACTTGGTTGCTTGTATTTGTGCATATTGCCTGTTTTTTCCAGTCTTGAACAGGGGTGGATAACCCAAACCTGGGTTTTCTGTAGATATCTGTTGTTTGCAGCAGACCAAGCAATTGTTTAATAACCATAAATTAATCACGCTTGCTTGGTTTGCGCAACATAGTAGTATGGAAAATTATGTTAGCTGATTTGTGGGCCAGTAGGTCACATTAACACAAACTGAATTTAAGTTTCAGTTTATATAACAATTCCTGTATTGTATTGCTATGCAGTCTGAATTTGTAGCAGAACTATTTGAGGTTGGGGCTTCTAGCAATGTTACCTAATTCCATTGTCTATATTGTCTATAGACGAATCCTAACTGCTGGGTATGTTCTGTCACAGGGTCCTCAGTAAATTTGCATTCAGCCTTTCTCAGGACTGGGAACTCCCAACAAAGAGAGAGGTGAGTATGTGACCCTGCAACTGTACCTGGATTTCTTAGCCCAAATCAGAACATTTCTTAGTATCCTTTGCCTTGCATAGGAGTGGGAGGCGCACGTGACTGTGTCTTCCTGCCCTAAGCCCTCAAACCCTTTCTTTCTTAGGGACCATCCGTCTGAAGGCCCCGAATCACACATTAACAAGAATTTTACTAAGATTGTACACTGTTCATAATCTCTTTGCTTGCTTTCTATAGGAGGAGGAGAAAAAGCCGCTGAAGGAAGGTGTTCAGGACATGCTTGTGAAACATCATCTCTTCAGCTGGGACATAGATGGGTGATTCCTTTATGAATCCGTGTTTGGACTTCTTGAATGGCAAATGAATGTTTGGCATACATATATCCTCTCTTCTCCCAGGCAGTCTGCTGGCCCTTTGTGTATTATTGATCTTTCTTTAACCTGCCTCCCTCCAGTAAACGTCTACTAATTACTATTAACATTTGGCGGCAATTTGCTATAGAACAGGATTGAGGACCCTGTTGTTCCTGCATAGTGCAGACTATAATCCAAGCAGCTGCCTACCTAATGGTGTTGGCTGGCCTTCCAAAGGGCCCAGATTTCCCATTCACTAGCAAATAAGAGGAGCATTTCAAGTGACCCAGGTTGTACAGTAGTGTTACTTTTCTTCAAAACCTTTGGCTACAAAGAAATATGACTTTATATCACTTGGGCCCTGTACTTGTACAAAACAAACACTTTTACTGACTTGTAAGTGTATTTAAAAACAATGGCAAAACTAGAAAGTGAAGGATTCCCTAAGGCAGGGGTAGGCAAAGTTGGCTCTTCTATGACTCGTGGACTTCAACTCCCAGAATTTCTGAGCCAATCATGCTAGCTTAGGAATTCTGGGAGTTGAAGTCCATGAGTCATAGAAGAGCCAACTTTGCCTACCCCTGCCCTAAGGTAACCATCTAGCCGTTACATTTCTTGTGTCCAGGAAAGCAGAGTGATGGTGGAAAAGTTCTGTTGACATTTGCCTCCTTTGTGGAAAAGGCTTTATTTTGCAATGCAGAGAATGCAAGCTCGCTTTACTGATAATGTGGAACTGGTATTTTTCTCTTGGTGCTAAGATGCACAAGTGGCTTTGGTACTGCCATAAAGTGCCTAAAAAGACTGTCCGGTGACTGAGGCTGCCATGGGTATTATAAAAAAAGATTGCAATAGCAGTCTCTCCTTTTCATTCTGTTCAGCTGTGATCCAGGCTTAATTATTTTACCTAGATCAATTTTTTTAATTATTACAAGAGAGCTATATTATATTCAGAAATTTATGTATATTTTGACATATCTCTAGAACGGGAAACGGATTCAGGCTTTGAGCTGGCTCAGGGGATAACCGCGGCTTCTATCGGAGGGTGTGGGCAGGGAGTGCAGGGCAGAAGCTCTTTGCTTCATGGTATCTGTATTAGTCCAAATACAAGAAATGAAGAGCACTAGTGGAGAGCACAATCAAACCATTATATGAAGATTAATCAAGATTGTATCATTTATGGCTTATAAATTAATGGCTCACCTTGTAACTGTCTAAGACAGGCTAAATGGGAGTGAACTTTTATATATATATTAGCCTGTTGTTCTTGTTCTTCATATGAACTACAGAGTATTAGTCTTACTGAGTGGGTCTGACACTTTTGTACTGATTATCTCTAGACACTGTATATCATGTAAGGGATGAATTATATATCTAGATGCAGTGTTTCTAATTCCATTAACAGTACTCTTACAGCTTTTCCCACCCTTTCTCTTCCTACTTGTGGGAACAGAGGCAAAATATTGAAAAGTAAGATAAAACACAGGTATAATTAATGCTGGTAGTGGAGGAAAAACTTGCCACTTAAATTTTGTGTCAATAGCAATACCGTGAAGTAGTTCTGTGTTATTCATGTGCTAAATGCTTTTGTCTGTATTTTCACCATGGCAAATACATGTTATTGATAATGCCATGACCAAAGATAAGATGTACAAAAATGCTAGAACACAATTTTTTTAATAAAATGGATTTTTCAAATATCTGTAAATGAAAAAATAATTTGATTTATCCATTCTTTACCCTTCCCCAATTTCTCATTACATATTCTTTTCCAGTTGCATGTTCATTCTATATCAAATCCATAAGCCCTACTTAAGACTCCTCCCTGTGTTGCTAATTACTTTTGTTGATGGATACAGGAAGAAAATGTGCATGCTGATCTAATACATGTTATACAACTATGATTATCAGCAGAAAAATGCATATGTTCAGACTAGAGGCAGATTCTTATTTACTGGATGGGGTAAAAGGAGAATTTAGAGAAGATAAATGACAGATACTACTTTATACACTGGAGAAAAACGGACTCCGGTGTAAATCCCAATTCCCCTTCCATGACAAGTAATATATCAAAAGCTTTTTAAGTGTTAGTAGTGTTCTGTCAAAGCTTTTCATTTTGTCTTTGTAATTTGCTTATGGTGAAGTTTCTTCTTTCAGAGACAGACAGTTGCTGTCATAGCACCTTTTGAGATAAAGTCCTCTTGTTTGATAGCTTGTTTACTGTTCTCAGACTGAGGGGAGATGTAAAATGCTCATACTGATCTAACTGCTCCCTCCCACTGATATGGTCCTATTGTAGGTTATACAAGTTTTATTATCCAAACTATCCAAAAACTATCTTTGCAAACTAGCCACTAATCTATGCGATTGGTTGCATGTCTTGCAGAATATAAAAGATGAATTATTGTTGTAGTTGTTAGTTGCAAAGTGGTGTCCGACCCATCGTGACCCCATGGACAACGTTCCTCCAGGCCTTCCTGTCCTCTACCATCCCCCGGAGTCCATTTAAGCTCACGCCGACTGCTTCAGTGACTCCATCCAAAAGATGAATACATTCAGCAATTCTAACGATCGGATTCCTGCAGAATGATTTTTACAAAATCGGCTTCACTTGCACTTAGCTACTCTAGGACTCTGGCTAGTCACATAACTGCAACTGACTTTTCAAGATGAGGCTCTTCATCATGAAGGGGTATTAGGATGACATAAACTCTATAACTGTTAAGAGAATCGGAAGTAAAGGAGTTTTTGGAATTCCATGAAACTAGAGAAGTTTCTCTTAGCGGGGAAGAAGCTTATGCCAACAGACCCATGAGTTCTTCTCTCCGGAAAGGGAGATTGACTAATAATATTTAATGGCATATGCAAAACAGTTAAACTGGTAATCCAAGGGCAAGGTATGTGTTCCAATCCCGGTTTTACAAAAAGGAGAAGCTAAAGGGAAGCATCACCTTATAATGAGTGGATTAATTTCATTAGCTTTCTAGAACAGTTTTATAGAGATATGTACAAGTTTACTAGGTAAAAAATAAAGCCAAGTTTCAAGAGGAAAGACACGGATTTACAACCACATTTCACAGTAGCAGGGGTTATGGCTACGTAAATTTCCTCTGTGTAATAGCACATGCATCTCCATACCACATGATCTCCTTTTTGGAAGAAAGCTGATGTGCATGTTCCTTGAGGTTCTTATTTTGATTGAAAGGTGTAAAGTGTTGACATCAGCCAAGCTATCCAAGGAGAGGTGCAACCACACCTGCTTTAAATGCAGCGATGTAACGCAAAGATTACTTTCCTATGAACTCAGTTGCCAATACAGAGGAAGCTATATTTTCTGTGCCAAAAACAGGGAGGACAGCTAAATCTGTGAATAGTACATTCCCTCTAGAAAGAGCAGGGCACTGCAGCTCAAAATGCTGCAGATGTTAAGACTGCTAACCAGTCAGTTCAGAACTCCCGTTTCTTCAAAACAGCACTATGTTCCATAGCTGGAACCATTAGAATAATTTCTAAAGGCATTGCAGAAAGCTGAAAATACTGTACTTTGTACAACTGTCTTGATTCATGGCAAATCCTGCCTGGTAAGATACCAGAAACAGAATAATTGCCCCTCTGTTTATTTTACATTGGGGCAATCCAGAACAATGTTAAAGAGCAAGAATTGTTATCTAAGTTATAATATGTGGATTTAGCTTTCTTAATAGACAGGAAGCGCATATACTACAGCATCATCAAGAAAAAGTTTTTTTTAACTAGACTGTAACCCTCCAAACTGATTGTAAACTTCATCAGTATGAATTCATCCTAATCTCCCACTTCCTTTCCCAGATGAGTCATATTCTAGGTGAAAATCTTTACAGGGTGGACAAATTAACTTTTTCCAATGTTTTTAATGCTTTCTAACTAGGTAGATTCAACTCCAGCAAGGAGAACTGTTTGCCAATGAATTTTTCTGGATCCTTTGCCTAGAACTGTTCCAACTTCTGCCAAGCTGCTTATGTTGAAATATTTGTAGTTATTCATACAACTCTGATGCAATTGCTAAATGTTTGAGGAAAGAGCCACATTTCAACAAACCACTGGGAAAAGTGGCAGCTTTCCTGAGATTGAATTTTCATTCAGAAAACATCATGGGTACTTGCCCTTGGCTCTAGCTTTACAAAAACTGGTCAAAACTGGGAAGGGGTGGGGGGGAGAGGAAAGAAGGTTCATTAGATGCAATTTTTACTTAAATTCTTGCTCATCTCCTACACCCACCTGTACTCCTTTCAGTTTACTTGGTCAAAAAGTTATAAGCAAGAATCCCAGTGCAGCTGCAAATCATGTCCATCAAGGAAATCTGTGGAGAAGAGGCTAGGAGTTGCAGTACTGAGGGGTGTAAGGCTCATCACTGGCCCTCCTGACAGCTCCAACCAATCCATGCTGTCCAAATTGGGTTCTGCCAAGTCCAAACTTGATCCCCCAGCAGACTCGGGGGCAAAGTGCAATTCTGATGTGTCCATAGGTGATGATGGGTGGTCCAGGATAGCTGAACTGCTTAGCATTTCACTGTAGAGATCAATTAGGGGCTCGGTTCCATCAGGGACTGCTGTCAACAAAGAGAGACCAGTGGTACTCTCTAGGAAGTCTTCCAGTCTGCCTGGTGGATTAACAGAGCTTGGGTGACTCACAGGCCCCTGCAGACAAAGCTCTGAGGAATGATGATTGCTGGCTGGAGAAGGGCATCTTGGGGTAACAGTGGGATCTTTCTTTGCTGGGGAAGACTGCTCTTTGAATTGAGCTGAAATCTCTGTTGGAAAAAAAGACATGTAAATTAGGTATTACATGCACTCCAACACGAATGATATAGCCATTAACTCCTTACTACTATTGCAGCACTTCAGGATTACACACATCCTTGCCACCTTCAGAAGACAGTGGTGCTTTCATACCAGTGACAGGTGAGGCTTTCTCTCATGCATCCAACAATCATTTCCTCATTCCACTCACCCTTTCATCCTGTTATGCTTGGCCAAGGCACCATGGCTTACCTCAAAAGTTCAGCTTTCCACCTTTTGGGGAAAACCTAAGCTTCTATTAATTGCCTCTCATCATCAGCTATCTATTTTCCCCAGTTCCCACACATAATTTGGAAACCAAAGCTCAAAATGTGACCCAGTATAGCACTAGCAATAGCACTTAAGACTTATATACCGCTTCATAGTGCTTTTACAGCCATCTCTAAGCAGTTTACAGAGTCAGCATATTGGCCCCAACAATCTGGGTCCTCATTTTACCCACCTCGGAAGGATGGAAGGCTGAGTCAACCTTGAGCCGGTGAGATTTGAACTGCCGAACTGCAGCTAGCACTCAGCTGAAGTAGCCCGCAGTACTGCACTCTAACCACTGCACCACCTCAGTATGATCTAACAGCTTCTGCAGACTCTATACACTGTGTTATGTTACCTCACAACCTTTCTTCCCTGGCAGGCCTTTTTCTTCCATTAGTACCAGTATTATGTGGGAAGCCTAAATTTCCTAAGAACTGGAGCACTTGCAGTCTGCCTCATTCTGCCCCAGCACACTTCTTCCTCCAGCAGACTCATGGTAATGAGGGAGGAATACTTGGGAGGGGGGGCCACACAAAGGGACTTTAAGGATTATTTCTGGCCTTTCCCCTGGTGCTATAAGGAAGAATGGCCCTTCCTCTGTGAATTGATACATAAAGCTGACAGGCACACTCTTTTAAACAATTGGACTAAATGCAGTAGAAGCCATACAATCCATCAGAACGACAGGCCAGAAGTTCCTCTCTTCATACCTCCATGTTCAATTAAAATATCAAACAAATCATCCATTTGCTGACTTGAGCAGCCATTCTCCTAAAAAAGAAAGAAGGGAATAATTTTGTTAACGTATTCCATTCAACAGCAATGCAGCAATTTATACATTATAATCATCACCCTGTGGCCAAATAATCAATATAATATAGAACAGGATATGCTAACCAAGAGTTTTACCCACATCTTCTTTTCTGCTATGAAGATTACATATGAAATATGGCAGGACGTAACCTTCAATGCAAAAGGATACGTCCACACCAAGTGCTTTCCTAATTTGTCCCAGCAAAGCAGCTATTCTCACCTCAGAGGACTTTGGTTGCTGTTTCACAGCTTCCTCATAGCCTGGTGGTTCTTTCATCACCACTGAGGTGGCCGGGAGAAGCAGCGGTGACAAAGCGCCGAAGAAGGACGGGCTCTGCTTCTGCTGCTCAAGGTCCATATGGGGTGGAGAAGGAGGAGCTGGAGAGTTTGGCTGTGAGAGAAGCTGTGAAGGAAAAACAAATAATAGGCGGTTGCAATTCTTTGAAGCCAACTACAAAGCAAATGTTCAGCAAAGTGTTTGATGATGTAGTCTGGCTGCTCCAGTATGCCCACCTTCAAGACAGCAGGCTTGTTTCTGCATACTTAACATGATGCCTATTCAAAAAGGTCAAATAAAGAAGAATGCAAAGACCAAAGGAATCAGAAGAATACTGTCATATGCCTGTATTTGTATCTGAAAGCTAAAAGCTCGTAGGCCAAAGGAATGCCTTAAAAATGGTACAGGTAGTCCTTGAATTACAACTGCAATTGGGCCAGCAACTGCCATTGCTAAGCAATGCGATCTGCAATCGTAAAGCATCGCGTAGTATAACAACAGTAATCCAGGCAGGCCTGGTTGTCCTAATTCCACATGTGCGGGTCATTAAGCAGGAAGTAGAGAAAGTCCCAGAAAAAAAAGTGCAGGGGTGCTGCAAAGGTGTAGGGGAGGCCTTGGGTGGTCCGGCATAGGCCATGTGCAAGTTGGGGAAAGGGGGTGTAGCAGTGTGGTGCAAGCTCAGGAAGGCTGGGGAAAGAGCATGGGGTGGATCAGTGTAGGGAGGCCATGGTGGGTGCAAGCAAAGGGGGGAAGAAGGGCATCGCATGTGCAAGCAAAGAAAGGCTAGGCCGAGGGGAGACTTGCCTGAGTGACTTGCAACCTTCCATGCCGGATTCTCCATTGACTTTGCTTGTGGAAAGCTGGCCGGAAAGGATGCAAATGGTGATCATGTGACCGCAGGGCATTACAACTGGTTGTAAATGTCAGATGGTTGTCAAGTGCCCAAATTTTGATCACATGAGCCCGGGAGCATAGCAACAGTGAGAACCTGGCGAACTAGTTGTAAGTTGCTTCATTCAGCACAGTCATAACTTCAAATGATTGCTGAACAAATGGTCATAACTCAAAGACTACCTGCACAGATATCGGCAGAACTAAAACCTGGTGAACTAGGGTAAATCAGGGAGACACATTTATGACTGGTTACAACCCTATAGGAAAGTTAGGGATAGGTGGGGTGGAGGGTGTGTTGCCTTGCATTTAAAAAAGACAACTGAATCAAATTAATTTGACACCCCTAATAAGAGCAATCATTTGATGACTAAAAGCATCAGGTCATAAAGGGAAATTAATACCCCATAACCAAAATGCTCAGAGAGATCTGAAAATTAAGAGGGATATTAAAAAGCAACCTGAAAAGTTAAGCCATGTATTTATGGAAGATTTCAACTAATCTCAATTTCAATCCACACACTGACTGGAAAGTTTGTGTTTGAACCATGGCAGAGAGATAACATTCTTTGATTCAGTGAGTAACTGTAAACTGGAACAACTGGATTTGGAACTAATTGTGTGTGGGGGGGGGGGGAGAAATACTAAACTTATTCTTAAGTGATGCTTAGGCTTTTGAGAAATAGATGTAATTGAACCAATTGGGAACAATTCAACATTCAAAGAAACAATAATATATAGCACATAGTAATTCCAACACAGTCATAGTTGACTTCAAAAAGGAAACGACTCAAAATTGAGAAAATGGGTGAAAAGCAAAATCAGGCATGGCTGAAAGTGCAAGCTTCCTCTAGAAATATTTAAGAATATACAAATACAAAATACAGATATTCTGTTAAATACTTTCCACTAATCCAGATGGAATTTCAACCAGGAAAGTTAAGCTTTTTTCCTATAAAGGCATCACTTAGCTTAGTGATACTTAACAGAAACAACTAAATTTCATTTCAGTATAAAATTACACCTGTTTCTTGAGAACTGATCTATAGTCTATATTCAATCCTGGTCCAAACTATTATTTATGCACCCAGCCATCCACCCACACACATGCTCATTTGACTTTGGCTCTCCCTCCCATTCTCCACTGATTCTGGGCAGCTTACAATGTAAGCAACCCCTCCTCCTCCAAAAAAACAAGTTAATAATGCAATAGGATCAATAAGCAAGATGAAGCATCTGACCATCTGTCATGGAAAACATACACAAAGCCTCCCAAACATATCCAGCAAGCAAGTCCATTCAACCTGAACTAAGACATGGGAAACCAGTAAGATCTTTAGCCTTCCTGAATGCCATCAGGTTGGAAGCCACCTATAGTTGAGGAGCACTCCTTTCCAGAGAACAGACATTGTGACATAGAATGCTTCCTAGATCCCAAGAGATGATATTATTGCTTCCTAGATCCCAAGAGATGATATTATTGCTTCCTAGATCCCAAGAGATGATATTATTTAATCAAGGGGACCAAGAGTGTGTCCACTGTTGGCCTTTGCCAGCTGAACAGAAATCATGGGCAATAAGACAGTTCTTCAAATAAGTAGCTTTGTGCCATGTAGTGCTTTACAGGTGATAACCAACACATCAAATCACACCCAGAAACATATTGGCAACTAGTGCAGCTTGCAAAGCAGGGGTGTTGTGTGGACACACTGATGCAAGCCCATCACTGCCCATGCTGCTGCGTTCCGGCCCAGTTGAAGCTTTTGAGTGGTCTTCAGGGGAGGTCTCAATGAATGCATCACAGTAAGAGTTGGTTAGGCATGAGTGACTGTCTGAAGGGCCCCTTGCTCCAGAAAGAGGCACGACTGGCATCACCAGATAGAACTGTGCAAAGACCTTCTTGGTAACCCTGACACCCGATCTTCAAGTAGGAAGAAGTCTGAATTCAAAAAGATCCTCATAGGCACTGCTCTTGAATGGGGACGTGCAACTCCACCAAAAAGCAAAGACAGAAGATCCTAAGATCTAAATGTCTATGGAGAGTCTCAGTCATCAAGGTCATGGTTGTCCCAAAGGTGCTTTTTTTCCCTGAAGCTGTTTCGCTTCTCATCCAAGAAGCTTCTTCGGTTCAGAACAGAAGTTTCTTGGATGAGAAGTGAAACGTCTTCAAGGAAAAACAGTCTAGTTGCCTTTTGAAAAAGATACTTGGGACATCCTAAGATCTAGGTGGTCCTAGCAGCCACATCCACTCATTCTTGGTAGGAATGAATCAGAGAGAGTTCCTCCCATCCAGCCTACATGCATCAGGACTAGACCTAGTAGCCTCAGTTACAGAGCCTGGAGTCAAAAGGTATAATTAAGTATCATTAATGTACTGATGATGCAGGACCCCCAAACTGGTTAGATGACCCAATCCAGTGTTTTCAGGTAGATATTGAACAAGAGGCTCATCTTATGGTATTGGGACCTGCTGAGAATACCTTTTTTGTCTCACTGCACTGGCCAGTTTTATCAGGAACTCTGGCATTCGGCGGTCCTTTGTGGAAGCCGTTCAGGAAGAACGGCTGCAAGTTGGGAGATGCAGAAAAAGATAAGATCGTTTGTGGCAGCTGTCCAGTGACCATTTGCAGACCTGACTTCTGACACTATGTAAGAGATAAGAAAAAGAATTAAAGATCAGATTCTGATTGGACCATTGATTTTTAAAAGGAAGAACACCCTTCAGTATGCAAATCAGGGCTACGATTAGGGATACTGGTGGTTAGCTACCTTCTGGGTGGACTCCTTTGGTGATGGTTCAGGAGATGATGGAGAGTTCTGTATAGGTGACTTGTTGGCTGCTATTGCAGATGGAGATGACATTCTCTGAAAAAATAATACAGGATTGAATGTTGTTTCAGATGCCTGGGCAAAAGTTAAAGTAGTAGTGCAGCAGAGGGGATTTACTGCACAGGGACAACAAAAATTGGGCTTGCAAAACCAATGAATTATCTAGAAAATGTAGATAAGGAGGAGCAGATCTGGTTTAACAAGAACGGACAGCTTATGGTTGCTATTACAACAGCATGATTTCATTCTGGTAAACTGCTTTCAGCAAGAAACATATGAAGTTTTGTTCAAAAAGTTTCGTGTGTTAAACTAAATTATTAAACCAACCCTGTTGCTCCAACATTACCTTTACATTAGTTTCTTCAACTAATTTTGTGCCTCTCTGTGTGCGTGTGTATGTGAGGGAGAGGGAGAGAATGCACAAGAGTTTGCACATTTACTTACTTTCAATGGCAATGAACTGCTTCCCACTTTCTCCTGAGGTGAGAGGCTCTGCCTTTCAGCATTCTGATTGGTCACAGTGAGGACTATGTGAGTGCCCATGGAATCTGTGATGAGGGTAGGGGGGGAGGCTCCTTTGATGAAATCACTGAAGCCCCCACCTTGCTGTCCAAGGAAAAAACATGAGGTCTGACATGGTGGCTCAGTTTCAGCAGCTAGCACCTCCTGCTTCACCATCACTGCTTTCTTTGGCACTAAATTTGTATCCGATGTCTCCATTTGGCTGGTGGTCTGTGTGGGTCTTAGTTGGTCAATTTGGCAGTTCAGCTGCTCCACAGATTGGCAACTCAGAAAACCCTTTTCATTCTTGATGGAGGTACCAAAAATGGAGGGCTCACAGACTGTAGCTCTTTCTTCTCCGACAACTGTAGCTGACAGTGGTTGTTGAGACCTCTTTTCTTTCTCCAGCTGCAGCTTTAGCATCTCCACCAACTGCTGTTTCTGTTTTAACATCCGGGTGAGTTCCTCAATCTGCTTATCTTTCTCCTGCAGCATCTGGTCTTTATCCTGGACCTCCATGTCTTTGCTGTTGTTGCTACTGATTATGGTAGACTCCACCCTTGACATTGCATTTATGCTACTACAAGTGTTACCTTTGGAACTCTCTTCTTTTACCAAAAATTGGACTGGTGATGCTTGTAGAGTAAGCTGAGTCAGGGGAGAAGTCACCATCTCCCCAAAGGCATCGCCACTGGTTGAATTCTCATCTCCAGCACTTATCAGAGAACGTTCAGAGGGAGTGGGTGACACAGGAGGAGTTGAGCCTGTGCTCCCAAACTTCATGACACCATTGCCCGTGACAGTGGCTACAACAACCTCTGCTGAAGTAAGGCCCGTACTGACCAGTGCAGGACCTGTACTCAGCCGAGCAGCTGGGAAAGCTACCACCACTTCAGTAGTCTTCGGGAGAATTGCTGTGTTAGGCTTCGGAGCAGCAAGTACTCGGCTGGTTACACCGTTCTGCTCTTGATAAGCTTTGAGACGCTCAATTAAATCTGTCTTGGTACCCGACACAGGCAATGCCCTTAACTTCAACTCTTGCTTTAGCTCTGCCACCTATCAAAGAGTTAGAATTCTATCAGAAGTTATAGTAGCTAAGACACCCTTAGTTACTAGGGCTACATCAAATCACAGTTGGAAGGTAAACCTGGTGGATATATCCTTTCAATTCTTTTTTTTTTTTTAAGAAAGATTGCCAAATATTATAAGGCATAAAACGATGAGCACAAAAGTTTCACTTTCAAAGGACAATCCCATCACCACCAATAAATAAAATGTATGATCAGCATCAAACTCATCAATTTCAGTGATAGTATCACCATCCACTAACAATGCAATAAATAACTTATACCACATTTTTATTAGTGTGGTTAACAAATTTTAAAGGCAAAGACAACATACTATTTAAATGAAATGAAGTAAAGATCCTGTACTATAATGTATAATATTGAATGAACAACTAGCCAAGTAATTACATTCTATATTTAGGTAAAAGAAAGTATCAGGTTACATCAAGCTGATGTAAACATGCAATTTAGGAATTACATTATCTTAAATCTGATCCAAAATTACCAGAACTAGTCGTAGTGCTACATGCCATTACAGCCTAAATGATGTTTCTGTTATTGCAGTAGTAATGACAATTCACCCAACAACAATACAAATACAAGATGACTCCTAGATGTATAAACTGGAGATTTTAGTGCTATAGTGCCTCAACCTTAAGGAGAACATTAGGCATTATATACTTCCACTATTTATCTATTTTCTAATATGTTATCCTTGTTTTATAGCTGCTATATTAGTTATGGCATCAGAAGATGGAATCTGAAATACATTCCCTTACATTTTAAATATCTGCTTTGCTGCATATTCACAATAATGTTTATTTTACTTGCATTTTATTTCTAATATTTCTTCTCAAAGCAGCTTACAAATGCTTGGTTACCTTCATGTCATCAAGGTTAGCAGGGAGGGCCCCAGGTTTGCCTACTGGAGAATTGCTATTTTGTCGCAAGAGCCCATTGGAACCAGAAGAAAGAGAAGAGGCGTTGCTGGCAGCGGTGGAAAGACCACGCACGGCGGGGCTGCTGTTGCCATTCTGTTCTCCTAGAGGCCTGAAGGGGAAAGAAAGAGTGAACTGAATAGCCAGCTGCAAGAAACTAGCAACAAAAACTCCAGGCTTTGCTTCCGCACTTCCCAGAGGCGGCTGAATATTCACTGGGGGGGGGGGGGTGTCACCTGGTGATGTGATCTAACAATCCAATGCTTATAAAATGTATTGGCAAGGTGCCAAACCCTTAGGTAAAGCACAATGCAAATAATTGCTGCTGGTTCGGTGTTTGCTTTCAGCTGTACTTTGTGATTAATCATTAAAACTTTAGATATTTTCATTACTTACCGTATTTTTCGGAGTATAAGACGCACCGGAGTATAAGACGCACCTTAGTTTTTGGGGAGGAAAATAGGGGAAAACAATCTGCCTACCAGGTATTCATTTGGCTAGCATCCTTAGTCTGGTCAGCTTCAGCACATTATTTTATCCCCTGGTTAGGACTTAAAAAAAACCTTCTGAGAGAGTAACAATGAAAGAGCATGCAAGCCAGTAAGAGCTGGGAAGATCATTAGCATCTAGTTAGGGCTAGAAAAAACCTTCTTTGGAGCAAGTAGAGCAATGAAAAAAAACCCTGCAAAGACTTAGGGCTGGAAAAACATTCTTTGGAGAGAGTAACAATGAAAAAGCCTGCAAGGTAAGAACTGGGAAGATCTGTTAGCACCTAGTTAGGGCTGGGAAAAAAAGCTACATTCGAAGTATAAGACGCACCCAAATTTTCAGCCACTTTTAGGGAGGAAAAAGGTGCGTCTTATACTCCAAAAATTACGGTATGTTTAAATGCAGTAGAAACAGGAAAAATAAATTGTAAAATGAAGAGATCGTTATAAGAACTTCATATTCCATCAAGCTTTTCACCATGATGAAAAGCAGCCATCTAGCGAATTTCTATTCAACATTATCTTTTTAGTTTCACTCTATACTGATTATTTATTTATTAGATTTTTATCCCACCATTATAAGTCAGTCAAGGTGGCAAACATACATAACACTCCTCCCTCCTCCTATTTTCCCCACAATGAGAACCCTTTGAGGTGGACTGAGTATGTCTGACTGGCCCAAAGTCACCCAGCCAACTTTCATGCCTAAGACAGGACTAGGTTCCTGGTTTCTAGCCTGATGCCTTAACCACTAAACTAAACTGACAATTGTTATTCTGTTACCGGTATATGCAACCCAAAGTCTGCAGATGGGAGTAGCTTATGAAAAACAGGTTTGTTGAGTTTACCGAGAAACAAACAAACAAATATCCAATTAAATATATGCATTGCTGACTGGGGCACTTTGAAAACCTCTCTCAAAATTACATTGCCAAAGCTTTTCGTCACACTTGTAAACTTTCACTACAATCTTAGACAGCTTGACTAATACAAGTACATCCATCATTTTCACTTACTTTTAACGTTTGTAAGCTACACTCCAGACCAAGTGAACATTAGAAAGTGAAGAAATATGGCTCCTATGTTGAGTGGATTATGAGTTGACTTTATAAATCCCATACTTTGATGGGAATGGACAGAGAAAAAGGCTTCAGTTCTGTTTATACTAAGCTCTTGAGAGGAGGAGGAGGAGGAGGAGGAGGAGGAGGAGGAGGAGGAGGAGGAGGAGGAGGAGGAGGAGGAGGAGGAGGAGGAGGAGGTGCTCTTACTTTGGTGGAGCTGGGAGGATGGTTTGATAGTTGTAGTGCTGTTGTTGCTGTTGATTAAGGATCTGGAGCTGCAAAAAGAGCTGTTGTTGCTGCAGGATTTTGGCATAAGACGAATCCATGGGGAGAGCTCCTTTATCCTGTTTTTGGTCCGGTGGAATATATTGGTGATATTTCAGCTTCTTAACTTTTGGTTTCGGCTCCTTGGATTTTTTGCTACGCTGGGACTTCTCACATGAAGATTTTGGCTGGCTTTGCTATTTGAAAGAAAAAAATAGGTGGTTCAGGATAGGATGGTGGCATAATAAATATAGAGAGTGACATTTTGAGAAATGATTGGCTGGTTTAATATCTTCCATACAATTTCTTCATTCGACTGATCTGCCCTAATAAATGTAAACCTATTAAACAAGTATAACACTGCTAGCTTTTAACTAGTCCAGGAGTCTCCAAACTTGGCAGCTTGAAGACTTGTGAACTTCTGGGAGTTGAAGTCCACAAGTCTTAAAGTTGCCAAGTTTGGGGACTCCTGGACTAGTATAATGCTAATCTTAATACATACTAATTATATTATATACATCAATGCAGTGAACCTGCATGAACAATCCTTAGACCAATTAATGGAACATCATTCCTTCAGAAATTAGACTGCCCCCCACTCTAATACTCTTTAGGTCTTGCCATTTAATGGCCTGGGGAGCCCATTAAATGGCTGGTATGAATGTGTGTTGTCGCCAGGGTGGGGGTGGGGTTATTATTTTATTATTTTAATTTTTTATTATTTTTATTTCTTTTATATTGTACTTCTTTGTCCTGTAAGCTGTCTTGAGATGCCATGTGCAAGTAGGAGGCAATAAATAAATGTCTAATGCAGTTTCATATTAATTAAATTTCTGTTAATTTTATACATGTATAAAATCCAGGGCATTTATCTGTCAATATTTCATAGACTTCATCATATTTCAAACTGACAGAAAAAAGAAAATGATACAGCAAAGGAAACACATGTCATCAACTCTGGATACGTAAGTGAAAAAAATTCCAGGCAAAACTATATCATTTAATGATCTGCATGATACTAATCTACTAGCAAAAAAAGGATCCTAATGTATCACTATCTTAACTATTTACTTAATGAGGAATTGAAAACGGCATTGAAAGGTTGATTCATGATCCTGATCAAGATCAAGTTACTCAGTATCTCACCTAATCGTTAAAATTGGCATCATAGATTTCTTGGCTGATCGTAGCCCTAACTTAGCCCTTACACAAAAGGTACCTTTATAAGAGTTGGAAGAGGTTTGGCAGCTGGAGGAGCAATTCCATTAGTGAGATTCAGAGGCACTGGAGGTGGCGGCTGTGGCAAGGGGGTTGGAGGCTGTTCAGACACGTAAGTTGTCTCAGTGCAGTCTGTGCTGATTTTTAACTGGCACACAATCTGCAAAGTAGATGGATATGAATATGCCTAGATGAATTTTCAGAAGACAGAATAAGCAGTTAGCAGGTGACTTCTATAGTATCGTAAAAAGGCAGACAACGGCTCGGTTACATTTGTGTACTGCAAAATAGTGATATGTGGAAAGCCAATTTCCAGAATCAATCCCACCGTATAGCAAGAGAGTTAACTTCTTTCCATGGTCAAATCTGAAGAAAATAGGAATTTATTTTTCCACAAAGTCAAACAGCATAAAGGATGTTATTTTAGGCTCCAGTTTGAGAACCACTTTGGTGTAGGAGTGAATGTGCTGGCCTGGAAACCAGGAGACTGGAAGTTCTAGTCCAGTGATGGCGAACCTTTTTTGGTTCGCATGCCAAAGGGTGGGGCGGGTGCCCACACCCATTCCCTCCCCCCCACGCATGCGCACAGCCCCCGCCCATGCTGCCCCCTGCACATGTGCACACACCCCCACCCCCGCACAAAGGCCTTACCGAAGCCTGGGACGGTAAAAAACGACGAAACAGGCAAACCGGAAGTGTGTTTTCCGAACTTCCGGTTTGCCTGTTTCGTCGTTTTTGCATTCCGGGGCTTCAGGAAGCTTCCCTGAACCCTCCGGAGTGCGAAAAACAGCACAACGGCAAACCGGAAGTGCGTTTTTCCAAACTTCCGGTTTGTCCGTGGAGCTGACAGGGCAACGCCTTGCGTGCCCTCCGATATGGCTCCGCGTGCCACCTGTGGCACGTGTGCCATAGGTTCACCATCATGGTTCTAGTCCCTCCTTAGGTATAAAAGCCAGCTGGGTGACTTTCGGCCAGTCACTCTCTCTCAGCCCAACCCACTTCATAGGGTTATTGTTGTGGGGAAAACAAAAGGAAGAAGGAGTATTGTGTATGTTCGCCACCTAATAAAGGTAGCATTAAAAAAAAATCTAAAAAAAGATTCAGGTATCAAGTGTTTTACTGCTAATAAGCACAAATTCCCATAACAACCTTTTCTCCCAAATGCCTTTCTTGCCGGAGCTCCTACAATCAAAAAGTGCAACAAGAAGCAACCCCTAAGGCGTCCTCACCTGAGTAGGGGATGCCACTGTGGGAGTAGGAACTAAATCACTCATCTGAGCTTCCATTGGGGATGGCACAGATGTCTGGGATTCATGGCTAGCCGGTTGTTCTGGAGACAGGGCATCACTGCTGTCCTCATCAAAGGAGGAATTATCTGCTATCTTAGGATAGTTCACTTGACCTACTAAAAACAACAGATGCAAAGTTAAGAGCCGAGGTGGTGCAGCAGTTAGAGAGCAGTACTACAGGCTACTTTAGCTGACTGTGATCATTTGAGTTCAGCTGTTCAAATCCCACCGGTTCAGGGTTGACTCAGCCTTCCATCCTTCCCAGGTAGGTAAAATGAGGACCCAGATTGTTGGGGGCAGTGTAAATATATACATTGCTTAATGGTGTAAACCGCTTAGAGAGTGCTTGCATTATGAGGTGGCATATAAATCTCACTAATAAATAAATTAATTAAAAACAGAGGTATGGATCACAGATAACCAGAAGGACATTTCTGGGCCACTATAAAATTCCAGGATGGTGAAAAGCAGAAGAACTTTAGACAACTGTGTGTTGTACATATATTATTAGCTTCACCAATTCACCAAGTATATTCTGCTTTCCTTAGTTTAAAAAAGGCATAAAAAAGAAGTTGCTGTTTTATCCACTCCCCTTATCAGCAGGCTTACCAATGAGAGCTTCCTTCAAGCTCGATTCCACAGGCAGAATGTTTTTCTCTACCAATTCCATGGGGCCCGGTCTCTGGGCAATCTTCTCATTGAGATCATCAGCCAATCTAGCCCGCTTCAACTTCAACTGCTTGGCCTGAAGAGAAGGTTCAGCAGAGGTCTCTGTTCAGCCGAAACAACAAAAACATGATTATTTCTTAACTATAAAACCCATTACAGAAATCAATTCTGTAGTTTCTTTTTGGAGAATCTCAAGCAGTACATAAAAAACCAGCCCTAACTATATTGGTCCTCTCATATCTAAATAATTTTTAAGAATAACAGAACTGCCCTTCTGACTTGTGCCAAAGGCCTGTTACTCCAGTACCTAACCTGAATCTTGTGAGAAGCCCCAAAGCAGGACACACACAAACAATTCTATTTGTAATAACAGCAACTGGTAAATGGGAATATAAAATATTGTCATTATCAGTTTAGCCTAATGTCATATATCAGGACCCCCAAACTGTGCCTTCTCTGCAATAAGGCCAGCCCTCTGAAACAAGGCCCAGTTCTAAACCACTCTGCTGTGCTTTAGAAGAGCTGTAAGACCTGACTCTTCAACCAGGTCTTTTAGTCAGGAAGACTAAGAGCCTCTGCTTCATCACACTTGCCACCTTTTATTATAATTTCTTTGTTTGATTGTTAGCCGCCCAGAGTTGTTGAGAATTGAGTGGCATACAATATTAATACATCATCATCATCATCATCATCATCATCATCATCATCATCATCATCATCATCATCATCATTATTCACAATCATATTAAATCACAACTGTCAGTTCTTAGATGGTGTTGGCCTTAATACGCATTGAGTACTTCCCAAGAACCTAGGATGTTATAATGAATTGACATAGCATAGTTGCTGATCCGAGAAGTGTCACTTTTATAGTTGACAAGATACAAATTCTGTCAATTTTCTAAGTGTCCCCAATATTTTTGAGTATTACACCCAATGTGTTAATAACCAGCACAGCTGGTTATGCCATAATCTTTCATCTTCGATTTTCAGAACTTGATACTTTGTGATCTCCAATTCTTTGTCTTCTATTCTACTATCCCCTGGTATTGCCACAACAATTGTCCATGATTCCTTCTCCTTTTCCTCCTCCTTCACTGATAATCTTATTTTAATTTCATTACTCTCCATTTAATATTATCAAAATTGGAGCTATCACTAATTGTGGAAACGAATTCTTTCTTTTTTATGCTGAAAATCCCACCCTTGTGATTTATTAGATATCCCAGGATTTCACAAATACTAGAAAGGAAAACATTTTTATGAATAAACATACATACTTTTATATAATTAACCTGCTTCCTTGCTCAATATTTTCTAATTTAAAGCATTCCACCCACTACTAGTAAGATTTAATTTTCTATGCAGGTAATCATATTATTTTTAATTTTGTTTATTTTTCTGTCAATCTACTTGGAACTGATATTAAGACAACTAGTCTGGAATTTCCTGTAATTCTTATAGTTACTTACAGAATACAAAGGTTGCAAAGAATGCTGATTACCTAATCCAACTTCCTGCCAATTCAAAAGCCACAAGTATATATATCATCCTTGACAGATCTGGCTCCTCTAAGCACTACCACCAAAGAAAAGTCTTTTTCTTTCCCAGGCAATCTTTTTCACAGTTGAACAGCTCTTAGACATTTTTTTATAATATCAAACCGAAATCTACATCCTTGCAATTAATTATTTTCCGGAATAACTTTAACAATGTTGCACTTGCTCCTAACTGACAAACCTTTCAGTGGTGAAATCCAATTTTTTTTACTACCTGTTCTGTGGGCGTAGCTTGGTGGGCGTGGTGTGGCTTGGTGGCCGTGGCAGGGGAAGGATACTGCAAAATCTCCATTCCCACCCCACTCTGGGGCCAGCCAGAGGTGGTATTTGCCAGTTCTCCGCACTATTCAAAATTTCCGCTACCGGTTCTCCGAACTACTCAACATTTCCGCTACCGGTTCTCCAAAACCTGTCAGAACCTGCTGGATTTCACCCCTGCTTCAGGTCCTTGAAAATAACCATCATGTCTCCTCAGAAATCTTCTCTGGGTTAAAGGATCCCAATGCCTCCAGCCATTTCTCATGTTTTTCCTTCTAGGCCCCTTATCCTCTTGGTTGTTCTACTCTGGATACTAGCAATAGCACTTAGACCAGAGGTCTTCAAACTTGGCAACTTTAAGACTTGTGGACTTCAACTCCCAGAATTCTCCAGCCAGCATAGCTGGCTGGAGAATACTAGGAGTTGAAGTCCACAAGTCTTAAAGTTGCCAAGTTTGAGGACTCCTGACTTAGACTTATATAGCACTCCATAGCGCTTTATAGCACTGTGGGCATATTGCCACCACCAATCTGGGTCCTCATTTTCCCAACCTTGGAAGGATGGAAGGCTGAGTCAACCTTGAGCTGATCAGGATCGAACTCCTGGCCGTGGGCCAAGTTTGCCTGCAATACTGCATGCTAGTCACTGCACCACCAGGGTTCTTTCTGCACTCATTATTAAATGTCCCTCCTAAAATGCTGTTTCCAGAACTGCATGTAATATGCTAGATGCAGTCTAACTAACCTAGAAAAGGAAGAAACAATGATCTCACCCTCCTAGCACTATACTTCGACTGATGCAGCCTAGGATTGCATTTGCTTTCCTCTTTTTTTCTTTTCTTTTTTTTTTTTTTTTTTTTGCAACTGTTATTGGCTCCCATATTGCTTATGATTAATCAAGCGAATATGACCCACCACATCCTATATTTATGTCTCTGGTTTTTTTTCTAGCCAAAATATATGAATTTGTATTTGTCCTTGTTGAATTGTTTTGGGCCTTTCTTACAGATTAATTAACTCCTCCTTAAATATTTTTAATGTCCCTTAAGGTGTTTGTTATCTCCCCTGTCTTTATGTTATCTGTTAAATTGATAACCATATATTCTAACCTTTTACCCAAGTCATTTACAAATATATTGTTAATGCATTTATATTAATACAGCACAGGGACTAGGACAGATACCTGCAATACATCACTCGACATCTCTTTCCAGTTTGATGAAGAGGCACCAATGTACATTTGGTGGATAAAATTGTTCAACCAACTCACTATCCATTTAATGCTTTACCGCCCGTATATTATATTTCTTTACCAAAATCTCATAACTCTGTTGAATATTTTGTTGACGATAAATACAATAAGTCCCCCTCATTTCCACAGTCAACTAAACTGGTCATTCTATCAAAAAAGGAAACCAAGTTGCTTCAGCATGACCGGCTCTTGATAAATCCATGCTGGATTCTGCCAAGCAATATATCCAAGAAATTCCAAGAAAACTGTTTAATAATCAGCTGGGCTGTGATGGGATGTGCACCTGCAGGAGCAGTGGTAGAAAGGTTTTGGCAACACAGAGCTTTCCAAACAAGAGTCCAGGTTAAGAGACTAAACAGTCCTGAGCTGGATGGGGGTGGAGAAGTTCATGGTAGCCACATCCCCACCTCATTTCATTTTTCTTTTCATCATCATTTTCCCTGTTAGTTAACATCAGCTCTCATTGTTTCTTCCTCTTGGAAAACAAAAGTCAACCAGATCACTGAGAAATTTGAGACCATGTGATGTCCTTCTCAATTTTTTTAAAAAACAGAAATCGAAATACTCCCATTATTATGCCTTTCTGCCCTGATAGCTCTATAAAAATTAGTAAGAGCATTATGCAGATCTGCCTGTCTTGGGAATCTACACAATAACCCTTGCATTCTTACTCGAATGCTATTGACTTACTCAAATGTTTGTCACTCCATGGTCAAATTCCTTATGTGTGCACTTTACATATAATGACCTTCTTTCTCACTATTCCTTTTGGGTAAGTGATACCACCTTCCAATTCTGGCATTCCACTCATAATCTGTGTCTTGCTAGGTTTCAATAAGTCCTAATAAATCATATTTGCCTTCCTGAATTAGGAATTCAGAAGAATTACTTCTTCTAATTTTTTGTAAAGAAACTATGGAAACCTTTGTTCAAATATCTTGACTTGTTCTTCCTGTATTTACATTCTCAGTTGTTGCTTTCACATCCTGAATACCCCTTTCAGCCTGGTTCCCAGTATTTCACATAATATTGTTTCCCAGATCTCTTCTCTCTTCCACACAGAATTCATTGGAGAGCCTGCTAGATCAACCTTACAAGACACTTTTCAGTCATATTTGGGGGAGAAGCTGAACATCTTAGTAATCTTCCAGTTTTCAAAGAATCCAATTGGCACCCCTGCTCAACTATCACTTCCAGTATTTTCTCTTTTCCTGGATCAAACAAAAAGGTGTGAAAAAACCACTACCTGTGCCCCTCCAGCTCCTTCACTCTCCTGCCCAGTTCACTGCCTTGCAATGTCTCCACAATTGCATTTTCGGTGCCATTTGTTCTCATGAACACTAGCAGATAGATTAGGATTAAAGAACCTTGGATATCTTTTAGTTTTATTCCAAATTCATGCCCCAGGAAAGCAACACAGTTTCTTTTGATAAAAGGTCCAGCCAAGATTGCTGCTTCAGTCCCTCTCAGTAGAGAGTACCTGATCACCACTGTTCAATTACATCATGCATAGGCAGACATTACTCCCATTGCAAAGTCTGTACAGTCGCCTTTGCTGCTCTGAGGCTTGGCAGATGCTTCTCATCCAAGGGTTCATAAAGATCATCAAAAATGAAATTCTGGAAATTATTCTGAAGCTCTAAAATATACGATCTCATTTGACCGACGTGGGCTTTTGTCCCAGATTCCTCTAATTCTCCACAGTTTAGCATGTTTTAATCTGGGATGCTTTCTAAGAGCTGAAGTGGTGCAGTGGTTAAATGCTGCGACTGCAGGCTGACTGCTAGTTCAGCAGTTCAGCTGTTCAAATCTCACTAGGCTCAAGGTTGACTCAGCCTTCCATCCTTCCGAGGTCGGTAAAATGAGGACCCAGATTGTTGGGGGCAATATGCTGAACTCTGTAAACCGCTTAGAGAGGGCTGTAAAGCACTATGAAGCGGTATATAAGTAAAGTGCTATTGCTATATATTGCTATTCTAGTGTTTATAACTCTCTGCAAGCACTCCTTGTATCCAATTCAAAAATTCCCCATCTTCATTGATCAGCTGAGAACTGGATTTTGTCTTTAGCTCTTGCAGCTTCTCCTCCAGCGAACATAGAGCTGAGGTGGCGCAGTGGTTAGAGTGCAGCACTGCAGGCTACTTCAGCTGACTGCTAACTGCAGTTCAGCTGTTCAAATCTCACTGGCTCAAGGCTGACTCAGCCTTCCATCCTTCTGAGGTGGGTAAAATGAGGACCCATATTGTTGGGGGCAATATGCTGACTCTGTAAACCGCTTAGAGAGGGCTTAAAAGCACTATGAAGCGGTATATAAGTCTAAGTGCTATAGTGCTATTGCTATTTAGATTACACTTGTAGCATGCATAGTTTTCGTCGTCTTTCAGAAGAAAAACAAACAAAGCATATTCCCTGCAGCACTGGAGAGCAGTACCCCCTATTTCCATGTCTTCCTGATGAATGAAAACAATTTTTAAAAAGAGCCTTTCCCTTGCACTTTCTTACACTTCTGTTCATTTTTATTTGCTTGATCATTGAGCTACTTCTTAGATCTATTAAAAAACTCTGTTACATTGGCCATTTTATACTCTGTTCCTAAAAAAAATCTTATGAATACGTGATATAATTTTTACTACATCAAATAATTTCATATGTAATCATTTCAGAATTCAGTGTACAAAATGATTTAGTTTCTCATTCTCATTCTTTTCACCATTCCCTTAAATCTCTTTTCATCAGCAATAACAATCCAACCTCCATACCAATTCCATCTCTTGTTAGCATACTATTATTAGCAATGAGTACTTTGAAATCCTTTTTGCATCTCTTGAGCACCTCTTAACAGAAAGCAGTGTGTGTTTTGTCCTCATTTGGCCATAGTCCAAATTCTAGAGGAAGCCATTTTTCTAATAGCTTCCTTGACATTGTTAATCATGCAGATGACCTCTTGTATTTGATAGGACATTTCCTGATCTGCTTATATTTTAGCTGAGCCTATATTACTAAGTTTCTTTTTCAACTTCCTTTTTCTGAAAATTTTGAGACACTTCTTCTTTTGAAGAAAAAGATGCTTCTTCTTTTGAAGTCAAATGTAAAGTGATAGACTGTGGTAGAATCTCCAACTGGAATGGAGGGAGGTGTTAAGACTAGCTTAGAGTTCTTCCACTGCAGTAAGTGGCATAGCCCGGCCTCTCCCCAGAATTCCAGAAGCCTTATCTGACCATTCTCATGGTAAGATTCTTGTAACATAGGTAAGTAACAATAAAGCTTCTGGTTGTGTCTATTCACAACTGATTCTTGTTGCTTGCACCTGACAGCCTTTCTGGACAATTTTCAGATTTGCTAATGTTGTAGAAGAAAATGCTTTAAAACTTCACAAAAAGTTCTAAAAAATGTTTAATGCAGAATAAATTGCTAATTCAAACTAACAGTTAAGAAACTATTTAGAGATGTATAACAACATTAAGAGTTATGCCAGAGTTTTAGCTTAGATTTCTGTTCTTACAATGACCAACACATGCTGATGGAAAGCCCACCAGTGGCATATAAGCCCAGCATCTTCCCCTTCATATACTTCAGCAATATGTATAACTATTATCACCACAGGCAGAATCTGGTAGCATATTACAACTGGCAATATATTACATATATTACAATAATGGGGATTTTTCTCTACTATAAAGATAGAACTAATGCTTTTATTCTTTAACAATAATTACATTCTTCACAGTCAGCCAGTTTTCCAAGACCAACAGCAATGTATTTAGAAAACCACCTTACAAATATTATCCCTCAAGTTGCAATACTGATATTGCAAGAGTTATTTAGGCACTTTATTAGCCTATCCATTTCTAAATGAACAGAAGTGATACATGAGAACAATGAATGTCTAGTTTGTATCTTTTCAAAAACTTACTAGATAACCATACACCAGAGACTGTACCTTCTAGAATGTGCATCCTCACCAACTCTGACCTTTCTGGTCGGGACCGGATCTTCCGTTTCAAGTAATCCTCTGTCTGCAAAACACAAAAAAATACATTTTAAATCTCAATGAAGTCACAAGACTAAATATGGAACATGCAAGATTTTCCTGTTAAAATTCATCATGAGATTCTTAAGTAGAAGAAATAAATCTGCCTCAGATCTCAGTAGCTATGCTGCTAAAGAATGGAAGACGCAAAAGGTCCATCATATCACTTTGCTTACATTGCATGGGTGCACAGCATTTAATCAGAGACTGAAAACCGTGAGGAAAATTTGTAGCACAGAGTTTCCAACACTCTCCTGTTTGAAATGTATAGGATACATTAATTGTCTATGTCCACATTCTACTGACAGAATTCTAATTTCTACTTAAATTAGCCTTAATCCCGGACTACATACATATCACTATATAACAAATGTAAAGGTTTTGACTGAAATTGTAATTCCCCACACATTTTAGTTTTAAAACAAGGCAAGCCAACAGTCACTGCATTAACTCCTCACCAAACTCATTGAAGATCTTTATGATTGTAGCCCAAGATATGGTGTTTTTATTGAGTTTATTTCTCAGGAACCAGAGGTTGTTCCACTTAAATTTATATTAGCAGACAGTTAATAACACAGAAGCAGACAATGGGATCAATCAAATAAGTTACAGGATTACGAAGGGGGAAGTTCTACCTCTCTGCCACAGACATCCTAGGCTCTAATTCTATTAATAATGCTACCATTTCCATCATATTACATATAATGTATAAAATAAAATACTCCAAAAGAATGGAAGCCTCCATTTGGAAAAATCAGAGATCAAATCTGAAAAAAGATGCTATAGATCAGTGGTTCCCAACCTTTTTGTGATCGAGTACCACTTGGAGGTCCCGTACAGTCGCCGCGTACCACCTGGTTCCAGAGAAACTAAATTCGATCAGATATCACTTTATTTCCATAATTGTACAGTTCCTTTTTTGGCCCTGCGCATCCAGCAACTGGATTCTCGGGCCGCTGGGACCAGATGGGTGGCATGTGGCAACAGTTGCAAATCGTTGCCAGATTATCTTGTGTTAGGCAGTAAACATTTTTGTGAAGTAAAAAATAACTAACTAAAAATCGTTCATGACCCCGAAAGTGTTCGCGTACCACCTGGAAGGCCCTCGCGTACCACTAGTGGTACACGTACCACAGGTTGGGAACCACTGCTATAGATGCTAAGCATTAAAAGTTAAGTTGTGCTTACCCTGGCCCGTTCCAAACTTCTTCTTTGTTCATGAAATGCAGCTGGACTTTTCAGAGCTGTTGGAATACAACAACTCAATTACACAGCTTAATTTCTCACATATATAAACATTTATTGTTAATAATCATCAAAATCATTTGGACAACATACTGAAGACAGCTATTTTGACATATGCTCAACTGTATCCTGCACTGATTTAATCTACATTGTTGTATTTTGCCAACCTAAACCAACGATGAAGTTTACTGTCTGATCACTAAAATACTGGACCTAAATGTAGGCCGATTAGCAAAGTACACATGAAGGGAAGGAGCTACTGAAGGATTTCAGCAAGAAAATATTTGTTTACCTGAGAAATTTATATATAATCATATACAAAGATATATAAAGATCTTCTAAAAATATCTGATGACAATATAATCCCATGTATTTGGATTTAGTCATTTACTGAAAGAAAATACAAATAAGTGAGGAATACACTTTAAGCATGTTTAACTAGCAAGATAAAGGTGATAGAAAATTTAAGAATTAAGTTCAACAATGAATAATTTTTTCCACAGTGGACAATTGCCAAAATAACTCCTATTTTAAGCCACTGAGCCCCCCTACTTAGCAGTATGCAAGTTTTGAAAGAATCCCCTGGTAGGGCTTTCTCTGCCAGACTTTAATAAGTTTACATTAGTTGGGGGGGAAATTGGTTGGCAACAATTTTTTCTCAGTACATTATCATCGGAGGAAGAATAAAATTCAGCTCTCTCCTTTTACCACTCCCAGGAGAAAAGAACATAGACAAATACACCATGGAGCTGTTTATTTTGCTGAATAAGCCAGTGATGGTAACTTTTATATCAGTAAACTGAGCAGCTCATATTGTTTCATTATATATAGTGGGGAAAAATCTGACATACAGTATATTTAGTAGACTAATAGACACTTATTCATTAACCATTTTGGAGGGAAACCTGACTTGATCTAGCCTGAGTAAAAGGCAAAAAGGAAGAGAAAACTATAACTAATATCCATTTAGAACAGATATATTCTCATATTATGTTCTGAAATAATAATATAAACTAATTAATTAGTCCTTTTATTTAGATGAAATCAATTTCTTGTTTAGAAAGGCTTGCTAATGAACGTAGTTGATGTACTATGAATGAACCAACAGCTAGGATAAAATTAAGTATCCTATTGGAACCAATGGGAGAAATGTTTATAATGAAATAAAAATATAGAATGAGTATTTGGGGAGGGGGAATATTCTAGGGGAGGGAATCTTCACTGAATGCTATAATTCAGCTCATAAAAATACTGTCAATTGCAAGTATGCATTCCAAAATGCTTCCAATGTAGAAGGAAGATGTTGTAATGGTATGTGAAAATGACCTTGGGAGACAAAGTGAAGATCTGCACCCAGGCCAATAGTCAACAGAAGAAATATGAGTGTGACAAATTAGTTTCTTGTGCTGTAAACGTGACAGAGGAGAAATGTACTTTTCAGACACGGATGATTGTTAATAAAACTTTACAATAAAATATAATTGGTTCACCTGAGTCTGTTTCTTGTATGGAGTATTGCCCAAGGCTAATAGAGCAAATCAAGTTGCTTGTGCGATTGTGTTTGTTGCTGAAGCTTCTGAGTTTTACATACAGGTACTCCTCAACCTACAACCACAATTGAGCCCAAAATTTCCATTGCTAAGCAAGTTAAGTGAATTTTGCCCCATTTTATGACTTTTCTTGTCACAATTGTTAAGTAAATTACTGCAGTTGTTAGTAACACAGTTGCTCAGTAAATCTAGCTTCCCCATTGACTTTGCTTTTCGGAAGTCGCAAAAGGTAGTCACATGACCTTAGGACACTGTAACCATCATAAATACATACTAGTTGCCAAGAGTCCAAATTTTGATTATGTGTCCATGACTTATGACCGCAACGGTCATAAGTGTCACTTTTTTTTTGGTGTCGTAGTTAACTTTGGTCACTAAACAAATGGCTGTAAATCAAAGACTACCTGTAGTTGATTTGTAATGCTGCATACTGCTTGGAGTCACTGTATGCTATATAAACCTATTTAGTAAATAAATAGACATATTCTGAAGTAAGAGGTGAGAAATGATGGATACTGATACGGGAGATGGCTTCCTTGCTCCTAAAGGCCCCACATTCACCAAGGCATGTAGTTTCTGAAATACATGAGCATAGCCAATTTGACTCCATTACAGAATACATTTCCTACCTACTGGAAAACCTTTTGTTGTATTCAAATTGTATTCAATTTGTGGGGTTATGGCCAAAGCAAGCCTAGGAATGATGCAATAGGCACCGAATCATATCATAAAACAGGCAGTCAGGATGTCCCCATTTTTTCCTGGTTTGTTTTTTTTGGGGGGGAGGAAAGGGTGGGATAGAAAAAGACTTCTGTCATAGTTTTGCCATGATTCCCATCCCAACACTTCCAATTTCCAATAATAGCACCACTGAAATTTGGCAACATGTTCTGACATGATTCCAGAGGTTACAGAAAAAAAAGGAGATTCAAAGGCCATATGTAGTCCTGGGGCTGTGGTCCCATGTTTTATAAACAAATGGATCTCAGCAACGCAGTCTGTTCACTTTTCCAAACCATCCAGAAGATAACTAACTAGCAAACTACCATTTAGCAAACACCCCAAAGGGAAATAAATGCTTTCCTATCCTCATGAGAATTTCTTTGGAACAACACTCTGGCTTCTAGTGCTGGCACTGTGACAAAGAAAATTTCATACTTGACTTTTGAAAATGCCAAAAATGAACAAGTTTCTCTCTATTTCTCCCATAACATTTTCACAAACAAAGACAGAATCTGAAAAGAATCAGTGAATATGTATTATCAGTTTCCATCCATTTTTCTTTGCTGCGTAAAAAGGACATAATAAATGGCCCAGAAATGTCAAACAACTTTAGCATGTCAGTTATAAAGCTAAAAGGCCTTTTAAAAGCACGGCCTTAATATACTTTTTAGTTATAAGTAGGAAGTTGTGAACTGCAGTAACCCATGTTTGGCTATTTTGGAAGGATTATTTAACTTTTTCAAGTTTAGTTTTTTAAGAATGCTACTTTAGGATTGAGAATAACATTAAAGCAACCTATTAAGTGTTGCTAAACAACATAGAAAAGTAGCTAAGTATAGATTTTACTGGCTAATAAGCAGATAGTCTTAGGTTCTACTCGAATCTGATTTTATGCCATGTTTTCTAGGGAATTAGAGAAAAATACAGCACATATAAATGTTTTAACTTACAAATTGAAATGTAATTTAAAAATAAGACACAGCAGCATAATGATTCTAAATCAAGGGAATGAGTCCTGTGTAGAGATGTAAAATTTCCGGAAATTTTGAAGCTCAGAAAAAAACCAGAGTTTTTTTCGTTTTTTTCGGGGGGGAAATGGAAATTTTCGGAAAAATTGAAAAAAATGCTACATTAGCCCTTCTTTTCTTTTTAAGATTGAAAGTCATTCTGTTACTTTAGGAACATAAAATATGACTATGGACAATTTGACTTGGCATAAAATTATCACAACTAGCATATTAAAAATATAGTGTAGCCAAACAATTATCACAAACAGAATTTACTTTTTTATAATATTTATTTCTAACAAAGGGAGCAACAATCTCCTGAACTGCTTACTAGATCTGTTCTTGCATTGGAGGGTTCAGTTTGTTACCTAGGACTTGCTTGTCCTCACTCAGTGCACAGAAATTAGAATAATCTGATATCATACATTTTTTAAGAAATGATTTGGAAAATATTTGAACACCCTGTCTTAAAATATTTTATTCATCATGTTAAAATAAAATATTCCACAATGTTTTTTTTTCTTTTTTCAATTTTTCCAATTTTTTTGGGAAAAAACAAAAAAGCCTTCAGGAAAAAAACCATTTCCCCCCCTAATTTTTCCGGTTTTTTTCCGGGCCTTCCCATCTCTAGTCCTGTGGCATATGCGGTGCAGCTGAATTAACGTCTCCCAACATTTCTCACTACAGATAGTCCTTGAATTACAAAAGTTCATTTGGTGATCATTCAAAGTTACAACAGCACTGAAAAAAGTGATTTATGACTGTTTTTCACACTTAATAACCGTTGCAGCATCCCCAATGGTCATGTGATCAGAATTTAGATGCTTGGCAATATTTAGGATGGTTGCAGTGTCCCGGGGTCATTGGCGACCTTTTCACAAGCGAAGTCAACGGGGAAGCCAGATTCACTTAAAAACTATGAGATATGCAGTGATTCATTGAACAAGTGTGGCAAGAAATGTCATAAATTGGGGCAAAACTCACTTAACCCTTGTCACAATTGTGGTCGTAAGTCAAGGACTACTTGTATTGTCCAAACTTACTGAAATATTGAAGTGCCCTAGAATGGCACAAGGTCTGGAAGGAGAACAATGTATTCTTTAGTTCCCCCAAAATGTCCCATTCTTGATTCACTGAATTTTGCATAACCTTTCACATCACCATGAAAGGGAAGATGTAGACCTCCCACAAAATATTGGAGCATGAACTGTTCTTCTTCTGGTTCTTAGACAGCAATATCCAACTATGTTTCTTTGTTATATAAATAAGAAAAATATAATTTTTAAATATCAATCTTTCAAACACTAAAGTTCTTTCATTTCCCAACCTTGCTCCCATTTAATTTTATCTTTATTATAAAAGACATGATGAAATATAAAAGGTTTGTTTACACATTCTATCATTAACCAAAAGGTTCGTTATTCTTTCACTTTAACGCTAAAAGTGTTATCACAATAAAATGTAATATTTAAAATTCCCAAGGCCTCTTTCACTGGGATTTTGAAGGAGGGTCTTTAAATATATTTTTGCTTTTTTTGCCATTATGTATAAATTTATTAATCATTTTCCACCTTTTTTCAAAAAAAATTATTGATTACACATGTAAAGAACAAATGTCAATATAAACTGCAAACAGAAAAATACCAAAAAAGGGGGGCACTGTGGGATGAATGTGGACGTGTGAAAAAGGAAAAGAAAGGAAAAAGGAAGAGAGAAAGAAAAATGATGTAACTTTCTCCTTCATTCCAGCAGGTAAAAACAATTTTAGTAGCTCATTGTCATCTTAAAATGAAATATAATCTCTCTTCTCCCTGCAGCTCATTTCTCAAATAAAGAAACCAAAGTCCAAATACTCCGCCAATCAATCTTTGTCAACAAAAGTCCAGTAAGGGCAATCAGATATAACTATTTTCTTCTTTTAACTCTGATTGAACAAGTCAATATTATAAACCTTCCCTGATTTTTTAAAAATATATTTTATACCTTCAAACAAAGTCTCAGAGGTAATTTGCTGCTCATCTATGTTTCAAAGCAAAAAAAATTTCAAACTTCAACAGATTTATCTTGTATAAGTAAAATGCATAAGTAAAATTTATTATTTTGTTTGTCAACTTTTTAAAAAATCCTTTCAAATCTTAGCAGAGTTCATTTGCATATCGAGAAGAAAAAAAGTATCCAAATCAGTTCCTGATTTAATATCTGTTCATCTCCTTTAGAGAATAAGTAATCCACCAGATCCATTTGTATTACATTTACATCCTCAAATTAATTTCATAAACATGCATTGCAGCTCATTTTTTTACAACTTTATTAGAATATGTTCTGTCAATTTTATCAAGCATCTGATCCATTCTGCCCAAAGGTTTAGCTGAAAGGAATTCAAAAGTTTGCACTAAGGATTTCTGCTCCATTTTCTTAATCATCTAGCTCTAGTGTCCAGCTTTCAAAGTTTCCTTATCATTTAAAAAAAATGAAAACAATCTCCATTTTCCCATGAGAAAGTATCTTCTAAATAATGCAAAACTATAATTCCAAATCCTGTTAGACCAGGGGTGAAATGCTAACGGTTCAGGCCGGTTCGCCTAAAAAAATGCAACCGGTTTTCCAGAACCGGTAGTAAAAAAATACTTTAAAAAGTAAAAAAACAAAAGGTTTCAACGATCAGCTGTGACAATCAGCTGTGCCGCGGCATCATCAGAACCTTTTTTAAAAGCATTTTTTACTACCGGTTCCGGCAAATAGATAGTTCAAAATGCTTGAAAATAAAAAAAGGTTCCAATGATCAGCTGTGACAATCAGCTATGCCGCATGATCGTTTTTTAACTTTTTTAAAGCATTTTTTTTTACTACCGGTTCCGGTGAATAGGTAGTAAAAATGCTTTAAAAAGTAAAAAAAAGGTTCCGACGATCGCAGGCACAGTTGATTGTCACAGCTGAACCAGTAGTTTAAAAATGGTTTAAAAAAGTTTTTTAAAAGTTGGCCACGCCCACCCAGTCACATGACCCCACCACCAAGCCATGACTACCAGGCCACAACCACAGAACCGGTAGGGAAAATTTTTGAATTTCACAATTGCGTTAGACCCTTAGGGTTTTAATCTCTCGAATTTGCAAATAATTTTTTTTAAATACCAAAAAGTAAATAAAATATGAGGCTCAATCAAGTTTAGTGTCCATAAAGGCTGCTTTGTGAGTCTGAGCTTGATGTAGATCCCAACTCTCAGTCATTCCATTCATAAACTGAAAGTAAAAATGACAGTTTTTGCAGTCTACGCATGAGGAGTAGCTGTTCAGAGCCACATGGGTGATCTCATGGATGATCTCAACAATCTCTCATTCATTCTGGAGCAATTCCGCTTAGAAAGCTATCTTGCTAGCAAGCCCAGCAAGGTATCTGCTCACCATGGTGCTTAGAGGAACTACCCATTTTCCACCATTTTTGAGAGAATGTTCATATATATGTATAAAGGGAGGGGATAATACCTCTCTCTTTGAAGGAATTGGTGGTACACCTCTCCTAAAGAAGAAGTCTTTAGACCCAATGATTTTAGATACCGTATTTTTCGGAGTATAAGACGCACCTTTTTACCCCCAAACATAGGGTGAAAACTTGTGTGCATCTTATACACCGAATGTAGCCCCAGCCAGCCAGCCACCCCCACCCTTTGGCCTCTGTCTTCCAGCAATTTACCTGTTTGCAGCAAAGAGGGAAGAGCCTGTAAAGCCAAGCAAGTCACTAGCAGCTTTCCGACGTACAGCTGATTAGGTTTGCCACGTGGGAAAATGAAAGTGAAACTAACTGCAAAGAGGCAAATAGCTGGGAGAGACACACAGATTTTTATTTTCTGCTGAACTGGGTGTAAGGGGGTAAGTGAATAACTATAAATGTCTGTAGAATGTTCAAATTATTAGACTTATTTTTTAAAGACTGCTTTATTATTGTTCTAGAGCCAGGGGTTTCCAACCTTGGCCATTTTAAGACTTGTGGACTTCAACTCCCAGAATTCCACAGCCAGCTTTATTAGCTTTGCTGGCTGTGGAATTCTGGGAGTTGAAGTCCACAAGTCTTAAAGTTGCCAAGGTTGGAGACCCCTGTAAATCTAGACAACTTAACAAAATAAAGAAGCTTTTCAAAATAAATGCTTGCTCTGAAGAGGCCCAGTGCTATTGTATCTTCTTTTAAATAATAGAGAATAATGTAACTTCCAGAAATTTTAATTTTAACAGCTCTGTACAAGTATAGTCTGAAATGTAACAGTGTCCTGTTTAGTATTAGAGTTAAATCCTGACTTACTTTGAGTAGATCTATTTAAATAATTGGGAGGAGTTAGTGTGACTACATTTAAGAAAACTTTTTGGCATAATGAACATTTCTCCAATTCTTTACTATTTCTATGGGTCAGGCACACATGCACAGAAATACACAGCAAACAGTGTATAT
The DNA here is from genome assembly GCA_023053685.1 of Diadophis punctatus similis. Lineage (NCBI taxonomy): Eukaryota > Metazoa > Chordata > Lepidosauria > Squamata > Dipsadidae > Diadophis > Diadophis punctatus. Next base: position 29,978,437 of record JALIGW010000004.1, read on the forward strand.
CATCTGTGCTGTTTGCTGTTTGGCAAATTGCTTGGAGGCAGAGGCCTTTTTTCCTTGTTTTCCTTCCCCCAAAACTAAGGTGCGTCTTATACTCCGAAAAATACGGTAACTATTATCATGTCTTCAAACTTCCCTTTTTAGGCTGAAGTGTTATAGAAAAGATGGTCAGTCTATAGTTAAGAACATGAAAGTAGTGATTTATCTAAACCTCTTTCAGTCAAGTTTAGGGCCAGAGTTTCATACAGAAACAGTCTTGTTTCATGTTTGTAGTTGACCTGTGTTGGAACTGGAATGGAAGTGGCACATCGATCCTTGGGCACCTTGAACTCTAAGTGGCTTTTGATACCATTGACCACACTATACGTCTGCAAATCAGAGCCTCTAAGAGCCTCAATGACACATGATTGACAATAACCACACCCCCTTCCCAAGGTCTTGGCTACTGTCAAACCTGAAACCCAAGTGGTCATATTTCTGAGCGGGGGAGCCTCTCTCCCAGGGCACACTCAGGTCTTAGTCATGCATGCCTGACTGGTACCCTTATCCACAATTACATTCGGATAAGGGAAGATTATTTACACACCAACCTTGCATTCAAAAGCAGCAGCTGGAGCCTACTTGGCTTCAAGCAATTTAATCATAATATGATTCCTCAGATGTTTATGAAAGCCTATTATTAAAAAGGAGACAAGGTCCCTGCACACAATCAATATGTAATTTATCCCTCCAAATTCTGATGAAGTGGAAAGCATATATCAATGCAATTTACAATTACAGCACAGAACCATAAAACAATATTTTAAAATGTGACAATTGTTATACTGTACATAAGTACATTCTTTAAAAATTGATGTGCCTATACAGAAGAGAAAGTAAACCTAGATAAAGTAATGCATCATAAATCTAAACTTATTATTAATTATTTATTAATATCAAATTAATATGCCACCCACCTCACTATTCAAGCAACTCAGGGTGGCTTACAATATAATAAAAGCAAAGATATAAAACATTAACAGGGATGAATAAACTTTAAATTCCCCTTTTTATTTTTTTAATATTCACAGATGCGAGAGCTATTTTTAAGTACATCTTTGTAACAAATTGATAAACAAAACTATACATATTTACACAATAGCTAGACCAGTGGTTCCCAAAGTGGACAGTACCGCCCCCTGGGGGGTAGGATGACTTAGGGGGGCACTAAGAGGCAAGGGTGGTGGCAGGGGGGCCCTAAGAGGGGCCAGGGGGGCGGCAAGTGGTTTGCCATACCGGTAGCAACAGCTGGCTGGCCAAACCTCCAAACCAGTCCTGTCCCCGCGCCCCCGCCACCCATGTACACCCAATCACCCACTTGCTGCTTTTCCCACCACGCTGCGCTTCCGGCCCACCCACCCCACCCCCAGTCTATATAAGTTGTTCCCCTTTGGCACATGGGCACTCGCTTCGCCGACACCTTGCCTCGCCGACGCCCCAGTCGCTGCTTGCTCGCCCTGCCCCACCCAGTCTCTGCTCTGCAGCTTGCCTGCCTGAAGCGCTGCGCCCCTGATCTGCCTGCCAGGTAAGCCTGCGAAGTCGCGGCCTACCTAGCTGCCCCTGCAACTCCCCACCGTCCTAGCCTGTCTTTCCTACTCCATTCCCCGTGGCCCTGCCATGCTTGGCGACCTTCCACGCGGCCCCCCCACGCCTGCTTGCCTTCTGAGGTCAGCGTCCAGCCCGGCCCGGCCAGTGGGTGGGCGGGCGGCCCTTGGAAATGCAGACGCTGAGAGGGGCTGCTGCACATGCGCCCACCCCGTTTCTGCAAAGGCAGCACCCCGCCCTTTGCAGGGCGATCCAAAGAGGGGAGGGGGATGCTGCAGAAAAGGCCACCTTCCACCCGTGCCAGCTCCGCGGTGCTTGTGGCTCCAAAGCAGTCTACTGGCTTCTCAACCGGCCACCTGCCTGCTCTCTTTGTGGATCAGCCCAGCCGACCGCCGGCGCCACTCTGGGATCTCGGACCGCAGCACCGGGTTGGAAGTCAGTGGGCTGCTTCAGAGCCCCAAGTCCTGCAGAGCTGGCACGGGAGACACGGGTGGAAGGCGACCTTTTCTACAGCATCCCCCTCCCCGTCTCTAAACACGTCTCTTTAGATCGCCCTGCAGGGCTCTGCCTTTGCAGAAACAGGGCGGGCGGTTTTACGGAAAATTGGCAGGGGGATGGGCATCCCTCCGGGATGGAGAGCAGGGCAAGAGAATGCACAATAGGCTGCGCTGCCCCAGCCCCGGTCAACCGCACTTCTTCCAGCCCATCTGCCCCACGGGACGAGACAATTGGCCGCGCCTCCCCGCCCAGCCTTCCTCGCTGGGCGCTACTGCACTGGCGGCTCCGCCCTGTCTAGCTCTGCCCGCCGCCACTTCCCGCAAATTTCCCAAGAGACAGCCGGAGCGAGGGGCGGGCGGGAGTGCGTGGGCCCAGCCAGCGCTTGGCTTACCTTCCTGGCGAGGCTCAGAGACCGCCTGGAATGCCCATCCGCCGGCTCTCCACTTTCTGCCTGCCCCACCAAAGCCCCCACCAGCCCGGAGACCGTGCTCCCAGACGGCACATGACAGGAGACGCAACGCTGCCGGAGCGCGGTTGCCGCCGCTGTTGCCCCTCTCGCCTTCGGCTCTGGGACCTTTGCGGGCCGGGAAGCGTCGGGGCGCGCACCTATGGAGCTCCGCCGGCCTTAGGGTTCGCCGGTCTCCAGCCTGGAAGGGGCCTTGGCCAGGCAGGCAGAAAGTGGAGAAAGTAAGAAAGACTTATGACCACAATTGAGCCCAAAATTTTGGTTTCTAAGCAAAAGCGTTGTTAAGTGAGTTTCACCACATTTTACAAGTTGGCCACGCCCACCCATCACCTGACCACCAAGCCACACCCACCTGAAGGGGTGGGGGTGGGGGGCAGTGAGGATGAGTTTGTTGCACCAAGGGGGAGGTGGACTGAAAAAGTTTGGGAACCACTGAGCTAGACCTTACAAAACAAAAATGTGTGCAGTTTAATCTGAAAAAAGGAAATCCTTTCTAAACTGCAAATGAGAAGTGTGTAGCTCATTCTGTAAGTGCAACAAAGTATGGATGTGTTGGGCACCTGATTGCTCAACAGCCTTTAACACCCTTTCTGCAGGCTTCACACCAAATACCAAAACAACGGAAGAAATGTCTGCTTTCCTACTTGCTAAAAAATTATTACTGCATTTAATACCTAAAACTCTTGCTTTAGCATTCTGTAGTATTTTTTCACGTGTGACAGTAATTTTTAAAACGTTAGTTAATCCTGTGTGTATTCATTTCATCCTTCTCTTTCCCTGTATTTGATGAACACGTCTCTTTACAAAAACTCTGTTATCTAGTGGCTCTGATATACAATAGTTCTTCAGTGTGATACAGTGTTGCAAATGCAAAAAAATTAACTTTGCAATTTTCCTATCAACATACTACTAAGCAAATGTGCAGCCATGTTCGAAGTTCAAGCAAGACAGTAGTGTATTAAACAGGAAACCTGCTAAGGAAATGATAACGTGAATTCAATATTTAAAATGTTTTGAGGATGGCAACATCTTTGCAGAAGATGTTTTTGTATAGTACTACTTTTTACATTGTGCAAATGCTCAGAAAGCAGTTGCTAGTGTGTTGAGTATCAGAAATTAAAAATGGCCTTTTTCGCCCAAGCTCATAGAGAAGCTTCACGGACAGTAAACTCTTTCGCTCATCTGAGTAGAAATGTCTCAAAGAGGAATAACAAATTTTAAGTCATACTTACGAGGCATGATCCCTTGACTAACCAGCTCTTCACGTGTCCGTCGCTGCTGGAGCTTCAACTGTAGCACTGCATGAGGCAGACAAAGAAGTAAGTGAGGAGTAAGTTACTGTAAGATATACTGTGCAGAGCACATTTTCCTGTTCATTTTTATTTTCTTCTATCTCAAGAACATTAGCAAGGAGCACAGAAGCTGTAATCCCCACCCAACACTTGCAAATTGCAGAAGTGGCCTCGGCAACAAGGTTTCCATATTCTGCAGCGGACGCCGGGAGAGGAAGTTACAAAGCATTTTAGTAAGTTGATTTTAAAAAATCCACTAAGTATGAAAATAGGCTATTACTCAAGAATTCTAATAGCAACAAATAGGGTTGCAAATCATGAAACTAGAAAACAAGAGACTACACAAACTGATATCGTACCAGTAGGATGTTATCAAAACAATGGTTGCTGAAGTATCACTTTATATACGCCTAGTTCAGAAACCCCCTGGAACATGCCAATTTGGGATAATTCACACAATTCTCCCATCTTGGCACCTGGATAAAGCTGATCGATGATGAAACTTAAGTCTGGAAGATAACAAGGTGAGCTACTTCTGATATACACTAACACTTATCATGAGTCGATATTCATGAGGCTTATTTCAACCACATCTACAAATCACACTACTGTTGCTCCTTCCTTCCTTCCTTCCTTCCTTCCTTCCTTCCTTCTTTCCTTCCTTCCTTCCTTCCTTCCTTCCTTCCTTCCATCCATCCATCCATCCATCATGTATTTGCATGCATGCATGTTCATTCCAGAAATCTTTTTTTTTTCATTTCAAGAGTTGAGAAACATTTTAGGTCTTCCTGATTAGGAACAAATAGCACAGAAAACATTTTTTGAACTTAAAGTGTTGTTTCAATCCTACTATTGAATCTCTTGGTCAAAGGCATTTATTCTTCACTGTCAAAGAACAGAAAAAGCATTATCTAAAATATTCCATATATATTCATAGATAGGCAGCGGAGGGTTGCTTCTTTACCGGTGCCAGTGCACTGTGCGCGCATCTCCACGTTTTGGGTGCTCGCGCGCTCGCTATGCGCATGCGCCCCTCGCACGATTTTGCTTCTGCGCATGCGCGGAAGCAAAATTGCGCCAAAATCTCACGAGGACGCATGCGCGCGCGTGAGATTTTGGCACGATTTTGCTTCCGCATATGTACAGAAGCGAAATTGCCCAAAAATTCACAGAAAAAGATGGCGACGCGCGCAACGGACCGGCAGAGAGGGCTCCGGAGCGGTTGCGTACAGATTGCGCAATCGGCTGCTCCCTACTAGAGTTGCGCACTGGACAGCTCCGGCAGGAACCTACCTCTGTAGATAGGCTTATCTAACAGTTGAAATTTTAACCAAAATGCAATGAAAAATGTGCCACCTGTGGATAAGCTAACTCTCAAAATTTTCATCATTTCATTTTCACAATTGGCTTATTAGTGGTGACACATTTTTCATGCTATTTTGGTTTAAACTTTGAGGGTTGGTTTATCCGCGGATGAATTTATCTGCAAATATTCATGGGCACTTTTAAAAACTAATACCATATAAAGGTCCATGAGTATACTGATAGTCCTTGCTTACTGACTGCCTGTTCAGTGATCATTCAAAGTTACTACTATGCTGAAAAGGGAGATTTATGATCAGTCCTCAAAGTTACAGCCATTGCTGTGTTCTGCAGTTACATGTTCGCTGTTTTTTGAGCTTCACTGCTGGCTTCCAACAGGAAAATTCAGTGGTAAGCGAGAAGGAAATGACATCCTAAGTCAGCAGTCATTTCACATTTCACTTTACAATCACACTGCTTAGCAACAGAGTTGCTGGTCCCAACTGTGGTTGGTAATTGAGGACTACCTGTATACTCACAGATAAGCCTATCTATGGATAAGCAAAGCTTATTTGTTTGGTATATTTGGGGATCTAAAATTCTCATCTTATCCATGAGTACTGTATATATGGTACCAGTATTTCTAGGGAAAAAACCTAGAAAACCATTTTTCCTACATAGTGTCATAGACATCGAAACTGTAATATTTCAGTTGTGAAGTTGTGACATTCGCAATGTAAGTATGAACTGCAACGAAGTCAGAATTTTTGACTGATCTGGTTTAATAGCTCCTTTCCTAGCATGAACAAACAAAACAAAGCAGAAGTGTGTCTACCTTGATAAGCAGACCATAATATTTTTCCCTCATGAGTCTAACTTATTCAGGAGCAGTAAGCCTTGATTTGGACATCACAGTACAGAACACACAACATTTACCAAGCCAGGGATCATCCTCGTATATAAAGGAAGGATCAGGTCAATTAAAACATTGGGATTGGATAAAGAAATTAAATCTAATAATTAAATTAATGAAATACATGTAATAATTATGCCTGTGTATTTTATCTTCTGAGACATTAAAAAATACAAACTAGCAATTTCTGCAGAGATGCTTGTGGAGATACACTCTAAAATTGTGACTAACACTGTACTATTAATATTTATTATGCGGCTATTCCCAATTTGTAAAATTTCATTTTCCTAAGATTTACAAAATTCGTTCTCAGATACATTTACACTCTAAGCATATTTTGGTTAACTGAACAGACTTAGAAAAATCTTTAGAGATGGATAGGTATGATACTTTCTTTCAGCAAAAATAGAATCATATAGCAGGGCAAACATTTAAATCTACTAAAGTATATTGTTTCTTTATATTTACTCTAAAATGATTTTTTAAAGCACATTAATTCTATATGTGAAATTGTGAAATTACTGATAGTGGCTTCCCTTGATTGCTACATTATACTGAGAGAGTGCATGAAAACTGTAATAACAAGCAGTTTGCATAGGAAGTGAAAATACCCATTCTAACTAGACGAAAATATAGAAGACCTACAGATATGCTGAAAGTAATGTTAGCTATAGATAAAAATTAAAATGATTGTGCTTTTATAAGTGCCACAAGGCTGCTGCTTTCCCCACATTCTTATTTTAAAGTACAAAATTCTGTTACATGTTATGATGTCTGCAAAAGCGGTTTCTTGGTTTAAGCTAATCCAATATTGGCTGCTATTGGTATTATTTTTGGTTTTCACTCTCTGGACAAACCAACATCCTGCCTGAGATTTCATACCCTAGTCTTTTAATCAACAGATTGTTCATTGATCACACACACCTGGCATTAATGGTTCTCAACCTTCCTAACGCCGTGACCCGCGACCCGCCCCGTGCCCCCCCACCATTTGGGGTTTTTTACCCTCTACGCATGCACAAAGCATTCTGTGCATGTGCAGAGGGCAAAAGAACCCAAATGGCGGCGTCCGGGCGAAGTCTCCCAACCCCTGTGAATGGGTCATTTGACACCCAAAGGGGTCGCGACCCCCAAATTGAGAACCGCTGCATTAGATGATATGAAGTATTGTTTCACTGAATGATTATGAACAGTCACTAGCCCTTCAGTTTTTGCACCAGTCAACTGCAACAATGCAAAATCTATTACAGCACCTTATTTGGGATGTACTGTATAGGATTTGTTCAAGCAGGTTTTTAGAACCTCTCAGTGTGAATTTTCAGAGTAGTGGGCAATGCCCGTTCCTATTCCTATCTTCCTATTTTTGGCAGAATGCAAATAGGATGGATCTCTTTCTGCAACCATCAGCAAGTCCTGTACAAGAAGATGGCATCATAAAGTAAGATAGGATGGACTAGACATAGATCTAGGGAACAGAGAGCGTTTTCAAAGTTACATTTAACTTTAAGTGGTTCTTTGATAGGTGATTTCTAAATTCAACACAGACTCTGTGTAGTAACCATATTGGATTTTGCCTGAACTTAAATACTTTCTGGCAACATAAAAGATAAGGCTCTTATCAGACTTAGTTTTAATGACTGCTACAGTGGATTTAAGATTAAGTGCTAGCTTAGTAGGGAGGATGGCCTGATCATGTGAATTCACATGATATTCCAAGAACCCCAGTTAGAGATAGGTTTGTGTGGTCCCTTTAGAAATATAATCACATGTCTAAAATCTGCGTATACAACAAAAAGGTACATATTTCAACAAAAAGCAGTATCTGATATAGAATGCAATAATTCTTTCGATAAGGGCGTCATATCTAAAAGTGTTGAAGACTCCAGGAAGGAAACTGGAAGGATCAGCTCCTAGTATAAATTGAAGTTCAAGACTACCATGGGAGAAAATACATTTTTATTACCGGTCCAGCTTTTTCTTAGATAGCTCATCAGCATAGAAAACACGAATCCACTCATTCAAAAGGCAGCTGAAGATATAAGCAAGGTTAAATCTTTAATGAGAAGCTCCTTCATTTTCAATTGCAATAGGAATTTCATAAATATTACAGACAGAACAATTAAAAGGAAGAATCCCTCCTCCTGCACAAAGGATATAAAATAGTTCACTTAACTGTCTGCACTTTTCATGAAAACGTTATCAATATTGAGAATCTGAAATGTACATTATGCCAGAAGCTTGAGAGTAAATTACAGTCAAGACACAAAATTGTAGTGTTGTTATACAGACCAAAGTTCCTACCTGATTAGAAGCTGAAGAACTGAGGGAAGAGGCAAACCTACATCTGACACAATCACTACAGAACTAATTGGGTGCGGTCTTTGCAGTTGTGAAAAATCTTGCATAATAAAGAGGTATGGAACCTACGATTTCAGCTAAATAGAAAGTATCTCCCAATAATCTGGAACTGAGCTTGCCTCTACTGATGCAATTGTGCTGGCAGCAGGCATTAGAATGAGTGACCGAAGTATTCATATCTAGACTCTCTCTTTCAAACTTTCAAGCACCACTTTAAGAGGAAAGCGAGGACTTCCACAAGTTCTCACTTGAGTTGAATTGATGATATCTGACTGAATGCATCTGCCTTTCTATACATCTTGGATGACTCCCACAGGAGAGGCAGAAATGAACTCTAGACGATAGCCAAAGGCTATTTGGGGGGGGGGGGGGGGACCCAACAACTATTATTAAAGTATCCCATTTGAGGAGGAACAGTTTATCCAAGAATGTGTCAAAATTAAAGCTGCATCTGCAACCCTGGGATGATCAACAAGGGATGATCCAGTGGAATCTTATAGCCAGAAAGACTAGATGGTATGCTAAAACAAGATGGACCTGAAATATTTTTGTCCTACTGCAGGAAATTGTTGCTGGCTCTGCTGTTTCTGAATAACACCTAATTCTTTCCTTCATTTCTATACGAAATTCAAATGTGCTCTTCATGAATGAAATGTGTGAGTGCATGCATATGTGCAGATGTGTACGGTTAACGTCTGTCTGTCTGTCTATCTTCATAAGACCAACCATATACTGTATATTGGAGAGAGAGAGATCTCATTCTAAGGGCAGGTGCTACAACAACAACAAAACTTTCTAAGTTTCATCAAATGATATTGCTTCAGATAATGGAGCTGAAGCATGCTCACCCTTATTAGACCATGTGGGACAGGCAGATGTAGATGAGAAATGTCACCTCAGGAAGACTTTTTTAGAAAAGAAATGATGGTGAGGCCAGACTGGTGGACCAATGGTCAAATAATATACTTTAATCAAAGTGAACCTACCCTCAAATACAAAGAAGAGTTAAAAGTCAGAAGGACACACCTATCATTGGTTTACATATTTACACTGAGAGGTTTAAATTAAGTTAAAAGTGTTACAGGTTTGACTTTGTAAAAAAATTTGAAACTGTACTGTGTATAGTAATGATGAACATGTTACTGCCAAGATTTATAAATTATTACTGAAACTGAATTCAGAAAATGAGTATGTGGGATCTTTGGTGCTCTTTGAACTTGGTGGTTTTCTTGCAGAGTTTCATTACCAAACTAGGTAACATCATCAGAGACCCCCCAGTTCAATGGTCATGTGTAACTCAAACGGTAACTAAATGAATAGTTGTTAAGTCGACTACCTGTACTTTCATTTTCATTTGTATTTTATACTTTGATAAGTTGAATAAAATTATCATTAAAAAAGAAACAGTACACTGCAATTATCAATCAACTAATTTTTATTTCTTTTTAAACACATGGGTTGATTGAAAAATGTCTCCACTCCCATAATTTTAAAGATATATATTTTAATAAACAAAGCAAAAAATCTTTGAAATAAGCTCTCATTATCTGTATTTCATTATCATTTGCCATACTCTTCTGCCAATGATGGATAATGGATAAAAGAACCCTGCACTTTTTCTTTTCAACTATGTTGTCAGAGTATGAATGTTCATAGACTGGAATAGACATGGCAACAGGTCAGCCAATGGGGACTGTTTGGAAACTGAAACATAGCATTTGTTTGTATGGGGCCATAGGAGACAGTTTGGAGTCTGGGCATGGCTTACACTTGCTAAACTGTATATAACAGTTGGTTTGGCCTCTGTTAACTTTGCAGCTTCTGTACAATATATGTCCTCTGTATCTCTTTACTCTGTAATGACTTGCTTCTATGAATATTGCTTCTGTGTTCCTGATTTTATATGCTGACTGCTGATGTATGGTATTGTATATAAAGAAGTTTCTTATATATAATTGAATCCTGCTGAAGCTCATTTACTTGTGTGCTGGTCGGATGTGCTGCAAAACTCTGACATACGTCCTCACAGTTCTTTCCACTTTTTCATTTGAGGCCATGTAGGCACAATGTTCCTTCAAGTTGGGGAAAAGGGAAAATAGCATTGTACCAAATCTGGGCTGTTTGTCATATGGGCTAAAACATCGAGATCTTATTTTGCAATTGCTTCTTGAGCAGCTCGTGAAGTTCCATCATAGTAAAAAGCTTGTTTTTAACACACACACACACACACACACACACACACACACACACACACACACACACACACACACACAGCCAGGTGAAGTTTTGTGGTTATATTCTATGGATTGATGTCTCAGCATTCTTTTGTCAGCATTCATGATGCTGTGAAGAAACTCTCCATCTTCATTCTCACAATATGACAGGAATTGCTGGCAAATTTTAACTCTTGAAGCTTTCATTGTTGCCATCTGCATCTGAGGAACCCATATTGCACAAATCTTCCAATACTGAAGAACATCAATAATACGATTTGCATGTTCCTATGAAATGTCAAGCTTGATAGCAATTTTTCTCTGTGTTGTCTGCACTTGTTCTTAGTCAGATCATCAAACTTCCTCATACAAAACTCACTGGTTGCTGTCACAGGACAGCCATTCATTCCTGACTGCCCAATCAGATATTTCCAGTTCACCATTTTTACATTTTTTGACCCAACGTATAAGCACTCCCGTTGCCATTAACACAATCTGTATTCAGTGGTAATGCTTTTAATTGGAGAAACTCCTATGGCAGTCAAAAATTCAATCATGGTGTGTTGCTTGAAGCACACCGAGTATGTTAGGTTGCCACTTCATGAACAATAGTAACATAATCTTTTCACTCAGCAACTTTCCACCAATTGAAGTGAAAGAACAAGTGCTAAAGAATACAGCAACACTTCTACCATGTCAGTACTGCAATCTGTTGCCAATTTATAACCTTGGGGGCATTACTTTTCACTCAACCGTTGCAATTGGTTTACAAACCATATTAATTACTAATAGTATTTCTGAACTCCAGATCCCTGAGATAAAAAAAGTTAAATTAAGAGGATCATAACAAAACCCCTTAACTGTATGTCACCTACTACCGGTACTTTTCAAGAAATGCCAATACTCTTTTATAAGAAATAAAACATGGTGCCATTTTAGAACAACAGTAGAGATCGTTATGGCTGAGACAGTTTATTGTTTATTTTATTTAGTCAAGAATAATTATTTCTATAACATGGTATTCTTTTAATATGGAAGAGAGAACTAGTTCTGATTTTACTTCCCACTATATTTCAAACCTAGAAGGCAAAATCACGAAACTGCATCTCACTTACTTTGGTTATGTTATGCGGGGGAATTCACTGGAAAAAGCATTTATGTTTGGAAGAGTTAGTGGTAAACGGAAACCAAAGAACACAGTTGCTCGACACTATCAAAGCTGACATTAGCCAGAACATAGAAAAAGTCAAATAGTGCAAGATTAGAAGATTTGAAGAGACCTGGCTCATAGAATCGCCAAGAATTGGATTTTGACTGAATGGGTAACATCATTATCATATTTCAAATTGTTTTGTGTTGTATATGAAATTGAAGGTTCATTAGGCTTATATTTACAACAGAAAGTTGCATTTTTTTGCAGAAAGTAATTGGCTCTGTTATAACAAGTTACCACTTACATTCCATTCTTACATTAATTTAATATAGAAACAGTCTAGTGCTACAAAATGAAAAATAATGTCGAGTTTTCTTAAAATGTGTTCTGGTTTTCATAAAGATAAGGAGATTTGGTTTAGTTCAAGGGTAAGGATCTAATGTCATCCAGTTATTTTAACTTCATTTATCAACTTTAACCTCCATAAGCCCTGTTCATAATGGTAAATAGCAAATCGAGTTACAGAACATAATATTTCTTATCACAGAACGTTGGGACAACACAAAATGGATCATTTTCCATTTGAATCAAACATAAAAGCAGATATAAAATAAAATAACAGGTATTACCTTCTGTAATCACAACCATGACAATCAGCTCATCCCAAGATTTATATACCAACCATTGTATTTTCAACATTTTTCTAGAAAATGACTTAAAATAACACTGGGGACCTCCTTTGGCAAGGCTTGCTAATTCTTGCTAATTTCATTCTATTAGTATGAAATTGCCATCACTCTATGCTTGAGCCAACTTCCAAATACTTGCCTTGGCCTGGAGGCTATGCAGGATTACAACGTAACTTCAGCTAAGAATTCTGTTCTTTGCAAGTCAGTTCTTCACAATGATTTTTGAATGATTTGGACATGATGTTTACTCCTGTTGTGTGTGGCATTTTGTTTTTTTCTAACTAATTCCCATAAATTACATTTTATTAAGCCCTCTGCTTTAAAGAAAATCACTCTGCTTTAGATCTGGAAATATATGAACACTCACATATATGCAGATCAATTTTCCAACAGCATCTTCATTTTGAAATGTTGTTCTTCCATTTTTGCTGGCTATATAAAACAACTGATCAAGACTCAACAAAGCTGTAGTTCCCCCTACAAAGGACAGCAATGTTGTTTTGAGGAATAAAGTTTAATCAGGATTTTTTTTTAGTAGCAGCTCACAGATTATAGTTCCCATTTGGAACTTTGCTTTATGACTAAGAGTCTATAAATCACCTTGGTTCCGGTGGAGCACTTCAGCTCTGTAAGGAGTTCTGTAACTGAAGAAGTTTGTACGTGGTTTTTTTTTATTTTTATGCTGGGGTACTCTAAGACCTGAAAATTATCTTACAAGTTCCTCCAGGGTAAAAAAGTTGGGGAAAACTAATTTCAGTTAACAGTTAATTTGTGGATACCCAATGTTCTTATATTTATTTATTTTAAACTTTCTAATCTAAAACAATATTTAAAAGGTACTTGTGAATAAAAGACATAAATGGCACATTTATTGCAAAAATTCACTTTTTTTCTTCTTTCCTCTAAATAAGTGAGTGATATAAAGTTATTTGATATTAAATAAGTTGCTGATGCCATGATTAAAAACCACTATCTTATAAACTGATTCCAGGGAAATATAGTGCCAAATTTTCTTTAAAATATATAAGTCCACAACAAAGTCATATGCGGAGACTATGATTTACTGAGTTGTTTGGCAATAGCCAAACTAAAAGAAGGATATAGATATAATCTAGTTATAATCTGCAATTTTATCCATAAAACATACAATGAGGATTGCATAGCAATTTGAATTTTTGGATAACTTCCACTGAAACACAATCTAATATATCACCATGCACCATATTCCTTAAATGACAAACCTCCAGGTATAATATTACGTGTGGATAACTTTATTTTAATTGTTCAAAATTAAGATGACTTCAAAAATATGGTTGTTGCCCCTAATAACAAAATATTCAATAAGCAATTGCTACTATTTAAATCTCCTATCCAATGGAGAAATGGGCACTTTTTGAAAAAGTTGGGCAATATTTACATTTTTATAGAGGACATATAGCATATGCCTTATAGCAATAAAATTTGCCTGAAACATTAACCTATTTTTACCTAGTAACACTTAATAATGACAAGCTGGTTAATCTTTTAAAAAGAACATATGTAATTATTTGAATCATGAATATTTAAGCATCAAGTTACTATTTTATTCCACCCTGCCTGAATCTGAACCACAGTATTTAGACATAATGAGTTAGATTTGGTGAAGCTCACCCTCTGGGACTGCTTTAAAGCCCTGTCTAGGGTATTTTTGTTCCATCAAATTCCCCATGTCATTCCAATGGATTTATTTTTAGCTAACACATATGACAGCAGTCTGGATTTCTTATATAGCTATTCCAACTATTTCTCCCAATGTAGGCTTTTGGGTTGCTGTCATTAAGTTCTATCATCCATTCTCTTATCCATAGGAATCATCCACTGCAATATCCTCAATTAAATCAGATCAATGTTCATCATTTTTTACTATTATTTTTGTTTCTTCCTCTTATCAATATCCAAACATCTTGTATCACTTCTGTCCCTTACTACCGAAACAGAAAGCTTTGTAAAGACTAAAGTTTAAAACCTAATTTAGATTCTCACATATACCTGCTCATAAGAGATCTTTATAAAATTGAACAAACAGCATCTTCTAACAGAAATTAAACCGCATCTAAACACTATCAATATGAATGAATTCACTGTACAGTATTATAACAAACATACAAGAAGACCTTCAATAGATACGAATGGCAACTTTTAAGAGTCCTCTTAATATAAGACAGAGCTCACTAACCTTCCCTCAAACAGTGGTAGGAGTCCTGACTCAAACCTGCATTCTTTACATCCTTTAATACAATCTCTTCAAATGGCACAATTCCACCATAAGTAGATTGGAGAGTTTTTATTTTGTCCAACATGTTGAAGAAAATCCCAGGATCAGAATATTCCCTCAGGGTTGTTAAACTTAAGTAAAGGCCAATATATATGGCTCTAAATGTCCCGTTGAACCTTCGCTCTTGAATGCCAGTTTATAGCTTGAAGCTGAGCTCACACTGGGGTTAAGCAGATACAAGAGACAGATACATCTAAAAAGCAGACATCTGAAGATCAGAATCAGTAAGCTTCTGGCCAAACTCGTCGGCAGCAAGTTCAGGCACAGAAGTGTCTTTCTTTCATTATGGAATGTATATCTATGCATGCAGTAATGAGACTGAGCCTCAATCTTCACAATCAACACAATGACTGACAGAACGTTTCATGAAGCTGTATGCACGAACAGCTAACCTCATTCACCCAAAATAGTATGCAGTTGGTTTCTCTACTCAGAGCTCAAACATTTGCCAAGCTAGCAACACTATGTGATACAGTTCCTGCCCTCTTTGTTTCCAAATCTAAAACTTCAATGTCCACAAAGATGACATGGAAACTTTGCATCAACAAACATCAAAACTCCTATCTTATCCAAACTTAACTAATATTAAATTATAGCATCTGGAGTAAAGCAACTAAACTAAACTAAATAAAAATGTAACTTATTAAATTCTTTGCACAACTATTGTGCAAAGAATAGTTTATTCTTGAATATTACAATACAACTGAGGCATTTTATCACTAATACATTAATCTCAACAGTGTTTCTTAATGTGTGGTACTAGGACCCTGGGGGGAGAAACTCTCTCGGGGGTCACAGAATCAAAATTATTTGCCGGCCTATGTTGAAAACAGTATTAAAAACTCATCAAACGATCATGAAAAGCAGCAGCGGCAAATTTATCTATTTCAACTTTTAATACGGTAAATATTGATAACTCAAACAAAAGCTCTTCTGGAGTCCTCCATAATTTTTAAAAGTGGGAATGAGGTTGTGAGAAAAAAATTAAAGAAACTCTAATCTTAAATAACAGAAGGGGTTCTAAATTTTATTTCAGACTTACTAAGGTCTACTGATTGAGTGATTCTGGACATGAAAAACAGAATTGCAAGCATCTTTACATCTTTCAAGATTTCACCTTTAATAATTCCATGAAAAAAATACTATACTCCTCTCCTTCAAGTCAATCTGTAAAATAAAATAAAGAAATAAAAGCTCTATATTATTATTTAGCCTAAAAGAAAATAATCATATATTCAGAGTACTTTTAAATATTTCTTACAACCTTTTTTGAAAATTTCCAAAAAACTATCTGGTACACTCTACTTTGGCAAAGGCTGTCATTAAATCTCTGTACAAATATATATATATGCTTTTGGTTTGCTAGGTCTCGGTTACAACATTTAGCAGCATTTCACTTAGAAAGAAAGAAAGAATTAGTACAAATATAATCATTTCTTACACAACTGCCTCTACAAAGAATGGAGCAATTTCATCCTTGGGAAACTTCCAGTCTGTCTCTGGGGACAGAGAGATATTATTGCTGAACAAAAACAAAGTATTCACCCCTTTTAAATTTCAGATTAAAAACCCCAAATATATAAGGCTTCTCCAAATAATTGCACTCTAATTGCTGTGAAAACAAGAGGGAATACAGGTAGTCCTCACTGAACAATCACAATTGGGACACGCAACTCAATCATTCAATGGTCATTAAAGTGAAACCGGGACTGTGCTTATGAACTTACTTCAGCATTCCTTTCCTTTACAGACCTATGAAGACCATAAATTTTAGGACTGATTGTAAAGTTTTTCATCTCTGTTGTAACTCTGGTCACTGAAAGAGGCAGCTGTTAAGCAAGGGCTATCTGTACAAGTTTAAAGGCTTTCAATCTATCTTCATAGGAATTATTTAAGCTATCAGAAATTATTTCAACTTGGAGTTTTCTCACAAGTCATTTGACTTTTACAATATTTTTTTAAAATATAACATTAACTGTACATGCCTGCACAGAGTATGCAGTTTATCCTTCCAGACAACTGACTGCAGCTGCTCAAGCAGCTCAGGAGTTTCCTAGCAATGGTGGACAGGTGGCTAAAAAGAAATTTCTCTCAAAGCAGAAGAGGCAATCTAGCTTAGGAATCTGCATTTCTGCCTAAATCTGCTGCTCTGCAGCGGTTCCTACTCTCCTAACAGACCTGCATGTACATAGGATATATTTTTGGCATGTCTGTTTCTTCTGCATAAACTTTGCTTTAAATGCCATGAAGTAAAAATGAAGGAATAGCAAATGAAAAAGAAACTACCGTATCTTCTAAACTGGAGAAACTATCAGTTAACCATAATAATTACTTCTATAAGCATGGGGGAGGGGAGGGGAGGGGAGAGGAGGGGAGGGGATTACGCTCTGGAGACAAATGGTTTCTCTGTCTCATCCCAGCACTGTACTTGTGATTTACTAAAAATATATCTAATAATTAATAAGTTGTTTGAGCAATCTAATAAATTGTCAAAAATATAATTCAATGTTCAAGTACACTATGTCCAATGAAGATGACAATCAATTAAGAAGTCACTCTGTATTACTGTTCTAGATTCTGCCAAGAACATTTGGATATATAAATGCTTATTAAGTCTCACAGATACACGCAATTATATATGAAAGGGCAGTTAAGATCAACCGGCGTGAATCCAAGAAGCTGTATTTGAGGACATATCTCTCCCTCTCTTGAGAATTTAACAGAGTTTTGCTTTCAGAATGTATCTTTTTTTCCCCTACACGATAAGAGAGAACTTAAAAACAAGCAGTCAAAACCACATTATTAGAACATTAAACATGGTATTAACTATTCTTAACCAATCTACTCCCTTTACTTCTTTACCTACTCTTCTGAGTTAGCGAAATATAAAAAAAATAGCATTTTCTACCTTCACATGCTACCTGGAAGAATGAACAAACATGCATCCCTCGTGTTTCTTCTGAATGTCAGTCAGCCAGCTTTTAGAGGCTCTTGATTTCTAAGCCAGCACCTTCACTACTACGCTAAACTGATAGGAAAACACATATTTCATTAAAGAAGCTGCAAACAGACCTGTGTTTGTACCTCTGGGCACTTCAGACTCTGTTTTTCTCTTCAAACTCAAACAATGCACTACACTCATTTCTTATATACAGGCCTTCATAACCTACAAAGTAAATAAATCTGTATGCTGAAAACACATTCAAAAAAATAATACATATGTACAAATTACTTGGGATCCATCCCCTACACTGCCCTATTATCGGACTATTAATGTCATGTCCCCTAAAGATTTTTACCATTTTGGGTGTTTAGGGAGATACAAAGTTCTTGCTCTTCTGGCGGTCTCAATCATTGTTAATTGAAGTTGTTGTGGTATGTATTTGATGTTGTTCTCCATCTTCTTGTGAGTCTGCCTCTTGTTCTTTGACCTTGTACTCTTTTTTTTTAATGTCTTGTATGATATCAAATGCCACATCCTCCTCTCCAAGTGAGCAAACCACTTTATTTGCTGTTTTTGTATGTAATTTAAGATTGGTTCTATGCCAATTCTTTCTCTTACGGTCTCATTTCTGATTTTATCTCTTCTGGTCACACCAACAAATTTCCTCAAGCATCTCAGTTCTGTGATGACTAACTTTCATGTTTGTTGTAAGTGTCCACGTTTGGTACTGGTAACATAGGATGGGGATGAATATGCTTTGTATGAAATGCTTCTTATATTGCCATATATTGTATGAGTGGAGCAAGGTGTCCTAATACTTGGTTTGCCTTACTGCATTGTATGTTAATCTCTTCGTCCATTTAACCATCTTTGGTGAACATTGTTCCTAGATATTTGAACTTTGATACTTGTTTTATGGTTGTTCCTTCTAATTACTATGTTTAGCATATGCTTTTTTCTTCCAATTGCCATTACTTCCATTTTCTCTTTGTCAATTCTCATATTATATTCTGGCATTCTTGGTTCATGGCCATAAGATGTTGTTGCAGTTTCTTAGCTGTACTTGCTATCAATGCCTGGTCATCTGCAAAGAGTAGTTCATTGACATTATTTCCATTCTTGGGTTTGGCTTATTTGCTTATGCTGCCAATATAGGTGATAAACAATAGTGATGATAATACCCATCCCTGTTTTACTCCAGATGTTACTGTGAAGGGTTCCAATGTTCCTTGGTTTGTTCTGACTATACTTCTGCAATCACTATATAAGCTTTTGCATATTCTAATAAGATGTTCACTTACTCCATATTGGGTCAATGTTTGCCATAACAATTTCCAGTCAACTCTATCAAATGCTTTCTCTTGGTCTACAAATGCGACAAAGAGATTTTTATTCTATTCCATATTATTTTCTACTAGTTGTCCTTCAGGGCTTGGTACTCCTCCCTTGCTTAACATCTACCTGAAGCTGTTGGGTGAGATCATCCATCACCTTGTGTTGAGATATCATCAATATGCTGGTGATACTCAGCTCTACATCTCTACACATGGTGACCCGAGTAATGATGTCTGTGCCCTATCATGATGCCTGGAGGCTGTAGGTAGCTGGACAGGGAACAACAGACTTTGACTGAATCCTAGCAAGACTGAGTGGCTTTGGGTGCATGGAGCCCCAGGATATTAGTTTTTGTCATCCTTAATTCTGGATGGGGTTGCACTACCCTGTGCACACCCAGTTTGCAAAATGGGGTTTCCCTGGTCTCACATCTCCTGCTTGAAGAGAAGGTGATGTGCATGAGTAGGAGAGTTTTTGCACATCTCAAGTTTGGCACCAACCATGACCTTTCGTGAATCATGACTCTGCACTCAGTTTCTCAAGCCCTACTCATTTCTTGTCTGGACTCCTGCAATGTGCTCTATATGGGATTACCCTTGAAATACATTCGGAACCTTCAGCTGGTGCATAATGTGGCTGAACGAGCAGTCTTTCTGGCCCCTGGGATGGCCCATATTACACCTATGCTCTGCAAACTTCACTGGCTACCAGTCTGATTCCGAGTGCAGTTCAAGATACTGGTTATGATCTTTAAAACTCTTAATGGCATACATCCAGGCTATCTAATGAATCATCTCATCCCACTAGGACAGGGGTAGGCAAAGTTGGCTCTTCTATGACTCATGGACTTCAACTCCCAGAATTTCTGAGCCAATCATGCTAGCTTGGGAATTCTGGGAGTTGAAGTCCATGAGTCATGGAAGAGCCAACTTTGCCTACCCCTGCACTAGGACAAGTCCATTGTACTTGTGCCAGTAGAGAGGGTCTACTACAGATCCCATTGATCAAAGGACTCTGACTACTGGGATCCAGAAAATCCTCTGTTAAGATCTGCCCCCACTCTATCCTTCCACAGGAGCCTGAAGACATGGCTCTGCCGGGTGGCTTGGGGATCAAATGGGGGACTTCCACACTGAAGGTGGCTGCTGGACTTATGGAAGACTCCCCCTCCCCATCTTTTTCTCTGCACCCCATCCACCCATCTTTTGTTATATTGATATATTCTTTTTGTTTTTTCTTTCATCGTTTTATTCTATTATTTTACCTTTGTTCTGTTTACAGCTTTTTCATTTCTTCCTTTTTATTGTTGTAAGTCACCCAAAGTAGCCCCTCAATGGGATAGCAAATAAATTTAACAGTAACAATAATAATATATTATCATTAATCAAAATATAGTTCTTCAAATCATGGTTCAAACTGTGATATTTTGCTTATACCGGTAGTCCTCAACTTACAACCATGATTGAGCCCCAAATTTCTCTTATTAAGTGAGACATTTGCTAAGTGAGTTTTGCCCCATTTTATGACTTTTTTGCCACAGTTGTTAAGTGAATAAATGCAGTTGGTAAGTTAGTAACCCGGTTATTAAGTGAATCTGGCTTCCCCGTTGACTTTGCTTGTCAGAAGGTCAGAATGACCCTGGGACAACATGTAAAATCAATTTTACAGGAAATTGAATTTCAATATTGACTATCTTCACGCTTATAAGCATTTGATACTATTGTTCTCATAATTATTGTAATAAATCTTCTGCTATTGACCAACTGGCATCAGAATTTCCTGTTCTAGCATAATCATTCTTTTCAATAGGATTTAACTAGACAGTGAGAGTAGACTGCAGATATTCAAGGTTCACTTTTTAAACATTTTCCTTAACTCTATGAACTTTCCTGTTCAAATTAACTACTTTATAGATACAGTCCAGAATCAAGCCACATAGTAATTCCAATAGATGTGAGCTAATTAGCTACACAAAAAAGAGAATACTTTAATTTCTTTTTTGCTAAATAAAAGTCTCTTTCCTCTTAAATCTTTCCTACTTGGGTCTAGGAAAAAGAGGCTGTATGTGGACCCTTGAATTCCCTAGATAGCTATATTGATGGCAGCTGTCTTCCAGGAATCAGACACTACATGCCATTGAAAACATTAGTGTTCAACCCTCAAAGAACAAAAATTCTGACCATGTTAAAAATAATTACAATTCAGAAGACCAGGCTAAAAATTTTACTAGAGTAATTCACTCCCATTTCATTTGGTATTGATTTTCAGAGGGCAAAAATATGTTGATTCACATATCAATTTAATAAAAATATCAAGAGATTCTTCTCATCCAAATCTTTCTTTGGCAGAACATGATATGATCTGAGTAAGTTACAACACTAGGTTTATTACATACAGAAAGACTAAGTATACTCTGATGTAACTGTGGTTTCCTTGAGGAAGATGTTCTGCTTTGTAAATTAAGTGAATAAATTGGGAGAGTATTAAAACTACAAACAAATTTTGACAGTAGACTGAAATCTCTGCTAAATTTGTCTCAGGGTATTCTAAATAATACCGTTTTTTAAAAACATAGGTCCGTTTTAACCATTTTTTCTTTAGATCAATGCCTTCAGATCAATTAGAACTTGTTCTCCTTGCTAAAGGCAATAGCAATAGCAATAGCACTTAGACTTATATAGCACTTCATAGTGCTTTACAGCCCTCTCTAAGCGGTTTACAGAGTTCAGCATATTGCCCCCAACTATCTGGGTCCTCATTTTACCGACCTCAGAAGGATGGAAGGCTGAGTCAACCTTGAGCTGGTGAGATTTGAAAAGCTGAACTGCAGTTAGCAGTCAGCTGAAGTAGCCTGCAGTGCTGCACTCTAACCACTGCGCCACCTCGGCTCTATGTCTGTCTATCTGTCTGTCCACCTATCTATCAAATTTATATGGCCGCTTATTTCACAAGAAGTATGACAGGGCTTAAGTCAAATACTTGAGTGATTCTGGATCATGGCTATCATCTAACATAGTAATATTCTTTTATTTCAATGACTGGTACTACAACTTACAATTGCATTTTTAATTTGCCATATGTTCTATAAATTTCATGTTTACCTAAATAAGAACCAATATTATACCAATTTTAAATATAACCAACTGAAGCTGAACTCTTGCTGTTGGATCAAAAGTGTGCAATGAGTCTATACGCAGTTATGCAATATGAGTTCAAATTTCTTAGATATGCCAGAATTGTCTTGGATCACACTGAGAACTACTTTTTACCATGTGTGAAAATCAAATATGTACATTTTATTCAAGTTATGTCTATTCAAAAGATCCTAAAATACCACATTTATTATATGTGGTATTGTAATTTAAGAAACAGTGATTAAAACAATGGTTAAAACTTTCAAGCTAAACTCAACACTTAAAAACTTAATGCATACCTTCATGAAATTTTTCATGGGACCAAAAGAAAAATGCCACTGCTTTTGAATACAATTATTTTAATTTACCAATCTAAACTATTATTCCCAAGTAATGTGACATCCTACTAATAACTAGGCCCAACCTTGCTTAACTTCCAGGGCTAAACAAGATAAACTGATTACTGACATGTAGTTCAGTGAGGCAACTAGTAGTATTTGAAATAATGAAGCTTTTGACATTTCACAAGTAATCAATGAGCATACAGCAGTTAGTTTCCTTTTATGTGGTTACATGCAAAATGAAACTGAACAAATGCAAAGCAAGCAAGGTGATAACGGGGAAGGAGGAAATGGGTCAGGCACAGGAGACATTGCCTATAGAAATGGCTTGGGTGAAGCCATAGCTAAGAATCACAAGGAGGCAAAAAGAAATCCTGAGGAACTTAGAAGTGATTTGAGTGAAATGAAAGGAGATATTAAAAATATGGATAATAAAATAGAAAAAATACAGCAGAATATTCTTAAGAATGAGCAGTAAATTAAAGTAGTAGAGGGAAAAATAGAACGGGATAAAAAGGTGGAAGATATGGAACAAAAATATTTGATGATTAATAGGGAGATGGAACAATCATTAGTGTTTTTAGAATTAGAAAAAGCAGCTTTCTTTTTAAGATTCCAAAATATTGCAGAAAATAAAGAGGAAGAATTAGGTGAAACTATGGCTGAAATACTGGCTGCGGCATTGCAGATAGATAAACAAGATATAATAAAAGAAATGGCTTGGGTTTTTTCTTCCCTCTCTTTGCAGAAAGATTGGAGAGGAAGGAATTACAAGAGAATAAGCAGGTACATTGTGCAAAGTACATTGGGCTGTTTGGGTATCCCATTCATAGCTGCCAGTGCCAGCCCATTACTGTAATGTGTACCTACTTGCTCACTTGTAATCCCTTCCTCTCTAATCTCTCTGCTCTGCAAGGGTGGGAAGAAGAACAAATGGTCAGGCACATGACAACATGCACTGGCTGTAATCGCAATCATGTGACTGAGACACTGCAAAATTTGTAAATGCAGGCATTGGTTGCAAGTGCAGTTATTTTTTTCAGAACCATTGTAACTCTGAATGGTTGCTGAACAAGTAGTTGGTAAGTGAGGACTGCCAATATAGCCATCTCAAAAACATATCCAGAATTTCTCTGCCATGTTTGATAAGAGTGCTATACAGTGAATAGTTGAGAGGAAACTCCCCATTACCCTCTAACATTAAGTTCATCTGCCCCAAGACTAAAATTCCACATATTTCTTTAAACTGAGTTTATCTCAAATGTATTTTTCTTCACAGTAAAAACTGCTTAGTTGATATGTCCACGCAGATTAACAAGCTACTGCAAGTTCCAGCCAACCTGATTTGATGTGTGACCCAGAGAGTCAAATTGCCAGGAATGTGAAATAATCAAAATCAGACCAAAACTGATAATAATCAGAGCTTTGGAGGCCTTGGGGTAGATGAAAGATTACTGCTTCAGTTAACTAAAGATGTGCTGGGGACGAAAAGTAAAAACATTATATGATGATTGATTGTAAATGACAGCAAACGTTGTGAGTAAAAAAGTGAGGTTTTTTTAAAGTATTACTAAGAAATCTAGCCTACAGTATTACAAACCACTCGCTGCCAGCTACTCACTAATATATAAAATATGTATATATGCCAAATTAAACTATCAAAATTAACTGAATTATTTATCAATGAAATTATAAACACAGGAAAGTTTTAAACAATACAAGGGAATTGTATAATTCAGGAAAATTAACAATTGGGAATCATGTTATGGTGGGCTTTATCATATCTAAGATTTGAATAAAGCGAAATGATCTAGTATAGGGATCCCCAACCCCCCGGTCTGTGGACTGGCAGCAGGCCGCAGCAGGCCAGAAACTGGGCCGCACAAACAAGTGAAGCCCCATCTGTGGGATGCAGGCAGCGCACGAACCACACCCCCTCCGGTCCTTGGAAAAAACTCTCCATGGAACCGGTCCCTGGCACCCAAAAGGTTGGGGGCCACTGATCTAGTAAGAACAGTTGATCACATAACCCCATCCCAAATTCTTCCACAAGACTGTTATTTCTTCATAGAAATCTCAAATATGAATAGTAAGGTTTTCATCAGCATGATTTAATCAAATATATACAAAACTTTCAAACTGTTCCAACTGCTGTCACTAGACGGTTCTATAACTACATGACAAGAAACATAACAGCTTAATATTTCTCTCAAAAGAACTGTCATAGCAGTCCAGAGTATGAAGGGAAAAAATGCATTGAATGTTTCAATAGGCTCAATGTAGAATACATTCTTCTTCTTCCTTCCTAGCATATTCCCGCAAGTGCAGGGTCTGCTATAGAATATTATAGAATTATAATTATAGAATATAATTAAATTAAATTAAATAGAATAAAAATTATAGAATACATTAATCACAATGAAATAGTTATCCTTCACAACATGACAGTGGTTATATGCAACCTTTAATACTGCCTTACCTGCACTAAAAAGAACCATAGAGAAGGAAATGACGTCTCTTCCTGGAACAGCTTCAGTAAATCATTTCTTTCACAGAAATAGTGAGCTAATAGTTAATGAGAACTGGATTTTTGTGCCCCTTTTGTTGCCAAAAATTATTCCTTCAGCATTGAGTGAAATGATGTTACTTGCAATAGTTAAGGTACAAGGCTAGAAATCAGGAAACTATGAGTTCAGGTCCATCTTAGGCATGAAAACTGGCTGAGTGACCTTGGGCCAATCACTCTCTCAGCCCAACAAATCTCACAGGGTTGTTGTTGTTGTAGGGAAAATGAGGAGTAAGGAGTATTTATGTATGTTCGCTGCCATGAGTTACTTATATAGTAGTAGAGGCAAGATTTTAAAAAATCTAAAATAATGAGTTTCTAATAAATACAGGCTATATGCAGATGATTACAATGAAATATAGTCATTTTTATTGAAACTATTTGTAAGGCTTTATACATTCATAAACATACATGCATACATATATGTGTGTATACGTATATGTACATGTATATCAATATGTATATCTATATGTATATATGAATAGTCCATATATTTATAATATTTTTGGTTTTTTCTTTTTTCTATGCCATTAACTGAATAAAAAAGTAAATAGGTAGTTGGAAAACTATGTTAATCTTGCTAATCTGCATAAAACAGCAGCAATCATTATAAAAAAGTAATCTCACAAAAATAAACAAGATGTATTGATATCAAAACATTTGAAGTCCAAGTTTAATCAAGCTTCAAGGTAAATTTAAGGGTAATAGCTAATATTACTGGAAGACACCTATGTAAAGAATAATTAAAAATCTTCAATTTTCAGATAAAAGTATTTGGATTAAATCGGGCATTGGTCTTACCTGATATGCCCCTTCTCAGTGTAGGGGGAGAGTCTCCAATGGAATGGGTTGTCGCTCCTTGCTTCCTCTTGAGGCTGAGTAAATCATTTCTTGGTCACACCTCCCTTTACTGCGCATGCCTCAGTTTTGATGAAGGCGAAGTGATTGACATGATGATTATCAGTGCTGTTCCTGGTTCATCCTGGACTCAGGCCCTGACGGCCGCCAGGGTGGCCTACACTGAGAAGGAGCATATCAGATAAGACCAATGCCCCTTCTCCACTGTGTTGGGGAGAGTGTCTAATGGAATGGGATATACCAAAGCAGACAATCCTAAGGGTGGGTAGCAGTCTGGTCCCGAATCCCCCCAATCCATATGCACTTTCTGGAGACCCGCCTGTCGAATGCCACTTCGGCTGAAGCGAAGGCTTCCAATTTCTAGTGTCTTATGAATGGGGATGGATAAGACCATGTTGCTGCTCTACAGATTTTCTCAAGGGAGGCCTGTGTGTTCCATGCTGCCATTGTGGCAGCGCTCCTCATCGAGTGGGCTGTCACTCGACCTGTTTGTGGTAGTCCCTGGCTCTCGTATCCTTGGTGATGCAAGCCCTTAGCCAACAACCTATGGTTGATGGTGACACTCTGTTGCCCAGTTTGGAAAACTAGAAAGATACGAAGAGAGACTCCGTCTTCCTAAACATGGCTGTACTCTTGATATAGGTTTTGAGGGCCCTCCTCACGTCCAGGGTATGCCATTTCTTTTTCTGGATGTGATTTGGGTTCAGACAGAAGTCCGGCAGTATTAACTCTTGCCTTCGGTGAAATGAGGAATTCACCTTGGGCAGAAAGGATGAATCCAAACATAGAACCACTCTGTTAGGATGTACTATACACAGGTCCTCTCTTATGGAGAGGGCTGCTAGTTCTGATATTCGCCTGGCCGAGGTGATGGCCACTAAAAAGACTACCTTGAGGGTAAGCAGTCTTAGATTACTTGATTTTAGTGGTTCGAATGGTCCTGATGTGAGAGCCTCTAGGACCCTGGTTAAATCCCATTTGGGATATCTGTGTACCACTGTGGGTTTTAGGTTGGTTGCACCCTTGATGAAACTGCGTATCAGCGGATGCTATGCCAGGGAATCTATTTTTCCGCATGACAATACTGAAGGTAAGGCTGCCATCTGTCTGCGCAAGGTGTTGGGGAAGAGCCCCTTGTCTAGACCCTCCTGGAGAAATTCCAGGATCCTAGGTATTGACGCACTCGTTTGATCTAGGTTCACTCTGGAGCACCAGTTGCAGAAGGTCTTCCAGGTCGCATTGTAGATCCTATTTGTGGAAGGTCTCCTAGCAGACTGCATTGTTTGTATCACTTTATTATTGATTTTAAGTCGGCTTAGGGCTGCCCGTTCAAATGCCAAACAGTCAGTTGTAGCCATTGTGGATCTGGGTGGGCTATGGCTCCCTGGCTGAGGGAGATCCTGTCCGACGGTATCCTCCAGGGCCGTGATACTGACAGACTCACTAGGTCTATGAACCACGGGTGTCTGGGCCAATGTAGTGCTAGGAGTAGAATGTCCACTCCTTCTGCTACTATCTTCTTGATTACTCTTGGAATGAGCGGAAGTGGGGGGAAGGCATAGAGTAGGCCCCGGGGCCTTGGGATGTGAAGCACGTTGATTCCTTCTGCCCCTGGTGTTACATATCTGGAATAGAACCTGTTTAGTTGAGTTTTCGATGGGGAGGCGAACAGGTCCTGGCTTGGTTCCCCGAACCTTCTTGACAGCTCCCTGAATAGGTCCGGATGTAGTTGCCACTCTGCGTGATCGACCTCAGTCCTGCTGAGTCAGTCTGCCTGCACATTGGTTACTCCTGAGATGTGCTCCACTCTGATGGAGAGCAGATTTTTCTCTGCCCAGAGGCCTCCTGCATGAGTGTCTTGGAATGGGTCCCCCCTTGATGGTTGATATGTCCCTTGGTGGTCACATTGTCCATCAGGATGAGAATGTGGCGCCCTGTGGCCATTTCCTGGAATTGTTTCACGGCTAGGTGTGTTGTCCTGAGTTCCAGCCAATTGATGTTGTTCTTGAGTTTTCTTTGGGACCAGTGTCCCTGTGCTATCTGTGATTGACAGTGTGCCCCCCATCCGAAAAGGCTGGCATCTGTGGTGATGGTTAGACGGGTGGATTCCTTGAACCCTGAACCCTTTTTTACTGCTTGTGATCTCCACCATTGGAGAGATCATCGCACCTTCAATGGAATGTTGACCCTGCTTTTGGAGTTGCTCCTGCCTGACCGCTGGTAATGCAAGAGAAACCATTGTAAGGTCCTGGCATGTAGACATGCCAAGGGGACTATTGATTTGCATGATATCATCTTGCCCAGGAGTTGGGAAAGGAGGTTTAAGGATACAGATCTGGATCTTTGGATTTGAGTCACCAGTGTCTTTATGCTGAGTTGACGTTCCCTGGACAGGAAGACTTTGCACACATTGGTGTCTATCACTGCCCACAGGTGTAGTAACCGGTTGGCAGGGGTCATCTGGCTTTTGTTGAAGTTTACCGAAAATCCATGATTCTGTAGGATTTGGGTTGTGATCCTGAGGTCCTCTGTCGCCCTGAGGTAAGAGGATGATTGGATTAGGATGTCGTCCAGGTAGCATTGGATGCGTACTGGGATTGACCTGAGGTGCGCTGCTACTACCGCCAGAAGCTTGGTGAAGGTTCTGGGTGCCGATGATAAGCCGAATGGAAGGGCTCTGTATTGATAATGTTGGCCGGCATAGTGAAAACGTAGGAACTTCTGATGTGATGGAAGGATGGGAACGTGTAGGTATGCTTCCGTCAGGTCTATGGTTGTTAAGAAGTCGCCCTCTCGAACGTTCTCCAGTACTGATTGCAGATAATGCATCTTGAACTTTCTGTAAATTAGATGCCTGTTGAGTCTTTTTAGATCCAAAATTGCCCTCCAACCCTCCGAGCTTTTCAGAACTATGAATAGGATGGAGTAGAAACCTTGGCCCTCTTGTCCCCTTGGGACAGGCTGGATGGCCTGGATTTCCAGCAGGTGTTGTATCTCTGATTCCATGACTGTTCTTTTTGTTCTGTCCCTTGATGCGGGGGAACTTATGAAAAAGCTCGGGGGTATGGAGAATTCTAGAGTGAGACCTAAGACTGTGCTTAGAACCCAGGCGTCTGTTGTTGTTTCCCATTGGCTGGCGAAGAGGCCCAGTCGCCCACCAATGGGGGGGTCCAGCCCCGCCGTCACTTGTTACCATGGAAGGGGCGGCTACCTGTGCCCCTGGATGACCACTTGCCCTGGGGCTGCTGGCTATTCCTATCTCTGAAGCCCGATTTATCTGGGTATCTGTTTTGTCTGTGGTTGTACGGTCTTTGAGATTGTGGGATGTTGAATCCCGCTTCTGTTGACCAAAAGGAAGGCTTCCTGAAGTAGGATGAGTGCCACCTGTCTGTTCGTCTGTACCCTGATGGTAAGACCTTGCCTCTGCCCTTAGTCTCCACTAGTAAGGGGTCTAGGGCTTCTCCAAATAGCTTGTTGCCCTTTGAAGCCAGTTTGCATTTGTACTTCAGATCCACTTGCCAATGACGAAGCCACAACATGCGGCAAGCCGTCACTGACGATGCAATGGCCTTTGAAGCGTACTCGTTCTCATCGGATGCCAAGGTGGCATCCGATGAGAACTCCAATGCTGCTATGAGTTTATTGAAGTCCTGTTGTGAGTGTGGATCGCCTGGAATAATCTTTTCCTGCATCTGCCGCAGCCATATGAGCGATGCTGTTGAAGAATGATGCAGCTGTCACTGCCTTGACTGCCCAGGCGGCTGCCTGGTGTGCCCTGCGTAGTGTCATCTCAGTCTTTTTATCCTCTGCTTTAAACATCAGCATCGTTGGACAGGATAGTGGAGGATGTTAATGCTGCCACTGGGGCATCGATGGTTGGTGGTTGTAACACTTTGGTGTTATCGGGTGCCACATTATAAAATCTTTTTTTGTTTCCACCCGGAATGGTAAAAACTGCTGGTTGGGTCCATTGGCCCTGAACCGTGTCTCTAAATAGCTCAGGAGATGGTATCTCCTCACACTCCTTAGTTGGTTTGGCAAATAGCAGTTCCCCTGGATCTTGCAGATCCAATGTTGACTCTGATGTTGATGGGACTTCCCCCAATCGTGTTGCTGCCTTGGCCTTGAACAGCAAGGATTTGAAAAGCGCAGGCCGGAAAAGCCCTGCAAATACTGGGGTCTCTTGGGTCATGCCCTCATCCTCTGAAAGCTCATCATCCCTTGTCTCTTCATCTCCTGAGGATGAGGACTCACTCTGCATGGATGATAATATAGATCCTGATATCTGAAACATATGTTGTTGTGGAATTATGGGTTGATCCATGTGCTGCCCCTGTTGAATGGCAGAGAATGCCCGCAATATTGCTGCAGAGATCATTTTTTCCATTTGCTCCATCAATTCTGGCCCTTGAGTTCCCTCTGGCCGAAGGCCTGCAAATGTTGGGGTAAATGTGGCTTCTGATGCCAATCTCCCCCTCTTGGCCTGGGGTTCCCCTTGATTTATAGCTTGGAACAGGCTTGAAACAGTAAAAGTTTCGCTGTTTTTAGTTTGCAGTGGACTTGTAGCATTTAAAGTCTCACTCCTTTCTTTGTAAGGGTTTTCCCCTTGAAAATGCAGCCTTACGCCCTCTAGTGGTGCTACCTGAGTACCAGAGATATGCTGCTCTACTGCCATTGGTTGATTTTGTAGCTGCACTGGAGAGACACGGGAACTTTCAATTCCTCCCTCTTCAGGGGAGATCCTCCCCTTTTTTGTTTCTCCTTCTTCTCGGCCCTCGTGATCTCCTTACAAATGGCCCTTTGTCGCCTTTGGGCGTCCCTTTCTTCAGCTCTTGTGGTCCTTTTGTACGCAGGGGTCTTTGCTTTACTTCCTTTATCTGCCCTCTTTCCCTTAGCTACCTTAGTGGCTGTCTCAGAGTTTGGGGTTATTCTTTGTTGCTCTGAGTTTAGGGCCGGTATCCCCTGGTCCGCCATTATGAGCCCCGTCTCCGTTGGGTTGAAGATATCTTCCTTCCCCTCTGTTCTGCAAATTGCGAGTTTATGCTCGCAATTTGGATTGGCAGCGCGGCTGCTATGCCAGGCAAAGCCTGGAAGTCAGCCTTTAGATCCTGCGCCTTGCTGCTGAGGAAAGCCCCCCCCCCGGTGCTGTTGCCAAGGCTTCGGATTGCCGCTTATCTCCTTTTCCTTGGTGGGGGGCTGGCTGCTGTGCCGCACTAAGCCGGGAAGTCAGATGTAGGGGTCCTGCGCTCCGAATAACGGAGTTGCTACCCCCCTTTCTCGCGCCGGCTTGGCTAAAAGCCAAAGCCTCCGTGCTGCTGGCCTGCCGTTCTGAGTAATTTTAAAGCCGTGGGGACCCTGCACTCTAAATAATAGAGTCGCTACCCCCCCTTTCTCGCGCCGACTTGGCTAAACATCGAAGTCTACGCGCTGCTGGCCTGCCAATGGCCGCTTTTTAACCCAGAGCCGGTCTATTACAGTTTTGAGTACAATGGAATGTTCTGCTTGTTTTCCAGCACTTGCTCTTTTTTTTGTCCAGCTCTCTCGAAGGCTGAGTCAAAACTGGGGCATGCGCAGTAAAGGGAGGTGTGACCAAGAAATGATTGACTCAGCCTCAAGAGGAAGCAAGGAGCGACAACCCATTCCATTGGACTCTCTCCCCAACAGTGGTGAATAGATAATTTCAGAGTTTGATAGTTTTTCATATATTTTGGGTAGCTTAAGTGATTGATACTAGGTATTATCTATTTTTACAGTATGTCAAAGTGGTTGAAATCTACATGAAAAACCAAGCTATCAATTAAGTGCATACAATTATTATTAAATTCCAGACTTCATATGTGCATGCCTTAGATTTGATTTGTGTGGTATTCTAAACTACTTCTAAAATGTACACACATTTATAGTCCACCAAGAAGTAACCTGTTCTGAGCCACTCAGGACATACAATGAACTCAGTTGTAACTCAGCAGTCTGTGCCTTAAGCTGGAAACAGAACAAAACCTCAGTAGCAACAAAAATCAGACAATATTTTAATGACTCCTTCCTATTGTTCCAAGTACATTTTCTTCATTTCCCAATGTAAAAAAATAGGTGTGGTCTATTCCATTACAATATTTATTTGTATTTTTAAATCATGAGTGACTCATTTTCTGCATTAACAAAAGGGCTCTTTCTTCCATTAACACTTTTATTGAGTTATAAGATAAAATAAGATACAAAATACAAAATAAAATAGGAAAACAATGGGGATAAGGGGGGGGGGAGAAAAGTGAGGAAGGATTAAGAAAAAGAAAAACCATTGACTTCCGACTCTCTCTGTTGCAGTAAAATAAGGCATTAACATCAAATCACAGCTTTTTGTTTTTTCATAATAATATAAACTAGCCATTTATTTAAGGATCTATCAGTCTAATTGGTAAAACCCAAAATCAAAGTTTCATTCTTTTCCACTTCCAAGCACAAATTTCAGAAGCGGTCTCCATGTGAAAACAAAAGCATTTATATACTTTCCTTTAATCAAAATAGCCAATCTTTCCATTTCAGCCAACTCCATAACAAAAGGGCTCTTTCAAATACACTAAAATTTAAAATAATGTTATGATTTAATTAAATATCCTACAGAACAAAATTTTAAACAGAAAAAACAATATTTTAGAAAAAAGCCGTTCTCCAGAGTTAATTTGGTAATATCAAAAGAATTTAAACAATATACTTAACCTCAACAGCACTACCAATTATTTACACCAACGTTTGAAATTAAAAGGAAAATTATTACACCTAAAATATAAATATTACTGCTAGGGAAAAACTATTACACATCTATTTCCATAATAGCAGTTTAAGGTCTCAACTGAAAAGTTATTCTAATATAAAAATAACAAAATGTTGCTAATGTATATCTAGATACCTATACTACATGTTTTATTATAGTGATTACACACTGTAGCTTTCAGCTTCAAAAAATCATATATTGTTCCACAACTAATACTACACACAGGCATAACATTTGAATGAATATTCAATTCTATTTTTTTAATTAAAGGTTTATTAACATTTCCATTGTATTACTATAGTTGTCATTGTTGAGAATTAAAAATCCCTTCTCAAGTCCATAAATAGTATGTGTGTGGGTATAATATATACAAAACAGTAGTAGATATAAGAATCTATTATTTCAAACAACAGTAATATAAGAATTTATAATATATTATAGTTGATGAAGTATATTTTAAAATTATTAGTAAACTGAATATATATAATCAGAAATAAGATTCTTTCCTTCCACTTAAACTGAGGCATATGACACTATAGTTGAGTAAACTTAAACTGAGGCATATGATACTACCGTATAGTTGAGTAAAAGTATTCAGCAGGTAAACAATAACTTTTAAAATAAAATAGGGAGTGATTGAGATAGAATAACAGTATTACAAATGTGTCTGAATTTACATCTGTGAAAGATTGAAGATTTACAGCCATGCAGCTCCAATAGAAATATATTTAATTTAAAAGAATTTTAATTGTGGGGCAACATAAAAAAGTGAGACTGTTCCTTTACCTATTCTGAATACCAATATACAAATATGCAAAATAGTTTTCCACAGCTTAATTTGTAACATTTTTTGTAAATATTAAACATTCAATAAATTTGGGGGGGGGGCTTTAAGTTAGCATTGACTCTTGGTTTCCCAGTTTCTAGCTTGGTGCGCCTTAACTACTATACCAAATTGGCTCTCTCAATTACATTATTGCCCATAAAATTACTTGGTAACTGTCATCTAGGGAGATACGTAAACAGACAAGACACTTTATTTTCTTTAGTAATTGTTAAACGCTTCCAAGTGCGGTACATAAAGCTAACTACACTCAAGAGCTAACATCAGACCTTATCTTCACTGTACTTAATATTGCAGAATTGATTGATACAATGAAATACAAGTACAACAAAAATCACATACAAAAGGATCTCATTATTTTCTCCATAAAACATGGTTATTAAAATACTCGAATGCTATAGATATAGGTTAGATAGTCAGAGAAGAAACCCACAAAAGAGAAGGCACACAATTGTTTTGATAGAAGTCTTACTTCCTTGAAAATCTGAACAGAGAGTAACAGAATAACACAGTTGGAAGGGATCTCGGGGATCTTCAACTCTCTTTTGAAGCAGGAGACTTTATACTTTTTCGGACAAATGACTATCCAATCTCTTCTTAAAAACTTCCAGCGATGGAGCACCCAGAGTTTCTGAAGGTAAGGTGTTCCACCGATTAATTATTCTGTCAGGAAATTTTTCCTTAGTTCTCAGTTGGATCTCTCCTTGATAAGTTTCTATCCGTTATTTCTTATCCTGCCCTCAGATGCTTTGAAGAATAGATTGACCCCCTCTTCTCTGTGACAGCCCCTAAAATATTGGAAGACTGCTATCATGTCACCTCTAGTCCTTCTCTTCGTTAGACTAAACATATCCAGTTCCTGCAACCATTTTTCATATGTTTTAACTTCCAATCTCCTAATTGTCTTTGTTGCTCTTCTCTGTATTCTTTCTAAAGTCTCAATAACTTACTTGTATCATGGTGACCAAAACTGGACACATCCAAGTGTGGTTTTATCAAAGCAATATAAAGCAGCACTAACACTTCATGTGATCTTGATACTAGCCCTTGGTTGATGCAGCCTAGGACTGCACTGGCTTTCTTGGCAGCTGCAGAACATAGGTGGCTCATATTTAAGTGGTTGTCCACTAGGACTCCTTGATCCCTCTCATAGTTACTGCTATTGAGTCAGGAACCATGTACTCTATACTTGCATATTTGGTTTTTCTTGCCTAAGTATAGAACCTTTTCTCACCACTGAATTGCATTTTGTTGGATAGATCCCAGTGTTCAAGTCTGTCAAGATCCTTCTGGAGTGTTGTCTATTCCCTTGGTGTCATCTGCACAGCTAGTGTCACAGCTTGGTGTCATTTGCAAATTGATGAGTTCCCCTTTTAACCCCTCATCTAAATTGTTTATGAAGATATTGAAGATTACTGGGCCTAATACAGAACCTTGATGTACTCCATTGCATGCTTTTCTTTGCTAGTGCTCTAGCTAGTCCCAGTGCTCCAGGATCTTTGAAAGATATGGTTCAGTAGTTCTAAGATCACATCTGCCAGCTCCTTCAGAGCTCTGAGATGTAATTTATCTGATCCTCGTGATCTGAATTCATCTGGAGTAGATAAATGTTGTCTTACCATTTTCTTGCCTATTTTGACTTGATTAATATGTCTTTTACAACACTGCTTTGATAGGTTACTGTTTTTCCTTTTGTGTAAAGACAGATACAAAGAATGACTTAAGCAGTTCCATTTCCTCCGTGCTGCCCATCGTCATCCATTAGTGGATCAATCATTTCCTTTACATTTTTCTTGTTTCACACAAGTTGAATATGCTTTTTTAATTATTATTTTTGACATTTGTTGCAAGTCTTTGTTCATTCTCAGCCTCCATTTTCCTGATCCTGCATAAAATCTTTGTGCATAGTACTAATTTGTGCAACAGTTTCTTATTTCTTTTGAGAAAAGAGATTTGTATTTTAGTAACATCTGGAGGGCTACTTTGCTGTGAACCACAGCTTACATACCAGAAGTTTTAAGTTCACACAGGACATGCCCATCCAAAGAAACCACATTGTATTCTATGGTTAGTTAAATATAAATAAAATCATAAATTCAACTATTTCTAGTTAATGGTCTGCTACTCAGTTTGTCTATGTAATCAATAACATAAATGAGTGTAAACATTCTACAAGATGCAGGATCATGTCCCTATGTAAAAGCTTTATTCAGTTTTGATCTCCTAACACCAATTAACATAAGCTTTCTTAACTTAAAACAGAAGCAGACACTACATTAGGATAGGTTACACTACACCTGCTAAGATGGAGATGTCCATATGTCTACTGAGAAATTTAAAACTATTGTGTAAACACATTCATTATGGCAGGACTTATTGTTTCACTTACCATTCTTCCTCTCACTAAGAGGAGGAAGATTGGGGTTCCGGCCAGGATGGAGGCCTACAGTCAGCTCGGGCTGCAAGGAAAGTTCCTGCAGTTCATTGGCAACAGCTTCACTCTGTGGGCTTGGTGCAGCCGAAAGAGACACAGAGAGTGTTTCATCTTCATTCTCGCCAACCCCTCCTCCGTCCAGCCCATTTCCAGCAATGACGGAAGGGGGCAGGCACAGGACACCAGAGAAATCCACTTTGGCTTTTGTGATGACAGCCTGAAGAGAGAATAAAAAGTTAGAAACTAAAAGTTAGAAACAAACACATATACACATATACATATATATGAATTAATTTGACTTTCTTAGATTTAATTTGTTCTCTATCTGCAGGTCTTTTTTTCACTTAAGTACAAAATAAAATTAGCTATTCAAACAGTGTTTAATTTTTTTAATGCACAAATTGCCAAGTACAGTCCAAAGTTGCGTTTCTCCAATTGGAACTCTAGATAGGGTGCATTTTTGTACCATCCATAAACTGACTATCTTTATACTTACCGTATTTTGCGGAGTATAAGACGCACCTTTTCCCACCAAAAAAGAGGGTGAAAACTTGGGTGCGTCTTATACACCGAATGTAGTCCCACCCAGCCACACCCACCCTTTGGCCTCTGCCTTCCAAGCAATTTACCTCTTTGCAGCAAACAGGGCAGAGCCCAATTAGCACAAGAAGTGATTATCTGCCTGCCGACTGTCAGCTGAGAGGCTGCAGCCACATGCTAAAAATGAAACTAACTACGGTAGCTGCAAGCAGACAAATTGCCTGAAGGTGGACTGCTGGCAATGTTGGACTGCTGAAACTGTATGAAAGGAGGTAAGTCAATAACTATAAATGTTTGTAGAGTGTTCAAATTATTAGACTTATTTTTTAAAGACTGCTTTATTATTGTTCTAGACAACTTAACAAAATGAAGAAGCTTTTTAAAATAAATGCTTGATCTGAAGAGGCCCAGTGCTATAGTGTCTTCTTTTAAATAGCAGAGAATAACTATACTTCCAGAAAGCCACATCAAATTTAAAGATCTGTAAAAGTATAATCTGAAATGTAACAGTGTCCTGTTTAGTAAATTTCCTGACAGTTAGAACAATTAGAACTGAAGTGGTGTAGGGTTTCCTGCCTAAGCAGGGGGTTGGACTAGAAGACCTCCAAGGTCCCTTCCAACTCTGTTGTTGTTATTATTATTATTATTATTATTATTATTATTATTATTATTATTATTATTAGTAGTAGTAGTAGTAGTAGTAGTAGTAGTAGTAGTAGTAAAATAAGGCAGCTGAGTTAAACCCTTAGTCATCTTTGGAATAGATCTATTAAAATAATTGGGAGGAGTTAGTGTGATTACATTTAAGAAAACTTTCTGGCATTAATATGCTGCCATAATGTACATTTCTCCAATTCTTTGCCATTTCTATGAATCAGGCACACATGCACAGAAATACACAGCAAACAGTGTATATCATCTGTACTGTTTGCTGTTTGGCAAATTGCTGGGAGGCAGAGGCCTTTTTTCCTTGTTTTCCTCCCCCAAAACTAAGGTGCGTCTTATACTCCGGTGCGTCTTATACTCCGAAAAATACGGTATTATCAAATATTTTACATAGAACATTTTTATTTCCATTTTGCAGATGAGAAAACTTTCTCCCTATTTTCTCCCATTTGAAAAACACCAACCCTAATAGTGGCTACTAAACTCAAAGGCACTACGATTTAGATTTATATCCTTGTGTTCAGCATAAACAGCAACTAATATAGTGCATCTTCTATATTCCTCCCAGTATAACTGTGAAAGAAAAAGGATAGTAAGTTGTTAAATAGGATTAATAAAAGTTATAAAGCTTTTCTTGAAAGAATGTAAGTGAGCCTTTTTATTAAAAAGGAGCTTTCTTCCTGAAGCATTCTCTTTCCTGAAGACAGACATATGGGAGTGGGGGTGCGCGCGCGCGCGCACGCACACACACACACACACACACACACACACACACGGAAGAATTCAGACCAAGAAACAGCACTGTAAAAAACAAAGGCAAGAAAGATCCTCAGATTTTCTCTTCACCTCATAATTACATTATTCCCAAATTTCTTCTTTTTTCAGCAGAAAACAATGCAATGTAGGAAACACCTTTCAAAAATGAAAATTACCTTAACATGTATCAATTATTACACAAAAATTTGTATCTAATGGATACTTTTTTCAATCACTTCAACAGGTACACTTTACAGTCTCATGGTAGAAAATGACTAGATGACATTTTTGGATACATTGATCCAACAGTCACTTCTTTGTTGACCAAAAGTATGTGAATCTTCAGATTTAGAAATTAGTGGCAACTTCTTTAGCAAGTGACATCAACCTTTACCTATTATTAATCCTACACACCAATTCAAAAGTATTTTGCCTATTACTCTTACAGAATTGCTTGAACTCATTATTTCAGGCTCCCTTGCATAAGCCACTTGCTTGAAATGACCCATGCCTCAATTAAAATCAGGGCTTACATTTCTTCTGTTTCAGCAATTCTCTTGTATATTTACTTGTGTGCTTAGGACTGCAGTCATGCTCAATGACTCACATAAATTTAAGTTTCAACTTCTATGAGCGGTATTCTTGTTCAATGTTTTCTTAATAGTGGAATCGTGAACTCTGGTATCAGAATACTGTATGCAGGAGTGGCTGAAAAATCCTTTGCCACTATTACATTAGTGGTTTTGTGAATGAGAAAAGTAATAATGGGGTTGCATTTTCCTCATTTGTACAATACCTAACTGATGGTGAACTCAAGCCAATGGTTTTAATAATGGGCTTGGCAGCCTTTTCCAGACTCATATAACCATTGCCAGCTTTAAAGAATATCCAATAACTGCAATTGATCTAGCTTGGCTGCAATACTTCTTCACACGTTGCACTGGCTCCCACTAAGATCCAACAGCATGGACATTCTCAAGGTCTCCTATTAAATGATGTCATCTAGCAGGACCTAAGAAGCATGCCTTCTCTTATGCAATGCCTGACCTATGGAGTAGCAACCCAATAAAGTCATGTCACAGTAAAGCAGCGGTTCTCAACCTGGGGGTCGCGACCCCTTTGGGGGTTGAACGACCCTTTCACAGGGGTTGGGAGACTTCGCCCGGACACCGCCATTTGGATTCTTTTACCCTCTGCATGCGCAGAGGGTAAAAGAACCCAAATGGCAGCAGCGGGGCGGGTCGCAGCGGGGTCGCGGCGCAGCATTAGGTAGGTTGAGAAACACTGCAGAAAAGGTTTCCCAAATATTGAATCTATAAAGGAGAATATCTGTACCTTAGGGTTGAAATGAGGAGTCCTTGATGCTCTCTGAGTTTGGTTGTTTTCTTGCAGACGTTTCATTACCCAAACTAGGTAACATTATCAATGCTAGGAAGGAGTGGGGTTTGCTCTCTGTTGATATATTTATACAGTGGCTCAGCGGTTAAAGATGCTGAGCTTGTCAGCTGAAAAGCTGACAGCCCGGGTTCAAGACCCGAGGGCCATGCAACGGGGTGAGCTCCTGTTACTTGCCCCAGCTCCTGCCCATCTAGCAGTTTGGAAACATGCAAATTTGAGTAGATAATTAGGTACCACTTCGGTGAGAAGGTAACAGTGTCCCGTGTGCCTCAGTGTATAGCGTGCTGGTCACGACCACAGAAGTGTCTTCAGACAATGCTGGCTCCCTTGGCTAAGAAACGGAGATGAGCAGCGCCCACCAGAGTTGGAAAGGACTGGACAGGGGAAACCTTTACCTTTATAGTAATTCTACACCTCCTCCCCTTTTAATTGAACTGATTTTGTTATACTTTATTATTTTGCAATTATTGCAATATGCTGATTCTGTAAACCGCTTAGAGAGGGCTATAAAGCACTGTGAAGCGGTATATAAGTCTAAGTGCTATTGTTATTGCTAATGCAAGGCACCTTGAGCATTTATACAAATGCAAAACAGAATACAGATTAATTAATATAATTATTACGTATATAGCTCCATTGATAGTTGGATTAAGGAAGGGAATTTTAAACTGAAGGGGATTTCCAAGAGTTGCAATATTCATCCTGCCTATTTGATGAAAGCTGCTAAACTGCCAGTAAATTCAAAATGGAAATTTTAATTTGCCAATCAGGAACAATGCTAGAATGCAGATTGCCCATTAATATTATAGATGTACATAAGATAATTTAAACCTCCAACAGACAAAATCATTTATAAAATGTCCAGTGTTAGGCATTAATTAAAGGAGATGTGTAATTCTTTTTCTATCAGATCGTGTGTTAACAAGTTTTTGCTTAAATGAAATCAAGGAGAAAATGTTTATTTCCTTACTTTCCATTTTTCATTCATGCTTGTTCTGTGTGTAAATGTGTACAT
Source organism: Diadophis punctatus similis (assembly GCA_023053685.1). NCBI lineage: Eukaryota > Metazoa > Chordata > Lepidosauria > Squamata > Dipsadidae > Diadophis > Diadophis punctatus. The sequence goes on from JALIGW010000004.1 coordinate 30,018,819, forward strand.
ACTTAATTTTCATTCAACTCACTTTCAAAATGGACAAACATAATTTCTGAAGGGCAAAAAACTCTGGTTACTTTTAAGTCATTCTGATTACTTTTAAGCCATAACTTTTAAGCCAGACACAAAATAGCCTAATAAAACTATTTTAAACTGTTGCATTTCAGCATTAGTAATCTAGCAACAAGAGTAGAGAAGAATAATTATCCTGCCTGTATTTCAGCCTTCATATTATTCCTAAAAGGTCCACAGAACAACAGATACTTTAGAAATTTCCAATTATGTGATATGTTTACAGGTATTCCTTGACTTTCAACCATTCATTTAGTGACAATTTGAAGTTACAATGGCACTGAAAAAAAAGGATTTATTTTGCGCCATCTCCATGGTCATGTGATCAAAATGCCGTTGACAACTACCATGTATTTATGACAGTTGCACCGTCCCAGGGTCATGTAATCACCATTTGTAACATTCTCAGCTGGCTTCAAACAAATAAAAGTCAATGGGGAAAGCTAGATTTGTCTAACAACTGCTGTGAATCACTTAACAACTGTGGCAAAATAGGTGGTAAAATGGGGCATAACTCATTTAACAACTTCCTTGCTTAGCAATGGAAATTTTGGGCTCAGTTGTGGTAGTAAATCTGTACTTCTTTCCCAAATTTTAAAAACCGCAAAGGAAATCAATCTGAAAAATGCTCTGAGATTATAAATCAGGCGTTCTCCTACTGTAGGTTACAACACCTCCTTCCCCTCCTCCCAAGCAACCTATCAGGTTGTGCAGGCAAGGCAGGTACACTTTCAAACTTGCTTTAGGCTTTGCTTCCCACTTCGTTTGCATAAGCTAACATTTTAAAGTTTTAATAGTGTTTGTACTGTTCCCTGCACAACCTGATATCAAACAACTACTCTTAAGGTTTAATGACAGTACTATTCCGTAATGCCTATTAGTTTAATTTGAATCACACTGTGGTTTCACTGATCACTCATGTTTACTTACTAAATAGTACAAATTCTGCAAGGGGAATATAAACTTAAAACCACAACTATATGGTGGGGGAGGCTTTTGCTAATCTTTTGAGGTTTTGTAAATGAAATCATACACTATTACAACAAGATTTTGAAGGAAAATATCCCTTTGTACTGTTATGAAAGGTCTGGAAGCTAACAAATCATTCATTTTTGTTCAAATGCTGACTGTACACTGAAAGTAAGTGGGACAAAGTATTGGATGGTTATCTGAGATTTAATTGTAATTTAACACAATTTACCAGACATTGCTTGCTATAAAGTCCCATTAGAAACCCAATGACACCTATTAGAAGCCCTTCAGATCCTATTGGAAAGACAGTCAAAAAATACCAAAAGTTTTAATGTGCAGCTGTAATTCCTTACGGGGCTAATATATACTTGAAACTACAGGAGCAAGTCTACATATGACACAGGACATATAACAGTCAGAATAATCGGGCTGACAGAACCCACAGCATGCTTCCTCTGCTGGCATGAGTGGTACGGGTCAATCCTAGTTGAGTGAGAGAGTCCCTCAGATAACCTAGGCCCATGCCATGAAGGGCTTTAAAGGTGATCACCAACACTTGAATTGCACTCAGAAGCAGACTGGTAACCAATGCAGCTCACAGAGCAGTGGTATTACAGGGGCCATTCTTGGGGCCCCAAAATCTACCTGCGCTGCCGCACTTTGCACCAGCTATAGTTTCCAAATGCTCTTAAAGGGTAGCCCCATGTAGTCCATTACAATAGTCCAGCTGTAAGATGATTAAGGTCTGAACAACTGAGCACAGGGAATCCTGATCCAGGAAAGGCCGCAACTGGCACACGCCAAATTATGCAAAGGCCCTCTTAGCCCCAACTGCCACCTGCTCCTTGAACAGGAGTTGCAAATCTAGGAGAACCCCCAAGTTGTAGACTCCAAGTTTCTCGAGCAGTGGCACCCCATCAAGAGTCAAAGATGACAAAGTCCCGGATCCTGGAGCCCTGTGTACCCAAAGTCATTCAGTCTTACCAGGATGCAGTCGACACCTGTTGTCCCCCATCCAGGTCCCCACAGCCTACAAGCCACCACAAAAGGGCAGCCACAACATCACTTGGGTCATCAAGAGTGGAAATATATTATGCCTAATATTATCTTGATAGGGATGTGATTTTTACTCAAAAGTACCTCAACAGTAAAGGAAAAATGCTGATACTATTTTACTTACATTAAGCATGGGCTGCAAAATATAATGTCAGAATGGAGGTAAATGTAAAATGATTTCCCAGGGGTGGAGCCGATTACAGTGCAACTCCTATGAACTGCCAACTCTAAAGTGTGATAAATGAATTTATTATATGTATATGCCACCCAACTCCCAGAAACTCTGGGTGGTTCTCATTTAGTAATACTGATATATAGTATCTCAGATAATACTGATTGTAATTTTATGCCATAAAATCTTGCAACCATCAATCAAATTGCTGGTAACTGTAGCAGTAAGAAAAATAATGAAATTAGAGAGGCATCTAAAAAAGAATAACAACAACAAACTATTTCAATTACTCTTCCACACTCTAGAAAACTATTGATATTGGTATAATAAAGATGCCAACTTTCTAGATATTCTAAAATACTGTGGTGGAAGGGTCAGAAAACCAATACTACACTGAATGTTAAAATGTTACAATATCCAAAATCTCACTAAAGATCTAAAAATATTTGAACTGACTGGGAATAGTGATCATAATGTTACACCTTTTAATGTTTATGGAAACACTGATGAGAAAGTCTAATATGCTCTATGAAGATTCTTAGTCATCAAGGTAGAGTTGTGTAGAAATTGAGACATGGCTACTGGACTTTTTTTCTTTTTGGTTGAAGAAGCTACTTGGATAAGTAGCGAAATGTTTCAAACCAAAAAAGAAAAGAAGTCCAGTTGTCATGACTCAACTTCGTCCAATTTGATTTGACTTCAGAAAAGGTAATAACAGAATCTCAGCTAGACTGTATATTTAAAATGAGGAAATCCAAGAGGACACTAGAGTGGTTAACGAGCGGTGTCACAACTATTAAAGTCAAGTAAGCCTTCTTTTTTTTAAAAAAAAAGCCTGAAATTCTATGCAAGTGAGGTGAAAATACAAAACGTCATAAACTTTGGCAAAATTGCAATCTTTTATCAATAAAAGATGCAAAAAAACCCCACCTTTGTCTCTTTGCTGTGTGTTCTTCAAATACCAAATGTATCTGAAATAGCAACCCAATTGAAAGGTCACTGAAGAGCAAAGATAATTTTAAAAATCCTAAATGAGGAGAGAAAGATACTGAACACTTCCGCTTTTACCGTTCAAACGTAAGACAAATATCCAAATATCCAACTTTTCCAAGAGGAAAATTAGAAGAACTGAGGCAAAAGTAACAAGAAGTTATGTTATATGCCAAATTGAGAAATTCAAAATAAATAAATCACCTAATTTAGATAGTACTGTATATATTCACACTCTATGTGTGACTTGGGCAGTTATATAAATTTGTTTAATAAATACATTCAATTAATAAACTGTCAAACTACTTAAATGTGAAATTGCTAACCTTTTTACAAAAAATACTGTAAGTTTCCCTTTAACACTGACATCTGTTCCCTGCCACTAAAAAATAACCAACATGACTCCAAACAATACCAAACTATTCAGAATGGATTGTGAAGTGTCCCAATTGGGTGAATGGACTTCAAATGCAGATGCATTTCAATATAAATCTGCACAACGTAATGCACGCTGGCACAAAATAATCCAAATTTATTCATGGAATTATAGTGGACTCTTCAATAATATGTCAACCCATGCGTTCTATTGCTGTAAAAAAAAGGGCAATTTTCATTGTTAGGATCATTAGGAAGGAAACTGAAGCTAGAACTACCACCCAAATAATGCTCCTATGTAAGTCTGTGGGGAAACCACATTTGGAGCTTTGTTTCATTAGTCATTGCACTTCAAGATGAATATTACAGAGCTTGCAATGGTTCCAAAACCAGTAAGTAGGATAGGCCTATGGCCTGGTCCAGCAAGACTCTTTCGGTGTTCTTAAAGACAATGTAAACAACTAAAGAGAGCCAAGACAAATACTTCAGCCTATTTTTTATTTGCTACTTTTATCAAGAATCATGCGTTTATGCTGATCTACATCTGAGAAATTCTACTAAAGGTCCCCAATATACTTTTCATTCCCATATCCATGCAAGGGTACTGTTTTTCATTATATGGATTCCATTATCAAATATTAAAATGTGCACATTTTAATATTACTTGGCTAAGAGTTGATAACAGAATATATTCTGTTTCCCATCTATACAGGATGAGGTGATGAGAGGATAAGAGGGGAAGGGAATTTTTTCTTCTCAGAACATAACATCATCTTGAAAAGATGTAGAGGTCTTGTCTTACTAATACATTTCTCAATTCAGTGGAAATGTTTATATATCACTGTTTACATGTCCAGGCCAAACTGTTGCTATTTCAACAATTACAATGGGTTATCTGCCTTCCACTACTTGTGAGTCAGAGCTTCGGAGTAGCTGAGCAACATGGAAAGTTCCCAGCTGGCGCTCAAGAAGTCTCTGATCTCAATACAGGAACTTGGATTTTATTCCTGTTCTCCCCACTCATAAAACAAAGAAAAGTGACAAGTTGTTCAAGGAAATTCTCTTTAGTTAACTCCCTAATTAAAAGTTGGGAGTTCCTGTAATCTATATGATTTTGGCCAAACAGCCAAAACACATAATCCAATACAAACAACAACAAATCAATAGCTGGTGGTATAGAAATGTAATATATTTATTTATTTATTTTATTTATTATTATTTTATTACTTATACTTGTATGCCGCTCAACTCAGCAGGGACTCTGAGCGGCTAACAACAATATAAACAATATCAATATATAGAAAACTAAAAACATGATTAAAAACACAATATAAAAACATTAAAACCACTCAATCATTCAAACAATCATGGGCCTACATCTATTATTTATTGGCCCCAGGCCTGCCAGAAAAGCCAGGTCTTCACAGCTTTCCTGAAGGCCAATAGGGTGGGGATAATCCGGATCTTGGGGGGTAGCTGATTCCACAAGGTAGGAGCCGCCACAGAGAAGGCCTTCGCCCGCGGGCCCGCCAGCCGACATTATCTAGCCGACAGAACCCGTAACAGGCCAGCCCTGTGAGATCTAACCGGTCGCAGGGAGGTATATGGTAGGAGACCATCATTTGCTCTAAGCAATTTCAGCACATCTTCAGAAATATATACTGCATTCTACTAAAATATGTTGTATTTCTAGAAAATATAGGAAATATTTTTAATTTTATCAGATCAATCAAACTACCTATAGATGAGTTATTAGTCAATTCTATTAATGGTTAAATTTTAGAAGGATTAACATCTGAGCTATTGAGATTTAAAACTAATTGATTCATGCAACTTTCTTTAAAAAGCGCATTTCAAATGAGACACTATCATCTTTATAGAGTGGAGCATCCTGCTGAGAATAGTAAATGTGCAAAGGAACAAGTTTCACTTTCAGAAGTTTTTAAATTAGTTTGCAATTTCTAAGAGTTTTCAGCTGAAAAATAATGGCTACATTCAGACATCATACTACGTCATTGGTTTAATGTAATAGAAATCATGTTGTTTCATGTACTCAGACATTCCTTTCCTTTATCATTCAGCATAATGACAATAACTGTCATGCTATTAAACAGGAAACAGATAATATTGTCTGACTAGAACTAATAATCTGAAGCACACCATCTTAAAAATCCAAAAGCAAAACATCCAAAAGATGCTAATATACTTCAAATTAAAGAATAGTGCATAGTATTTTCAGCACAATAGAGAATGCCTAGTACATTCTCTTAAGTAACTATTCCAAAATTTCCCTCATTAGTAGATTTTTAATCTAAAATTTCCCAAATATCTTCTTGCTTCACTAATTTTGAATCAACTTGGCTTCCACTGCAGCTTGCTTTCTACATAAAGGAATGCCGCCAGAAAACTTCATAAATCTACATGTTTTTCTAAAATGAGTTACTTTTTCATCAGTGTCATAACTGTGAACAGTTGCTGTCTGAGGCAGTCACCAAACAAGCACTACCTGTATATACATGCAACAGAACACTATATTAGCTTATTCGGAAGTAAGTTCTACTGAGTTCAAACTTATTTCCACATATATTGCTGCAATATACAATTTAAAATATATGCATATAGTTTTAAAATATATTAAAACAGAAAAGAAGAGGAAAAGAATAAACCTATCTAAAGTTGACTCCAATGGATAAAATATTGGATTGATATAAAGAAAAATAAGGTTTATGCAACAGAGAACAGAAAATAAATAATCTAAATAAATTAAGGAATGCATGTTGTGTTTAGTTTCTGAATTCCACAGCCATGAAGAATGCTGCATTCTGAATCCAGTGATACCAAACTGTGTACTTTTCTGTAATTTTGCACAAACATTGAAAACTATAGACAACTAGATAATTGCAGAATAGTAGTTACTTAGTTTTACCAACTTCCTACAACGAATGGTTAGAAACTGCTAGCATACATGGTTGCACTCACCATTAATTCACAACTCATTTTCCTGAAAATTTTAAAGGTTATGTTATGAACTATATTATTTCTGTAGACCTTACAGAATCTTCGCAATATGCCAAAAAATTGGAAATATAGTTACATGACTGAGCACATAAACTGTTAACATGCATTTTAATATTCTTACTGCATAGAACAGTGAAACCATGATGTTTTCCTTTTTTCACAAATATATAGGTAGTAAATATACTGTATATTTCAAAATATTAAATTAATACCTAATTAAACAATTAAAATTCAGGAAAGTATGCTTTTTATAAGCACCTTGGAAGTACTTTCATTCCAAAATTTCCTTTATTTCAATTACTTTAGGATTCAAAACAGTGATATATGCCAGAGTGTTCATGTACGCTACAGCTATTATTGTGTATAATCAGTTGCTGATGTTCACATGAATGCATAGTCAAGGTTTAAAAAAAACAATATTATGTCCAAACCAAAGAGGGATGTTGAGAAGATATATAAATCATTCTTAAAATAAAATATACCTTTTAGAGAAGTTGCAGAACACCACAAAGAAAACATTATGCAGTCAAAATCATTGTTTTGCCTTTTTATCCCTTATAACTAACAGATAATTCTCATATATTTAGTTCCGAAATATATTATGTAGTTATCCATTTTTGCATATAAATTAACGTCTTAATCAGAAATATGCAAATTAGGTTTTCAGGTACCTTTCATATTTAGGTGATCACACTATCATAAGATATGTACAAAATGAACAAGTATGGCTGAAGAACACTGTTTTAGATGAGGAAAACTAAATTATTGAGATGGAACAGAGACTGGCAATCTAGGTCTTGTTTTCTCAACTCGCTAGTATCAAAATCTGTTAACCTTTTATTTAGTACCTAATCCAAAGCAATAATTATTAATGTACCATTCTCTACTGCTGTGCTCATTAAAGCAAATGAGCTGCACTTTAGGATAGTTTTCATGGAAACAAAGAACTACAGTCAATACGCAGTTAAATTGCTTGATAAATGAAACTTTAGTCATATACTTTTAAATAAAGAAATATTCTGAGAAGCCATTCCATCAGCAGAAGCAGGTAGAAATATGCACTTTTAAGAAAAGCATGTATGGTATTGCAAAGGGAAGAAATGATATCAGAAAAGCTAACAAATCTAGTGGGTTAACAGTCCACTTTAGAATGTGTACATAGTATGAATAATATGAAAGTACAAAGTACAAATAAATGCATTCATATGAAAGTAGCATAAGACCTATTTTTACATAAACAGACAGCTACTCTTTTAAAAAATGATGCTTAAGTGGCCTCAAAATGGGAAACTTTAAGAAAACTGTCATGTCTTCTGTCTGTAACAGAACATAATTTTATTAGGGGTTATTCAAAACATATTCTTATGGTTATCAAGTTATGCAGCTACAATGTGAACAGTATTAGGCAAACAATGCCAATAGTCTGTAGCCCATTAAACCAATCATAGGTCATTTTTGCCTACTGTATTCCAATATTCAGAAAAACAACGTTCTTCCCAATACATTTTTGAAATTGAAGCCTGCATGTTGTGTTGCACAGTCACATACTATATGTGTCACATATTATACCTGCAAAACTCCAGAGGATCACTATATGGCAGCAAATAGCCTTTTTTTGTATCTCTTCACTGTAATCTATAGTGTTGTGAATTTCAGCATGCAGATACGATACTCCAAGATTCCGAATATTTCAATGCCTATATAAAATTAAACGGTTGGGGGGGGCAGGAGGGCGTTAAAAGAGACCACCAGGGAAATCTTCATTGCAGCCAAAGTTTGTTAAGAATTCTTTTTCCCAGTCGACCAGCCTAACATTTACTAACCAAAACCCTTCACCTCCAAGGGCAGAAGGAAACGAGGAGGCAACGCGTTCAAGCCAAACGCAAAAGCATGGAGTGACACGATTGCAGGAGGCGCCACAGCAGAGAGCAGAAGCCTCGGTAGCTCACCTAGAAAAGGAGGAGAGGAGCAGGGTGTTCACCGAGGGAGATCCATGGGGAAAGAGAGGAATTACACACTTTGATTAGGAGGTCCTGCAGGAGACGGAAGAGGGCGAAGGGGCATCCCGAAGTCAGGCCGATTAAAAGAACTGGCGAAGAAGGCCGCCGCCGCCGCCGCCGCAGCCAAGGGAGGGATCGCACGTCTGACTCACTGGAGGGAAAAAATTAAAGAGTGTCCGCCGGCAGCGGCGGTTCATTCGGGAGGTTCCCAGGATGAAGGGCGGCGGCTCAGCACGGTCCTCACATCGCGAGAAACGGAAGGAGCGCGGCGACCCCGGCCAAACCCCGAGCAGCCCCGGTTTGTGTTTTTTCAGAGGGGCGGTTCCCTGCCCCATACATGGAAGAGTCCAAGAGTGGGAGGGGTGAGCAGCCGGCCCGTCCTCTTCGTGCAAACCCGCAGCCTCTTGTCACTCACCTGATCATGAATGCATCCTAGCGGTCGTCCTTGCTTTCCAAAGTCGACACCTCCCCCCCGAAGAAAAAGTTGTCCGTAAGACGCAAAGAGACCGCTCTCGCCAGCACCGCCGTTGCCGCCGGCTCCGAGCCTCTCTCACCGCTGCGGAAGCTCCCGCCCATCAATTGCCGGAGTCCAAAATTGACAAGCTGCGTAGCCAATGAAAAGGAGGAACAGCGATGAATGACACCGGCTCCCGTCAACGGTTGTGGAGTAACTAGAAATGTTAACGGCCTCTGGGCGGCGAGTGGCGGGAAAGGGATGGGCGGGAAAGCAAAAAAAGTGACTGAACGAGAAAGCAGCCAATTAGAAGATATGAATTATGTCATCGCATCTAGGTGAAGTTAAGAGTACTCAAACGCTGTCATGGCCCTGGGAGGAAGGAGATGGAGGACTTCTTAAAGGGATAGTGCACCAACATGTGTAGTAGAGGCATGTAACTTCCTTTGAAATGCTTTAGGATGGTCTGCTTCTGATCCTCCAGAAAGTCTCTTCTTAGACTTCTTTGATAAATGGAAAACAGTTGATCTCACACTCATGTTACCAGGAAGATTTTGCCAATTTAACTGAAATACTCTATTATAATTTCAACCCTTTTAATCAGGTTCAGGATTTACTGTCTGCACACTCTTCTTGGTCCTCATGCCTTTCATATGAATTGGAGTACAGCTCCCATATTTCTCATTCAGCAATACCAAATGCAATATAAAACATTTTAACACAGATAGTCCTCGACTTACAACAGTTTGTTTAGTGACCGTTCAAAGTTACGATGACACTGAAAAAAGTGACATGGCCTTTTTTCACACTTATGACTGTTGTAGCATCCCCATGGTCACATGATCAGTTGATTCATATTTATGATGGTTACAATGTCCCAGGCTCATGTGATCCCCTTTTGCGACCTGACAAGCAAAGTCAATTTAACTTAACTACTGCAATGGATTCACTTAACTAGGGCAAGAAGGGTTGTAAAATGGGGCAAAATTCACTTAATGTCTTACTTAGCAACATAAATTTTGGGCTCAATTGTCATAACTCAGGGACTACCTGTAGACAAATTATACCCATGATTGGTGGACTAGAAAAAATATATTTACAAGTAGAATATTAGAAAATGGATAAGGTGGTTAGGAAAAGGACAGCCAAAATGTCCTTGGAAGAGAATTTTAACTTGTAAGGTCAAGATGGTGAATAATGGTCATATTGACATCTTGGCTTTGTTTCAATGACATCTAAGTAATTTAGGGAATAGGGAAGCCATGCATAAATCCTTTAGATTTTGCTTATCTCTTTGCCAATCTGTTGGCATCTTTCCAAGACAGCAGTATGGTTGCAGATTGTATTGCAGATACATTACTGATACTGTAATTCTGTTGATGTATTAGATTGATGTATTAGATTGCTTTAGTCTTTTCAGTTGTCTTACTTCTGGTCTACTATAAAATTATTTCTATAAATACTCTTACGTCATGTTAAAAATATGGTTTTAAAACTATTTTTACCTATTATCTGTATCTTTATACTTTAGTTTTGAAATTCAGTTTTAACCTGTCAGCATCAGCATGATCTGATTAATCCTTCAGTGGATTGTTCAATAATTTGTTTAAATAATGCTACATAAACACACAAAAAATCACATTATTGTCAATTACAATCTATCTAAAGTATATATATAGTCCCTATATTCATTCACTTGTGCAGAAAGAATCCATGTTATGGGGGAAAACATGTCAGCTAATCAAATTTAAATTTCTGTATTTGTCAGAACTGTGAAAGTTAAACAATGTTAAACAAATAAACATCATTAATTTATTAAAGGTAAGACATATTGTAAGTAGTTTCTTAGGGCTTTTGTTTTTTATTATTTTCTGGATTCTACTCTGTTTTTGATGACATTTTTTTTAGAGTTTCCAACTGGAGCCTGGTAGAAAAAAAACGTTACTTAAATAATTCTGATTAAAAAAATGTTTTGAATACCAGAAATGAACATAACTTACATTTCTTTGAAACAAAAACCAAGTGGCCAACATAGCTGGTTTTCATTTTAGAACTACAAATTATACCATGTAGGATGAGATGGAATCATTTTGTTGTCACTCTGGTTAAGTAATTAGGAAAGAGAATTATTTGCTGATGTAGTGCAGATCACCCAGAGACCTGTCAGTAAAGATCTACAAATGTCTGTTTCTCCTATACAGTAATGCAGAGCATCGTTTATTTTCCTAACAGCCTGTGACCTCTAGTGGCTGTACTGCATAACTTGTTCTTTATTATTTAGCAAATGGATATAAATTCTGCATATACAGGTAGCTAAAAGCCATCATAGTAAAACGGCTATATGAGCTCCTCTCCACCAAATCCAGTATGTTGGACTAACTCTTTTTTAAATTTTTCCATTTAAAAATTGATCTCTTGCAAAGCATGTTCTTGCTGAAGCTCAGTGGTAGAAGTCTTAAGCCAGTTTTCAACTAATAACAAATGACAGAAAAATAAAAGAAACAGAAATACATGTGTAGTTAAAAAAAATATAGAATGTGCTTAAAATGAGTAGAAATACAACAGAAAATATATACAGTATATAAAGTCTGATATGTCATTGCAATAAACAGCTACAGTTCTATATATTATCTAATATAAACATTATATACAAACACACTTCTAACACAATTTTATAACTATTGTGGTTTTTTTTTACCCTACTGTATGTTGTATATACGAGCCCAATATTTTATTTATCCAAATAAACTTTATGTCTGTATGCAATCTGCTCATACATAGCAAATGTAATCAAATCTTCAATCCATGAAGTAAATGAGGCCATACATTTATCTTTCCAATATTGCAGTATGAGTCTTTTAAACATAGTAAGAGCTCAGAGAAAACATTTATATTGTTCAGTTCAAGTTTCATATACTGTATTAGGTAATTCAAGAGAATATTATCCTCTGAAAACTTTAGCTTTTGTCATACAGTCACGTTTATATAGTCCACTATTTCTCCCAAAACCTACCATAGTAAGGTCGTTGGACATAGGACATTGTACAAAGATATATTTTAAGGAAGCATTGTCCCTCTTACATCTCCAACAAAATGCTGTCTTAGACAATCCTTTCCTATACAAACACAATGGAGTCCAATACATTCCAAATATTACTTTTGTTACAGAAGTCATAGTTTAAGAGCAATTGACACTCTTGCCATAAAGTTCAGTCTCTCATTGTGTAAGCAATACAGGAAGCTCTAAATCTTTATTCCACTCATCTTTTAATTTGTGCATTACAGATTTATTTATAACAAATGCCTATAAAAACTAATGGTAGGGGGGTTTTTTGTTTCAAAAGATTTACCCAGGTGTTCTAGTATCTCAGGTGCCTCAGAAGTTAAAAATGCTGCTAGACTGAGTGTTAACTAATATTGTAGCTGTAAATATTGCCATTGATTTACATCTGATAGGTATTTGTCTCTCAGCACGGCATGTTAAAAATTACCCTCATCATCTATCAACTGATCCCCTCTTTTATCCAATTCTCCATATCACCATTTAAGACTTCCATGTTGACTTCCATTAATATATAAAATCAACTATCTTGTGCGTTTTTCTACGGTTCAAAGAATACTGAAAGCAAGACAAACCCTTTTTAAGTATTATTGACATTCCATTCTTTGGAAGTCACACACAGAATACATGTACAAGTACACCATGTAAACATAGGAGTTATACTGGCCTAGTTTGTTTTCATATTTCAATTCTTCCTTAAAATATACAAATGGTTATATTTCTATTTTGACAATTTTGCTTTTTCTTGATTCATCTTCACCTTCAATTACTTTATGCATGTAGTTGTTAATTGGAGAACTATTATTTCAATAATCAGTAACAAACAGTGCTTGAGGCTTTTATCTTGCCACATCTTCAACTCCAAACTGATCTGTGGAAACTTGACATTCTTCCCATGTTATTACATGAGTGTCTTCCAACCTAAGACTTCTCATAAGCTCCACCCAAATTTATTTAAACATAAAAGCTATGTCTGTACAGTTTCATTGACAACGGTACAGATGTTTGCTTTCTGACCTACACATTGGCAAAAAAAAACAGAACACCAAATACAAGCTGAACAGACAAGACCTTGCAGACGACCCTCACCCTGTCAAAGACCTTGGAATACTCATCTCAAATGACCTACGTGCCAAAGCCCACTGCAACAACATCGCCAAAAAGGCTTCAAGAACTGTTAACCTAAACTTACGTAGCTTCTTCTCCGGTAATATCACACTACTAACCAGAGCATACAAAACATTCGCCAGACCAATCCTTGAATACAGCTCATCTGTCTGGAACCCACACCGCATATCGGGCATAAATACATTAGAAAGTGTCCAGAGATACTTTACAAGAAGAGTCCTCCACTCCTCTACTCGCAACAGAATACCTTACGCAACCAGACTTGAAATCCTGGGCTTAGAAAGCTTAGAACTACGTCGCCTTCGGCATGACCTAAGCATAGCCCATAAAATTATCTGCTACAACATCCTTCCTGTCAACGACTACTTCAGCTTCAACCACAACAATACACGAGCACACAACAGATACAAACTCAAAGTGAACCGCTCCAAACTTGACTGTAGAAAATACGACTTTAGCAACAGAGTGGTAAATGCCTGGAACTCACTACCTGACAGTGTGGTTTCGTCACCAAACCCCCAAAACTTTACCCTTAGACTGTCCACTGTTGACCTCACCCAATTCCTAAGAGGTCAGTAAGGGGCGTGCATAAGTGCACCAGATTGCCTACCATCCCTGTCCTAATGTTCCCTCTTATCAGTACTCACCTTATGTATATAAACAATGTTATATCTATGTATATTACCAACACGTACTTGACAAAAATAAATAAATAAAATAAATAAATAAATTTTAAAAATGTCCTTTTGGATTTGATTTCTTCTGGATGGATGGCTTTCCTCTCATGCCTTCAGAGCCCCACCTTCCTCATCCCACTGTGGATTATGCTTAGCTTTTCTCCTCTTAAGTTTATTAGTTCCTATTCTGCATCTGCATTTCTCTTGGGGTTCACTGAGACTGCTTGGCTTTCCCACCATGTCAATAATAAATTGTGTGATTCATAAGGTTGTTTGGAAGCAGATTAAGAGTTACTGTGACCTAACATTTGGCAAAACAAAAGAAACAGTCCAAACAATGTTTCTGTTTTGAAAAACAGAATAACTTAATTTCAAAACAAGTTTATTCTTTGTTAATCAATTATGGATCTGGAGTAATACCGGTAATAAATATTCTTGAATAATTCTTAGTCTTTCACTTATTACAGTTACAATATGGAATGTTTATTGTTTGCTGTGGGTTGGTTCTTTTTTCAAAATTTAATTACAGTTTTAATAATAGGGTATATGTGCATTTATTTAAAATACAGATAGTACAATACTATGGTTTATCACAGTAAGAATGAATCATAAACTTACACATTCCATCTTTATTCTCTTTTTTCAGCATGGCTGTAGTAACTAATTTTGTTTATTAACCATATATAAATATTGCTTAAAATACTGTTTAAACCAATAGCATAGTTAAATCTTAACTATAATTTATTGAAAATAATAAACCATTTTTATGCCTATGTTTTGAAGTTGACTTGGATTAGAACCAAAGGAAAAATGCAATTTAAAAAACTGAAGTTTTCAACTGCCCCATAATTCAATCAGAGAGGTAACATATAAACCCAAGATTCATAGTTACCTACTTTGATATATAATACCATAAATCATTACAATGTTTGAACAATCTCATCTAATTACATTTTTTAAAAAAAGTTGGGGCTTCTACTAGTATAAAAAGATAATTCCCAATTCTGCAATTTATGTTAAAATAGTTCATATGATAGAAGAGGGAGAAGAGTATGTATAGAATAATTTTAATTTCTTAAATGTCAGAAATCTGACATGATTAATATTCTATATGTATGTATATTATCCGATTTTATCATACTAGGGAAGCCTGGCATAATATTTAATTAAGCATTAAACGGTAATAAAATTAATGCTTACAACAATTTCAAATCCATTCTTCAAAATTCTTAGGTTGCTGCACAGGAAGGCATAAGAGAACACAACCCAGTTCTTCCAAGACAATTGAAACATTCTTAAGCAATTAAAGCTTATCTTCTAAGGACATTTTTAATAAAATCTTTACTGGACTCATTAAGATGATCATATAACACCAAATATTTGAAATATCATCTGACAGCAAATGGAGAATTAGTGCTTAAAGGGTATTTTAAAATATATAAAAAATCAAAGAATGCCCCAATCTTTACATAAAACTGAAAAAGGTGAATGCCTTCTAGATACTGGAATATAGATGTATTCAACCGTTTTGATTGAAAACACAAGCACAGTAAAATAAAATTTTGGCCTTGGGATAAAATTGTTTATGGCACCAATCATTTGTCAGGTATTCTGATTTTTTCTCTCTAAGTTCTATATGCTTTATAGTCAAATATTTTAGTTCTTTAATGGATGCTTTAACCCCATGACTGTGAAAGTAATAGCAGTAAGTTTTTCGTAGATAAGAAACATGAGTGCAGCAGTGAGAACTGTCTGGAGCAGCTTTGCTTCTAGTCCTTTATAGAGTCCCACTAATCCGAAGCGCCTATAAAAAAGCATATTAAACATTATACTTATTTTTAAAAAACACAGATAATTCTTCCTTCTATAGCAAACATACATCAATTTTGTTCTCTCCTACTCTTTGAATGCAATTGTTAAGAATCACTAAGGATTTAAGGATATGATGCGCTCTTTGACAAGATGCCAATAAGACCAGTGCCCCATTGGCTTTATCTAATTGAGCAGAATGAACTGCAGATTCTGCCTTTCACTGGGCTTCTAGATGTAGCTACGTCTTGGAAAAGTGACTGGCATTTCCAATAGATGAGTTTTAATTAATTATCTCAGAATCATTAGAAATTGTGGGAAATACAGACTGTAATAATATTTTTATCAGATTTATAACCCATCTTTCTAGTCAAATTTAGCATTCAGCTAAAAATAAACATACTACCATAATTAATAAAATATCAATATCTCTTTTGCTGGCTGGTGGCAAGAAATATTATAAATTCTTCTTTTCCTGCATGCTTGCCAGATCATATTAAATTGAGCTGATATGAACAGTGAGAACTAGAGATCCAGGAAAACAAACGTGATGTACAAGTGTCAATGAATCTTGGTAGAAACTTGCCCATGATCATCAGATAGTTTCTTCTAAAACTACAGGCCCAATGAAAAGCATGGGCATGGTGCACTGTATATAAATAAAATATATACTTGCACAGAAATTTATGAACTGGAGCATGGAAATCCTGCAGAAAGTATTTGGTTAAGAATAAACAGTGAGAAAGAAAAATGGGAATTGTGGGGATTTATTATAGACCACTTGAGTAGGCAAGATACAAATATATCAGAAAAACAGTCTTTCAAACAGGCATGCAACAGACATAACGGATTTTCCTTATCCTGATATCTGCTGGAAATTCAATTCTGCCAAGAATCAGAGATTCAATAAATTCTTTTACTCTCTTGCTGACAACTTCATTTATAAGAATGTGGAAAATAGTGTGTCTGTTATCCTGGATCTAATCCCCAACAAAAGGGAAAAATTGGTTGAAGAATTGAAGGTGATTGGCACCTAGGCGAAAACTGATTGTTATCTTGATATCTGTGATATGCAGAAGAGGAACTATGTGAGCTGTCAATCAGTGGAACAGGCTTCCATATAATGTAGTGATAACTCCTTTATTAGAGGTCTTCAGTCAGAGGCTGGATGGTCATCTCTAGAGATGCTATAGTTTAGTGGATTGTGCACTAAGCAATACATTGAACTAGATGACCTCTTTTGTCCCTCCCAATTTTAAGACAATATGACAACTTTTATCATAAGATAATTCCAGGGCTTTTATTCTATTATTAAAATTTAATATTTTGTTCTTGTGTGTCTATGTGTATAATAAATATATCTCTATGTAACTATCCATTTATAAAGTGCCCAATTTACAGTAAACCACTAAGACATTAAATTGGGTTATGTAAAAGCCAATTAAAAATGCAAAGCTTACTTTATTCTTTGCTGAAGAAGGTAGAGGACATTTTTAAGACTACCTAATCTCCTGTTTTCAGGGTTCAGTCGGTGATGTCCAAACTGAAAAAGAGACAAAATGAATAAATGAACATGTTTCTTCTTAGTTTCGGCTTACAGAAGTGTGCAAAATTATGGAATATTTTGGTTGTTAATAGAAAGTATTGTGATCAAGCTTTTATAATCCTGTACATAACTTAAACATAAGCAAATTAAACTTATTATGGCCTTTGGGCCAGAGAGCAAATAATGAAACATGTAAACCTGTAATTGCTATTAAAACTGTTTTTAAAAACACATACAATGCATTAAATTACATTAAATTCAGTATAATGACTTTAACACAGATAGCAGTAGCAATCACCAAAATTTGTGCAACCTGGAAATATATGCCAGGGTCCTGGTTAAATAAGAGCAGTGACAGATAGACAATGTGCTGTCTACCAGAGTAGTTCTTTAAAATGAGATAGATATATGGCATTTTCAAACCCTAATGGACAGAGGTTTTCCAAAGAGTGTCCGAAAGACTAGAATTTGCTATTAATTTTTGTTAGTCAATTTAACAGCAGAATTCTCTTTTAAGGCTACCCTTTGTAAAGTATAATCTTGCTTGACCATGGGCAAAGCTCCAAAAGTGTTGATAAGTACTGCTTCTTCTGTATCAAACTTCGGCCTCATTCTGCATATCTGCCTGCTTAACCAAGGACAAATGGGGAGAGGAGATGCTACTATTAACAACAGGTTATTAATTAAAATACTATGTAGATCACAAGTAGCAGAGCTGAACAAAGGGGTTGCTCCTCCAACATGCATCCTTTGATTGGAACAATCTGAAAGGTAGCAATAAATTGTTTCCTTTTAAGTGGCATGTGAGGTATAATAAATTGCTTAAAAGTCAGTAAGTGGGAGCCACTGCAAGTGGGAGCCACTCAAATAAGCACAAATCTATTTGGCAACAAAGAAGCTATCCCAGAGAAGTTACAATTGCTCTTTTGGACCCACTGACTAGAATTAAGGCTGTGCAACGAAGAGCAACCTAATTTAATTGCAAGGAGTAAGCTTTGATGAGGTAACTTCTTTAACTGCTTGCACACCAGAGTCAGCACACTGACACCTTTATTGGCATATGATTTATTATTACTCGGTCCCAAGGGTTATTGTTTAACTACCACATTTTTCGGAGTATAAGATGCACTGGAGTATAAGACACACCTAGATTTTACAGGAGGAAAAGAAGGAAAAAAGTATTCTGAACCAAATGGTGTAGTAATATATTATTTAATAAAATACCAGTATAGCAGAATACTTTTTAACAACAATGTATACTTTTTACAACCATGTACACTTTTTACAACCATGTACACTTTTTACAAACTTCAAACTTGGCAGCTTTAAGACTAGTGGACTTCAACTCCCAGAATTCCTCCTCCAGTCATGCTAGCTCAGGAATGGGAGTTGAAGTCCACAAGTCTTAAACTTGCCAAGTTTGAAGACCTTTGCACCCCTAACCCCTAACCCAGGGGTCTTCAAACTTGGCAGCTTTAAGACTAGTGGACTTCAACTCCCAGAATTCCTCCTCCAGTCATGCTAGATGGGGTAATTAGAAGGCAAAAACACCCCCTTTTTTGCGAAAAATAGCCCATTTTTCGGCCTTTTTTTGCAAAAATGAGGCATGCAGAGGGTTTGGGAAGCCTGCAGAGCACTCCTAGGGGTGGGAGAAGGCAAAAATGCCCCAATTTTTGCAAAAAATGGCCCGTTTTTCGCAAAAATGGGATGCAGGGGCGGGACTTCGGGAGGCCAAAAAATGGCTGTATTCGGTGTATAAGACGCACCTACATTTCCACCCTCTTTTTGGGGGCAAAAAGGTGCATCTTATACTCCGAAAAATACGGTAAGTTGTCTGCTTGGGCATGGGTTTCAATAAAAGTGGAGTGGAGTAAGAAAGCTCAAATAATTGCTGTTTTTCTAGTTCTGTTTTAAAGTCCCATTCAAGAATCTCAATTTTTTTAGAAATGGAAAATGAAGTTAGTTTACTGTTTCTTATTGTAGAAAAACTTCATCAATGTTTAGCTGTTGGCTATCTTGGAAGAGTGCTGTCAGCCATTCTTCTTCTACTTCTTTTTCCCCAGTCTTCCAAATGAAAAATAAGTATAGGTAATTATTTTAAATTTTGGCATATAACTTGAGCTATGGTTAATAGAAAGGATTTACAAAGAGAATATGAAGCTACCAGGCTTACCTCACTACCGTATTACATAATGTCATGCAGCATTTTATGCAGAGAGGCAAAGGAGAAATCCTGCCTAACAGTAATAAATGCAGCCTGGTATGCTAATGTACTTTTGGAAAAGCAGCATCCATTATGGAAGCCATATGCTACTATCAATTCACAACAATCTAATTGTGAAAGTCTGAGAAACAGTTTTTAAAGAGCTTTGTTGGCCTCATTTAAAAGTTGTGCTTGTCTAATAACAAATTAAGAACTATTAAATGGAACAAAGATTTACAAGTTAGGGTGTGAATGAAAGTTATTTGGCATTACTCGTACATACCCGTAAAATTGACTGTACTGTCTGCATAGGGTAAGTGAGGGTAGTGGCAATTGCTTTGGCTATTGCTCCAATAGCAAAGGCGTCCAGTGAAGACAGCTAAAACAATATGAAAAAAAAATTAGTATCTGGATGCAAAAAACAAAATTAAGAACCTTCAAATCAATCCTAGCCCTAAACCAAAATGGTAACGATTTAGTTGAATGGAACAATTTCTGAGATCGAAGTTAAACATTATCTTTCTTGTAAGCCTTGGAATCTCACCTGCAGTTGTCTTTTTAAAATTTTCCTCTTAAGCCCTTCATAAAACATGAATTGTATGGCAGGGTTAAATACTAACAGCAGTGAGGGGAATGTACCATTCCACAAAGCCAAGATTCCTTCCTCTCGTATTATCTGATGAAAGGCATCTGATTAGAAAAATAAATAAGGGAAATAAGAATCTTACAGAGGATGCAGAATTATACATTTGATCAGTCCGCCAGTTTAGCATTATTCATAGAGTTCTACATTTATTTTGCAATTTAGATCAGAATTCAAAGAACTTTCTATGAACTCATTGTAGCAGATTTTACTCTATTGTTCAGTATTGATCATGCATAATTGTTAGCAAATGATCATTGTTGGAATGATCAAATTCAAGGTGACAGGGAGGGTGAGGGAGTTCTTAAAACTGGACAGACAAAATTACAGCACACAAAAGTTGTCTTATGAATCAATTCAAATTTTTCCTGTAATTGTGACATAATTCAAAAGATTTATTTATAATGTTTCTATGCTGCACTACTCCAAGCAGTGTTAATTTTTCTTTCAGCAATTCAAGGCTGATCAAATAAGTAGCATTTAGTTAAGGCAGACTAACCCTTCTGCCTCTCAAATTAAGTTTAAAGAGGTTTGGCATGCAGAAAATTATTTGATTTACTTGCTTCTATCATTGATTGATTAATTAGCTGATTGCAAAGTAAGGCTTCTGATACCATGTCATGTGTGTTTAATATAAATTAAATGTGTGTATAGTTACTCCTGTAGTAAGGAATATCCTTCTGGGTTCAGTTCCAAGTGGAAAAAAGACACTGGATTCATGGAAGTTGCTTGGAAAGAAGGTTTAATGGTGGACAGGAGCACACGGCATGAGTTCCTGAACAGAAAAGGTGGATCACATGCTTCCAGATGTTGGGTGAAGAGAAAAGGATATATTCAATTAGGTTTTTAAAGCCTTCTAGGTTTTTGCAACAATTTTCCTTAATGATGTCTAGAACCCCAAAAGTTGACTCCTATACTGTAACTCAAAAGGGCTAAATCCCGTAAATTCCCCATCTGGGGAATTTCAGATAGAAAAAGCATCTATATATCCCAGTGTTTTGGGTCTTGGCCTGCTTATTTTTTGAGAATAGATTTTAGGGTCTGCGTCATCCTTTCCGTAAGACTGTCATAAGGACTGGTACACATCTCTTTTATTTCTAGATCTGTGTATAAATATTTCAGCAGTGCTGTTTGGAAATTGGTTCTTTGATCTGTAAGGATCTCCTTTGGTGTGCCTAGTCTGTTGAAGATTTCAACCAGATCCTCTGCTATTCTTTTGGTGGTCACATTCCTTAATGGAACTGCTTCAGGATACCAAGTGGCATAGTCACAGACAACTAGGATATACTCGTTATCTTTACTAGATCATGGTAAAGGGCCTACAACATCTACTGTTATTTTAGAAAAGGGAGTAAGAATTAAAGGTATTCTTTCCATAGGAATTTTATTGTGTTCCCTTTTTGGTGTTACCAAATGACATACGAGGCAGGATCTATAGTACTGGGCCATCTCTCCACAGATCCCTGGCCAATAGAATCTATCCAAAATACTGTAATTGGTCTTACCCCTACCCATATATCCAGACCACGGAGTTTCTTGAGCTAACTCCAATATTACTTTGCGATATCCCTGAGGAACTACAATCTGTTCAATTTGTTCCTTTGTTAGGGAGGAAGCCTTATTCGGTACAGCAACCCGTTTTTTTCTTGAAATCTGGGTGTTGATTCCTTATTTCCCTCCTTTTCTGCTGTTAATCAACATTTTAATCTTGGGTTTTTCTTGCTAGGGAGCTGAGATTGCTTGGCAGAAGGGAATCTGAGCTGGGGGGGGGGGAATCTCACCTCCGTGTTTAAGGATTTTGTTTTTTTAGTGTACCTTAGTATTTTGCTTATATTTCACATTTTTCTCAAATTAAATAAAAAGAAAAAGAAAAAAATAGAAATTAATCTGGAATTTTCTTCTCCATATAGTTGATATGAGTTACTGCTATATGCCTTAATTCACTTTGTAAAAATAACATTGAAACTTAAAGATAACTGGTAGTTTGTTTTTTACAAAATGACTAGACAGAGTACTGGTTAAATAATCCACCTCATCTTTCAGATTATAAAGACCTGAAAACAAGTCTGACCCACGGTTGCTAGAATAAAAAGGAAGTACCGTATTTTTCAGAGTATAAGACGCTGTCAGGCCTGGAAACCATCTTGGGCTTTGGATCTTCAGGCCTGCCAATTTTAGTGCTGTGGGAAACTGGGAGGGGGGCAGGAGTGAAATTCAGCAGGTTCTAACAGGTAGCGGAAATTTTGAGTAGTTCAGAGAACCAGCAAATACCACCTCTGGCTGGCCCCAGAGTGATGTGGGAATGGAGATTCTGCAATATCCTTCCCCCAGGAGTGGGGAGGGAATGGAGATTTTGCAGTATCCTTCCTCTGCCATGCCCACCAAGCCACACTACGCCCACCAAGCCACGACCACAGAATTGGTAGTAAAAAAAATTGGATTTCACCACTGGAGGGGGGATAGTGTGAGTGGGGGAGATATAGTCAAAATAACATTCCTTTCTTTGAGAGTCAAGGTCACTCTACCCTGCACCTGGAGGGGTGTGCCTGGGAGACATCTGCAGTTTGGACAGTGCATTGATTGGACAATGTGAAGGACATGTGGGTGCTGGGGCAGGGGCTTGAACTTTCTTTTGGGTGTGGAAAACCGGAAGCTTTCAGATTCGGGTTTTCCAAGAGGTGCCAATATGACATCTCTAATAAAATAGAACTTTGAGGAAATCTATGCCTTGGAGTTTTCTTTCGTTAGGGGTGTTACTTGGAACCCTGACAGACGCACTTTCCCCTCCCCCCCAAAAGTGGGTGGAAATGTCTGTGCATCTTATACAGTGAATGTTGCTGAAGCCCCGCCCACCTGCCGGCCCCCACCCTTTGGCCGTTTTCGGCCTCCGCGCATCATGTTTTCAGCCTCCGCACGCCCCGTTTTAGATCTGTTCCAGGCTGCGGGCATCGCCACAGCACATTGCCGCCTCCGCGCGTCGTGTTTTTAGCCTGCACACATTGTGTTTTTGGCCTCCACATGCCCCATTTTTGGCTTCAGCGCGTCACATTTTTGGCCAGTTCCAGGCAGCGGGGATCGGTGGCAGTGGCGGCAGCAATCCCTGCCGCCTGGAACGGGCAGAAAATGCAATGCGCGGAGTCCAAAAATGGGGCGTGTGGAGGCAGAAAATGTGATGTGCGGAGGTTGAAAACGTGACGCGCGGAGGCAGTGATGTGCTGTGGCGATCCCCACAGCGTGAAATGAGTCTAAAACGGGGCGTGCGGAGGCCAAAAACACAATGCACGGAGGCGGTGATCAGCGGCCATGTGCTGTGGCCATCCCCCAGCCTGGAACGGGTCTAAAACGGAGCGTGCGGAGGCCGAAGCGTGCGGAGGCCGAAAACGCGATGCATGGAGGCCAAAAATGCAACGCACTGAGACCAAAAACGCAACGTGCAGAGACAGCAATGGGCTGTGGCGATCCCCTGGAACAGGTGATTGGCGGTATTCCGGGAGGCCGATCCAACCGCCAATCAGCTGCTCGTGCTGAATCAGGCTGCGATAACGTGCTGAAGCTGACCACGCTGTTTGCTGTTTGCTCCAAGGATGCTAGCCAGATGAATACCGATGGATGCTGGTAGGCAGAGGCAGAATTTTTTTTGTTTTCCTCTCCAAAAACTAATGTGCATCTTATACTCCAGAGCGTCTTATACTCCTAAAAATACGGTATATAAACAATATACTGTACGTTAATAAAATCAATAAGAAAGCTGAAATTTCTGGAGAATATAGCTCATGTGCGGAAGAACATGAAATACATTGCATTCTCGTATCAGTTCTTTTTTCATGCAATTGATAGGATATTGGGAGCACAGCAGCTTTTTCAAGTCTACAAAAAGCACAGGGTGTTTGATGAGCAAGGAAAACTATGCCAAAATGCTGCCTCAAGAGTGGTGGAGGTATGTGTTGGTATACTGAGTTTGAAAAAGCATAATTTAAATACATTACAATAGATGAGGGCAACCACACACACACATACACACCCCAACAACCTACCTAGGATGCCTTTGTAATTGGTTGGTATAATATCTTCATTTTTAAATTTTGCCCCCTGGAGTTTAAGACGGGTATTTACCACCCAGAGCGGAGTAGTCAACAGTACATTCACTACACCTAAGGAAACAGAAGCAAAATTCAGTAAAAACAGGCCTCAGAAAATTAAAATCAAAATTAATTTTTTAACTTTAATGTGTAAAGTAGAAGAGGTACCATTTGAAATACTTCACAAAATCTAGACTGAAATTATTCTGGAGGAAAAAAATATTTAAAATGGAAAGTCAAGGGAGCTTTTCCCAAAGATGCTTTTCCAAAAGGGCAACTGGACTTTCTTGGTTTTTTCCCTTGAAAATGTTTTGCTTCTCATCCAAGAAGCTTCTTTAGTTCATAGACATCCATAGAGCTTGCTTTATTTTGGTTCTTTACCAATTATTACACATTTCATTGAGCAAGGCAAGAAAAGCAGGTTTGTTGTTCACAACAGGTGCACATCCAATTATTTCCAAATATTTTTCCTAACTTGATGCAAACTTCCCACATTATTCTTCATCATGAAATCATGCATTGAGAGAATCAGAAGTGCCAAACTGTTAAATAAAATTAAGATAACCTTAAGTGGCACATAACATCAGAGAGTAACACAAGTTAGAATAAATAATAAACCAAAATAAATAATACAGATCTAGAAATATGCAGCAGTGCTGGCAGCCATAGAAAGACATACATTATATCTCTGCTCTACGAGCTGTATTGGTTGCTGGTTTATTTCCAGGTTCAATTCCAGATGTTGGTTTTAACATGGGACCAGGTTATTTGAGGAACTATCTCTCCCCAGTTACATCTACCTGTCCCACCAGGTCTGGCAGGAAGGGTGTGTTACAGGTTCCTTCTGCTAAAAATTTCTATTTGACAGGAACCCAGAGGCAGGCCTTTTCTACCATGGCACCCACCCTCGGTGACATAATTCCTGCTACTTGAGAGGAAATAAAAACGAGTTCCTCCAGCAGGCTGAGAATCCCATGAAAATAGTAAGCTTGTGAGATTGTTACACTGTGTGTACAATGCTGATCCATTTGACTGCTCTCTTATTTAGATTTGTGTTTAATTGTTTTCAGTTGTTGTTTTATTAGTTGGTTTTGACTGCTTCATTGTACACTCCTCAGAATCATATTTGTGAAATGGGTGGCTATATAAATTTGATAGGTAAACACACACACACACATATATATGAAATAGTAGTAGAATATTGCTAATAAAGAACATGTACGGTATTTCACAGGATAAATAATATCAGATAAATACCAAATTTGTCAAATATTTAAATTTTTTGATTTTTGCTTTGGAAAACATGGGATGTTAAATTCATAATATACATTTTCAGTTTCTGTTATATACAGAGTTATATTTACCACTCACACTATATTAAAATATTTCATAAAAATTATAAATTTCCATTGCTAATATCAAATGAATGACTTTCGAAAGATATGAGTATACACATCAACTCAGCAAATGCTCATGTTCAAAAATAAGATAATGAAATGAAGAGAAACATTCAGTTATACAAAAGTGAAAAATCTAAGGCAAGTAAAACTAGAAAAGAGGAAATGAGACAAATTCTTTCAAGTTAAAAATACATTTACTACTTCATTATTTTAAATTGCCTTCATGAATAAATTAATCCATATCCCAAAATCAATAAATATCTGATAGGATTTTATTACCTGCAACCACCCCAAGAATCAAGTCCTTTCCTGTAGTTGAATGATGACCTTTAGCCCAAAGAGTTTTTAAACTATTAAATGTATAGAAATAGACGAAGTTGGAACAACAAAGGCTGGAGATAACAGGGAACCACCCTCGATATGGTGCAATGCTAAGGAACAAATAACAAAAGCAAAAAATGAAAATGAAAATAATGCAATCATCATAGCAAAAAAGCATATCTGCACCCCATTCCAAACCTAATCAATTAAATATATATTCTAACTAAAGGGTTTTGGGTTAAGTGTTCAAGAAACCAAGTGACAAAATAAAACATATTTAAATACTTATTAACTATATTTAACAGAATACAATTCTATACTCAGGACTAAATTTAACTTAACATATTTATTTCTGAATAACTATGAAAATAACCCAAGAGGAAATATTATTGGAAAAATCATAAGGAATACAATTCCAATCTGAAGGCAAGAATCATCCAATTCAAACACATTGTTTCATGTTCAAATATTTCCTTTCAGAGCTAGTATCTTATGAAGGCACATTTTAAAAATTAACATACTGTAATTATATAATTAACAATATTCCGTTCCAGGGGTGGGCTGCTACGGGTTCGCCCGGGTTCAGGAGAACCCGTAGGTAACGTTATGGAGAACCTCCAAATCCCACCCATGGCTGGCCCCTCCCACCCCGCCTCTCCCAGGAGTCTCCACGCAGCCTGTTTTGGATGAGAGGTAAGTGCAGGGCCCGCGCAGAGGCTCAGAGAGGAGGGAAAACGGGCCTCCCGGAAGCTCTAGAGGGCCTCCGGAGCCCGGGGGAGGCAGTTTTCTCCCTCCCAGAGGCTCGAGGAAAGCCTCTGGAGCCTGGGGAAGGTGAAAACGCCCCCTGCCTGCTGTGATGCAGGAGGCCGATTAGGCCATGCCCACCATGGCCACACCCACCAAGCAAACCGGGCAGAGAAACCGTCGCTGAAATTTTTGAAGCCTACCCGTTCCATTCATACTAGAGGCATCACAAATGTTTTTATGTGACAGCAGCTTTAACTACATATAGGCCAATTTATTCAGGCAAGATTTCAGCCAATGTAATTCCTGCCTAGAAATTCTTCTTGAAGAAACAATATTGTAGCAAGTCCCTTAATATGGAAGATTAAATCAGACTTTTAATTTTTTTAATAGTGTTTTGAATTACAAAGAAAAATGTGTTCATCAATTCTTTTTGTGTGTGTGTGTGTGTTTTTTAAAAGATGGTTTAGTTTCTAATGGCTCTGTTTAAATTATAACTATTCAAATTACTTAACTGAAATTTAGGAAGATGTACTGTACATTGTTCTCCACAGAAGTTCTAAAAAACTAATTCTAGCAAAATAGCCCTGTACTTACATGCCTTCTTCTTTAATTATCTCCAAAAGAACTGCGTGTGTGGTTTTTGATTTGCGTTTTTCATCAACTGGAAAACAAGAAATATTTTTAAAAAGTTATCTAATATATTTCAATACTGCTTTGAGATCATCTTCTAATATGATGGGGAAGCTAGGGCAGAAGTAAAAGTGCATTATTTATTTAATCTTCAGGTTCACTGATTCAATCTAAAACAGAACAGTTGTTTTCTCCTTCATGGATAGGTCCACAACGGACCACAAATTAAGAAATAGGGATAGAAAAGTTTGCATTTATACAAATTACAAAAAAGAAATGCGTAGACTTTTTGCTTTTCCTCATTGGAAAGTTTAAGATTACATCAAAATATTATTTTATATCTGCTCTAAGAATAACTATATTGGTTGCCTGTTTTCAGTTTTAAATATCTATCTTCTATACTTAACCACCAAATCCTAAAATTAATTTTTTGAAAGGATTTCTCCATCACCTCTCTGCATTTCTCAAACTGAGGTTACTGTATTTTGCTAAAATGTACATTTGCCATGTGAATATAACCTTCTTTCATGTCTACGGTATTGAAAATAAAGAATAATAAATATTTAGAACATCCAGATTATATCTTCATGCAGTTTAGAAACACAAAATAATATAGTTGTTAATGAGTCTTTTCTCTAATGACTCTAACAATATCATACTAAGGAGATTCATCAGCTTAGTTAGGAATCTGAAAGGTTTCCAAGGTAGCAAAGATTTTGCAAGTTCCATTTTCTAAAGACTATCACAACAGAAACATGCTGTAATCAATATACTTTGCAAAATTGTTACATATCTGTGACTGGTTATTGCTGAGTACACAGTGTCTTAAAAAAACCAGGGGGTTTTGCACTCAGAAAGAAAATACTAACCATAGTTTTTGGCATCCCAATTATTTTAGGGGTAATTTGAAATCAATAAAAAGCCCTGGTCAGCCACAAAATGCATTAGTTGCCACTTACACATCAATAAGTACCATAGTAGCCTGGATCTCTCAACAAAAATTTGGATAAAACAGATCAATCACTCAATAACATGTATTTGATCAATGACCAACAAAACTTAAAAGAACAAAACAAACAAAAATAGAGTGAACTGAATAAATACAAAAATATACTAACAGCTAGCAAAATAAAGAAGATCGGCTATTACCCTGAACAAATTTTAAGATATAAATGCAAAAACAAGTTGGTAAGTCATATATAATATTCTCAAAGGCTAAATGTAAAAGAATGGGTTGCTCACCTTGAAGTCTTAGTCTAGCTGTATCCAGAGGAAAAAATACTGTCATTGCTGTCACACTACCCTAAAACATTTAGCACAAAAAAATTAATTATGCAGAGCATGCAGATTTTTTTGCAAATCTACAATGACCTACAGTATATTAAATCAAGTAAGTTTATTGCAGCCGTTTAAGCAGATAAAGTAAAATATCCAATAGTAGAACCATTACATACATCTATGTGTGTAGCAGGAAAACAATGCCTAAATAGGATATAAAATAAGAACATATATAATAAAATAAAAATATTGCTATAAAAGTGATAAATAAGTAACCAGACTTAATGGTGTGGCATATTGTGCAGGAAATAGCACAAAACTGGGCAAACTCAGGAGTATATTTTTAAATCCTTGCCTGAAAGAAAGCTACATCAAACATTATGAAACATGGCAGTGAAAAAGCTTCCTGTACATGAATTCACTTTCAACTTAAATAGAACTTTGTGGTTCTGACCATTACTATGAAAATATTTATTTAAAAAAATCTGCATACAACTGCCCATTAAAAATGTGGTTCACAATACATTAAAGTTCAGTTTGCTGTATGCATTTGAAACAGATTCCAGGCACACTGAAATAATTTAATATTTATATTTTATTTACACCTTGCCATAGTAAAGTTTTGATAAGATATTTGGCTGAAGCACAATATTGATATATTATACACAATCTATCCCTGTAGTATTCTATCTAAAGTTTTAACATTAATCTTTATTATATTTATCAAAGAAGGAAAGGAGGAATTAATACAAAAATATATTGCATTCCTAATATATAGAACAATTATATAGTTTTTGACTCATTTGTTTATTCAAATCTATTTAGTTTAAGAATTGTGTGGCAAACAGATCAAATTTTAGATAATATTTCAAAACTATAAGGTCATAGTTATGCAAAAATATTGAAACTAAAAAAGATTCACAAACTTTTAAGCATCGCTGTCTAACATGTCCACACAAGCAACTAGATATGGTCTAACTTCTTATTTGATTATCAAAATTATTCAGACATGTAAGAAATGTGAAACTTATTTAGCAACCTGATAATCTTTAAATCCATGAGCCAGAAGACAATGAGCACATGAAATAATTTTATGGCTTTCTCATTCTTGTTCCACCTATGCAGGTCTAAACAAGTTATAATAGAATGGGTAGATAAAGACTGTTCACATTTCACATGCAAATCAGTCTTGAATTATTATTTTTTAACTGCTTTCCTGGACTGCACAACTACCCTCACATATAAACAGATATAAAATATAAGACAGTCTATTTGTATAGTTGTATAATCTAATTTCTGTGTATGGAAGAAGAGTCTTACAACAGTCAATACAAGCCTTTTCTTTCCTTCTTTTTATCCAGTAATACCCTCCCACACTTATAAGACAGCATGAGTAGCTGGGCCACACCTGTGCTCCAAGAGAAAGATGTATTCAGTATTTAGATATGGGTGTATACTGTATTTTGAGATGGGCAATTGTAATTATTTGGGACAGCAGAAGAAATTAAGGCTGCAAGTGAAAGAGGAGGAAATGCCAGATAAAGAGGGGTAAATTTCAGTGTGGGAAAGGGGTATGTGGAATTCAGATTCAAAAGCAAAAAACTGACAAGTAACAGCCATCCAACAGCTAATAAGGAACTTTTCTCTTCCTAGAAAAAAAGTATAAGATGCTTAAGTCCCATAAGAGGTAAGGATGGCAGCAATTTGTACTTGGCTGAAAATATTGAATCGTAAGCCAGCAACAAAGCCAGCTAATTTTAATGTACCTAAATATTGGTTAAGAGGTGGCTATAATTGCAACTAAGGAATTTGCCCAGCAGTCTCTACAGTTGAGGGAGCAGCCCAAAATATAGTTAACCACTGCAATATCTTTTCACAGATATAAGTAATTCAAATCTGTCTGTAAAAGAGAAGGGGGTGGAGAGAACAAGGATTTTATGAATATTCATAGAAGCCATACATAAAAATCCTTAGAAGTAACACAGAATATGTAAAAATAGGGTCATGGATAAGAAATAAGGAAGTATCATACATTCTGTTTAAGGATCACTGTGTTTTGGTATAATAAAAAATGCCTTGTAACAAAGGGAAGAAAAATTATACTCCTTTTTGGGATGTAGCATTTACCAAAAAGAACTCATCATAGTGGATGACATATGAAAATGACAGCATGCTTTATTTAGAGTTCTGAACTTACTCTAGTAGAAGAGATTATAATAGGGTGAATACTGTATCCGATTACATTTTTAATCTGGACCACTGATAATAAAGAGATGTACCATCTATGTTGATTCCTGGATTGTACACTACATGTTTTATTATTGATAACCTATGCTCTTCAAGCTCCTGTGCAAACGGAGCGTAACAGTAAATAATAAATAAGTAAATAACAAATACTTAGGATGACAGTTCAGACTAACACGCACCCGCAGAGACAAAAAATTAGGAGGACAGCTCGACTTCAAAAGCTAACAGCAGTTTATTTTTCTAGCCCAATGCACCGAAAGCAGGGGGAACAAGCCCCTCCATCTCCGTGCCTTCCTATAATCCAGCCAAATCCTGTCCCCTCACTTCCGGGTTTTCCTCACACCCGCTTCTTCCGCAGCCAACTCACCACAGCTCCAGCCATGGCATGGACCAAGCTCTCGTAGGAGAAAACGCCGACCATAGCTGCACCTTTGGCAGGGCCCGATTGCCGCTGCTGCGATCTCCCCCGGCTGCATGAAAGAGAGCACAGAAACGGAGAGGCTAGAGAGGGAAGCAACGTATCGCCGGCACCACCCCCGGCCAGGCCGCTGCCGTACTACGTGACGTTTCCTGCACTCCGCCAATCACACGGCAGCCCTTACACGGCTCGGGAAAGATGTCCGAGAGGAAGAAAGGCTGTCCCAGCTCGCGCCCTGCTTATCCCGCTCACCCCCCATTCCCCCCTCCCCAGCAATTTAAGTCCAGGGACTTCAGGTTGTTCTCTTCGCGACGGTTTCGCCGTGTTTTCGTTCGTCTGTCAAACTTTGCTTTTTGAGAGTTCTATCAAACTGGCAGATGCGAAAAGCAAAATAAAGAGCTTTCTCAGAAGTTGTGGGTGCTTCATCGTTGGAAATTTTCAAGAAGAGACTGGACAGCCATCTGTCAGAAATGGTGTAGGGTCTCTTCCTTGAGCAGGGGGTTGGACTAGATGACCTAGTTAGTACATGGTCCCTTCCAACTCTGTTCTATTCTATTCCTCTCATGGCCTTGCTATTTGAGGGATAGGTTAGGGTGCCCAGATGTCCTGATTTTATCAGGATTGTCCTGATTTTTAGAAGCTTGTCCTGATTCTGAAAATGTCCTGATTTTGTCCTGAAATTCGAGTTCCCATCCTGATTTGTCCTGAACGTTTGTAAAATTTTAGGATAATCAAGATGAACGTTAAATGAAAGTACATTTGCACTACTTGTGTTTTAGTTCAATCGCTTCATTTTCAGGCAGATTCTCTTATGTATTGTTACGGAAGATTTCGTGTGCATTTTTAGTGTGTAATATTTTAATGCTTTCTTTCAGGGTTGTGATAAATTATTTAAAATACTGTAAATGTTTTCTTAGTTTAAAGCAATAGCAATAGCACTTAGACTTATATACCGCTTCATAGTGCTTTACAGCCCTCTCTAAGCGGTTTACAGAGTTCAGCATATTGCCCCCAACAATCTGGGTCCTCATTTTACCGACCTCAGAAGGATGGAAGGCTGAGTCAACCTTGAGCCTGGTGAGATTTGAACAGCTGAACTGCTGAACTAGCAGTAGCCTGCAGTGCTGCATTTAACCACTGTGCCACCTTGTGAGTGGTCGTGTAATAAAATTGTGGTTTTAATTTATTTCCTTTCACCCCCCCACCCCCCCGAGGCACCTGAGGAGCCTGCAAAGCCAGCTTGGGGGAGGGGGGAAAGAAAGGGGGCGAAGGATCCACCGATCCCACGCCCGCCAAAGCGAATCCGGGCCAAAAGCGCGTTTCTGCCCAAGTAAGTCCCCGTGTGTGCACATGCGCCTGGGCCGACCTCCCCGTTAAAACAAGCAAAGGGCTGCGGAAGAGGCGGCAGATGGGCTTGAAATCCTCTAAAATCTAGGTGCGTGTTATACTCCGAAAAATATGGTACTTTATTACTATAATATGGCTACAAAATGGAAAAATCTTTACCGAGAAGAATATTCTAAAGATTTTGATGGTATTAAAAAGCGTAGAAAAGGAGACACTTTCACATTCTGTTCATATTGTTCATCGGACATTGATATTGGAAGTACAGGCACCCCAGCCATTTCTAGACATTGTGGTACAAAACTTCACAATGAAAATTCAAAATCCAAGAAGTCAACTGCTGAAATAGGACAGTTTTTTGTCAGTAAAAATGCGCCGGTATCTAGGAAGACATCAGCTGCAGAAGCAGTTCTAGCAAATCACATGGCAGTTCATTCGCTTTCATTCAGAAGTAATGAATGTACTAACAAACTTTTGACAACAATCTTTCCAGATTCTGAAATAACCAAAAAGTGAAATGTTTGCTTCAAATTAAAATAAATCATTCTTCATCGTGTGGCAAAATGTATAAAAAGATTTTGGGCGATGAAAATTTGCTGAATAAGATATCATCTAATAGTAAATACGTGTGAATATGATGTTTTATTGGCTTTGTTGGAGTAATAAACGTTATCTTGAGAAGTGCTATTTTTAAAAAACTGTCCTGATTTTGGATCAAAGGTATCTGGGCATTCTAGGATAGGTACACATCTGACAATTGAAAATGGTGATCATTAGCAAAGGGAAGAATAATGCATGAAGGCAGGTCAAAAGTTTGCCCAAGAAGGATATATTTAATGTGGAATTTAAAGCCAAAAACGGAAGCATTGAAAAGGCTACTTTAAAATCAAACCTGTTGTGAACAAAATAAGCTGGGAGGGTGAAACCTGGCTCAAAATCAGTAACTGAGAGGGACCTTGGAGTCCTAGTGGACGATCATTTCAACATGAGTCAGCAGTGTGCGACAGCAGCCAAAAAAGCGAATGCAATCCTTGGTTGCATAAACAGGCATAGAATCAAAATCATGTGAAGTACTAGTACCGCCTTAGTAAAGCCTTAGTAAGGCCACACCTGGAATACTGCATTCAGTTTTAGTCACCACATTACAAAAAAGATGTCGAGACTTTGGAAAAAGTGTGAAGAAGAGCAACTAAGATGATTAAAGGCCTGGTGACTAAAACATGAAGAACGGTTGCAGGATTTGGGTTTGGCTAGTCTAGAGAAAAGGACTAGGGGACATCATAGCAATATTCCAATATTTGAGAGGCTGCCACAAAGAGGAGGGGGTCAATTTGTTTTCCAAATCACCAGAGAGCAGGACAAGAAACAATGGATGGAAATTAATCAAGGAGAGGAGCAACCTAGAATTAAGGAAACTTCCTAACAGTGAGGACAATTAACCAGTGGAACAGCTTGCCTTCCGAAGTTGTGGGTGCTTCATCACTGGGTTTTTAAGAAGAGACTGGACAGTCATTTGTCTGAAATGGTATAGGCCGGGTCTCCTGCTTGAGCAGGGAACTGACTAGAATTCCTCCAAGGTTCCCTTCCAGCTCTATTCTGATTGAGGGGAATTTCTTTGGAATGTTATTCAACGGTAGTACTAGCTTTATATCAAACACAATATGAAGTGCTGGTAAAGACATTCCTTAAGCCAATATTAATTAAAGCTTAGTCCAGGGGTTCCTGGGGGTTCCTCAAGACTCTGATTCAAAAATCAAAATTATTTGCTAGATACAGAAGATATTTGCAAAAAATTTAAATATCACTCTTAGCATCATTTTTTTAACTAGAGGATTTTTCATGAAGAATAATATTCATGAAGAATATTAAACCCATTAGATTCTAATGGGTTTAATATTTATTGTTACATGATTCAAATATTCCACAAATGTGTAGGTTTAAGAATCATTGCTGTAAGCAAAGTTCTGGTAGCATCCTTTGCTATAATGGTTACCACTAATTTTATATTTTGCCTATTATGCGACTGCACAAGGGCAACAGATAAAATTAGGCAGAGACTCAATATGCTCATTTGAAATTTCGCACAATAAAATGGCTAATCCTGACAATGATTTATGAAACTTCTTCAATCATTTATTATAGCAATAAATCTAGTGCTCAATACAAATAAAACATGGATGGAAGGATGGATAGAATCCTTGGTTAAGGAACCAGGATGGAAACAAGAAGACAATAAATTCTAGTTTTGCCATAGTACTAAAAGCCAGCTAGGTGATTTTGGGCCAAATTTTCTCTCTTGACCCAACTGCTCATGGTTGTAATTTGGGGAAAATGGGAGGAAGGAGTATTAGGGATTTTCACTGCCTTGAGTTATTTATAATAATAAAGACTGATAAAAAAAAATCAAAAATCAACACAGAAAAGTATGGCATATAATATGGAAGTATAAAACTGAGCAACCTTGGAAGTGATGAGACAGGAGAAATGACAAATAGAAATCCAATTCTCTTCCAGGGAATTTCTTTAGAATAGGAAGTATGAAAATCATCTGAAATTTCCTGAACAGACGGGGAAAAGCATATGGCTCAGATACTACTGAGTCATCCCCACAGGGTATTATGCTTTGCTGAAGAGGTATTTTTCTAGTGCTTCAATGGAATGGCAAAGGACAATAATCCAGTTTGATCAAAGTGAAACCCAACTTAAATTAATTTAAAAATTATATCCCAAATCCACTGCTTAAGAACACTTCTGGCATTTTCAGAACTGCTCAATGCAAATCCTAGGGATGGAGCTCACCAATAACTTTTTTTTAAGCCAGGTTGACTTAAAAGGTTCTCTAAGAAGCCTTTTCTGGGGAACAAAAATTAACTTTAGCCAAAAGTTTTAAAGGCTGAGAAACATTCAGAGACCAAGCCTTTTTCAAAACTTAGAAAAGCATTCTGAATACATGTTGGCATTATTCTAATAAACTTAAGACCAGACAGCTTAAATATCAAACTTTGCAGACGTACAGACTTGAACACCACAAAGATGAGAAATGCTCTTGGCTATAAAGGCTTTGCAAGTTGCAAGGATGAAGAGAGCACCCTTCAAATGATTGCTGACTGCATCTAAAAGCCCTGGGACCACTTAACCTAATACATGAGTGGGGAAATATGTAGAAAGCAAGAGTGCCTGAAATACTGTGTAAATATACAAATTAAAAAGTAGGGCAGATAAAATACAACTGTCAATGTTCCGACTAACGAACCCAACAGAAGTAGACACTCTGGAATTTCAAAATCCCAAAAGCAAAACTGTATTGAATACATCATTATATGTATTCAATAAAGCACTGAAGGTTCAAAATCAGCTCTAACTTTTTCCGCGCAAGCTTGCATACTTAAAGAATAGCATTCTCCCTTCCTCCCATGGAACAGGTCACGTTGTCCAATTATGAATCAGTCTTTTGCTTTTAGTCCATGTTTTGGCCAACACCTGCAGAAGTGTCCTTGGTGGATACTTGGTTCTTGGTTGATGTCTGGAGCCTCTGCATTCCACCTCCCCCCTCCCTCCCCCCAGTTCTTTGGCAAGTTGAAAAGTGGTAAGATTCGAAAAAAGCATAAGCACCGTCAATCTTGACAACCTTGCCTTATTCTTAAGGCATAATAGCTGGAGGATACAGTGACAGCTCGAGAGAGATGCTCCAGGGAAAATAATCACAAACTCTTCACTTTTTGAACAGTGAATTTTTATTTATTTTTTGAAATTTTGAGTTTTAGAATAGAGAGAGAGAAGCAGTAACCTTTTGTGTATTGAGGCTCCCTTTCATTTATCCCACAGCCTCTCCCTTGGGATTAAAAGGAAGTCTTGGAAATTTGGAATCAACGAGATCTGTGAAAATATAAAGTCTGGGCTAGGAAACATATTCCTTGGCTCAGCAGTGAAGGATCAGAAAGTGGTCCAGAGCTTAGTCACTTCTAAAATGTGCCTATTACTCAGCAAAAATGTTTTTACTTTTGATCCAACTGGATCAATAGAATTCAACTGTATGTATACAGCAAGCTGATGCATCTATATCCCAAAGATGCTTTTTTTTAGGAGGCAACTGGACTTTTGTTTTTTCTTTGAGGACATTTCGCTTCTCATCAAAGAAGCTTCTTCAGCTCTGGCAGGATAGTGGGGAATGGAAGGATTTATATTCCTTGCAGACAGCTGGTCATTTGCATCCTTTTAGAGGGTCATGAAAGCACTTGGAGGTTTATTTGTGTCCTCAGGGTCACCTGAGTAGTGCTCCTGGTTCCTGTAGTCTGAAATTACCCCACCCCCCACCCCTTGGAAATCCAGCGAAAACCCAGAATGGATTTCCAGAGGGGGGGGGAATTGCAGACTACAGGAACCAGGTGTTACACCATCAGTCCGTAGGGAAAAAATGCTGAACTGATAATAGGTGCAAGCAAGATAGCCAGACTGTTTTATTCATCCATACTAGGTACACACTCGATATGTTCGTTTTAATAATTAGTAATTTATGAAATCCTTGTTTTCCCCCATTTTCTTTAATATAACTTTAGTAACTACATTTTTTTGGGTTGTGCAGGATTTATATAATATTATGCTACTGTTTGTATTCTTAAATATATTTCTCAGTCTGTGTACAAATATAAGATCTGGGGTAGATTTTGTAAAACAGTTAGTCTCTAACACATACATTTTTGGGTTGCATTAGCCTCAAACCAGTTTTTCAAGTATTACCTGCTTCTAATAATATAGGTATAAGCCAAGGACTGCAACAGTGGAATTTTCACAAGCTATAGCAGGTAAGACCTACATTGTAAGTGGCATCAACTAAGTTACATCTATTTCTTATACAGGTAGTTCTTGACTTACCACCACTCATTTAATGACCTAAGTTACAATGGCCCTGAAAAAAGTGACATGTCCAATTCCCACACTCATGACCACTATAGGATCTCCATAGTGAACATAATCAAACCTTGGATACTTGGCAACTGCCATGTATTTACAATGGTTACAGTGTCCCAGGATCCCGAGATTGTCATCTGCAACCTTCTGAGATTCTGACAAGCAAAGTCAATGAGGGAAAGCTAGATTCACTGAATGACCACATTATTCACTTAACTGTAGTGATTCGCTTAACAAACATGGCAAAAAGGTAATAAAATGGGGCAAGACTCACAACTGCCTTGCTTAGCAACAGAAATTATGGTTTAATTGCAGTTGTAAGTCAAGGTCTACCTGTATTTTTTATTGAGAGGATGTGGTAAATAAAATATTCATATATTTTTGCAAGTTAAAAAAAACGTTTGCACTATATAGAATGTTCCAATGTATTAAAAATAATTTTATTTTCATTTAATTAGGAAAAAGGATAAAGAATTAAACTCTTGTAATCAAGCTCAAAATTACATCTGAGCATTTATCAATACTGTTGCTATTGCTCTAGTTATTATGAATCACCAACTCACTTTGAAAATAGAGAACTGAAATATCCTGAAAATATTTAGAAAATAATGTATCTTGTATGTAGCTGCAATATGTAAGTAATCATCAACTTACAATCAGCCATTTAATAACCGTTCAGTTATGACAGCCTTATAAAAGGTGCTTTATGGCCTGTAAAGCACTTGCGGCCTTCATAAAATGGTACACTGTGCCTCCTTAACTGCATTGCAACTAGTTAGTATTCCATGGTCACATGATTGTGATTTGCAATGTTTTTTGCCAGTTTTAGGCAAAAAAACCCATTCAGGAGAGTGGATTTGGACTTAATTCATTTAATGACCACTATGAAAAACAGTGTAAAAATCAGGCCCAGTAATGTGGTGCCTTGACTTATGATTGCAACGTGTATGACAAAAATTCTGATCCTAATTGCAAGTCATATGTCAAGGACTACCTACATTCATTCAACAATCCAATTACATTTTCCTTAATCAAAAGGAAGATTTCTCTTGATCCATAGAATACAGAGATTGTGAATATTATCTCTCATTAATTAAATGTTGACAGATAAACCAAGATTCTTCAAAACCAGTCTTTATTATTTTAAAGGCAACTAGAAGTACTCTCATAACTATTTCTTAAGCAAAAATGAAGTCATATTTCCTTTAATTTGACAAGATAATTACTATATGCATTTTATTTTAAGAATATATTGAATTTCTGAACCAGTTGAGGTTTAATTAAAAACAGAAAACATACATCACTTGTGGATTCAGACAAAATTACAAGAGCACAGAACTGGAAACATTCAAAAGCCCTAAAAAAACCCCCAAAACCTAATTATAACAGGCCCTCCAACACTGAGCAGATAATTAAAAAGGCAGAGACCAAAACAAGATTTGTGTTAGCCATCAGTAAATATTTCATAACAAGGATTTCAATGAATAGTTTTTGTTCTTCCTTTTGCCCCATATGTATTCATATGACATGACATTAGAGATAGATGGTGTATATACCCCTCTAACGTACTGTCTAGGACGGTCATTACCATTTATCAGAGTTATATTTAACCTATATTCTGAATTGTATAATGAATATTACATGGTAATGGGAACCACTTTGCTTCCCTCCCTCAAACTAAGAAATTAAGTCATATTCAATAGCAAAATCAGTACAAATAACTAAAGGGCTCCCAATCATTCAAGTAATCAGCTTACTGGTGTTGATAAAACATTTGCTCACTGTGACATAGATGAGTAGCGTGTTAATCTGCTCAACACTGATTGTAGAGTTTCCAGCCTCAGTATCATTTGTACCAATATAGTTAAAGCCAAAGCATGCAACATTTAGGGTGCTTCTTTCCAGTGCAAGGATATGATCCAAGAAGAGTTGATTTCAACAATTTAAGTAATTCTTGTGAATTTAAGAATTGAAAATGAATTCTTCCAATTAAAATAAAAACAGTGAGCCTCAATTGTGTTAGAAATTAAACAGTCCAATTATCCCAAGCCATCATAAACAGAACCATCATTCCTCCACTCCAAACTTCATCCCCAACCACTCTATATTTTTGGATCTACTAAGAAATAACAATTATACAATTTAAAAACAAACTGCTTTCAGTAAGAAAATTAAGGGCATGGTAGAAAGCTGGGGTGGTTTTATGTGAACCTTGCATACAGTTGTGAACTAATATTCATTTTTAAAACAAAGAGGAAAATGGATTCTATCCAGAGCACCCTAGTTCTCATTTGAGAATTAGCAGTACAATGGCTTGTGTTATTGCGAGATATAATAAGCGATCAATACTTCCCCCATGTCTTGCAATGAAAAGAAATTTTATGGTTGAGTTCCAAATTTGGATGAAAGTTTGCCAATGAGATTCATGACTTTAGGGTTATTCTGGTATTTTGACATATTTGCTGGATTCTGGGCAACATCTTGGAAAGCTGCCATTACTTCTGGATCCTGTAAAATAAGGAAGGATTGAAATGTATCACTAGGATAGTATGATGTGAGTTTTTATGTACAGTTTATGCTTCAATCCATCATAAAATGTAGTATAAAGTAGAAAAAGTACAGTAAAATTAATAGGTACTAAGCACTTTGTTAGATTATATCTAAATCATTTCATAAAGTATGATCTGAAAAGCAAAAATCAGTATAAGAAACTACAATTAAAGTAAATACAACATGCTGTTTTGGACCACCTATCAAAATTCAACAAAGACCTAACAAATGCACCCTCCAATTGATCTGGACACTGATGTCTTGTATGATCAGAGGGATTACTAAAGAAACTACCATACAACATGAAAGACTAAGAGGAGAGGAGGTGACTAAAACCAGGAATAACAAAAGCTAGGAAGGGATTATCAAGGAGAAAGGACTGAAATTGGGAGTTTCTCAGTGGCTACTAAATATAAGGATGAAAGCACCGATAAAATAAAAAGGCTATGGGAAGAGCAGGCATGGAAAATTGTCGAACTAGCAAATATGTAAAACTAAAGATGTGCCAAGTTGTTATTTTATAGCTAGGTATAGAAACAGGAAGAAAATATACTGTACTTCAGTAAAAGAGAATAGTGAATATTGCTACAATATCAATCTGTCCGTCAGAAATATATGCAATTTATTATTCTAATATTGGTATTGTAAAGTTTTAAATTGGAGACAACTATCACAGCCAAAGTCTGTTCTACTTATAAATCATTCATTTGCATCCAATGTTTGGAGTCATTGCTTTTTACTGAAGGTAGGTTATGGAGTATGCAATCTTGTGACATGTTTCTAATGTAAGGTTCAGAGATAATGTTGGTATCCATTAAACCACACTGATATGTATTTGCTGTTAACTCCAATTCAACTCCTATATCTTGCTCTAGCCTTCTTAAAAGATACCTCAATTATGGGATGCATTTTTAAACTGCATTAAAGTGGGAAATTATTGCTTTGTTAAAAAAAAGTGACTGCATAAAATTTTAATAACAAATATATCAGGTATTTAGAGCTGATTAATTATTCTAAACCATACTAAAATTTCTCGAAGTCACCTTGAGTCAATTGCAAAAGGCAGCTTTGCTTAGAATAAGCTTACATCCTGCAATGATACCCTTAACACCATCAAACAAGAACATCTGCCTATCCCATTTCTTTGGGAAACATTCAACAGGTGGGTAAATATGCCAAATCCAGTCTAAACATCTGCTGAATGTGTGACAAACCACAGTAACAATTTGTAAGGGTGCACCTTTTCTTTCCAGTTAACTTTTGTTTTCAAGAACCTACAAATGCTAATTTAGTAGAATGAATTAATGAAAAATAAAAATATCTGGAAATAACAAATACAGTAGTGCAAGAATCTAGTAATTGGGGCAGGCGTTCTTAAAAAGTGATCAGAATTCTTATGTTGTAGCAGCATTCCTTTCTCAATTGTTCCTCACCTGCATGGCTGCAAGAACTTCAGGATCACTAAGAATTTCATTGAGACCAGGCATGCTTCCCATTCCAGGCATGCCTCCAGGAAAACCACCTGAAAATATAAGGAATATTGTTACAGAAAAAGTATTACAGGGGACTATATCTTAGTTACATCTTTATCATATAACAGGGGTCCCCAAACTTGGCAACTTTTAAAACTTGTGGACTTCAACTATGCTGGCTGGAGAATTCTGGGAGTTGAAGTCCACAAGTCTTAAAGTTGCCAAGTTTGAAGACCTCTGTCATATAATAATCCAGTGATGGCTAACCTTTTCTGGTTCGCGTGCCCACGCCCATTGCCCCCCCCCAAAGCATGCGCACAATGGGCAAACTGGAAGTGCGGAAAAACGCACTTCCGGTTTGCCATTGGGCTTTTTTTTTGCACTCCGGAGGGTTCAGGGAAGCTTCCTGAAGCCCCAGAATGCAAAAAATGCCAAAACGGGCAAACGTTTAGGGTTCAGGGAAGCTTCCTGAAGCCCCGTAATGTGAAAAACGGCAAAATGGACAAACTGGAAGTGCGGAAAATGCACTTCCGGTTTGCCCATTTTGCCGTTTTTTGCATTCCGAGGCTTCAGGAAGCTTCCCTGAACCCTCCAGAGTGTAAAAAAAACAGCCCACCAGCAAACCGGAAGTGCATTTTCCCGCACTTCCGGTTTGCTGGTGGGCAACGCTCGCGTGCCCTCCGCTATGGCTCTGCGTGCCACCTGTGGCACGCGTGCCATAGGTTCGCCATCACGATAATAATCCATGAGTTAATTATACCTGTTTTATTTAAATTTCCAGAGCACTCAAATAGCTGTTAAATAATTTAAGATAAATTGTATTTCTCTAAAAGCAGCAAAATTTTGCTACATTATGGTTGCTAATAGTTCTTGTTAGAGAATAGTACTGTATTATTCATTTTATTGGTTGTATTTTTATTGGTGAATGACTGTAATAGTTGTGTCTATTTTCCTATGTTTTGTGTGCTGAAATCCATGTTACACTGTTTAATATCTCAGTCTTGGATAATTGCTAGTAGTATTAGAATATTTTATATTCAAACATCAGAAATACAGCACTTCCATATTTTTTTGATGAATCCAAGTACAAAACATAGATTTTCTTCCCCCCCCCAGAAGTAAAGCAAAATATTATGATCCCAATTCATATGAAACTCAAGTTTCTTCTATAAATGCTTTGAGATGAATACACACCTGGGAAACCACCAAACTGAGGTCCTCCTGTCTGCCGGCGAGCCTCTTCCTCCTGCAAAAATGAAAATATTTACTTGGTCTCCAATAAGAATGTGCAAAATCCATCATTTCAGAGATGGAACCTCCTATTTTTCCTTCAAACCTATGTCAACCCAGCCATTCAGGAGTGGTTCTGGAGTTCACTGGAAATAAATCTGTTTTCCATTTGTCCACATTCAAGCAAACCAGCATATGTTAAATGGTAAACTGTTTTACAGGTAGTCTTTTACTTACAACCGGTCATTTAATGAATAAAGATACAACAGCCTCAGAAAGGGTAAAATATGGTTGAGTTTCCTCATTAGATTAATTTACAACCAAACAAACAACCTTGTGTATGAAGTGGAAATCTGACTACTGTTCGGTAAGAAGCCATTATTATGTTTGGGGAAACAGAGACTTTTAAAATATGAAATTAAGTTTTCTTAATGTTATTTCTGTAGCTGGCACAATCTGCCAGCTCAGACCTAAATATAGTATTCAACTTATGACTGGTTGCTTAACAATTGTTCAAAGTTATGATGGACCTCCCCAGAGCTACTTACAATTCATTTTTAAAGTTACAACAGCTGCACCCCTCACAATCAGATGATTACATTTTGTGTACTTAGCAATTGGCTCACCTTTATGGCCATTTGCAGTATCCTGCAGTCAAAGAACAATGATTTGCAATGTTTTTTTGCTGGTGTTTGGTGTTTACTTCTGGCTTCCAGCAAAAATACACATTGGGGAAAATGTATTCATTTAACAAATGTAGCATTTGCTTAATGACCACTGCAAAAAATGTTGACAAATCAGGTCCAGTCACATGATATAACCACAATGACTTATGACTGCAATAACAGGCTCAATTACAGCCATAAGCTGAGGACTATCTGTATGCATTTTTCAGCAGGTTGCAGATATCATTAATCAACACCAATCTCTAGGGGCAAAGAAAAACTGTAGCTGTTGTCATGAACAAAACAGGAGATGGTTATGGAGGAAGAACAACTGGGTACCACAGTTAAGAAATGAGACCGTGCATTGCACAGGTCTCCTGAATTTCTGGAGGAATCTACAAGGATTTGGAAAAGTACAGTATATGCAAGCAAGCAGAGCATTATTGCTTCAGTTATGTGTTTCCCTACATATTCTTTAAATACAAACCATCTAGCCATGAAACTGCATTAGAATTTTTGATTTTTATTAATCTGTAAGGTACCAGTTAAATTTTATTGTTTCTTGTGTTTATAAAGCAGGAAACTTTGCTCAGCTGTTTTTTATTCCAACCTCAGACTGTATCCAAGAATTATTTTTTTCTCTAGATATAATCTAAAAACACTTTTTTCTGAGGTTGCTAATTATAGAAGAGTAGCAGCATCCTGTGGTCTGTCTGGAACACCAAATATTTTTAAATAAAAACTGTTTTTCTTTTTCTTTTTAAATAGTTTGCTCGTTTAAATCTATTTCCCAAATGGAGGGAGCACAGCTGACATCCCTAATCACATACTTCTATACTATAAGACCAGAAGAATATATTATAGAACCTTTTTCATTTTCCTGTCCTGAATTTTACCTATTATCAGAAAAGACAGTACAGCCCTCTCATACATCGGGATTAAGGAGAAGATGCCAGGTGAGGGTCTCTTGGAAGAACGGTGGTGGCTGAATAAATTACCAAGTTCCTAGATAGATGATGTGTCAGGG
Source organism: Diadophis punctatus similis (assembly GCA_023053685.1). NCBI lineage: Eukaryota > Metazoa > Chordata > Lepidosauria > Squamata > Dipsadidae > Diadophis > Diadophis punctatus. The sequence goes on from JALIGW010000004.1 coordinate 30,063,305, forward strand.
TATGAACTCTTATTTGACATCTCTAGTCTTTCCCTCTAAGGGCTAAACTATGCCACTATGTTTTTCAAGCTCTTACCCTTTGAGCTCTCTCATGTTCCTCTCGGGCTTTTTTTACTCTTTCCATTCTTTCTTTAATTTCTTTTTCCTCACGCTTTCGTTCATATTTTCTTCTGTGTTCTGCAATCTTCTGAGCCTGAGGTACAAGATGAATAAAATTATTTGTCGCATATATAGTATCATTTATACGATATAATTCTAGCATTCTACAACAACTATTTTTAGCTTGTATTATGTCAATTCTCTCAAGAATTGTAGGGCTATAATCAACAGTAATTCTTCCCTTTAACACTGTTACAGCTCCAAAGTATCTTACAGAATCAGAGGTGGGATTCAGCAGGTTCTGACCAGATCTGGAGAACTGGTAGCGGAAAATTTGAGTAGTTCAGAGAACCGGTAAATACCACCTTTGACTGGCCCTGCCCCCATCTATTCTCTGCCTCCCAAGTCCCAGTTGATCGGGAGGAAATGGGGATTTTGCAGTAACCTTCCCCTGAAGTGGGGAGGGAATAGAGATTTTACAGTATCCTTCCCCTGCCACACCCACCAAGCCACGCCCACAGAACTGGTAGTAAAAAAAAAATTTGAATCCCACCACTACACAGAATTGTCTAAATTTGGCAATACACTACAGTCTTTTAGATGAAAATCAATTTCAGTAGAAAAATAGAGCTTAACTCTCCTTAAGAGTTAAATAAAAAGAATTAATGAGAAACAATCTGCAAGTTTATTTGCAGAATGAACACAGTAAAACGCTCCAAAAGCAAAAACTTCTGGGACTCTATTAACTCTTTGTTTTCTTTCATACACAACATATAGACAAGTAGCAAAGCATTAGAACCACCAGTGCCTTGAGATCTATCACAGTTAAAACAAAAATTAGGTGAAGAGAAACTTTTTATTTAATTCAAGAAATGTATGGCATTAAATATATAAATGATATAAAATATTACAAGCTTACAAGCTTAAACTTAAGTAGTTTAACCAGTATGTGATTTGAAGCGAACAGCCACATATAAGGCAATCATTCTTATTTGAATCATTTCAATTTTGTGCTTTCAAAACACAAAATGGGGCATAATCCACCTATTTTGAATATCAGCTGACAATTCACAACAGGACAATTATTACAGCCTTAAGATTATAATTATGCAAGCCAATATGAACATCCATCTCCCTCAAGGAAATATGCTATAATTGCTACATAAAAATATTCAGAAAATTGCTTCTAAAGTTCCAGCCAGACCTTAAGATACAGATTTCACATTTGTATTGATCCTGAAAAATCACACTGAAACATTAGAGTAGATGCCTCAAAGTAAGACACTGGAATTATGCTTTCAATTATCAGTTTCTAGTGCAAAAAAATGCTTAGCAAAAATGGCACATCTGTCTGAAGAAATTATCAGTATATAAGATTTTTTTCACAGTAGTTCATTTTGTAGACGTTCCCCAGCCAATTTTGTTGCATTATCTATAAATATAAGTTAAAAACTTGCCCAGCCTAGTTTTACTTGTGTCTTGGAAATTGATAGTTATAGGTTCAGAAATATAAGGGAAAGGGAATATATCGCAAGCAACCTTAATGACAACAGATTAGCAAGAGCAGAAATGTCCTTCGTACTGTTCTTTTTTTTAATAGGAAAAGCAAGAAAGCAAAAACCATGAAGCCAGTAATGCTGCACTGAAATTTCTCACTTCCATAAGTTTTTTCCCCCTTTGGCTTATAGTAGTGATGGTGAACCTTTTCAGCGCGCACTTGCGCTCGTCAGGGATGCAACCCGGAAGAGGAGCTGCCCAGGGGGAATGCGCATGTCAGAAAACGAACTTCCGGTTTCCAGCACGCGCATGCACGCCGGCCAGCTAGTCTTCCGGTTACTGGCACGCATGTGTGCGCGACGATCAGCTGGTTGGCGCATATGCTCATGCCGGAAAATGGAAGACCAGCTCTTCCAGTTTCTGGCACTGCCGTATGCACAAAGCCAGCTGATCATCGCGCGCACATGCGCGCCAGAAATCCGGAAGAGGAACGGGCGATGCCGCGCATGCCAGGCGATATGGCTCCGCGTGCCACTTCAGGCACGCGTGCTATAAGTTCACCATCATGGGCTTATAAGATCCAAATAAGATAAAGCTATATGCCATTCTGTAATCATTTTCAATGATATAGGCAGAAACATAAATGGTTGAGGGTTACTTGGTCCACATACCCTGGGATAAACCGACACAGGAGAAAGCATCGTAATATACACAAAAACAAATAAGGAGAGGGGCTGTTATCAATTCAATGTTATAGAAATAATTCAACTATATGCATTCTTATTGTATATAAAAATTACTGAACATTTCTTTTGTATAATATTAAAATAGAGATCAGTACTAGTCAAATGCTAAAGCTTTTAATGTTAAACCAGAAGTAACAACACAATTGTTGTCAAAGCTAGTATGTAATCATAGTTTATGATGTAACTAAAAAGAGGACAGTAATTTTTTGAATTATGTTATTCATAGTACTCCCTTGTGGCAGATTCAAGCAACATTTAATTGCACACAATGTGCAGTTTTCAGAACCAATTCATACTTTACTTATCTACAGCTTGTCCCCTGGTAATAGGGAGAAAAATGATTTAATCTTCAAGTGTTTTTTTTAAGAGCCTTACAATAAATTAGTGGCAAGCTTGCAGACTATGAATTACCGTACTTTGTGGCAACAATTGTTAGAATTACAGAACCACAATATCCTTACAAAACTGGAGTTTAAAAAAATCACATAAAATCAGGATAGCATTTTAGCACAAGTTCCATAAAATATCATAGAAGTGAAATCATGAGCAAGAAGTCGTCCACATTTCATTCATTACTTACACGTGGCTGTACTTCCTTAAGCATAGCACTAGCTTCTTCATCATAATCCAGTTTACAGGCCAAAGCTAGATCGTGTGCAGCCTCTTCCCAATGACCCAGCAGCCTGGCAAGAAAATTAATTCTAGTCAGCATCATTTGAGACAATGTTAAAAACAATTCTAAATCATGTGTATAAATAAGAAAGCTTTTAATACTGTCCAAATATCCTTTAATTTCAAGTTCTGCATTTTTAAAAATTGAAGAAAAATTCTTCAAGAAAAATTGAAGAAAATTACACTACGTGTAACACGTAGTGGGGATAAAAGCAACACATTTTAAAAGCTTTCTGTTTAACCTAGAAAGTTTTTAGTTTCTTCAATAAGATGATTAAGATATAAAGAAGATAGGAGGGTTCTTCGCTTTGTTTTTTACCTGTGAGCTTTTCCTCGCCATTTGTAGGTCTGTGCTGAATCAGGATTTATATGAATGGCTCTATCACAATCCCTAATGGCAGCATTTGGCTTCTGCATTTTCACAAAAACACTGTCAACATGAAAAGTATACATTCTTAACTAAAAATAAATAGAATACCATATGCTTTGCAGCCTAATACTTTTAGCAACTGAGTTAAAATACTATTCAGCTCAATACACTTATCATTTGCATAAAATTATAAGCACTTTCAATACATTTTGCATTTACCCTATTTAAATACATCTGAATTATCAAATGTTCTTGTAGAGTACCATTATATAATTCCTGTTTAATGTTCATTAAAATTTTCTGATTCCAGGATCACTAACAATAGGTGTTTTTAATGGCATTAATCATTATGTTCAGTTTTAGCTTAAGCTGCCACAAAGATATGCCATATGTGGCTCATTCCCATTTTTAGTAAGCCCTGAATGCTATTGTATCTCCATATAACAATAACCATTACTTGGAGGTATACAGGCTCCCAAACTGGAGATAATACATAACCACTGTGATTAGAAACCATAAACAGTTATTGTAAAGAGTTATAGAGGAAATAGGCAAGAAGCAAAGATAGCAAAATGTTCCTTAAGTCCTGACAAACAAGATAGTATTTGGAGAATATTTTGGCTGGTTCTTCCCTCATTCACTAGGATATAAGAAAGAGGGTAAATAAAGCACAATCAGTATTGTAAAGTTTTGTTATTATAACCTAGCTACAGTTCCAGTCTTCCCATGGAAATCAAGGTATACAAATTCACCAGCAGTATTAAAGAACAGAAAAAGTGGTAAAGAAGATAAAACACAAACTTGGATATGTCTATCAAGAGAAAAACGGAAGATTAGCAGAAAGCTTTCATATTGCTAAATATGCCAAAAATGATCATAAGAACTATAAAAATATCCTCTTATTTCAGAATGTCAGTATAACAAGTTTTTTAATCATTTATTCAGTAAGAAATTTTTAAAAGTCTATACAATAATTCATAAACACAGTCCAGATTATGCTATCTTTATATTAGCTATCTTTTATAGTAGAAATATTCAAATGTAAAGTCTCACCTGGCTCTTTTGGCATACAGGATAGCCAAATGAGGATTTAATTTGATGGCTTCTGTTAACAGATCAATGGATTTTGCAAGTTCACCTGAAAATTTAAAATTTTAGTGAAAAAGAAATCCATTTTAAATGTGGAGGCTTAGAAATGTGGAAAGAAGAGAACTGATTGGCCATGATGTATAAAAATGACTTAGAAAAACAGAGACTCAAGTGGTGACCTTCCTTGGTGGCTTTATCACTAACTTCTTGCGGGAAGCTGGTAGAAGTCACACATGGTAATCACATGACTGCAAGATGCTGCAACTGTCATAAGTACCAGCCAGAACTTAAAGGATCAGTCTTAAGTATCATTCAGTATCATCGTAACTGAACAGTTGCCAAATGAGGAGTTGTAACCCAAGCACTATCTCTATGGGTGTATCTAGTAAAAATATAAAAAGTTGATGTAGTATATATATATAAAACTGACCTTCACTTAATGCATTTATAGCTTCCATTTTCTTTTCATTGGCCTGGTCCATCATTTCTTCTGTAACCTAAAGAAAACAAAGGCAAAGAAACTAGAATGCAGATCAAAGCTGTCATACTTTCAGGAAACAGTTATCTGGATTTAAAATCAGATGGAGCATTCACATATTACATTTAACCAAGAGTTGATTACTGCACAAGTGTCTGCTTTTGGGCTGCAAACCAACTGCAAATGATTTTACAGTTAAACATGTCATCTGAACATAGGATACAAGATATTGCTGCCCAAAACTGACCAGATAGCATTGCTTCAAATAAAAAAAGTCATGGTTATATCTTTTGGTTATTTCCAGTTAGACAATGGAAACCAATGGATGCTATTCATCCTGTCAATAGCAAACCTAGCTATATATATGCTTACATGACACAATTAGCAAAAAAACATTAAAAGGTTCATTGCTAGCTGAACCAATAACAAGAAGGAACTAACAGTTGCACACACGCATGTTTACACTAACTACTTTATTGATTAAGTGTGACATATAGATTCAGAGTTCCAAGCACTATTACCTCAACATTTTCATCTCCCATTGCCTGAGGTTCATCACTGTCTGGTTCAATCACTCCTTCATTATCAATTTCTGCAAACAAAAAAAAAGTACAAACATATAGTTCAAATAAGAAGAATTCAACTTAGTTGAATTCAGAATAAAAAAATGAATTACATCAAAGAGACTGCAATACTGGTCACTAACCTAAATCACTTTCTTCACTTTCAGGCTCAGATGGTTTTGGTGGTTCTTCTGCCGCCTTTTCTTCAGCTTTTGGCTAAAAAAAATTCACTAATTAGTAACATCCTCTTTTTCTCATAGTATGCTGTCTATTTAAATATAAAATAATCAGGGAGTAAATTTGTTAACTATTGACGCAGTGACATTCCTTGCGGGAGATTTTAAAATAACCATAGGTGAACTCATCCAAACTGTGATATAAAGTTATAAAACATCTGCTTGGCACAGGATAATGAAAAAAAAACTCTAAAATTCAATTAATTTAAAATCTGTGTGGATTTGGAAACATATATAAACACAGAATGAGAGGGAGCATTGAAAAGTACCTCTGACCAATAATATATTTAAATTAGTTAATGGAAGAACAATTCACTGGAGGTTCCTCTCTCAGAATTTCCTTTTGCCAGTGGCTGAGAGTGAAATAATTCAATTATTTATTTATTTATTTATTTTGGAATTCTTATATGCCGCCCAACTCCCTAAGGACTCAGGGCAGCGTACAACAGTGAGAAAATACAAGAATAACCAAAATCTAAAAAATTAATTAAAAGCAAATATAAAAATTAAAACATAATATAGAAAATCATCACCAACCATTCAATATCATACATACTTGGGGGGTGAGCTCGAGTGAATTAGGCTCTACCCCCCGCCTGCAGGAAAAGCCATGTCTTCACAGCTTTCCGGAAGGCCAGCAGAGTGGGGATAGTTCGGGTTAATTAATCTAAAGAATGGCAGGTATTATTACTTCCAATGATTTTTGCAGGGAAGATTCTATAAGCACACAAATATGGTTAACAGGGAGTGGGGAGAGAGAGAGAAATTAAAAAACAAACTAGGAAACAAAGTGTTGCTGTGGAATACCTTCTATTAGGAACAGAAGAATCTGCATGAGCAGCAATGTATTTACCTGGAAGGTTTTTCCACAGTACTGTTTTGTACAGTGCTGTGTGACTATAGAAAGAATAACAGACACAAAATCTAACTGTCAGCATTATTTGCCTATTTTTCCAATATGGGAAAGATAAAGAATCATGATATACAATAAGATATAGGATCACAGGAAGCAAAGAGTTTCATGAACTACACCAAATTCTGAAGGTAAAGTAAGATTGCAGGGGAAAAAAGGAGAATTCTTATCACGTTTTCTGCAGGGTAAAGTTATATCCAAGAGAAAATAAAATGGGATGGTCAAAGCCATCTAGAGCAGGGGTGTCAAACTCAAGGACTGGGGGCCAGATCTGGCCCGCGGGGTGCTTAGATCTGGCCCGCGGGGCCGCCCTGGAAACAGCGAAGGACTGGCCCTCAGTGCCTCTGCCAGCGAAAATGGAGCTCGGGAAGGCTGCACATGGCCCTCCCGAGCTCCGTTTTCACTGGCAGAGGGTTGCAGCCAGGCCCCCCTTGGCCCCCCCCCAGGTCAAACACAACCCTGATGTGGCCCTCAAATTGATTTTGAATTGAAATTGATTTTGACACCCCTGAACTAAAGGATATTGTATTAGTTATTATAAATATCCCACATGTGGGAAATTGCTAAGAAGTCTTTGTAAATATTGTGATCTGCTTCTGTCTCCTTAGCAGTTTCCATAATGTTATCTTTTTATAATGATGGATGGATGGATGGATGGATGGAGATATATACATATACCTGTTTTGTTTGTATTTCACCTCTGGTCTTACGGCTGTAATAAACTTTGATAGACTTAGACTTTCCATTACCCTTATATAAAGATTTCTTTATATATTTCACATTTGGAGTAATAGGAAATCTGAGTTACAAGAGTTCAAGGCAAGACACGGGGAATGAAAGTAAGGTGAGGTTACCTATCAAACCTGTGGGAACATGTGAAAAAAAAACCCTTCCTTTGCAGAGATAATAAAAAAGGGCAATATCCCCTTTTTGAAGTATTGTACATTGTAGCCAAGCTTCTTTCTTACCTCATCAGTTGTTTCTGTTGAAGTTTTGCAAGGAGCCGGTGGTATTGTACCTCCCATGCTTTATAATCAAAAGGAAAAACACCAATTAGAGACACACCATTAAATATGAATATAAACACTTTGGCTTAAGTTAAATAAAGCAATATATGGAATCCATAATATCTTGTAGCAAAGTTCTGTTTGTGAGCTCAAGAATTAGCAGGGCAGAATTTTTTTTTCTGCTTTGGATATATTGGATCTAGTTAGTTTTCTAAACTATTTTTCAGGAATGCTTTAAACAATATTATATTGTTAGGACAGAGATCAAGGAGAATAAATTACACTATCATTTGCAGCCTTCTGATCTAAGAAATATGAAAAAAATATTCTAAGCCTAGCTTTCATAATATAGGGATAATTATCATGAGCACAGAAAGTTATTCTCTTTAAAAGTGTTTAATTCTGAACTATAGAGTACATAATAGGGGGAAATACTATTAAAGAAAAATAAAATGCACATCAATCCCAACTACTTTTCTAGAGCAAAGGGTGCTGATGCTCAAATACACATTTAATGTTTCTGTATTTATCCCCAAAACCTTCACTTTGCCCACCTATTTGCCTCAAAAATACTGTATTTTTGGAGTATAAGAAGCACCAGAGTGTAAGACGCACTTTAGTTTTGGGGGAGGAAAACAAGGGGGAAAATTCTTGCCTCTGCCTCCCAGTAATTTGCCTCCCAGCAAACAGTACAGATGATATACACTGTTTGCTGTGTATTTCTGTGCATGAGTGCCTGATCCATAGAAATAGCAAAGAATTGGAGAAATGTACATTATGGCAGTATATTAATGCCAGAAAGTTTTCTTAAATATAGTCACACTAACTCCTCCCAATTATTTAAATAGATCTACTCCAAACATGACTAAGTCAGAGTCTAACTCAGCTGCCTTATCTTAATACTACAACAGGACACTGTTACATTTCAGACTATATTTGTACAGATGCTGTTAAAATTGATGTGGCTTTATGGAAGTATAGTTATTCTCTGCCATTTAAAAGAAGATACAATAGCACTGGGCCTCTTTAGATCAAGAATTTATTTTAATAAGCTTCTTCGTTTTGTTAAGTTGTCTAGTACAATAATAAACAGTCTTTAAAAAATAAGTCTAACAATTTGAAAATTCTATAGGCATTTATAGTTATTGACTTACCTCCTTGCAGCAAACAACAAACAGCCGGTTTCAGCACAAGAAAATAAAAATCTGCCTCTGCCTCTACCTCCCAGCAATTTGTCTCCTTGCAGTTTTAGTTTCACTTTCAGTTTTAGCACAAGCAGCTAATAGTTTCAGGCTGCAGGGATTGCCATGCTGCCTGCCTGCAGCCTGAATCAGCTGATGGCCAGGAGGCCGATAATCAGTTGCTTGTACTAATCGGGCTCTGCTCGGTTTGCTGCAAGGAGGCAAATTGCTGGGAGGCAGAAGCCAAAGGGTGGGGGTGGCTGGGTGGGGCTACATTTGGTGTATAAGACGCACCCAAGTTTTCACCCTCTTTGGGGGGGGAGTGCGTCTTATACGCCAAAAAATACAGTACCCAGCAAAAATGGAGTGAAATTGTACCTGTGCCCTATTAAATTCATGATGACATGCCACATTGCATTATCTAGAACAGGGGTGTCAAACTGGCAGCCCATGGGCCGGATGCGTTACGTGCAGCCACGCCCACCCCAGCTCCGCGAAGGGGAGAAACATCATGATACATCACATGACGGCAACGTAACGCCAGGTTTGACACCTGGGATCTAGAATCACTGTTTACATTTTATGAATATTTTATAAAATGAAAAGATTTGCTGTATTTTCCTTTCCCTTTAAAAATATTATTTCTTAAAAATGGTGTTTAATTCAAATGTAACTACTTTTGTTTCAAGACAATTTTAGGAAAATGATTACAACTGCAAATATGTAGTATAAATCTTTGATTTGCTCATTTTTTAGCTAAACATTCATAAATATATTGTTTATGGCTCATTTATATGCTAAATGAGGCATATTTAAGACTGATCATTGGAAGCTGGAACCTACAAATGGATAATTGATAATCAACTAATTCAGAATTATATCACAATCTGCCCCAAAATCTTAAATCATAGTTGCCCAACCTTTTGGCTTGCATTGAGAGAAGAGGAATTGTCTTGGGCCACATATAAAATATATAATATACTTAATTTATGTAAACAAACTTTGTATTTTTATTATCTTGTAGGGCCATATTACTAGCTGTCCAAGGGTACAGGTTGGATCCACCTATCTTCCAAGATCTAGATTTGTTTTCTACTATTCAGCACCTTCCCGAATGTTACTCCAGTCATGATGGTTAGAGATTACACCACTAAAACCCAACAAATCTAGAAGACCCTAGATGGGAAAGGCTGAACTAGCTTCATCACTTTAGCTACAGCCAGAAATATAATAGAAAGCCTCATCTACAGCATGGCTCCTCAATGCCACTTTGAAATCAATGTTTTTGCAATGTCGTGGGGCCATTAAAGTCCAGACTTGCTGCACCATTCTTTTTGTAGAACCAACATTACTGTATAAGGTTTGTTACTAGAATACAAAAATGTCCTTGTAATTGACTGCATAAAGAAGAGTCTGACTGCTCTCAAGCTACATATGAGACAACTAAGAGATAAGAATCCTGCTGCAGCAGGCTGTAAATCCAACATTCTATGTCTGTGATGGGGAACCTATGGCACGCTTGCCACAGGTGATACGTGGAGCCATATCTGCCGGCACGCAAGCCGTTGCCCTAGCTCAGCTCCAGCGCGCATGTGTGTGCTGGCCAGCTGATTTTTGGCTCCTGCGGAGGCTCTGGGAGGGAGTTTTTGGCCTCTGGAGGGCCTGGAGGGGCGTTTTCGTCCTCCCCAGGCTCTAGAGAAGCCTCTGGAGCCTGGGGAGGGCGAAAAATGGGCCTACCGGGCCCACCGGAAGTCGGGAAACGGGGAGCAGGGGGCCGTGCACACATGCGTGGGGGGGGCAGGACAGCAGGGGGTGGGGCACAGGGGCATTGAATTATGGGTGTGGGCACACGTGCATGTATGCAATAGCGCGCGCGCTTTCGGCACCCAAGGGGAAAAAGGTTCGCCATCACTGTTCTATGTTGTACAGAAGTAAACAGGATGTATTTGCAAAGTTCATAAATCTAAACTGAAGTGATGGCATTCTCTGAAAGTCATGATTGACTTCCAGCAATTGGTATATAAACCATGCAGCCTTAGATACAGGAGATAGAACAACCGGCAGTATTAATGGCCACTAATAGCATGATCCTCTATGAATTCATCCAGTGTTCTATTAAAACTATGCAAATTGTCATTACCATAAATACCAGCACTGAATTCTACAGTCTTTCCTCACAGAGGAGCTATTCTAACCCCTTAGTTACTGTCAAAGAACAAATTGGCATTTTGAAAAAGGGGCTGCATAAAGTAAAATGGATAAATCAGCAAGGGCTTTAAGCAGAGCGCCTTTATAGCTGGAAGCTCGTTTCCAAAGCATTATAGATAAGCTTTTAACTTAGGACCATTTGTTTAATGACCAAAGTTAAAATGGCACTGAAAAAGTGGCTTATGACCACTCAGCATTCCCATAGTCATGCAATCAAAATTCCGGTGCATAGCAAACTGGCATGTCCATGGTTGCAGAGTCCCAAGGTATCTGGGATTGCCATTTGCAACTTTCCCAGCAGATTTGTGACAAGCAAAATGAATGGGGGAAGCCAGATTCCCTTAACCACATGATTTGCTTCATGACCATGGCTTTAAAAGGTTGTAATATTGGCCACAACTCAACCTCATTGCTTAGTGACAGAAGTTATGGGCTCAATTTTGATCGTAAGTTGGGAATTGTATAGTATTTGACCCCTAAATTCTAGACTAGGCTTTAGTAAAGGTTGTATTGCTTATTATGGAAAACGTAATTTGAGAAAACTACTTTCGTTTCACATAGAAAAAAATAAGTCTTCTAAAGTTAAGCAACTTCAAAGTTGTCTTCATCACAGAGAAAGGATTTAAGAACAAAGGGAAAAAAATGTACTTGTCACTTAAAGATATGAGTTTGTTGTGTGAACATATTGGAGCACTAACCGTGATAATCACATCTATAGCTCCAGCCATTGACTCGCAAGGCAGATATAATTTTGCATATAGATGATACAGAAAGGTTTTAAAATATCCTTTCCTTCATATAAAGTCTTATTTACCAGGCAAACAATTTCAGTTCTAAAACTAGGCAAGTTAACACGGAAGGTCCTTGCGAATCTTAAAACCTTCCTAGATTTTGGGGGGTGTGGTGTGAGTTGAGTAACCGAACAGAGAGGCCAGGTTTCAATTATACGACTAGGCCTTGCCACGAAAATCTCAGAACTCCATTCCTCAAACCGTCTCCGATTTGCTTCAGAGGCAAATTAAAGGCGTCTGACAGCGTCAGATCAATAAAATCCTCCAACCTCTAAAATGTACAAGTATTTAGCAAGTTATTAGTAACTCTCTGTAATCCAGCCGCCCTTGTTTCTCAAGTTCTACAGGCGATCCCACGAGAGGCAAAATTCAAGCCGCCCCTTTTAAAGGAAGATCAAAACAATTTAGCCCCAAAGATTCACCATCTCAGGACCGGCTCCAACAACTTTAACTACGGGGCGGGGGGGGGGCGGGCAGGAAGGGGGGAGGGGAACCGAAGGGGCAGCAGTCAAAGAAGCGGGAATAAGTACCGTAGCCCCACCTGCTTTCCACTCGGGTTCACCCGGTATAGCAGCTCCATGCTTACCTCTCTATCCAGTCGCGGAAGAAGGTCAGGTCTTCGGAGTGCAAGATGGCAGAATTCTGCTTGCAGAGTTTCACGAAGGTCCGCAGCTCGGTCAACTTCTGCGGGTCCATGGCCAGCCCTCCTGCCACGCCGCTCTTTGCTGCTCCCACCGCTTACAGCTTCTCCGCGGGAGGAACAGCCGGAACTCCCAACCTGCTCCCGCCCCCTCCTCAAGCAGGCCTTGCAGTCACGCGCCGCACAAGTGCAACGGCTCCCCCACGCCCTCTGGCAACCTTCCCGTTGGGGGGAGCGACTCCCGCTCTTGCCGCGCTACTCTCCCCGCGCCGCCGAAGCTCCTCCCCTCCTCCCCCGCCTTCTCACGAACCGCCCCTATTGCCCCCGTTTTGGCAGCGGGGTCCAGAATCTTCTAGAAATGAAAGTGGCGCTGCCCTCGATATTGCCTCTTTCCGTTGCCTTTGGACTCACGCTTTTCTCCTTCGATTTAGTCCATGAGAGGATGGCAGTTAAAGTCATAGCAACGCATTCACTGGCTCTGGTGCTTTCTTAACCACGACGGTGGGAAGAAGGCGCGAATGAAGCACTTTAACAAGTAGGCATTTCTTTAGTCGCCTAAAGTATAATGACTAGTCACTCGCCGGAACTCAAAAGGCGAAATGCAAAATAGCTGGTTACGATTGATGGTGACGTCATTATGTGCCGACCCAGGGGAAGCAAGGTCCTTCAAACGTGCGAACTCAAATCGAGCTTTAGTGTAGCTGGCCATGCTTCAGGGTTGGGGAATCAGGAAAGAGAGCCTTAGAGCGAAGTGGAGGAAGATCAGGACTTGGGACGTTGCGATTTCTTCCGAGATCGCCCCGTAGTGTTGATTACTCTTCTTACAGGCAGGGAGCTCAGCTATGGTGTGGTTGCCAGCTCAGAGACTTATCCAACCTGTAAGGGTCAAATGCAACTTTTCAGGTCAGAGACTTAATTTGATTATACATAAGAGAACAATTCTAAAATTGTGGGCGAAAGCTAGTTATTTTAGGTACCCCCTCCACTTTGTTTATTTTAAAAGAATATACAATAAAAGAAATGTTTACTGTCTCAGTTTCACACTATGATACTTGTAGCTGATTTTGTGCTAGGGTGAAAAAAAATACTCTGAAGACCACGCTAGTATTATGGAAATCTCTTATTAAAGAAACGTTTCTTCTGTTTAAAATAGAAGTTTCAGAAACTGGTCAATTTAGATTTCAAAATTGCTAACAAAATATTACCAGATCCTTAATTAAGATGAGGTTTTCAATCTCAATAAAGAGAAGGAAAAAAAGATGGTTGTACATTTTCCACTGGGAATCAATGGGATTGGTTCAGCTGAAATACACCTTCACATGCCTTGTGAAGTGTGTTATGAAATAAGATATAACAATCCCTAAGTTTATTTATTTTTTCAAGGTTTAATCTTGGGAGTTGGGTTTTATTTTTGGAATTTTAGATATGGTTTGAGCCTATGTATGTTTATAGTGGAGCAAAACTCAAGGCCTAATTAACATGTAAACTAAAATGTTTAAGTGCAACTTAAGCTAATATAACTTGTTCTTCAAAAAAAAAAGTCCTAGTTCCAAGGATATTTGTGAATTGGGCTACTGAGTTGAATCCTAAACATACTTCCAAGTAAGTATGTAGAGGATTGTAGTCTAAAACAAATTAATTATTTTCACTTGTATGACTATTGGCCTTATACTGCAATCCTTACCTAGCTGTAGATCCTTTACATTCTGTGGGATTTCTTTAATTAACATATCTAAAAACAGAATGCATAACCGCAAATTATGTATATTTATAGTTCAACCATTCTGTGTTATTAAGTGGATTTTTTTTTTACATTCAATCATGCCCGATTCTTGGAGATTACCTAGATAAGTCCCTGCAGTTTTCTTGGCAAGTTTTTGCAGAAATAGTTTGTCATGACCACCTTCTTAGGGCTGAAAGAAAATGATTGGCCCAAGGTCACCCAGCTGGCTTTGTGCGTAAGGGGTACCTAGAACTAATGATTTCCTGCTTTCTAGCCTGATACCTCAACCATTACACCAAACTGAGTCTCAAATTTATTTATTTATTTAGGGAATTTATATTGCTGTCTATTCGCACATGGCAACTCAAGACGGCTTATAGAATATAAAACCCCATATAAAAACAATAAAACTAATAAAAGAAGAGTCATATAATAAATTAATATACTAAAAATGGATTTAATAAGCCTATATTCTGATCAGCCATATTAAATAATACTAATGTGCTTGTTTCCACTGAAACAAAGCCTGTAGCACTCTCTTTTTGCCTCCAGAGTAGAAAGATCCAAAACTCATATTTTGTTTTGGATATTTTTTAACAGTGCATAAATGTAAAGGGCATAATGGCTGCTTTAAGCCTTTTAGAGATTTAAGATGCTCTGCTTGTCAACTCTTATAATTTTTAGACACTGGAATATGAATAAAGGTTGCATTTTGAAAATTGGATTGAAAAAAGTTTTAGTGTCAAGTATCAATCCTGTTTTGTACTAAAGAACAGAAACAGTGCCATTTTTTAACACTTTAGGATTGTTTTAACAGTAATGAAAAATAGGATAAAGTTGCTATAAATAAAAAGTTATTAATCTCACTGTTTTCTTATATAAGGGATAACAAATTATTGTTATCCCTATTAAATGTCATTGGATGGATCAGAAATGATTAATTATTAGAAACATAATTACAGTACATAATCTTTGCATTCTTTGGAATATCTCAGTGGTTTATCATAAATGTTTTAGCAATATTTAAACTGGAGATTGGGTGATTTATTGTATAAATGAAAATACAATCAGTACCATAATTATAGAATTTGCGACCATAGTAAAGGAAATAAATGCCAAGGTCAGAAATAATATTTTTATTTTTAAATTTAAGCTTTTAACAGTCACCTAAAAAGTTAAATATACAAAATAAGAAAAACTATTGATAAACCATGAGTAAAAGCAATTATAGAAATACTTTATAATGACACTTTCTCCCCTTCTCTTCAATTCGTTTTCCCATCTGCTAACCTAAATATTAGGTTATATTTAAATTTGCCTTGCTGTGTGATTTGTAGTGTACAAGAGAACCATTCCTGGAAATATTTTTTTTAAATTTTCGATTCTGAACTTTTTGCAAAACCATTCTGTCTTGACCATCATATTTATAAATGTGTGTATTTATTACTGAATGTATACCTCACTTTTCAGCGTATTCCATCAGTGAAGATTACTTACATCAATAAAAATGCAAAGTATTAGACAAACAGTTAGAATCAGCCAATGAAATATATTAAAATCTTATTCTAGAACATTCATTGCTTTTTCAAGTATTCATGTTAATATTATTAGCTTTAAAGCAAAAAGATGAGAAGTGCTTGAGAATGGCAAACTTCACTTTGACTCTATCACAGATTCAAATGGGAAAACAGTTCAGTTTGATGCTATTCCGCTGTTTCATTTTAGCCTGCAAGTTTTGTTTCTTTCGGAAATTATCCATTCAACCAGTTCAACAAAAGAAGATTCCAAATAGATATCTAGGCCAGCCTAGCCCTTTCACACATCCACATCTTCTTAAGCAAGGTAAGGATAACAGTAATGCAACTCTAAGCACATTTACTGTAGTGTGAAATAAGTGTTCAGAGATATTTAATCCTAGACAAGTTTGCATACCACTACATTACTGACACTATCCTTTAACATCTCACTTTTTAATAGTTTTCTTAAAGAACAACCTGGAGGGAAAAAGAATTTTATATCCTTCAAGGAATTCCTATTCAGAATGTTTTATGTTCCAGATAGAAAATACTTCCTAAAATTCTACTCATGTTCTCTTGGATATATGTATTTGTGAGACAATAGTATCAGATAAATCAGGGGTCCCCAACCCCCAGTCTGCGGCCCACAAAGCCCCATCTGCTCATGTGTGGAATCCAGTGCATGAAACCACGCACCACAGGTCTGCGGAAAAACCATCCTCCATGGCAGGGGTCTCCAATCTTGGCAACTTTAAGACTTGTGGACTTCAGCTGCCAGAACTGGCTGAGGAATTCTGGGAGTTGAAATCCACAAGTCTTAAAGTTGCCAAGGTTGGAGACCCCTGCTCCATGGGACCAGTCTCTGGCACCCAAAAGGTTGGGGGTGCTGATATAAATTACCCAATTGCGAGTAATGCTAGCAAAAATGTCTATTTGCAACAGCTGGAAAAAAGTTACAGTGATTGTTTTCCATCAGAAGAATTGTCTCCCGTCATAACCTTGTTGAGAAGCTTTTTTGTCTGTCATCAGATTTACAGAAGGACACAAGAGACAGAAACAGATGTGCTGCTTAGGTGTGGAAATATTGAGAAACTCTAGACATCCTTTACTGACCTTCAGATGGCCTGTGAATATAGTTTTTCTTCCATGAAGGTTTTTTTTCCTTTTTAATCAATATATTTTATTTTAGCTAAGCATTTTGAGTGGTATTTTCTTTTTTGAACACTCATTTCTTATCGTTTGACAGAATAGCAGATCAAAATCAGTTAGAAATAAATAACTGTAGTTGCTTGATTCAAATTTGTACATAAGACCCAGGATCAATTCCTATTAGAAAACAGAGAAAGCATTCATCAGTGCCTGAATTTTGCATTTTTCTGAACGCAACCTTTTGCTGCATATATAGTGTATTTTATGACATTATTTGTCAGTAGTTTTGTCTCTCTCTCCAAATATGTAGCTTGATTTTATGCACTATTGGTAAGTTATCCTTTTAGTCAAATTCATTATTAAATTTCTTTAATAAGTTTATACAGAATGCTGTGTTTTTGGTTGATGCGCATTATTTAATTATCTTTTCAACTGTTAATTAGATTTATGCTTCAGTAAAAGTCTATGTGAGTACTGCTAAGTAGCTTTCCTCATTTCAACTGTTTAGAAAACTCTTAGATTTAGTTGTCCTTTGTCAGGTGCAGGGAACCAGAACAATTCCGTGGTTAGGCCAAAGTAGTTTCTTTATTATATTTCCTCTATTACCAGTCTTTTGCCAGAGTAATTGCATTCTCTTGGAAACTGGCAGATAAAGGCTTCTAGAGTCTTGCCTTTGCCACTTCCTACCACTGAGAGATTCTAAGCTAAACTGCCTCTTTATTCCTTCCTCTACTCTAGCCAGAGATTCCACCACATCTTTAATATTTGAAATGTGTGATTCTCTATGAATATTGATTAGGTAATTATAATGGTATATCAATGCCACTCACATTTTATTTGTATTACAGAAAATTTCACTAGCTGGCATCTGAGTAGATAATGTGCCCAGCATTTGTCCTTCTGCACAGTGGAAAATGTCATATTTTCATCTTGTCTAGTGATGCTGCTGGCCCAGCAACTAGTTTAGGTCAGCAAATTGCTTATTGCAAGTAGGTTAACGTTTTTAAATTAAAGTGTGTACTGTGATATAATTTATGGAAGAAAAAAGCTAAACAAATTATTAATTTATTTATTTATTTATTATTTGTTCTTCTATGCCGCCCTACTCCCAAGGGACTCAGGGCGGCGTACATCAGTTTTAGGAGAACATCAATAATAAGCAGTAATTTAAAAACAACAATAAAAATATACAAAAATTAAGAAATGTTCAGCCATGCCGAGGGGGGAATTCAGATAGATTTATTCGTTCCCCCCTGCCTGCAGGAAGAGCCATGTCTTGACAGCTTTTCGGAAGGCCAGCAGGGTGGGGATGGTTCGGGTCTCTGGAGGAAGTTGGTTCCAGAGCGCGGGGGCCCCCCCTAATCTAAAAGTATATCCCATATTTTTAAATTTTTGCTTCTTTTGAAAAGCATTGGATAACTTTAAAAAATGGATAGCTATCAGGTAGCATTACGTTGCTATTAAATATGAGAAAGCCTGGTATTTAGTTGAGCCACTGTCTCTTCCTAAAGAACACGAGACGTCCTACAACATCAAACCAAAGTCCCTCATTGTGTTTCCACAGTAGCAAGCAAAGTGCTTTTAGGGAGATCCATATTTAAGGCATAAAGGCAGCAACCTGTCCCTGCCAGTTCCCTGCAGTCAGAATTCATTATGATATTCCCTCTGTATGCACTTGTAACATGTGTGACAAATTTACAGATACCCTCTCTATCAACCAGCTACTTGTATTACTGCCCACTGTTTTAGAAGTCCCACAATCCTCTGCAATTGTTTGGAGGACCATAGTCTAGAACATGGATCCCCACCCCCCCCGGGCTGTGGCCCACTACCAGGCCTTCAGCCTTTCGGAACCAGGCCTTGGAAGTGGCGGGCAAGCGCGCACATGCATGCATGCATCCCCACTCGTGTGAGCAGCAGGTGAATGTGAGTGGCGTGCACATGTGCGCATCACCCCCTCTGACCTCCAGAGCCAAAAAAGTTGGGGAACTCTGGTCTAGAAAATATTGCCTCTCTTTTTTCTCCCCTCAATTTTAAAGAGGTGTTTTTCTCATGGGGAAATATGACTCAGGGGTATCTAGCCAGAAAAATATAAAGAAAAACATTTAAAAATATAGGCTAACAACCTTAAGTACATAATATGTCCAGGTTTTAGGCAGGTATGTACATTTTTAAAAGGTATCTTCAAATGATGGGGCATATAATAAACCATCTAGAGTAGCTCCATGGTGAGATGGGCAGCAGATTAATAAAAAATATTCATTATTTTATGTGGAACTAAGTCCTTTTGATTCCACTAGAACCTTTTGGTAGATTTAATTAAGATTCAGAAAGTATAATTCTCACATTTTTCAGGTGTTACCTTAGCTCTCTTCATTTTAATGGATTGGCTTTAATGGCTTTCATGACTTTAATAAATACAAATCTGGTTATAGACTATGTAAAGAAAACATTCCATTTGCAATCAGTTTTTTTGGTATTTAGTCCAGTTTTGTTAAAATATTTTTGTTTTCTGCACATTGTATTCATTATTGATAAAATTAGATTGAATGATTAAATCTGAAGTTCTGAGAAAATTCTATATTACTTCTAATCTAATTCTTAGATACACATCTTATTAAAGATCCTTTAATTTTTAAATTCAGCGTTATGAGCTCTGCATTTCATGGAGAAATTATTCCTAGGTTATGAAATATCCATACTGCTCTCAAAATGCAGGGTGCAACAAGCTCTGCCACCCTCTGTTCAATGTGCAAATGGTATAAAAAGGTATTTAAGTTTACTTTTCTTTGTTCCGCTCTCCCAGTAATCATTTTTAGTCATAATCCTTGCATTAGTATTAACTGTAGCTTTTGGAATGTCTTGTGAACTCAAGTTTCTGCAAACAATTTTTGTTACTAATAATAGACAAAAATAGTTTAGAGTCGAACTAGGAATGTGGAGACATGAGTGCAGAGAAAATGAATAGAAAGGAGATGAAAATGTAAGATTAGTGTCAAAAAAATTGTAAGGGTTCAGCAGCATGAAAAAAATTGTTTCTAAAATAGAAATCGTGTTTTTGAATTCTGTTCACAGGAGAGGTAACACCAGGATTATCACAAGTGGAATATGCTCTCCGTAGACACAAGTTGATGGCTCAGATACAGCAAGAGGTGCAAGGGACAAATCACACAGTAATTCTGCTTTCAAATCCTACCTATTACATGAGCAATGATATTCCATATACCTTTCACCAGGACACTAATTTCCTATATTTGTGTGGCTTCCAAGAACCGGATAGTATCTTAGTGTTGCAAAGTGTGCCTGGTAGATCTTTGCCATATCACAAAGCTTTACTGTTTGTTCCAAAACGAGATCCAAGCCGAGAGTTGTGGGATGGGCCACGATCTGGCACGGATGGAGCAGTGGCTCTCACTGGTGTAGATGAAGCATATAGCATGGAAGAGTTTAGACATCTGGTATCTAAATTAAAAGGTATGAAAACAAAATAGATTTTGCACTGTATGAGATAGGATGATATTGAATCATTTCAGCAATTTGCTGTCAAGTAAAGGGCATAACAGAAAGACAAAATAGAAAGCTGGATTCATGCACTGCATTACAGGTAGTCCTCAACTTATAACCATCACTAAACCTGCAATTACAGCTATAAGTTACGAAAGTTATTAAGCAGGTCTTCATGTGCCCGTGCCCAATTTTACAGCCTTTTTTCAGCTGTTATTAAGTGAATGCAGTCATTAAGCAAATTCATGGTTTGTTTTTTTGCTGCAAACCAAAAGTAAACGCTGATTTCTGGTAAAAGTGTAAATGTCACATGACCGTGGGACACTGCAAATCACTAAATGTGAGCCAGTTGCTGAATGCCCAAAATGCAGTCATGTGACTCGGAGTGGGGTGGGTGTCAGAACTTCAAATCCAAGTCGAAAGTACATTTTTTCAGATGTCATAACTTTGGTCATAACTTTGAACAGTTAACCAGTCATAAGTTGAGGACTACCTATAAGCCTTAGAATGGGTTGGATTCGCCTTAATGTTTGTACCCAACAATTGTTCATAAAAGATGCTTCATGGTAGGCATGTTCTATGAATTGCACATCAATTATTCAGTGAAATAATAATTATTCAATTATTATTAATAATTATTAATAATTATTATTCAATTATTCAGTGAAAAAAATGGAAAATGATAATTTCAATAGAGAGGAGGGCAAATTTGTTTTTGGATTTTAATGCAAATATTAACATGCAACGTTCATATTTTCTGAAACTATACACAACCTGGAAAACAGTAAAGTGCCCCACTAAATACTTTTTGATTGAAGTTTTCATTTCAGAAATATGTACAAATGTTTATTTTACATTATTTCTAGGTTGCCCCAATCCCAAATGACCTTCTATATCATGGGTATATTTAAGGGCAAAGTTTGTAAAAATTATGAATAGAGAGAGAGAGAGAGACTCTAGAGCAGTGATGGCGAACCTATGGCACGCGTGCCACAGGTGGCACGCGGAGCCATATTTGCTGGCACGCGAGCTGTTGCCCTAGCTCAGCTCCAGTGTGCATGTGCACTCCAGCCATCTGATTTTCGGCTTGCGCAGAGGCTCTGGGAGGGTGTTTTCAGCTTCCGGAGGGCCTCCGGTGGGTGGGGGAGGGCATTTTCACCCTCCCCAAGCTCCAGGGAAGCCTCTGGAGCCTGGGGAGGATGAAAAATGGGCCTACTAGGCCCACCAGAAGTTGGGAAATGGGCCATTTCTGGCTTCCAGAGGGCCTCCAGGGTGTGGGGGAGGCCATTTTCGCCCTCCCCAGGGATTGAATTATGGGTGTGGGCACTCGTGCATGCGCGATAGCACGTGCGCACGAACTTTCGGCACCCGAGGAAAAAAAGGTTCGCCATCACTGCTCTAGAGAGTCTTACTTTGCCCAGTTTGTGGCTACATGATAGCTGTTATGCAACAGTGAAAGTTTTCCAAGTTTGTTGGGCTTATATATCTTTGATACTTGTGAATTACACAGCAGAAATGATTACTACAGGACTGTAATTTATTTTATTGGTCTTTTGTTCCAAAGAGAACAAAGAGAACGTTTAAGTTCTACTTTCACAATTCCTTTCTTTAAGAACTGTTGTAGTAGAGTCATGTATATGTGCAACATATTGAAGGTGATAAGTAATAGGGCTTAAAAACAGTTGTTTGCAACTTATAGTACTGTAGCCTCTCCTGATTAGTAGCAATAGCACTTAGACTTATATACTGCTTCATAGTGCTTTACAGCCCTCTCTAAGCGGTTTACAGAGTTCAGCATATTGCCCCCAACAATCTGGGTCCTCATTTTACCAACCTCAGAAGGATGGAAGGCTGAGTCAGCCTTGAGCCGGTGAGATTTGAACTGCTGAACTGCAGTGCTGCACTTTAACCACTGCGCCACCTCGGCTCTATGCACAAAAGTGCACGAAAGAAAATAGTTCTCCATGCACAAGGCAGAAAAAATAATTGAGAATAGCTTCCTAATTAGCACTTAAGAGTGTTAGAAACATTACTTCTGTGTCCACATGAATGAGAATGTATTAAAAGAAGCTTTGTTAAAATTATAGTATAGAGCAGTGATGGCGAACCTATGGCACGCGTGCCACAAGTGGCATCTGGAGCCATATCTGCCAGCACGCGAGCCATTGCCCTAGCTCAGCTCCAATGCGCTGGCCAGTTGATTTTCGGCTCGCACGGAGACTCTGGGAGGGCGTTTTCAGCTTCTGGAGGGCCTCCGGGGGGACGGGAGGGTGTTTTTCACCCTCCCCAGGCTCCAGGGAAACCTCTTGAGCCTGGGGAGGGCGAAAAACGGGCCTACCGGGCCCACCAGAAGTTGGGAAATGGGCCATTTCCGGCCTCCAGAGGGCCTCTGGGTGGGGCGTGGGGGCGTTTTCACCCTCCCTAGGCATTGAATTATGGGTGTGGGCACTCACGCATGCGCGATAGCGTGCATGCACGCACTTTCGGCACCCGAGGAAAAAAAGGTTCGCCATCACTGGTATAGAGATTCATAATCTATAGCTCCAGAGCCACATGTGGTCTCCCATAGTCATGGAAGTGGTTTGTGTCCTAATAAAAGATATTGCTAATTTAAATTGTTAATGCAATGGAAGTGGACAATATTAAATTGTATAGGAATAACTAATAGTTTTATTAAGTCCATTGAGAATAACTAATAATTTAATTTAATCAATTTATATTAAAACTAGTTTAAATTACTTTTTATATATTTAATCTTCTCCATTTTTGCAGTGTGATTCTTAGCACTCTGTTCAAAGACCAAGTACAATTCTTGATGCAAAAGAATTGTATATTCCTATTCAGATGTACTTGAAATCTACTTTTTTATATAAAGGATGATGCATTAGGAAAACACATGCCCTCTTTACTCAGTTAATTTAGGTTCCTATCTTTGTTTCTAAGGAGCTGATCTGTTAGTTGGTTACACTTCATCAATATTTCTTATTAAACCTTTCAGGCAGGTTTAAAAATCCAAATTTGACTGCAATCTGATATTTACCAAAAATATGCAAACATCTCTCCATAGAAGTATAGTTAATTAAACTTAAAATGTAATTACATTGTTTCACAGATGATTCTAGCACAGTTTGGTATGATTTTGCTAAACCTGTGCATCCACAGCTCCATTCTGATTATCTGCTGCATCTGGCTGAGGTCAAAGCTAAATGCAACAACCATGTTCGAGCTGTCCGGCATCTAGTGCAAAACCTACGGCTGATCAAATCTGCCACAGAGATTGAGAGGATGAAATTTGCTGCCAAAATCACTTCACAGGTATCGATCAAAGCATTTATGTTGCACAAAGTGTTAAGAGAAAAAAAGGCATGACATTGGAATTCATGCCAAAAGGGAAATGACATATACCATGTCCCCCGAAAATAAAACCCACCCCAAAAATAAGCCCTAGCCTGATTTTTTTAAATAAATAATCTTTATTAATTATATTAAAAAAAACTAACAAACAAACAAACAAACAAACATAAAAACATGTGTAAACATATGTATATACAAATAAGGTATCAAATATCTTTGAAAATAGAAAACATTGAACATACATGTCAACCATCCCGTCGACACTATCCTTTTACAGCCTAGTGGTACAAAAACGTGTTTATTCTATAAAGTTATTGTTTACATCATTATCTTCCTTATATCTTCCAATAGCCTGATTTTTTTTGGGTGGGCTTAATATAAATCCTACCCCAAAAATAAGCCTGGGGGTGAATGGGTGTGGCCAGCATGAGAGGTAGCGAGCTTGCGGGGGCCAACGGTGTCTGGCCGCAGCCCGCCGGCCCCTTGGCACAGCGCAAATTCCGGTAAGTCCGAGCATGGAGGCAGAGGCAGGGGGAAGAAAGGTGATCCTTACTGTGGTGGCACTGGCAGCAGGCAGAGGCATGGGGGATGGAGGAGGCAGGCGATCCTGAAGCTCTGTGGGTGGTTGTTTGATGCGGCCGCACGCAAGCCAAGAGACGGGATGGAGTGGGCGGTGCTTTGGGATTGCCTCTGTCTCCGCCTGGCTCTGCTGTGCACGTTTCGCCCAGAGGAAGACGAAGCTTTGTCTGCTTGCAAAGGGGACGCTTTGAAACAGCTAATTGCTCTATTTCAAACGGTCTCCTTTGCAAGCACATGAAGTTTTGAGTCTCCATCATTTCTCCATCTGGGTGAAAAGTGTTTGGGGTGCTTGGGAATGGATGACAAAACACTTTTCGCCCAGACAGAGAAATGACGGAGACTCAAAACTTTGTGTGCTTGCAAAGGAAACAGTTTGAAACAGAGCGATTAGCTCCGTTACAAAGTGTCCCCTTTGCAAGCAAACTAAGCTTCCTCTGGGTGAAAAGTGTTTGGGAAGTTACCATCGGCCCCACCCTCTCCGTCCCACTGTCTGCTTGCCTGCAGCCTCAATCGGGGTCAAGCTCGGCACATCCCGGCCTCCACCCACCCTGCCAGGAGGGCGAAGAGGCTCCCGCGAGGCCAGCAGCAGCATCGGCAGCCGCTTGGCGGCCAACACGGTGCCCACTGCGGCCAAGAAGTATCCCAGCAGCACCTGGGCCAGCAGGCAAAGCAGGTGGAGGCCGGGACATGCCAAGAGCTTGGTCCGTTGCAGCCACTGGCAAGCAGACAGTGAGACGGAGAGGGCGGGGCCAACGGTAGCTGCGCTCCCACTCCCGTCAGCCACCACGCTCGCTGCCTCCTGCACTTAAAACAAAATAAGCCCAAGTGCTTATTTTCAAGCCCAAAAGAAAATAAGACTGGGTCTTATTTTCAGGGAAACGCAGTAGATATAGCTGGCATCTTTCTACTAGGATGTTTCTGAATCTGATGCTGATTATTTATTCCAGAAATAAAATATGGGATCCTTGTGTTTGTTGAAAGCCTTCTGTCAACAAGTACCACTGCAGTCCCTTATGTTTCACATAATAAGATTATCATCATATGAGTTAGTGTGACAAATACCAATGAAGAAGAAACCAAACATAACCACTTACTATAATACATCATAATCCAAAATGTACATTTACAGCTATGATCCCATTTCTCATTTGATAGAATAGAATAACAGAGTTGGAAGGGACTTTGGAGGTCTTCTAGTCCAACCCCCTGCTTAGGCAGGAAACCCTACACCACTTCAGACAAATGGTTATCCAACATCTTCTTAAAAACTTCCAGTGTTGGAGGATTCACAACTTCTGGAGGCAAGCTGTTCCACTGATTAATTGTTCTCACTGTCAGGACATTTCTCCCTAGTTCTAAGTTGCTTCTCTCCTTGATTAGTTTCCACCCATTGCTTCTTGTCCTGCCCTCAGGTGCTTTGGAGAACAGCTTGACTCCCTCTTCTTTGTGGCAACCCCTGAGATATTGGAACACTGCTATCATGGCTCCCCTAGTCCTTCTTTTCATTAAACTAGACATACCCAGTTCCTGCAACCGTTCTTCATATGTTTTAGCCTCCAGTCCCCTAATCATGTTTGTTGCTCTTCTCTGCACTCTTTCTAGAGTCTCAACATCCTTTTACATCGTGGCGACCAAAACTGAATGCAGTATTCCAAGTGTGGCCTTACCAAGGCATTATAAAGTGGTATTAACACTTCACGTGATCTTGATTCTATCCCTCTGTTTATGCAGCCTAGAACTGTGTGGGCTTTTTTGGCAGCTGCTGCACACTGCTGGCTCATTTTTAAATGGTTGTCCACTAGGACGCCAAGATCCCTCTCACAGTTACTACTATTGAGCAAGGTACCACATATACTGTACCTGTGCGTTTTGTTTTTCTTGCCTAAATGTAGAACCTTACTTTTTTCACCATTGAATTTTATTTTGTTTGATAGCGCCCAATTAGCTCTCTTAAAATCCAAGGCTTTGTTCTACTACTTGTGCTTGCATAATGTTGAATTCCAATATTGCATGATCACTTGCCCCCAAGGTTCCTGTAGCTTCAACACCTATCATTTCATCTCTGTTAGTGAGAATTGAGTCCAATATGGCTGATCCCCTTGTTCCCTTCTCTACTTTTTGGGAAACAAAGTTGTCTGCTAGGTTTGTTAGGAACCTGTTGAATCTTCCACTTGGTGCATAGTTTGTCTCCCAGTTGATGTCAGGGTAGTTAAAATCCCCCATTACTATTGTGATGTGCTTCCTACATACCTTAGTTTGCTGACTAGCAAAAAGTTCATTTCCTCTGTTCGGTTGGGTGGCCTATAGTATAGACCTATGGCAATGTCATTCTCCCCCCCCCTTTAATATTGACCCAAATGCATTCAATATAATTTTCATCATTGTTGTGCTCTATTTCTGTAGAGATGTAGTTATTTCTTATATATATTCTTGTATATATTCTTATGATGGTATATTGAATCCCAATATGGTATATTCAGCTCCTCAACCAGCTCTTCCTCACTGCTTAGAATCAAATCTAGGGAGCTGATCCTCTTGTCTCATCTTTTGGAAAATATAACCGTATTTTGGAAACTAACATATTCATTAATAGTTTTTATTACTGCATTTCAACAGGCATTCATAGAGACTATGTTTACAAGTAAAGCACCAGTGGATGAAGCATTTCTATATGCTAAGGTATGTGCTTTTTTGCATTGTGGAAAATAGTCCTTCACTGTAACCTGACAACCAGTTTTTAGGTTGTATTCACATGTAATGCGTATGCTCACATAACATATGATAGGTTTCTATTAATCCTCATGTCGACACTTAATGTAGAACTTGCAGGATGGATACCAAAGAAGGAGAACATTAAGAGATTTTAATAAAGCGTAGAAAAGATTTATTAAGAACCTGCCTCAGCACTTACAGATAGTAAATCCCACTGAACTTGATAAGATATGTTTTTGAATAGATGTGTGTAGGGGACTATTGATAGCCTTTCATCTGAACACTGAGATGATTTTGCTCTTCAGCACTAATTATATTTCACTTCCTGAACATTATCTTTCCTTAAGAATACCTGTTATGAAATTGAAATTTCAAGAAAAAATAGTGCAAATGCAAAGTGTTACTTAATGTATTTGCGCATTTTAATTTAGAGGTATTTTTCCCTACAAACATTCTCCTACACATGTATAGTATCCCAAAAATACGTTTTGGTTCTAATTAACAGTTGAGAGTGCCAACAGCCACCCCCTCAAACGTAATGAAAATGTGAGAATCAGTACAGACTAAGGTCTCTTCCTTTTCAAAGGAACAGAATTGAGTAGGCAATACAGCCTACCACAAACCTAAAAAAATTAATGAGGTAAGTGCCTCCTAGTGTTTCACATTACTTTCATCTAATGAAAGAAATCCTTGGCTGGTTTACTACTCCTATGGATATGTACCCAGATCAGGATAAATATAGGTGTGTGTCAGGGGTGAGATGCTCACTTACCCAGACCGGTGCGCTGCTCCGCGGTCCTTCGTGCTTTGTTGCGCGCACGCTATGCGCGCGCGCCCCCTCGTGCGATTTTGCTTCTGCGCATGTGCAGAAGCAAAATTGCGCCAAAATCTTGCGAGGGGACGCGCGCGCGAGAGAGATTTTGGCGTGATTTTACTTCCGCGCATGCGCAGAAGCAAAATCTCACTGAAATATCTCTCTCGCGCGCGTCCCCTCGCAAGATTTCGGCGCGATTTTGCTTCCGCGCATGCGCAGAAGCAAAATCGCCCGAAAATTCACAAAAAAGAGATGGCGACGCGCGCGACTGCCCGGTGGAGACGGTACCGGAGCAGTCACGCGCATATTGGGGTATCCGCACTGGACCGCACCGGTAGGATCCCACCCCTGGTGTGTGTGGGGGGGGGGGGAATTAGGCATACTGTAGATAGAAGCACATAAGAAAAACTACCTTTGATTTTGCTGTTTTAAAACAATCACCAAGTTCTTGGTAGTTTTTTCCTGAAAAAAAAATAGACATGTTATATACATTTGCTTCCCACAGCATATTAGGTTTCTTTAGTTCACATACTGTAGGAGGGAAGAGAAATGTATGGCTTTTCATATGGTGCTGAACAACAGAATTCCTCTCCACTGATTGCAATATCTGAGGCTGTTAGGTATTTTACTTAAGCAGTATCAACTCTATGGGTTGATATACTATATTTCCTTCAAGGAGCTAAGAATACCTTTTATATCAGGGGTGTCAAACTCACGTCATCACAGCAGCTTCACATGACGTATTGGGACTTTTCCTCCCTTCGCTAAATTGGGCATAGGCATGGCCAGCGTGTGACGCATCCGGCCTGCGGGCCGGGAGTTTGAAAGCCCTGTTTTATATGGTTGCTCATTTTTTTGTCTTCACAACAAACTATGATACAGATCCATTAAAGATAGTCCTTATTCAACAAGAGTAATTGGGATCATAATTTCCATTGCTAAGTGATACAGTCGTAAAGCATAGTGACACATGGCTGTGCTACTTAGCAATGGAAATCATGGCATTTTCCGTTGATGATAAGTGAATCATCGCAAGTCGTTAAGCGAGGATATCATGTAGTCCCCTTTTGTGAACTCCTGCCAGCTTTCCCATGGACTTTGTTTGTAGGAAGTTGGCAAAGAAGGATGCAAATGGTGATTAGGTGACTGCGGTGATACTGCAATTGTTGTAAGTACAGTCATAAGTACCATTCATTCATGCACTGTTGTAAGTTTGAACAATCATGAATGATTGTTAAGTGAGGACCACCCGACTTGAGAAAGCTGAATTAAGTCTTCCTCTTCAAACATACAGTATATCCCATATGCTTTGCTAGTTTGCTAGCCCAAGTATGGGCATTGGCAGAGGCTTTGTGAGAAAGGGCTCGGCTGTGCATTTATTTCAACAATTAACGGGTTATTTTATTTCCAGTTTGAATTTGAGTGCCGGGCTCGTGGTGCTGATATTTTAGCTTATCCCCCTGTGGTTGCTGGCGGCAACAGGTCCAATACCTTGCATTATGTGAAAAACAATCAACTTATCAAGGTAACTGAATGAACTCTGCAACATAATAGTATTATTATCTACTGAACCCCTCCAAAAGAAATAAATGAAGATGTACTGCGGTAATAGCAATAGCAGTTAGACTTATATACCGCTTTACAGCCTTCTCTAAGCTGTTTACAGCGTCAGCATATTGCTCCCAACAATTTGGGTCCTCATTTTACCAACCTCGGAAGGATGGAAGGTAATATATTAACTAAGCCATTTAAGAAGATTGGAATGGAACTACAGTTTTAAAAGAGGATATAATCCTGTTCCCGAGCATCTTAAACTGAGTAGACCATAACCAGTTCTACTGCATTCTAGTGTGTTTCTGACTGTCCTATATTTCTAGGGGTAAAAATCTACTTCCTCATTCTGTGGAGTAGAACAAAGAAATTTAGAAACAATCTTTGCACAGGTTCGCCTGGTGCACCAGTTGCGGCCATACTTGGAGAAGGAGGCTCTACTCACAGTCACTCATGCCCTTGTCACCTTGCGCCTGGACTACTGCAACGCGCTCTACATGGGGCTACCCTTGAAGAGTATCCGGAGACTTCAGCTGGTGCAAAATGCGGCTGCGCGTGCTGTGGTGGGTGTGCCAAGGTACACCCACGTGACACCTGTACTCCGCCAGCTGCACTGGTTGCCCATCGGTCTCCGGGTCCAATTCAAGGTGTTGATCACCATCTTTAAAGCCCTTCATGGCTTAGGACCAGGTTATCTCCGGGACCGCATTCTGCCTCACACTTCCCTTCGACCGGTTAGGGCCCACAGAGTTGGCCTCCTCCAGGTCCCATCGGCTAAGCAATGTCGCCTGGCGGGCCCTAGGGGGAGAGCCTTCTCTGTGGCAGGCCCCGTGCTCTGGAACCAACTTCCCCCAGAGACCCGAATTATCCCCACCCTGCTGGCCTTCCGGAAAGCTGTTAAGACCTGGCTTTTCCTGCAGGCAAGGGGTAGAGCGTAGTCCACTTGAGCTCACCCCCAAGTATGTATGATGCTGAATGGATAGTAAATGTTTTAAGATGTTTTTAATTTTTATATCTGTTTTAATGTTTATTTATATTGGCTTCTTGTATTTTTTCTGTTGTAAGCCGCCCGGAGTCCTCCGGGAGTTGGGCGGCATATAAGAAACACCAATAAATAAATAAATAAATAAATAAATAAAATCTTACAGCTGTTCTGCATATAAATCTTTTAATGAAGAAATATAGGGATTTGTATAAAGAATATAAAAGCAATATAAAATCTCCGAACAGGTCTTGCAGCATGGCCCCCAATAATATCTGCCACTACTCGTGTGATTTGGTTGATTTAGGTACTTGTTTCATGAGCAAAATGAATTTTTCAGGAGGCCGCCTCTTCGCCTCCTTCTCCACCAATGTGCTTGATGAATATGACCGCTATTGGCCAATAAAAGTGAGTGTGATTAAAAGAGAGTACTTAAATGAAAGTAAATGAAATTAACATAGCAACACCTGTTAAGTTAGATCAGACTTTCTCATCTTGGCCCTTTTCTTTGTGCTGGACTTCAGTTCCCATAATCCAACTGTCAGTTACGGGACTACAGAAGTCAATAATAATAATAATAATTACAATAATAAATAAGAGAGATGAGAAGTGTTAAAGTAAGCTGAACATCAAAGCTTGCAGAGAAGAACAGTGCACTATAACTATAAAAAGCTACACTCTGCTGAACTATTAGATGAAAAAGCAAATGTAATTTATCTCACTAAAGATAAATTCCAGGTTTGTTTGTTTGTTTTAAAAAACTATTTTATAGCACTATTTAAATGAAATTCTTAAAGGCCAAGTAATTGCTTTTTCTTGTGCTCCAGGATGGAGAAATGGTTTTATTGGACGGAGGGTGTGAATACTCTTGTTATGTGAGTGACATTACCCGCACTTGGCCCATCAATGGCAGGTAGGTCCTGTTCCCAGCAAAGGAACATCAAGTTGGTTGCAGTTCCAGATTTTCCTGAAATGTTTCATTATTGTAACTTTGTTTCTTGTATCCTTACAATTTATATTGACTGGTTCCTAATATGATTTGATTGCTTATTTGTACCCGGACTATAATTAAGTTTTGTACCTTATGATTCTTGACGAACTTATCTTTTCTTTTATGTACACTGAGAGCATATGCACCAAGACAAATTCCTTGTGTGTCCAATCACACTTGGCCAATAAAATTCTATTCTATTCTATTTCTTCATTTAATTATACTTCAGAAATCATCCTCGCCAATACTGTAGTTGCGGTTTTTAGTGCAATGTACTACAGTCGTCCTCCTTCCCCTGCTCTAGAGTTGAGATATGCTTTAGTTTGTGGTAATGCAAAACCAGATAATTCAGAAAAATTTGCATGTCATTATTTCATTTCAGAATGTTAATGGGGAAATATTATTTATCAATTTCACTGATGTCTTCCAAGATAAAATTACAGAAAGGTTTGAAACGAGAGGTGTTCAGGTGTGCAATCTTGCACCAACATTTCAGAGTAGAACAAATCCAAAGGACACTGCCGCATAATTATTTTGTACATGCATCTTAGCATTTAATTTTTAAATGCTAATTTTTAAATTTAACCGCTGGGGGAGATCATCCACAGACATGGGGTGTGTTTTCACCAGTACGCTGATGACACCCAGCTGTACATCACCACCCCGTCTGAATTCAGTGTGGCAGTTGATGTAATGTGCCGGTGCCTGGACGACGTTAGGATCTGGATGGGGAGGAACAGGCTCAGACTCAACCCCGACAACACTGAGTGGCTTTGGATATTGCCTCCTAAGGACCATGACAACTGTCCCTCCTTAGTTCTCGAGGGAGCGAAACTGACTCCCTCGGATCAGGTCCGCAACTTGGGGGTCCTCCTAGATCCACAGCTAAAATTGAATCATCATCTTATTGCTGTGGCTAGGGGGGCCTTTGCACAGGTTCGCCTGGTGCACCAGTTGTGGCCATACTTGGAGAAGGAGGCTCTACTCACGGTCACTCATGCCCTTATCACCTCCCGTTTGGACTACTGCAACGCGCTCTACATGGGGCTACCCTTGAAGAGTATCCGGAGACTTCAGTTGGTGCAAAATGCGGCTGCGCGTGCTGTGGTGGGTGTGCCAAGGTACACCCACGTGACACCTATACTCCGCCAGCTGCATTGGTTGCCCATCGGTCTCCGGGTCCAATTCAAGGTGTTGATCATCATCTTTAAAGCCCTTCATGGCATAGGACCAGGCTATCTCCGGGACCGCATTCTGCCTCACACTTCCCTTCGACCGGTTAGGGCCCACAGAGTTGGCCTCCTCCAGGTCCCATCAGCCAAGCAATGCCGGCTGGCGGGCCCTAGGGGGAGGGCCTTCTCTGTGGCGGGCCCCGGGCTCTGGAACCAACTTCCTCCGGAGACCCGTACCATCCCCACCCTGCTGGCCTTCCAAAAAGCCGTTAAGACATGGCTTTTCCTGCAGGCTGGGGGTAGAGTCTAATCCATTCGAGCTCACCCCCGAGTATGTATGGTTGTTGGAGGGTTTTAATATTGAATTTTTAATTTTTATATTGATTTTAAGCAATGTTTATTGTTGGTTGTTCTTGTATTCTTTTTTGCTGTACGCCGCCCTGAGTCCCTCGGGAGTTGGGCGACATATAAGAAAGCCTAAATAAATAAATAAATTTTGCTTTTCTTTCTGCTTAAATCTCACTTGAGCTGATTTGTGTTTTTTTTTCTTATTGTCAGGTTCACTAGTCCCCAGGCAGAGCTGTACCAGGCTATACTGGAGGTCCAGAAGTCATGCCTAAGACTTTGTTCTTCAGGTGTGAGCCTAGAAAACATCTACAATTTAATGCTAACTCTCATTGGACAGAAGCTGAAAGAGTTGGGAATCCTAAAGGATAGCACTAGTGAGGGTCAGGTCTTCAAGGTACTTGGTTTCTTTGCATATCTGTTTAGCCTGTTGTTTTTCCTGGCTAAAACAACAACAGTGAACAGTAAAAAAATTGAACAATCTAAATCATTCCATTTTAAGTTTTGAAGTTGTAGCTTCCTGCAGATATGCAGGTCTAAAAGAAATACAGGTAGTCATAGATTTACAACCTGTCCCTTAAGAATCATTTAGAGTTATGATGGACAGCCCCAGAGTTACTTACAATTTATTTTTTGAATTAGAATAACCCCTCCCTCCCCATAATCACATGATCCCATTTTGGGCTCTTGGCAACTGAGTCACCTTTACTTCCAGCTTTTGGCAAAAAAAACCCCAGCCATTGTGGGGAAATGAATTTGCTTCATAACCACAGCATTCACTTAACCAGTGTTGTAAATACAATTGTAAGTTCAAATACGATCACATTATGCCTCAATTTATGACTATAATTCCAGGCTCAATTTCTGTCATGAATCGAGAAGTACCTATATTGGTGACAAGTCGAAGGTTATTAGCAGTACAGTATCTCTTTCATCCAGCAGATGGCAGACTTTTTAGATTTTATATTTATTTGTTTGTGTGTGTGTGTTTATTGTCAGTAAGATTATTAAATTTGATTGCTAAATTGGGGAGAAAAGTGCTTCATTTTAAGATTTTGGTAATAATTGTGGAAGATATTTTCACATAATTCTTTTGCCATGTACATGGGAAAGCACCTGCTCTTGAAATCTGTTAATGACTCACTTTGATTCAACTTACCTGTGTAATACTTCCCTGATCTTTCATAGACAGCTACGGCTGATAATATTTCAGTACAAGCTCTTTCTACCCATCAAACTCAGAAATTGTGGGACAAATAAAAAATGCATCACTATAGCAGTATTTTGAAATTTGGCACAAATTGTGGGAGCCAACAAAATAAACCTTAAATAGGTATTTAGTCCAGCAATCAAATACTTGCCTGCCCAGTATCTCTAATGGGGCAAGAAAAAACTTGTGGGTCTCTAAAGAGCTGCAACATGTTGGCATAAACAATATTAGATGGACAGAGTATGGTTTTACATAGTACAACTTCCAATAAAATTACCTTAAATCAATGAATATTTTGAAGTAGTATCGACTTCTGTTTCAACTGGCAAATGTAGGAAAATATTTCATACTAAGTAAAACAAAGTGTTATGAGATGTGCTACTCTTGCAAGTTATGTATTGAGAACATTTTAAAATGGAAAGTGGTCCTGGGCTCTTTCTTTGTTAAAGTCTTTAAGAATATTTCTATGTACAGTAATGGCTACCATGATATAATATGTGCACTTCAACAACATAGACCAACTGCTTAGCAGAGTGATGTGTACTGCTGCTTCTTGAGATCTTTGCCTACTCTGATTTGTGAAATTCACAGGAACTGAAACGTTTCAGAACCCCAGTAAGAACAACCTACTTGAAAAATAGTGAGGTTCATGCTGGTCTGCTGGAAAAAGTGATGAGGTTTTGAACAAGAAACCAAGCTTAGGTCAAATGGTTTTGAATAACCATTGCATAAAATTTAGGCAAGGTACTGAAATAAGTGATGGCCTCACAATTCCACGTAATATTAATTTTTTACCCACAGGGGAATCTGCCAGCTAAAAGATCAAAGGTACCTTGGAGCTCAAAACAAACACTATTTGCCTTTAATACCAAACTGATTGTCATTTATATATTTTGCTTAAAGACCAGAGTCTGTTGCCCTTACAGCAAACAGCAAATTTGATAGATACAAGGCAGAAGATGGTGCCTGCACAAAACATATTAGTTGTATTTATAAGTAAGAACAACCAATTAATGTTATATTTCCTTTTCACTATATGTTTCTAGCACATTTTGTGCTGAAGAATATCCATCCAACATTACTCCAAATTTTGCTTGTTTTAGGAAGGTATTTTTTTTAACCTCATAGGCTGTTCGGAAATACTGTCCACATCATGTCGGACATTATCTGGGAATGGATGTTCATGATACACCTGATGTATCCCGATCAACTCTCCTCCAGCCAAGGATGGTGATCACCATTGAGCCAGGTAAAATAGTGCACTGGTGAAATCAATATAAAAAGATGTGTGTCTATGTGTGGTATCTTGAAAAGAAGAATGCCCAGTTATTTATGCAACGATTGCTACAATCATTTCTCGAAAATTATTTCCAAAAATTTATTCTCAAAAAAATGCTCAAAAATTTCAGTGCAATTGTTTTTCTATTTTGTTTTTAAATAGCTTCAAATTCTTAATATATCCTGTCTCTGTTTCTATTATTCACCCCCATAAATGTGAGAAGGTAGTCATCTTAGAGCAGTGGTTCCCAACCTTCCTAATACCACGACCCACGCTCCGCCCCCGCGCCCCCACCGTGACCCACCCTGCCGCTGCCATTTGGGTTCTTTTACCCTCTGCGCATGCGCAAGGCGTGCTGCGCATGCGCAGACGGTAAAATAACCCAAATGGCGGCAGCGGGGTGGAGCGCGGTGGGGGCGCGGGTTGTGGGGCGCGATATGGCCAGGCTTGTGACAGTGGGGGGGGAGCTGAGGATGCCGGGGTGACCCCTTGGAACTGGTCATTCGACCCCCAAAGGGGTCCCGACCCCCAGGTTGGGAACCGCTGGCGTATGCGGATTGTGGAGCGCAAATGCGATAATGCATCGGAACAAGTGCCCGACCGCTCTCAGTTCAAACAGGTTTATACATGCCGAGTACTATTTTCGAGCGCGGCGGATTCCGCATGCGTGAAACGCCGTGACTCAGGACTCAGCCTTCGGCGCGGGCGGCAGTCCCGTGCCTCCTTTTCACCCCGTTCCCACACTCAAAGCACTCTGCTGTTTCGCTAGCAAGAAAGAGCATATGCCACATGAACCAAATGCGTTACTGTACTGTATTTTTTTATTATTACCAAAAAAAAAGGCATCCACTAAAATTTAGTGGATGCCTTTTTTACCCCTAAAGAATAGCGTTTTTACCCCCCTGGGGGTAATTACCCCCAGGTTGGGAACCGCTGTCTTAGAGGTATTGAGAACTATCCAGAAAACACTGCCATTTGCTTCATAGATTTAACTATGAACAAACAACTGTCATGATCTTTCGTCCTTAGGAAAATAATTCTTAAAAGGGTGCTTAATTGAATTTATATCAGGATAGAGTAGCTTGTAAAAACTATTCTGATCTTGTAAGTTTGGCCCAGTGTTTCCACTACTGGTACAAAATGAAGTTGCGTGTATTGCATTAAATCAATTGGATCAAGGTAGAGATATATTAGCTATCGATTCTTGACCTGTGGAGATAAAACCTGTCTTTTGTGCTATGCTTTCTAAACCCTGAAGGAATATACTGTATAATTTGCAAACTGAATCTGTTAGATTTTGATCAGTACTTTTATTTCCAGGCATTTACATACCTGAAGATGATACAAGTGCCCCTGAACGATTCCGTGGCATAGGAATACGCATTGAGGATGATGTGGTGGTGACAGAAAATGTACCATTAATCTTGTCTGCAGATTGCCCAAAGGAGATCTATGATATTGAACAGGTTTGCAGTTGTAGCCTTTGATTGTTCTTCACTGCCTTTTTTATACTTTGCTTGGGTTTAGATTGGAAAATACACACTCATATATAACACAGTTTTTCATAACTTATAGGGTTGTTTAACTAGATAGAATCACTACTAGAAAAATATTACTTTCAAGGAACTCTGTGTAAATATTTTGCAAGGCACAATTACACTATTTAAATGGGAAAATGTACATTACTGTTCAACGTGTATTTTAAAGTTATGCTAATACTAAAACAAAGCTGGTGAAACAGAATTCTGCATCCCATCATTTGGTCTATTTCTTTCTGTGCTTATACTGTGATGATGTTATTTACAGAGATGTACTGAATATCAGCTGTACTGACATTTCTCAGACTGCATATGTGTGTCCATAACAATTAAATTTCAGTTTTAGTTTTTTAGTTGTAAGAGCTGAAAAGAAAAAAAAAGTATTTTTCTGGATACAGTAATTTCCAGTGTATAAAAAAGAAAAAAAAGAGAGAACGCCCTCAAACTTGAAATTAGAGTAGTTTTTCCCCTTTTCAGAAGATACAAGAAGGGCTGCAGTGTTGGGAAATCCATTAATGTGAAAATGAGGGTATTACATATAAAGACAAATCCCTGTGCAGAATTAGATGTGGCAAAGCTATTGATCATAATGTGTTTAAGCACACCCAGTCCTGCATATATTGATGACTTGGCTTTAGTGATTAAAAATGTCAGTTTTAGGTTAAAATAATATGAGCTCATTTGATAAACTCACAGTGAATCAGACTAGATTCAAGATGCTTATCAATGAAGTTGTGATTACTGTATTTTTCTTTATGAATTCGACCTCTCATAGGAGATGAGAAGCACAGAAGCACTTTGGGATCCAAACTATGAAAAGTACTGCATTTATATTAAATTGCCCTTTTCCTTGACTAAATACATAGAAATGGTAACCCAAAAAGTGGTAAACACTCCAGTTCTTTATATTGTGCTAAAATCTAGCAATTAATATAAGACTATTTCTGAAGTGATGCAAAGCATCAGGATTTTTTTTAAATTTGAAATTCTTACAGAATACTCTGTTTTAAAGTTGAGGTCTTAATACCACATATTATCAAAAGATCAAAAAAAAGTTAAATTGCGAAATCAACAACTTTCTTACAAGTAGAAACATAAAAATAAGTACACTAATAAGTTCACAAATATGATTAAAGCTTAGTACTATTCTAGTTGGGTCAAATCAAATTGTTTACCAAGGAATTTTTTATAAAAGATGAAATGTTACATAATTATCTGGTGAATACTTTTTGTGAAGTGCTTTTTGCATTTTTGAAAGAAAGATGATGTCTGTGTACAATGTAATTATTACAGATGTATAATATACAAAAGTGTTTTCTTCTAAAAGGAAAAAAAATATGTATTAGTGAAAATATAATTTCAACAATTATATTTAAAACTCAGCTTACAGAAACCTTTTCCCCCCTTGTCAGTTAACCAATTTTCTTCAATATCCTAAAATGAGAAGTTTCTAGCGTTTTATCAGTGATAGCCACTGAAGATACGAATCTGTTTTTAACATATATTAAATAACCCATGACCTATTGGATCATTGTTTCAGAGATATTTTCTTACCTAAACAGAATGACGGCTAGTGGCCAAACAAGCAATGGGAGTGGAAGCAATTTCCAACTACCAGCTGGCTTTCCCATTGACTTTCTTTGTAGGAAACTAACCAGGTGTGTCAGAAATGATGATCATGTGACCACAACTGACTACAGTGGCACACCAGCACAGCTGCACTGAAGCAGCCACAATACTAAAATTCAATCCCACAACTTCATGGCTTCCAGATTTTGGACACATTCTGAAAGTTATCCCGTTTGATGTGCCATATGATAGACCAGCAGCCCCCAATCTTTTGGGAATCAGGGATCAGTTTCATGAAGAGTGGGTTTTCTGCGAACCGGGGGGAACGTGGTTTTGCGCACTACCTGCATCCCGCACGTGCATAGATGGGGCTTCCTTGCATGGACCAGTGCTGGTCCATGCCCCGGGGGTTGGGACCCCTGTGATATACCATTTCACCCAATTGAAGGTTACAAAGAGTCACAAGAGTTTTAGTAGTACAAATCGTCCTTGATTATGACTGTTTATTAATGGTTCAAAGTTATGATGGAAAAAGTGGAAAAAGTGACTTAAGACAGGTAAGATAACTTTTATTGTCATTTTTACTGTGAGCACACTGACCCACATTAAAAATGAAGTTCTGTTGCCTGCTCTCAAAAGAAAGTATATATCTACCCATACACATACATAGCACACATATACACAATGTTATATACATACATATACATACACACACATATATATACATACATACACACACACACACACACACCCCTACCTACATACGTATATATACATATAAATCATTCTCCATTTTGAATCCATAGCAGAAAGGAAACTTGAGAGTTCACAAGGTTGATGCTATATGGAACAAAACTCTTGACTGTATCTAAATGTTCTGCTTCGGATACCACGAAGCCTCCTCCCAGAAGGTCACAAGGAAAAGAGGTCATGGAGAGGATGTGTAGCGTCCCAGGCAATACTGCAGACCCTGCTCAAGCATCGCTTATATGCTATGTCATGAATAGAAGAAAGTGAACTACTTACAGTCTTTTCTGTCATCCTCATCACTCTCTGCACCGCCTTCCTGTCCGAAGCCATAATGCTTCCAAAGCAGACTATAATGCAATATGACAGGATGCTCTTGATTGTCCTTCTATAGAAAGTGGTAAGGACGGGGGAAAGAAGATGTACTTTTCTCATGCGCCGCAGAAAATGCAGGCACTGCTGTGCCTGCTTCACCAGTGTCTCACTGTTGAGCGACCAAGCTAGCCTACTCATTAGCTACACACCCAGAAACTTGACCAATCCTCAAAGTTACGACTGTTGCACCTCCCCTACGGTCAAAATTGCAATTCAGATGATTGACAACTGGCTTGCTATTACAACAGCTGCAACATCTTGTGGTCATGTGATTGCAATTTGCGACCTTCCCAGTCGGCTTCTAACAAGCAAAATCAATTGGGGAATCAGGATTTGTTGAGTGACCGCATGATTCACTGAACAGCCACATGATTCACATAACAACTGCAGTGATGGGCTTAATGACCAAAGTAAAAACGATTGTAAAATCAACTTCAGTCACATGATAACTCATTTTAACTACTGCATAGCTTAGGAACCAAAATTACATTCCCAAGTGGAATAATAGGTCAAGGACTACCTGTATATAGATAAAATATTGCATAGTTTTAAGAAAGCATGGGCAATTAAATTTAAGTGTTCACCTTTTGAAAAAGGTTTGCTTTCATAGGTAGAGGCAGTTCATGTTCTTTCTGCTATGAAACCTTGACACATGCGGATTTCCCTTCAAACCATTTTTAATAATGGATGTCAATGAATAGAGAGGGGAAAGGAGAATTGCATTGCATATTTTTAATAACTAACCTGATTAGTACCATATATACTGTAACTAGTTATCAGATTACTTTTGTTGTATCCTTTTTGTAATAGTTTTTTCCTAAGTCAGCTGGAAGAAGGTTGGTACTTTATCCCCATAGAATAGGGGTGTCAAACTCGATTTCATTGAGGGCCACATCAGGGTTGTTTGACCACAGGGGGCCGGGTTGGCGTGGCCAGCTCGACATCACTTGTGTCGGCACCTGTGGTGGCCCGGGCAGGGCTGGGGGAATCCATTGTCTCCAGCGGAGGAAGGCGAGACCAGGGAGAGGGCCAAACCCTTGTCCAGAGGAGCCTTACCATCTGCTGGTGACCAAATGCTAAGGCAGGACTGACTGACTGACTGACTTCCTTCCTTCCTTCTTTCCTTCCTTCCTTTTCTTCTTTTTCCCTCCTTCCCCTCTTCCCTTCTTTTTCCTTCCTTGTTCTCTTCCATTTTCTTTGTTTTTCCTCTTTCCCTTTCTCCTTTCCTGTCCCTTCTTGGATGTTCAAATGCAAAAGGGGAAACATTTCTCCTTTTGTTTTGTTTTGCTTTTAGTTTGTTTTGGTTGCCAGTGAAAACAGAGCCTGCCACACGCAGCCCCCCCCCTCCAAACTCCGTTTTCACTGGCAGATGGTTGTAAGAGGCCCTCTAGGCCAAAAACGGGGCCTGGGAGGGTCACGCGCAGCCCTCTTGAGCTCCATTTTCGCTGGCAGAGGCATTGCGGGCCGGTCCTTCACTGTTTCCAGGGCGGCCCTGTGGGCCAGATCTAAGCACCTGCAGGCCGACTCCGGCCTCTGGGCCTTGTGTTTGACACCCCTGCCATAGAACATTTGGGTTTTGAGAAAAAATATGGGGCTAATATAATGGAAACCCTTTATCCAAAAGCCAATTCCTTTGAGATATATGAATATTTTACCCAGTTATAATAAAATAATTTCAAAGAGAAGGACTGAAAAACCTTTTCTTTTTTTAGCATCTTGCAAAAAAATTAATAAACTTTCTGATATGCTAGAGAGCCACATAATCTACACTGCTGATAAAGCTAAACTGTTTAATTTTATTGAACAATTTGTACAAAGCTTTGATCAGAACTCTGTGTTGAAAAAAGTATTTTCCAGGCAACAAAGAAAGGAGCCTTACAAACTTCTTTCAAGGAGCTTTGCCTTCTTTTTCAGGCCATTTTCATGGCATTCCCGTTGTTTTAAAAGCAGGAAAGTATGAAATGCTTAAGAGTACTTTTATTTTCTATTTAATACACATTTTCATAGATCTAAAACAGTGTTACTTCAAGTATTATTTCTTGATAAACCTTTAAAGTCTAAAAAATCCCCTTGAGCTGTGAGTAATTAGGTTCTATAATTCTATAATAATATGACATCTAAAATATGAAGTGACTACTGTATGGCTATAGTCTTGAATTCATTTCACGCTTTATTAGGGTATGTGGAAGTTGGTAAAACGTAAAACATTTTGAGTTTCCTCAGCTTACTCATTTTTTAAAGGAAAAGGAAGTGTCAAGGAAAAGGCAAGATTTTTTTAAAATGCTGGTGAAGTTTTTCTATTATTATGTAAAAGCTACTGTAGGAAGTTAGCACCCACCCCTCTCCTAGGAAATGAGATATCCTAGGAGATATTAAAAGGTAGAAAATATTCTTTGGAAACATCTGGAAACATGCTTTTTAAACAGACAAAAGACTCCTCTTGGAAACCCCCACCCCTGCTAAGCTCACATATTCCTCTCACCTGGCTGAAAGTCTTCTGCATAACAAAACCATAATAGGATTTGCCCAAGGCCCTTTCATTCAGCCAAAGCTGGATTAGACAAAAGCCAAGAGCCACCCCAGCATGCCCCTGGGGGGTCTGAGAGCCAATGGGATACATTTCTATACAGGAAAAGGAAATCTAAGAGGTGGGACCCAACTTAGACTATAAAAACCAGGAACTCAGCATTCTTCTCTCTCTTTTTTTTCTCTTCACCACACAACCATGTAAGTTACCTTTTCTGTACAGGGGCTCCTGCCATGTGCTCCTGTCCACCATTAAACCTTCCTTCCAAGCAACCTTCATGAATCCAGTGTCTTTTTCCCCACTTGGAACTGAACCTAAAAGGATATTTCCTTATAACAATTGGCGAGCCAGATGGATTCCAAGTAACCTCTTCAATGATCCTGGCCTAAATAAATTTATTAGGCCTTGGCCATTGGGAAGTAGGTTTTAAAGGGGTTTTGAGTTCAAAATTCAAGGGCTGCTTGGAAAGAAGGTGAGTACCTACCTCTAAATTTTACTTTAAACCATAGAAAACTGGGAAATGTGTGTTTGCATGTTTGTATGTGTGTGGGGGGTAATTTTTGCTTTTAATTTTACTTTATGGCATATGTAAATTCCAATTTCAATTGAATAGTGTGTTGTCTGGGTACAAATCATTTTAGGGGAAAAATAATCATGCTTTTTGTTTAACCAAGTTAATGTATCTTCCTAAATCCTTTGATATTTCCTTCTCCCCCCCTTCTCCCCCCCCCAGCCCTGTTTTGTCTGCTAGCCATTGCAGGATACTCATTTTATGGTGGTTCTTTTCCACTTCTCCAAATCTGTTTTAATTTGTTGCACCAATTTATAATAGTTATCTATATTTTTGGTTTCCCTTACCTAGGTGTAGGATTTTACTTTTCTTTGCATTAGATAGGGCTCAGGAAATTTTTTTTTCTTTCTTTTTGAAGATGGGAACCACATTAGCTTTTTCCCAGTTTCTCAGGTAGTCCACGTGTCCCAAGATTTTTTTTTTAAGATGTGCAGTGGTTCTGAGATTTCATTTACCAGCTCCTTTAGGACTCTGGGACCTGGTGTTCTCTTACTGTTTTTGCTTATTTTAACTTTAGTTTACAGTCTGTTTTATTTTTTCCTTTCCAGTTATATTTCTGGTTAGTTGGGTTGCATTTCTTTTTGCAAGAAGACATGCAAAGAATGAGTTAAGCAACTCATGGCTTTCTCTGTGTTGCCTTCTCTCCTTAGTGGTCCAACTGTTTCCTTGATTTTTCTTCTTGTTTTTTTTTATGTATTGGAAGAATCTTTTATATTATCTTTCACTTTGTTGCAAGTCGTTGTTCATTCAAGGCTTTTGTTTCCTGATTTTTCTTTACAGATTCTTGCTATCTGCTGATATTCTGCTTTAGTTATGTGTCCCTGTTTCCATTTTTGTATCTGTCCTTCATTCATTCAATTTGTCAGTGAGGTCTTTGTGCAGCCATGCTGGTTTCTTGGATTTCTGGTTTTTTTTCCTGATTGCTTTTGTGCAATTGGCTTTTATAATCAAGTTTTTCAGAGTTTACAAAGCTTCTTGAGTTGCTTCTTTCCTTTAGGACTTTCATCCAAGGAATCTTTCTCAAGTTTCTCTTGAGTTTATTAAGGTCAGCTTTATTTTAAAATCTAAGACTTTAGTGTGTTCAATTGTGTTGAATCGTTTTTGTTATGTTAATGATGCAGTTTCAAATCCTTCTACAACTTCTTCTTTGTTTGTAAGTATTAAGTCAAGTATGGACTTAATTATCTCCTCTAGTTCTCTTCTCTACCTTTTGGACAACAAAATTGTCAGTAAGGTTGGTTATTAACATATTTTATTTCTCACTTGGTGCAAAATTAGTTTTCAAAGTTTCCATGCCTTTAATTTCTGTGTCTGCCATAATATTTATATTTAGCACTTCCAGTATCAAAATCAATAGCATCCTTTTCTTGTGCCTTTTTTTTATGTATTTAAAATCATTCTCATTTTGTTTTTAATCTGTCTCTTAGAAAAAGCTTAAG
The DNA here is from genome assembly GCA_023053685.1 of Diadophis punctatus similis. Taxonomy (NCBI): domain Eukaryota; kingdom Metazoa; phylum Chordata; class Lepidosauria; order Squamata; family Dipsadidae; genus Diadophis; species Diadophis punctatus. The sequence goes on from JALIGW010000004.1 coordinate 30,107,443, forward strand.
AGAGCTGAATGTATAAATTCATTTAGGAACCTTTTAGTTTGCTGCCATTATTGAAGTATATATTTTATAGTCAGCATTCAGTGAAGAGATGGGCCTATAGTTTTATCTGCATTAAATCTGAATCTTATTTTGGAATCAAAGTAATATTTGCTCCCATTCAGGAATGTGGTACCTTTACATCAATCAACACCTCATTATGTAAAATCTTTGTAAAATTTTGCCACTGGCCCACCTGGTCCTGGTGTTTGGTTGTTCTTTTGTCTCTTGATCTGCTTCTGATAATTCCATCATTGATATTCATTCATTTAATAGTTTTTGTCCTTTTCTGGTACTTTAGGCAATTCCATTTTTTTTTCAAATATTCTTTAATTTTATTTTCTGAAACTTCTTGCTCATACAGCTTTTCATAATATTGAATTATTTTTGTTTATCCTCATTTGGTAGTATAGAGTTTCTTTCTCATCTACCAGCCTATGTGTCAATGTCTTCTCTTTCTGTTTTGATTTGTGTAAGTTCTGTTTAGCGTTTACAGAGCACAGGAGCTTCTGTTAGGGAAGGAGGAAGAGTGTGTGTGTGTGTGTGTGTGTGTGTGTGTGTGTGTGATTGAAGGGTGGGAAAGCAAATTTTGTTGTTGTTGTTGTTGTTTTTATGTGCACATCCCAAAAGCAAACCCCATAATTTTTTGGTTCTAAAATGTGAAGCTCGTGAATAGAAAGTGGAGGTCTTAGTACTAGTCGTACAGGGGCGACTACGTCCTCGCAGATCCCCTTTTTGGATCTGATAAACCTAAAGGAGATTCCCCAAGGAAGGGGCCCATACTTCTGTGGGGTAGCGGAAGTCCTTCCCAGAGTTTTTTAGCCTCTGAAAACTGCGGACGACTCCCCAAGGAAGGGGCCCATACTTCTGTGGGGTAGCGGAAGTCCTTCCCAGAGTTTTTTAGCCTCTGAAAACTGCGGACGACTCCCCAAGGAAGGGGCCCTTACTTCCATGAGGGAATCGGAAGTCCTTCCCAGAGTTTTTTAGCCTCTGAAAACAGTGAGCGCGTCACTAGCTAAGCCAAAGTGAACCTTACATTTAAAGGATCATGGGAAGCTCTAGTTCGAGGGTGGCGGGTACCCTTGTGAGGGCTTGGAACCTGGGACGCCAGGAATACAGGAATGTGCAAAAGTAGGAAATGGACTTTGCTGAGGGATGTCACAGAAAAAACAAAACACAACAAAACAGCCAATTTGGCTAAATAAAGGTACTTAAGAAAACAGAAAAGGAAAAATGTTGAGGTGTTTGTTTGTCTCTCTCTCTCTCTCTTCTTTTCTCTCTCTTATATGTAACCACGTGGTTTGTTTGTTAAGATTTGTGCCTTCCCTAATTTTAACTGAGATTTATGGCAGGAAGGACTTGTGTGTGTGTCCTGTCATCCTCTTTGTCCATGTTTTTGTGTCTGTGTACGTCTTTGTCTTGTCTTGTGCGCACTCGAGGTAATTGCAACTGTAAAATATCTCTGTTTCCTAGAGATATGAATTTCAAATTGTTAGAAAATTAAAAGCACTGAAAAGAAAGGAAAATGTCTTTGCCCAGTTAGGACTGGCCAACCTGATCTGGGACAAGGAACAGAGTTCACTTTTCCTATTCCTCTTGGTGTTTTTAAGAAAAGCCAAAATTTAAGGGACAATGTTTTAAGTTAATTTACAGGAAAATTCCATTCTCACATTTACTGTATGTACATGCAAACAGTTTTAATATTGCTCTTCTGTGATGTTTAATGGATGCCAATTCTCTGCTAAGATGGAAATGTCTGTTCATTTTTTCCCCGGTGATGTCTCCATTTTGTTATAATTGATTTAACTGCGATACTGATGTGTTGTTTGTTTTCCTCAAACCCTGCCTACAAGCTATCTACCCCCCCCCCAAATCTCTAATCCTTTTACAATGCCTCTCGTGGTAGAATTACCAGCAAAAGGGGGAAGGGACCCTGTTCTTATGTCTTTCAGCCCTGCACACATGATCCTGAAGCCTATGGAAGCAGACCAAATGGGCTCAGAAACTGCCTCCAGTAAAGACATTCCATCCATTTGAGCCAGAATTGGGTTGGAATCTAGTCCTCTAGTCATCACAGCAACCAGAGTGGAGCAGATCTTTCCAAGCCTGGCTGACCAGCCTTACCACCAACACCTAAGGCCACCCAGCAGACATGAATGAAAGGACCCTGAGATGGACAAATAAAGACCAAACATCTATTTTCAATCCCCAGAAGACAGCTGAAAAGACTAGGGGGGAGGGGGGAACTTCATTGTAAAGTTTTCTTTCTTTGCTTCAGTCACGGAACTTCATTGTAAAGTTTTTCTTTCTTTCTTTGCTTCAGTCACAGAAATTCATTGTAAAGTTTTCTCTCTTTGCTTCAGTCACAGAAATTCATTGTAAAGTTTTTTTCTTTGTTTTCTTTCTTTCCTTGCTTCATTCACTGAAATTCAGTGTAACGTTTCTCTTTCTTGTCTCATCTATATTGTAATCAGTTTAATGTACTCATGTAAGAATTGTATTGGGAGTGGTTGCCACAGTGAGTTCTGTACACTTTAGATTTCTGTCTAGTGGGAGGTAAATTTGTAGCTGCATACACAAACACACAGAGACACGCCATTCAGAATTAGACTGAGGTTATCCCTTTTTTCACCTACCTCCACCCAAAGCTGCTTTTAGCTTGCTGTTTTTTTTTTTTGTTGTTGTTTTGACTCCTGGTTTGTGGCATTAAAGCCCAGGCAGTCATATCTCCCTGTTAATTCCATGGGGGAAGGGGGAAGGTCCCCTCAGGCAATTTCCCCACTTGAAGAGCTAGCAGAAAGGATCTTCGAAAACCCAAGGCCTGACTGCTGCCCAGTAAAGCAGGGTATTTTGCACTGGTGGTCTCAGGAGTAAGAGTCCCAGGGCTCATTCTAAAAAAAAAAAAAAAAAAAAAAGGAAAAGCCTAGATTGCACACTGGCTAACTTCAATTTGGACTCACAAATCCTAGATGCACTAAAGTAAGAGCTAGGGCAGATTCAAGAACCATCCCTTGGAAATGGGCAGCCTGTGATTTCAAGGTAAACCATGGCTGTGGGAATATTGTGGGGCCTGTGCTTGCTTGAAACCTGTCTGGGAGCTCATCGAAAGTGTTATCAAACATCTGAACATAATTGGCATGGAAAATTGGATACTGTAAATTTATTTCCAGAACTTTTGCCCTGGCCATTGACCATCATGGTTGAAAGCTCTCCTTTTGGGAGCCACTGAAGGAATCCTGCTGCTGCCTCTTTCAACTGCCTCTTTCAATGTCTTCCCCTCTGCATCAAAGAAAATTGAAAGCACCCATAAAATCTCCTTGACCTGATCAATTTGAAGCTTGTGTCAAAACATGTGTTGCACTCACGTTTTGAAAAAAAAAATGAGGGATTGTAGGAAGTTAGCACCCACCCCTCTCCTAGGAAATGAGATATCCTAGGAGATATTAAAAGGTAGAAAATATTCTTTGGAAACATCTGGAAACATGCTTTTTAAACAGACAAAAGACTCCTCTTGGAAACCCCCACCCCTGCTAAGCTCACATATTCCTCTCACCTGGCTGAAAGTCTTCTGCATAACAAAACCATAATAGGATTTGCCCAAGGCCCTTTCATTCAGCCAAAGCTGGATTAGACAAAAGCCAAGAGCCACCCCAGCATGCCCCTGGGGGGTCTGAGAGCCAATGGGATACATTTCTATACAGGAAAAGGAAATCTAAGAGGTGGGACCCAACTTAGACTATAAAAACCAGGAACTCAGCATTCTTCTCTCTCTTTTTTTTCTCTTCACCACACAACCATGTAAGTTACCTTTTCTGTACAGGGGCTCCTGCCATGTGCTCCTGTCCACCATTAAACCTTCCTTCCAAGCAACCTTCATGAATCCAGTGTCTTTTTCCCCACTTGGAACTGAACCTAAAAGGATATTTCCTTATAACACTACAATTCAGTCTTTTTGCATTTGAAACAGGCCTCTCTATACACCTTAATAATTTAGGAGACATTATCTTGGGCTTGGGATGTAGCTGCACGAAGTCAGCCATGCAGGCTGTTGATAAGAGGGAGAAGCAACCGAGTATAGTATTCAAAGTGGCATTTTAATAATTTTAATTATGAGTATGGGATTTTAATCTTTGGTTTATTAATGACTGTGATTATGAATTTAAGCCTCCCCCCCCCTTTTTTTGGCTCCCTTGTTTTATTTCGTTTGCTTGGTAATCAGAATCAGCGACAACCTCAAACTGTTACATCAAAGTCAAAAACTGAGAACAAGCAAGCTTTTATGGATATGCCAAGATGCCATCTCTACAGGGACGATATGACGCAGAGCACAAGCACGGAGTTCAGCGAGACTTATTTGCGAGTTAACACGCTGAGAAGATGGACGGCTGTATATTGATTGCCGTCCTAATACTTCGTTAGAAGTACTGTTCAAATTAATGGGGCTCTTCGAGCAAGGCAACATGATTCTGCTGGCTGGGGCTGCAAGTGCATTTTGCACGCGATCGACTGTAACCAGATCTGGCACGCAACATCCGTGCAAAAATCTGTTGCAGGACGAAACAAAGCGTCCGGGGAGACGGCGGCGAAGTGCCGCGTGCAATGTTTTCAAAACGAAAAAATCATTTTGCAAACCCTGGTTAAATCAAGAGTTACTAATTGGGGCCAGGCCAGACAGGATGCACGTAAAAGGTTCAGGCAGTAAGAGGAGGCTTCCGACGCGGGCTGGTCTTAGCCCAATACATGGGGGGGGGGGGGATTTTGCAGGGACCAGATGAACTGCCAACGCTGCGACTCGCTCTAAATTTGTAGGGCCGACTCTCAGCACTTGCTTCTGAAGCTGAGAGTGGCGTGACTTAAGATTTGGGCTACTGCACCTTCTCTTTTACCCCCCCCCTCCCTTTAATTATTCCCGTGTTGTTTTTATTTCGGGCCGCGCAAATCCAGACAACCACCAGTTGGCAACAAGGAAATAAAGAAGGTAGGGCCACCAGATTTGGTAAGCCTGCCTTTTCTGCGGCTGCTCAACTAACGTTGAGTAATTCGGGAGTATCTCTTTAAAGGAGCGCCTACGAGGCTCTAACACCCCCTCCTCCACCCTCCCTGCCAGGGTCAGGCAACTGGCGAGGAGCAGCAACGAAGACGACGCAAGGGCGCGTACCGGGCCCCGCCTTGGCCAGCGCCTTTAAGAGAGAAGGGGCACGTGATCAGGTCCCCCTCCCGCTCCCCCTTTTCGTTCACACCTGCTTGTAGGAAGGGGAGGGTGTCAGCCACCGAACACAATATTAAGAGGGAGGGGAACCAAAAGGAAACTATCGCGTGGCTTTCATTTAGTCGCGCGCATGCGAGTTGAAGGTAGACCGCTGCAGGGATTTCCTCATCCAAAATGGCTGCCGCGATGGATGTTGATACACCGAGTGGTACCAACAGCGGTGCCGGTAAAAAGCGCTTTGAAGTAAAGAAGGTGAGAAAAGGGAAAACGGTTTGACCCGTAATGGTAACGAAGCCGAACGGACTAGAGAGGGTGTCGATTCTTTTTTTGGGAGGGGGGCTTCTTATATGTGAATGGGCAGATGCTTAGATAAGGCAGCATCCTTCTGGACCGAGTTTGAGAAGGGGCTGTCACGTGGGAGTGAGCCGCCAAGTGCTTGGGTGTTGCGCGGCTCCGTGCGAAAGGCGATGGGAAGAAGAGAGAGGTGAGAGGAAAGTGAGGGAGAACTTTACCAGTGGACTTATGTACTCACTAGGCTTTTTAAAGACGGCATTTCGATTACCAGCTCTCGGTAGTTCTTTGGTTTGGGATGCTGGGGGGGGACAGTAAGATCTCTGGCCAAGAAAATATTGGCTAAATGATACATCAGGAAATTGGCTCTTCTGGCTTCTGTTCTTTTTAAAAAAGTAATTTTTATTGAACATTCTTTACATTAAAAACAGACACGGAAATTTATACAATTTCCTTCTTTACAACAATTTTGTGTCGCTAGAACATTTTAGGCTTTACAGTTTTTTCCTCTTCAATTTTTCATTTCTATTATATACATATATTTCACAATTCTATTTATATACATCATATAACAGTGTACTCTATTTCTACCATATTTTCTATTTCCCTTTTATTTGTTTATATTTGATACCATCTAGTATCTCCTTTATCCTCTTTCTTACATTGTTCTCTTATCCTTTGTCCTTCTCTAACCACTCATACCACTTTTCCCATACCTTATAATATTCTGTTTCCTCTTTGTCTTGTATTTCTTTTGTAAGTTTATCCATTTCGGCACACTCTTAAGATCTTTCTAATCAAGTTTTTTTCTGATGGTATATATTTATTTTTCCAATTTTGAGCGAATATTATTCTTGCAGCTGTTATCACATGTATTATTAAATATTGTATTTCTTTTTTATAAGTTTCAGGTAATATTCCCAATAAAAATATTTCCGGTTTCATCTCTATTTTTTCTTTGGTGATCTCTTCTAGTTGTGTTCTAGTTCTGGCTTCTGTTCTAACGTCATACCAATTGGTCTTCCTAATCTATATGTGACAGTGTTTGTAAATATGAACATACAGGTAGTCCTCGACTTACAACAGTTCGCTTAGTGACCATTTGAAGTTACAACAGCACTGAAAAAGAGACTCATGACCATTTTTCACACTTATGACCATTGCAGCATCCAGAGGGTCACGTGATTTACATTTGGATGCTTGGCAACTGACTCACATTTATGACAGTTGCAGTGTCCTCGAGTATGGCTTAATAGCAATAGCACTTAGACTTATATACCGCTTTACAGTGCTTTACCGCCCTCTCTAAGTATTTTTCAGAGTCAGCATATTGCCCCCAACAATTTAGATTATCATTTTACCCACCTCTGAAGGATGGAAGGCTGAGTCAACCTTGAACCTGGTGAGATTTGAACTGCAAAATTGCAGTCAGCTGGCAGTCAGCAGAAGTAGCCTGCAGTACTGCACTCTAACCACTGCGCCACTGTGGCTAATATGAAATAAATAAGGCTTTTGATTTATTTTTGTTAATTAGAACAATAGAATACATCTACAATAACACTAGTGGTTGGGGAAAATCACTGGGACTGAATGAAAAGTGTTTATAACTAGATGTGATTGGGTCTGTGTATTATATTGCTGTTCAGTAAACCATATTCAATAAAAGTGCTGATTTGGGTCAAGGATGACTAGGAGGAAATGGGCAAAATTGATTCTTTTGTAGATACTTGTTTGCACTTAAATGTCTCTTCTTTTTGTAGTGGAATGCAGTTGCCCTCTGGGCTTGGGACATCGTTGTTGACAACTGTGCAATATGCAGAAATCATATTATGGATCTCTGTGAGTACTTGTAGAGAGAATATATGTGTTTGTGTATGGCAAGTCCTATAATTACACATGTGCAAGTTTGTATTGCTTTAGAATTTACAATAATTGCTGAGAAAAATCATATAGTAATTTGGAATTAAGTTCCTTCTAATGAAATCTAGCTCTTTCTCTTTTTCAGCTTAACTAGTTCCCTAAATCGATGGTTGCTTGATAAAGGCTAGGAAATTGAAGCTACACGTGTAAAATGAAATTCACAGTGGTTTATGATACAAATATTGTATTATAAATATTGTAGCCTGTTTTTAATAGCATTTGATTGTTCATCAGAATCATGGATTCAGAATGTAGTTAAATTGAACTCTGCTTCTGAAAACCCATATGCAATCCTTAGTTTTCTGCCAAAAGCAGTTCATATACTTCCTATGGACCATTTTGGTGAACAGAATTTGCCAAAAATAAACTGATAATCCCAATTTGCCTTGAGCACCATTTCTTAATTTTGAGATTCGGAATAAATAGCCATTCAAAATTCAAATGAATAATAAATTTCCTTTTCCATTTGCAAAGAAAAAAATATAATGGAGTCTGACCCATTGTTGTTATTCCTCTTGATTTGTTTTCTTTTTACTTGTTATTTTAGCTGTTTTTAATGTCTTAAAACAATAAATTAAATTTATTGTAAACTGTTAAGAGATTACAGTAGCAAGTATACCACATTAAATAAATAAATTGAATTCATTTAAGTTACTTTAGCTAAAAGTAGATGGAGACATAATTATGCCAGTATTTTTACTAATTTTCCTTTTCTGTTACATTGCAAATTATTATTTGAATGCAGTGTTTGAAGGCTTTTAGGACTGCGCTCAGGCTTTGGAGAGCTGTCAGTTACACATCCATGAAGTATATTCTAGTAGAAGGCATATTTTTATGCCAACCCCCCCTTTTTTTCTTTTTTCTTTCTTCCTTTTTTTTTGGCTTTAAGACTCATTCCAGTCATGGATGGACAAATTTGTTCATGTCAGTATGATTATGAGAACCGGTGTTGCTTGCTATGCTTGGTCTGTTGGAATCTATAGCTTCTTATGATGTAATGAAAATAAAAAATGGATAAATTGGTTATTATGTCATATTGAGCCGCCTTTGTTACTCATACAATATAGCTGTCTCGTTTCTCCAGTCCCACTTTTAGCAGAGAACATACTTGTCATCACAGGTTCTTGTTTCATCTACTCAAATAATAGTGATGAATCATAACATTAATGTTGTTCTTGTTCTTGCAGGTATAGAATGCCAAGCTAACCAAGCATCAGCTACCTCGGAAGAATGCACTGTTGCATGGGGTGTTTGTAATGTAAGGAATCTACTTTTATGCCATTTAAATACATTTATTATTCAAATAGCAGTAAGAATTACTAATAATTTCCAGTAATAAATAAGCTAGAAGTCTTAAGAAGCAAAATATTTAGAACCAGCCTCCAAATTTGGGGGAATGCAGTGAATCTAATGGCATTCTCCTTTCTAACATAACTGAAATTTGTTTACGCTATTGTATTTGGTTGAAACTGTTTTATTTATTTATTAATTTTTTATACTGCCCATCTCACTGATACAGCGACTCTGGGCAACTTACAATATAATAAAAATGTAAAAACGCTAATATGAAGCAATTAAAATTAAAAGGCTTAAATAGAAAGCTAAAAACTGAGAGGATGGGTAACATAGAGGGTAGAGACCACCTCTATACATCAGGCTTTGCCTTTGCAATTCCTGGTGATAATTTTTACCCTGAATATGCTGCTGATTTCATCATCCTCTGAAGTAATTCTACAAAGTAAAAATAGAAATAAACCAGTTTACAGCATGCTGTTTTCATAACTTTCCCTCCTTTTTTTTTAGCACGCTTTCCATTTTCATTGCATTTCCCGCTGGCTTAAGACTCGGCAGGTATGCCCATTAGATAATCGAGAATGGGAGTTTCAGAAGTAAGTATCATATACTTGCCTAAATAAGGAAAATACAGTTAACCATAGCATATGCCTAATTTCATCTAGGTGTTTTGATTATAGGTAGAGCTTACATTGAGTGTTTTGGCAAGCTGAAATTGGCACTTCCATCTGCTTTAAAGGGATGTAGATGAAGTACAACATTGCTACATCTGCTTAAAGGGAAATACATGAGCATGTATGAATTACGGTAATCCTTTAGGGAGCTGAGAAAAGTGTCATTGATAAAAGTATAACATATACTTGTATATAGTATGCAGACTTATATTCAAGATTGCAGATATATTTCATTATATAAGTAGAATGTTTGTGTACAAGTCCCCAAGTTAAGAATGCCCTGATTTAAAAATAACCCACAGTTACGAACGGAGCCTGTTGCAGCAACATTTGAGTTAAATATACAGTGATTCAAGTTAAATACATAATGGTTCAAGTTCATTATTCAATATTACTTATACAATTATATTTTTTCAGCATACATACAAATTTGACTTATGGGTAGGTCTTGAGAAGGGTAGATCTTAAAATGGGGACTATCTGTACTCGGGACTAAACGTCTTTGGAAATAAAGGTAGTTAATCTGATGTCTGTTAAAATACCAATAACAGTATAAAGTATATTTGTAAACTTGGTTTGATAGATACAGATTTGCAACCGAAGAATGGAGCAGATTTGCAACTACATTAATAGCAGTTTATGGCCAAATGATTGTTAAATCTGATAACTTATCAGTGTTTTTTTAAATTGTAATAAGCAGCAATAAAATCTATCATGGAGAGATTTCTGTTGACCTTAATTGATATATAAGAATCAATAAGATTGCAGCATCATAAACAAAAGCATCAATAATAGAATTTCAGAGCAAAGAAATAATATTGCTTAAGATTCACAGAGATTTTCAACATTCTGTGTCATGTAATGTAAAGTGTGCAACACATTTCAGATCAAGTGTGTCCATCAGTTAAATATGGTATAAGCATGATGTAATGTTTCATTCCTTTTTAAATGGCAGAATTGCCAGCTTGTGCAAACCAGCAGTTAACAAGCAGTGCACTGATATAGGAGTTATTTAGTATTATTTCCTAATTTGCAGGTGCTATCCCTTAAATCGGGAAAATGCAACCTAGTTTGCTCCAGATGTTTTTAACCACCTCATATCTGTCCCTTTAAACATGACCAAGAACAAACTTTTGTGGTTTTGGCATTCAAAACTTCTGTAAGATACCAGATTTTCTGCAAGTCAGGACTCTTTCAAATTAAGATCAACTTCTGGTGATTTCATGGAAATGTTTGTGTACTTTTTTTTACCAACCAGAAGTGATTTACTAACACTTTCTTCCAGTATGTTTTTTTAAAACCAATTTAGCTAACCTTCCTGCTATTTCCTATTGGTCTCCCATCCAAGTACTAACCAGATTATGTATATAGCACAGGACAAGTTATTTGCAGGATCATCTCTCCCTGAGAATATACATCTGCTCATCCCACTTTGTTAGAGTGGGCACACTCCAGATTCTCTTCCCTTAAATGTTATCATCTGATGGGACTTCAGAGGCATGTGTTTTTCTGGCTGCCCCAGCCCTTTGGAATAGTCCCACCTGAGATCTGAGGGATCCTTACCCTTTTAACCTTCTGGTAGTCCATGAGGTTTTCCCTCATGCTAGGATGGGAGTTTTGTTGGGAAGCTGTTTGGCTTGGTGCCAGAGAGAAGGGTATTTTTATACTTTTTTTAATGGATTGTTTTGAGATAAGCAGTCCTATAAATAAATAAATTAATTAATTTATCCCTGTCATAGATTATAAAGCTAAATAACTTCTTTGTAGATTAGAAAAATGATTGCATTCTGGCATAATTGCTGCTTTGTCCTAAAAGGAAAATACTTTTTTTTTTCTAGGTATGGACATTAGCAGGAGAGCCAAGATCCCCAAGTTTATTCTGTCTTAACTTAAACCTTCCACAATGCAAGTGGGCTGACTCTGTTATACCATTTTTGTTTTTTCTTAATGCAGTCATTGTGAGTAATAAACCTTTTTGGTCTCCAGTTTGAGTTGCTTCTTCAATTTTCATAACTTTAATTATTTTAAAGTAGACATCAATTCCCTGTAATTACATAGTCTGAATAATTATTTACACATAATCCATAATTGTGCATACAATTGACTAATGCAACCTATAAAAAGCATGTGGTCAGAAATGTCCCTTGAGTACTGTATTTTTCGGAGTATAGGACACACCGGAGTATAAGACGCACCGGAGTATAAGACGCACCTAGATTTTAGAGGAGGAAAACAAGGAAAAAAGTATTCTGAGCCAAATGGTGTTGTAATATATTATTTAATAAAATACCAGTGTAGCAGAATACTTTTTACAACCATGTACACTTTTTACAACCATATACACTTTTTACAAACTTCAAACTTGACAGCTTTAAGACTTGTGGACTTCAACTCCCAGAATTCCTCCTCCAGTCATGCTAGCTCAGGAATGGGAGTTAAAGTCCACAAGTCTTAAAGTTGCCAAGTTTGAAGAGCCCTGGGTTAGGGGTGGCAAGGGTCTTCAAACTTGCCAAGTTTAAGACTTGTGGACTTCAACTCCCAGAATTCCTCCTCCAGTCATTCCTGAGCTAGCATGACTGGAGGAGGAATTCTGGGAGTTGAAGTCCACTAGTCTTAAACTTGGCAAGTTTGAAGACCCTTGCACCCCTAACCCAGGGCTCTTCAAACTTGGAAGTTGGTCTTCAAACCTGTCAGGCTGCTCGCTTCGGGCAGCAGCAGCAGCAGTGGCTTCGACGGCAAGTATCGGCGGTGGCGAGTAGCGGCGGGACGGCGGCTGCAACGGGGGGGCGGCAGCGGCGGGTCCTGCAGCGGGGGCGTGGACGGCGGCGGCGGGTCCTGAGGCGGGGGCTGCAACGGCGGCATCAGGGGCAGGGGCGGCAGCGGGGGGGCGGCAGCAGGTCCTGCGGCAGGGGCCGAGGCTGCAACGGCGGCTGGGGCTCCGGCGGCTCAGCAACAGCGGCTGCAGCTCCGGCCAGCAATAGCGGCAGCTGCGGTGGCCAGCAATGGCTGGAACCGGCCGAAAATGCCTGAAACACAATGCTCTTTTTTTGCCTCCACATGCCCTGTTTTTAGAATGGGGAGTAAAGTTTTTTTGCGGAGGCAAAAAAAGAGCATTGCGTTTTAGGCGGTGGGTGGTTCCGGCCAGCGCTGCAGCCCGAAAACACTTCCTTCCCCATTCCAAAAACGGGGCGTGCAACCGGCGCTGCCCGCCACCTGAAACACGATGCTCTTTTTTGGTCTCCGCACGCTCTGTTTTTGGAATCAGGGAGGGGATCGCAGTGCTGCCGCCTGAAAATGCTTTCCTCCCCAGGCTGAGTGGCCGCTGGCAGGTGGGTGGGGGCTACATTCGGAGTATCAGACGCACCCACTTTTTGACCCCTTTTTGGGAAGTAAAAAGGTATATACTCCGAAAAATACGGTAGTAAACAAATGCAGCTGTCATCAAATAACATTTGAAACTCTTAATGATCAGCAATAAGAAGCCATTTCTTCTCAATTTCTCACAAAAGGTAAGTATGTTAGAACATGTTTCATGGTCTACAGCAGCAAAATCTGTGCTAAGTGATCTACATTATTCCTATGTGGAATTAGAGAAGTCCAGTAATGTTTCTAAGTTATGACAAAGTGCTCGTGTAACAAGCAAAGAAAACCTGGTAATTTCAATAAGCCATGAGCAATTCATCTTTAATCTGATAGTCTGTTTTACTGATTTCAGAAATAAATCCAGATTTATAACAGTAATGTTCATACTACCAAAAGGATATTAAATTGATTATAAGTTCATATTTTTCACAAATTCTAAATACCTGTACAAATGCATACCATATATTTCAACTATAGCCTGACTATAGGAATTTCAAAACTGGCTGAATAAGCAAATAGTGTAGTGGCATCTGACAGAATGGTGAATATAAATTATTTTAATTATTCTGATCCATAGGATTATTCAGATTGTGGTGCAGAGCAAAATGTTTGCAGGGCAGAAATTTTAGTAACATCATTTCCATTTATCTTATACAGATAGTCCTTGTCTTGCGGCCCCAATTGAGCCCAAAATTTCTGTTGTGAAATGAAACATTTGTTAAGTGAGTTTTGCCACATTTTGAAACCTTTCTTGCCACGGTTGTTAAATGAATCACTGCAGTTGATAAATTAGTAATCCGGTTGTTAAGTGAATCTGGCTTCCCCACTGACTTTCTCACAAGCAATCACATGACCTTGGCACACAGCAACCGTCATAAATGTGAACCAGTTGCCAAGCATCTGAATTTTGATCACGCAATATTGGGAATGCTGCAAAGGTCGTAACTCTGAAAAACAGCCATAAGTCACATTTTTCGGTGCCTTTGTAACTTTGAACAGTCACTAAATGAGCTATTGTAAGTAGAGGTCTCCCTGTATATGCAGAGGGTAAGAGGACATTCAAAAGCTTCTAAACACATTTTTAAGGCAGATTTGATACAAATTTGCATAATTGAATCTTAAATGTTTATGAGTCCCTAATAAAAATAGTTTCATTCCACAATTAAGGTGGTTTTGGGGGTGGGAATGAATCCAAAAGGAACAAAATCCAGTCGTCCTTATACTTTTGGTTCTTCCAATATCAGTCCTATGCACAACATCTTTTCTCAGGGTCTTTGGTCTTTGGATAAGTTGTTTTATTGGTTGTTCCTGCTAACTCCAAATGACCTATGAATTATCCAGTAAGTAGTGAGAGTGCCTCAATTTTTTCTTTTATTTATCTGAAACTCAGATCACATACATATTTTGTCATAGTATCAAGTAATGCTAAGCATAAATTAACAGGAAGTATGCAGTATAACTTTTTCTAGGAAAAATTCAGAAAATTTAGACATAAAGGGTCTAGATCCCAGGTGTCAAGCTCTCTGCGTCAGATTGCCATCACATGACGTATCGCGAGGTTTTTTCCCTTTGCGGAGCTGGGGTGGGCGTGGCATGTGTGTGACGCATCCAGCCTGCGGTCCCCCAGTTTGATACCCCTGATCTCGATAGTTCTTTATAAAAGGAGACATTCTGTAGCTGGTGCCATATTGAAAATACCTTCTTGTTACTATTCATGAAAATGAACTGGGTACCCAAAATTGTGAGATTTGAATGGGTGGCTGTGGGAGAGGAAGACCTGTGAGGTAAGCTGATCCCAGGTTTTAAATACAAGTAGAAGCATTTTAAATTGAGTCTACAAATAGATTGGAGTCCTATAAATTAGTGAAACACTACAATAATGTTCAAGCTTTGTTTTTAACAAGCTTCAACTTCTGAACTATTTTTAAAGACAATTCAGAGCACATCTTGTAATAATTTAAATGGGAGAAGATTAGAGTCACAAATATATTAGGCTCTAATTATGTTACATTCAAAACTATGTGGAATCCTTAGTGCTTCCTGAGCTTGCTTGTAGATGTTTCATTACCCAAATAAGTAACATCATCATCAGTGCTAGTGAGAGTGGGATTTACTCCCTGTTCATATACGGAATCTTACCCTGCCAGTGTTGGTGAGGGTGGTGATTTTTTCTTAGTGGCGCCTATCTCAGTTTTGGCTGCTGGAGGGGGTTTTCTAGTCTTTGTTTCCTTTTTAGCTTTTTATTGACCCTTGAATGGTGTATAAATGTGGTTTATCTCTCTGTGTCTGTTGAGGGCTGATTTATCTGAATGTCAAGCTTCCAGCATTTTTAGATTTGGCTTGGTATAGGATGCTTTCAGTTTATTAGCTGAAATTGTGGTTGAGTCCATATGTTATGAGATTAAGAAGATTTCATTGTGTCTTCTTACTGCTGGTTGGTATTCATGGATGTGCTTTGCTAGTCTTCTGCCTATTTGTCCTACAGGGCAGCTATTACAGTCCTTACACTGCATAGTATCTTGTAGATGACTCCTGTTTTTTGTTCTTGGGCTTCTGGGTCTTGGTTTAGTTAAGATATTTTGGAGATCATTATTTGGTTTGTGTACTACGGTGAAGCTTTATGGTTGTAGTAGTCTGTTGATTGTTTCTGAGATGTTTTTGATGTATCGCAGTGTTGCCATTTTCATAGCTTTTGCTGGGTTGTACTTGTGAGTTGTGATCAGGCACTTTTTGATAAAGTTAAACCTGTATTTCCCATACTGTACTAACGTTCAGATATGGGACAGAATTCTTGAGGTGTTTTTTTAAAAAAATTAAGTCGCAAATGGCAACAACCAATCACAATAAGACCCTGGCTAAGCTTGAATCATCACTTTAAAGTTTTTCGTTCACAAACTGTTTCCTGTGTCCTAATATAATCAATAACTCATCATTTTTCATAAAATTAAATCAATTTTATGAATACATTTTTGCCTACACAGTCTAACATTTGCAGTACGTAATAGAAGGTGCATTTGTGGGGGTAGGGTGGGGTGGAATTATTGCAATTGAAGATCCCTTCATAGGATCTCCACCTTCTTAATCTCTGTACTTCATTCCTGGGGTGTTTAAGTACAGCAATATCTAAGTGATAAAGCTCCACCTAGGCAGGTAGTTTTTTTTTTAGAAATGAAATATGCTCTCATCTGGAATTTGGATGGAGTGCAATAGCAGATTCCCCAGTCTAATGAAGCATAAACATAACTGGCTTAGACATTTTTGGAGTGTGTGATTATTGCTAAAGCAAATGTAACAATGGGATAACAAAAATGAAATGTTTTTATTTTATTAAAAAATAAACTATGTAAGGCATAGATCTGTAGACCAAAACTAATAAACAAGCAGTTGTAAACAGATATAAAAGCAAAAATATCTACAGCTGAGCAAAATAGCACCGAAAAGAAATAAAATAACCCTGACATATTTTTTCTGTCCCCTTTATCTTATTGGTTCCATTTCTGTCATGGCATTTAAGAGCCTGTATCTTTGGTCCAATAAGGAAAAAGGTGTTTACACATCCTTTGAGACATGCCACATACTTTGAATTGCTTCTAAGGTTTTAATAAAACACCTGTTAAAAATACTATAAAACATAAACAACAAAGTGAGTGGAGGAAAGAAACAATACCAACCATCTTTTCAATAATATTTGATGTACTTCTATTTACTATTGATATTATTACTTCTGTCGCACTTTGAAATATGGTTATCTTAAAAAGAGAGAAATAATTGTAATAAAAGAATAGATTTTAAACCTGTTTGCTAAAAAAACCCCATTGTGTAGAATTAAATGGTTAACTAATCCAACAAAAACATTAAATATAAATGGATTGAATAATGTCACTGTTTCCCATTTTTAATCCCAAACTGATTAACAACTTTGAAGTTGCTAGCCTTGGATGGTTGTCAGATTATGGCCATTCTTCCTCATGGGCTGGGAACCTTCTATTCAGGTAACAGTGTCTCAGCAGGTAATGGACCTTTCCTTCAGTACCTTTGTGCTTCTGATGACCTTTCTGTTCTTTCTCTTCTACACATGCAAAGGAATGAAGAAATTGGCCTTCAATAGAAGAGAGTATTTGTAGCTCAGGTTTGAACTGTGGGGTCCTTGGTGCTCTCTGAACACGATTGTTTTCTTGAGATGCTTCATCACCAAACTAGATACCTTGTTACCTAGTTTGGTAAATGAAACATCTGCAAGAAAGCAACCTCAGAGAGTATCAAGGACCCCACCGATTGGTCTTCGTTCAGCAGTCAACTTTTTGCTTTCAGGTGAACACCTTGTGTGGATGTGCTCACATGGTACACTTTGCCTAGTTAATTATCCTTTACTAATAATTTTCTGATTTAGCATGATACACTGAACCATATTATTTAGCACGGTGACTTAAAAAAAGGCTAGATTTTGCTAGTTCAGTCTGCTACGTAAATAGCATACTTGCATAACTCAGCAAGCCAAAAGAAATAAAGCAGTGTTTCATTCTACCCCTCATTGCCCAAATTTTTAGATCAAATTTTTAGACGGTCATCCAACTACAAAATGTCATCATCTTCCATTTACAGAAGTAGAATTTGTAACGTATCAAATCTTGATTTCAAATTGATTTTCCAAAGAAATAACTATTTCAGATTTTGTGAATGTAGTAAACCTAATGATTTTCTACATGTATTGGGGGAAATAAGATGGTGGGAGTTACATATTCCTTAGCCACACTTTTTGAATTGACATGTCATGCACCCAACAGCAGGTATGTTCAAACAACATATTGAGCCACGTTATTTCAGCCAAACATGTTGCATGAGCACAGGCAGTACTGTATTGCTTCTGCATGGTTCAGTGTGCCAAGCAAACCCAGACAATTGGAATAACCGATCAGGCTAAATTTATATTAACCAGAGATAAACATTCCATGAGAATTAATCATATAGAAATTCCTTTTTAGCATTAACTTAATCATCCACCTGTCTTTTAGTAAGGGTTATTTTTAAGCAGCATTCACACAACTTGCTATATCATCAATCATTGTTAACAATCTGTTCTAGAATATAGTGTGAATGGGGTTATCAAGCTAAAGCATCATAATGTATATTTTTAACATAGCTATTACAAAAATTAAATGTGATTTTGGTTTTTGGCACTTGAATAAGCTTTATAGGTAAAGCCGTGATTAGCCAAATTCAAAAGGAGGGAGTCATCAGTACACACACAATACACACAACTTTCAGAAATCCTGATTTTACATTTATATTAAAGTGCAACAATACTGACATCAGTAGATAATTTTGTAACATTCCATGATTGTTACTGCTCTAACTCTTGCAACTAATTTGCTCTGTTGCTATGGAGTAAAGGGTATTTATTCAGTCTATCCCTGTCTGCATTGCTGCAACATTTTATTACTTGCTGGTTCTTTCTTTACAAAAGTAGATGGTTTATTCGGTCTCCACAGGCTAAAAAATTAACTCGTGCTGATAAATATACATAGGCTTCCATACACATATGGGTGTACACATTTAACATTTAACATTTCTATTTTATATATATATAAAATAAAATCTCGATAATGGGACAAAAAAGGGGGGAAATTACAATCCAAATTAAATTACAATTTTTAAAGAAAATAACTATGTATGATAACATAAATGAAAATTACAAACATTAAATAAAATTCCTCACACAATTTCAAATTGTGAAATATGGAAACCATGGAGAAAAAGCAAAGTTAACCTTTTTAAAGGGGTGATCAGAAAATTCTAAAGCTTGAGAAATGTCCATTGCCCAGACAAGGGGCATACTTCACACTGTGAGATGGTTTGCTTACCTATGCTTTATTGAACAAGCTGATTTGGCTGTGTGTTAGCTAAATACTAAGCAAGTAATAGATCATGCCCTGACATATCAGAAGGCTAAACCAAATAATATAAAGCAGTGTGTAAACCTATATTAGTACATTTGAAACCAACATTAGCCTAACTTTCTACTTCCTGTTTCAGCAAACGAGAGGTAGCAGCTTGCGTGTACACAATAAGGGAGGTTTCATGTAAGATTTGAGCCTTAGTTAACAAGTTATATGACAAAGAATAAGATTTACAACTCTTTATTCTAATTGCTGTAACCCTTTTCTTTGGTTTTGAGTATTGTGTGAATATAGCCAAATAGTAGATGCCCTGGTTAAACATACTTTGTTCCAGTTATGGTGTTTTACCATTTGTAGTATAATCTTAACATCTTTATTCTGAGTCCTATTGTATTCAGTGGAGTTTATTGCCAGGTAAATGAATATACTATTGAAACCTCAACTGAATTGGGAAAAAGGGACAAAATTGAAACTACACAAGAGTTTTTCTCTTAAATCAGGATTCTATCAACCAAACTATCGCTTGTCAATTGATAACATAGTTCATACTGATAATATATTTCAAAATAGGAAAATCCATGTATTTATAAAAATATGAATATGAAATATGAATAGAATATGAACATTTTTTGAGACAAATCTATACTTGACAACATATTGGAATATGTAGTGCTCTTTTTAAATGTTACATCAGTTATTCTAGATACATACTCACTGATGGATAGTCGACGCGTCTCTATGTATATGAAGTCTGCAATGCAAATTTTGTATATTTAGTGTGCTTTAAAACCAAAAATAATACAGAACAAATAACCCAAGAGTTCTTATTAAATGTATTCAGTTTTGGGGTTTTGTTTCCAGGGATGTTGTTATTTTTGTTGCTTTATGTGGTGAGAAATAAATAAAACATTATAGTCAGCACTCATTTCAGAAAGTAATATGGCTAGATAATCAGAGAAAATGTTCTCAGCATGAAGTAACACATTGTTTTGACAACTACTAACACAGTGTTCCTCAAACATGGCAACTGGGATTTGAAGTCCCCACATCTTAAAGATGCCAAATTTGAGAAACAAGCCTATAATTAATAAGGTTTCCTATGAAAGTTGGTATTGCAGAGCTTAATCTGATTGGCTCAGATAGCCCTCGTCAGCATTTAGTCCACCTGGCTAAAATGTGACAGTAGCTTGATTGGCTACTGTAAGAAATTGAAAATTGCATCATTTTTTTCTTCAGAAAAAAAGTCACTACTAACTGAATGGTAATCATATCTGATTCCCTATCTTAGCCTGTAAAAGCTAAAGAAAGACAGGGATATAACGATCTGTTTCACTTTCTGACCTTACCCCAGCCTTTAATTCAGCAGTTCTCAACCTGGGGGTCGCGACCCCTAAGGGGTCGAACGACCCTTTCACAGGGGTCAGGAGACTTCGTCCGGACACCGCCATTTGGGTTCTTTTACCCTCTGCGCATGTGCAAAATGCTTTGCGCATGCGCAGAGGGTAAAAGAACCCAAATGGCAGTGGTGGGACGGGGTCACAGCGGCGGTCGTGGTGGCAGGGTGGGTCACGGCAGGGGCACAGGGGCGGGGCGCGGGGCGCAGCATTAGGAAAGTTGAAAACCACTGCTTTAATTATTATATACTGTACCATAAAAAGGTTTTTTTATTTAGTAAAAAGCATTACAGTGGTACCTTGGTACTCAATGTTACTTGGTTCTGGGAGGGACAATGAGTACCAAAAATGATGAATACCAAACAAATTTTGCCCATAAAGAATAATCTAGTGAGTCACAAGGCAGCTGACTCCGACAGGTTCTAGTTTGTGTGTTTGAATACCAAACAAAGGATGAGTACCGGGACAAAATTTTCACATCAAAATGTGTTGAGTACCAAATTTGATGAGTTCCAAAGCAGTTGAGTGCCAAGGTACCACTATACCCACTATTCAAAATACACACACTGAACACAAAAAGTAGTTTTCCTGCTTTAAAATAATCTGCACAAAGATAAAGAGATTTAAGTTTTATTGTCTGTGTGCTAAAACAAGTAACAGAACAACAGATGGGAAAATGTTTAGAAAATGAAGCTGCATACAAAATGGATTATAAAATATATCCATATTCTCCATAACCCATATCCATATTCTATATTCTAAATAAAACCTGATTATTAAGAAATGCAGCTATTTTTTAATATATACAAAATAAGGGTTAGAAGCAGGGGTGGGTTCTAACTTACCTTGCTGCTGGTTCACTTCCTCCCGTGCACAGTGCCAATTTTTTAAAAAAAATTCCACCCCCCAAAAAAGCAAAGCCGAAAACAAGATGGCAACGCATGCGCAGTGCCAGAAATTCAGCTTCTGCGCATGCTCAGAAGAAAAAAAACCCAGAAATTTTTTTTTAAAGATGGCAGTGTCCATGGACCAGCACCGACAGAACCGGTTCCGTGACGTCATCGTGATGTCACCAGCGGGTTGCTACCGGTTCAGGCGAACCAGTCCGAACCAGGAGGAACCCACCTTTGGTTAGAAGGCAACCCACGCTGGATTTATTTTTTGCTCTGTGTATACTAAATTAGAATATAGATGTATAAAGTTTCTACCAGTGGTTAACATAGTAAGAGATGAGAATTTAAGGGCTTGTAGTGATATTGTTTGTATAAAAATAAAATGAGTAAAGATAAAAAATAAGGAAAAGAAAAATTATGGTTGAAATTAAAAGAAGAGACCGGGGCAACATCTTGTTCACAATAAAGTTATGAAGAAGAGGAGAAAGAAGATGAATACTGGGAAAAAAGAAATAATATAATATTAAATAAAACTGGAAGAAATGAGGATGATTAATATCATCAATGTAATTTATAATATTAAATCTGTTTATTTTTAGTAATATATCGAGAAATAAATTGTAGATGGTAAATAACTGAAAGTAACTTTGGGAAGAACGGAGGAGTGGAGCGGATTGGAGGGAAGTAGGGGAGAGGAGAAAGGCCAAAAAAAGAAGAGAGGATAAAGGAAGAAGGAGGTAGAGAGGGAAAAGAAGAGAGGGAAAGAAAGGGAAGAGATGGAAATGGCGAAGGGGAGAAAGGAGAAGGAGAGAAGAGAGAAGAAGAGGAGGGAAGTAGGAAGGGAGAGGAGGAGAGGAAAGAAGGAAGAATGGTTTTGATTGTAAAACTGGGAAATATGATAAATATGAGAAAGTAAACAGAAAAATAATCCTTTTTGGTTGATTTGACAGCTGTATGATTAATATTAAAATGGAATATGTTAAAAAGGTTACATATTATTAAATTAATATAATTAAATTTGAAAGTTTAATATTGATGTATGTAAGTATAAGCACTCTGACAACACATCGTTTAAATTGAAAATGGAATTTTTGTATTATAAAATAAAATAAAATAAATTATTTTTTTTATTCAAAAAGTTTTATTAGTACAGACTTACATAAGTAGTAGCAAAATATTAAATATAAAGTACAAACATTTTTGTTTTTTTCTCCCCCCCCCGGAACCCACCCCCTTCCCTCCCCACCTCCCCCCCGGATTTCCCAGAGATAATACAGGGCATAATAATAAATTTAAATTGTTAATAAAAAGAGAAAAAAAAGAGGAAAAAAAAGAACACTGTTTTTTAAAAAAACTTCAACTCCAGATTATACACTACTAATATATCACATTTATATACAATAGTAAAGATACAAAAAAGAAAAAAAAAGAAAGAAAGAAAGAGAAAACTCTTTAACAATACAAACAAACAAACCTCCTACCTCCTCCGTTCAGTCCTCTATCTTATACAAGGTAAATGTTACAAAAGTAATAACTAAATATAAAATACACAAATCTTAAACTGATATTATTGACTTTAAAAATAACCTCTAAGATAAAACTTAACTAAATGTTACATAAGTGATCATCAAATATTAAATTTCGTCATGATATTAATAAGATAATATTATTCTAAATTAACTTACTAACTTCAATAAACAAAAAAAGAAAATAAAAGAAGAATAAACAAATCTTCAACAAACTATATATATCTAATATTATTAACATTAAAAATAACCTCAAAATTATATAAAACTTAACTAAATATTGCATAAGTAATCATTAGATAGGGAAAAGATAAAATACAATCATATTAGTCTCTATCCGTCCAATATATTTCAACATCACATCGTTTTGTATCTTGATAGTTCATCTTTTAATAGTTCACTAAATTCGAATTTGTCGAGTCGTCTCCCGTCTGATCCCAAACCTCCATCTCCTTTTCCCCAGCTATCTGGTTCAGGCACTCCTTTTGGATTTTTGAATCTATTTCCTTTTGATCCATCAAAAGTGGCTTCCCCTCCTCCTCCTCTTTTATTTTCATACATCCTTCCTCTGGAATCTTGGATATATCAGCCTTTAGAACATTGACATAAAATTCAGTAGCTTTTTTTATCGTGTTGAGCCAGTATCTTTTTCCAGAAAATTTCACTGCTACTCCAACTGGTGCTTCCCATTTATATTGTAAATTTAATCTCTTAAATTCATCAATCAAAAAAGTATAGCTTTTCCTGGCTTTAAGCATTTTAGAGGGGATTTCTTTCCAAATCTTTAGTTCCTGACCATTCACCATAAGATTATTGTTAAACGTTGCTTGTATAATTCTGTTCCGTAGAGCTCTTGTGGTAAAATATATGACAATGTCCCTTGGTAAATGCTTTTGTTTAGCGTACCACGAATTGATTCTGTAAATTTTGTCGATTTGTGTAGCCAATTCCACTTTAGAAATTCCAGACACCTGATCCAATATGTCAACCATCCTGCCTTTTAGATTTTCATATAATCCTTCTTTCAAACCTCTAATCCTTATAGCAACTTCCATGGATCTGAACTGAGTCATTAAGACCTCTTTTTCAAAATTTGCAATATCATTTTGGATTTTATCTATGTAATTCACCGAAGTTGCCAAAGCTTGTTTATTTGTTTCAATACGTTCTGCCAAAACTTCAATATTTGTTGCTAAGCCTTTGCAAACCTCTAACACATCAAATCTGAGTTGTTGATTCATATTCTTCAAAGCAGCCTGCATTTTTTTGTCTATCTCACTTATTTTCTGATTAAATTCCAAAGTAAGTTCATGTTTCATAATCTTTAAATTATTTAATAAATTTTCAGGTGTCAAAAGCTGTGGAGGTGTTAGCTCAGTGTTAAGTTGCATTTTAGAAATATATCCAGATGAATAGTCATTTCTTTTAGTCAAAACAATCTTTCCAGACTTTGAAGCCATTGGTGTTTCAAAAGAGTACAAAAAAGAGAGAAAGCCAGATGCCTGATTAAAGTTCTTTCCAGTTTAAAAATCAGATAGTCTTTTATTATTGGAAATATTTCTATTATAACTTTAATCCAGAGTTAGGAGACAGAGAGAGAAAAAACCATTTTTCCAAGTTAAAAGTTTCCATAAGAGGGAGAGAGGGAAAAAAAAAAAGCCTCTGGGAAAACGAAAGTCACTTTCACTTCTCAATCGCCATATTGTTACTCTGTTTCCTTTGTTCCCTTGCCGAAGTGAAAGCTTCCCCAGGAGTTGAAAAAAAAAGGAAAAAAGAGGTTTCAGTACTTGCCCATCTCACGCCTGTTTCTCTCTGTCTGCTTCTGTAGTTTAAATATAATTATAAATCCCATTCTTGAAGCAGCGGCTGGTCACGACATCTAGCTCTGCAAAGGCAGAGGTTTCCTGATCTTCGGAGCTGGAGACAGGCTGCATGGGGAGCTCTCCCTTCGCGCCCTACCAGATGGCTCCTAGGGCGCTGGGGGGGGCTCTACCCCTCCTGTCAGGCTCTCATCTCTCCCCTTTGCCCGGGGAAGAGATTTCAAAGCCGCCAGACAGCTGTTCTGGCGGCTTTTAACAAAGATCGGAAAGGCGTCCGACGAAGGGACGTCCGCGATGAAGCGCTCCAAACCGGAAGTCCCAAAATAAAATAAATTATGATGAAAAAATTATTACTTCACTTGTCTCCTGGTTGTGATTTGCTAATGGACAGGCTTAAAGGCTCAACCTACAAAACTTTGGCCCATGTTCTTCCACAACATGGAGCCCTTGAAATATGTTGGACTACCGGTATAACATTTAGAATTCTCTTCTAAGAATTGTCCAACACATATTGAAAGCACCATTACAATAAAAAGTATGTGGTGCTGGTGAGAACAATAGTATAATTGCAAAACAAGACAAAAAGCACCAAATTTAGGATGCAGGTTTTGGAGGAAGTTTTCCTACCTCTTGTGTATTCTCTATTTTCTAAAAACAAAACAAAACTAGATAATTTTGCTACTTGGCCTGTATGGTTGTACCATGCTGTGTACTCCTACAGTTAGGATGCATATCACAAATTTAGGAATAAACATCATTTAATTGAAGGGGAAGATAGTACAATAAAAAATATTAATAAAATTAGTATCAATAAATATTAATATGGTATTATATATTTAAAAAAGCTATAGCTCAGGTATTAATACTAGCCATGTTTAGCGGTTAGAGGCAGTACTGCAGGCCACTTTAGCTGACTGTGATCCGCAGGTCAGCGGTTCAAATCTCACCGGCTCAAGATTGACTCAGCCTTCCATCCTTTCAAGGTAGGTAAAATGAGGACCCAGATTGTTGGGGACAATGTAAATATACATTGCTTACTGGTGTAAACCGCTTAGAGAGTGCTTGCACTGTGGGGCGGTATATAAATCTCACAAACAAACAAACAAACAAACAAACAAACAAACAAACAAATAAATAAATAAATAAATAAATAAATAAATAAATAAATGTTTGATGCTGCTGCATTGTTTGCTGTTCTCTAATTATTTGACAATTTTTAGACCCTGGCCCTTCGTTTTAACTCTAGCTCGACATTAGGTACCTTGCCATGTTTATTTATTTTTTTAAAGAGCTCCAGTGTCCCATGGACAGCATTTAGAAACTAGCTTATACCCAAATGGGCAAAAGGGCCAATGCACTGTTTAATTATTTTTTTCTTCCATTTAATCATGTCCAATTATTGGAGATTGCATGGACAAATCCCTGCAATTTTCTTGGCACGGTTTTTCAGAATTAGGTTGACATTGTTTCCTTCCTAGGGCTGAGAAAAAGTGACTGGCCCAAAGTCTCACAGCTGCTTTATTCCAGGATTTAGGATCTTTAATTATAGCCAAATTGGTTAAAGGACCAATGTACTGCTTATACAGTACACTAATAATATCTATCTTTCTCGTGTGATTTAAGGTTGGTTCTGTTATAATCCTGGTGGCCAGCTATCATATTAATATTTATTCAGTCGTAAATCCCACTATGTTCTCTAGCACTTATTCCTAAGTAAATAAATATAAGATTGTTGACTAAGTGCTGCCCATCAAATGTATCTCTGATACTTCAGATAACACTGTCATGGTTTGTTTAACTATGATTTATTCATAATTTATAATGACAAGTTATACAAAACAGCCAATTGTGGCTTATTCATAGACCATAGCTGGCAAGATTGGCTTCATGTTATAAAGCTCAACAGCAGCATTCACAAACCATGCTAAATCAAAATCAAATAAGTAGAGAACATATAATAGCTGATCACAGAATATGCTGTGCTAATGTGCTATAGAACGGAGTATTTTAATCTTCCTTGCTCATCAGAACAACAGTCTTGTTCATCAGAATTCTGGTTTCTTCATGTCTAAAATGGTGGCTGTTACTGATTTGGGCAATATGCTAAACCAATCAAATTTGTAAATGCTGTATGCACAAAAGGGTAAGATAACTTATATTTTGTAGTGCCTGCAGCCTCAGCCATTCTGCATCAGTGCTGTTTCTCTCTAGTTTCTCCCTACTTTATTCATCCTAAGACACTGACAGAGAACCCATGACATCTGCCAAAGATAACATACCACAATATTTTGGATGGCATGCCAGTATTCACCAAAAACCAACAACAATTCTCAAAAGCATGACCTATTCTTGCACAAATGTTGAAGGCCACAAAGGCCACATGGAGAATGGTGTGCTCTTGCAAAGTCTCTGGAGCATTCGAAATTATGCAAGATTGGGATGTGCTTTTGCACGTTTTGGGGAGAATGCAGAGGCCACAGAAGAGTATTCTCCAAAGCAGTTTCAAGAATGAAGGCTTTATGTGACCCGGAGCTGCCTCAAGTAGACCGCAGGGGCCTGGCAACAGAGAGGTTATAGCCTTAAGGTAAGCAATGAGTGGTAGATTCTGAGGATCACACACATGATTGCATTATTTTTTCTAAAATAAATGAATATGTAAAGAACTGCTTCTCTTTTGTTTGGTATAGGGTGATGACAGCAAAGTCAGGTTAGGCATTTTCCAAATTTTTGACACACAAGCCCAAAAGGTTCACCACCACTGTCCTAAAATCAGGGAGAAATGAACACTCTTCCTAAGGTCTGGTCTTCATGCAGGACAAAATTAAAGAAGAGACTCATCTGGATAATACTGATTATTAGGGCCCATATTAATTTGCTTTCCAGTAGCATATATGACATAAATGTATACATATATATCACATAAATATATACATAAATGACGTGTGATATACAAATATTATAATACAGTATAATATTATAATATATATTATAATATAATATACAAAGTAACTCTGTCCTCTTTGCTGATGATGTAAAACTATTCAACACCACTGACAATACTACAACCCTTCAAAAAGACCTTGACTATGTATCTGAATGGTCAAACAAGTGGCAACTTCAAATCTCAATCAACAAATGCTCTGTTTTACACACTGGCAAAAATAATCAGAACACAAAATACAAACTAGATAATCATGACCTTGTTGATGATCCTCACTCAGTAAAGGACCTTGGAGTACTCATCTCTAATGATCTAAGTGCCAGAGCCCACTGCAACAACATAGCCAAGAAGGCATTAAGAGTGGTTAACCTAATCTTGCGTAGCTTCTTTTCTGGTAACATTGTACTCTTAACCAGAGCATACAAAACATTTGCTAGATCAATTCTTGAATACAGCTCATCTGTCTGGAACCCACACTACATATCAGATATTAACACAATTGAGAAAGTCCAGAGATATTTCACAAGAAGAGTATTACATTCCTCTGTTCGCAACAGAATTCCTTATGAATCCAGACTTGAAATTTTGGGACTTGAAAATTTAGAACTACGCCGCCTTCAATCTGACCAAATTGTAGCTCACATTATCTGCCACAATGTCCTACCTGTTAATGACTACTTCAGCTTCAACCGCAACAATACACGAGCTCACAATACATACAAACTTCATGTAAACCACTCCAAACTTGATTGCAAAAAATTTGACTTCAACAACAGAGTGGTCAATGCCTGGAATACTTTACCTGACTCAATTGTTTCTTCCCCAAACCCCAAAAACTTTAACCTTAGATTATCTACCATCGACCTCACCCCATTCCTAAGAGGTCTGTAAGGGGCGTGCATAAGCGCACAATCGTCCCTACCATTCCTGTCCAATTGCACCCATATATTCATAATTCTTGTACTCATAATCATGCTTGTACTATTATATATATATATATACAATCATGTTTTTACTTTGTGTATACTTTGCTTGTTATCATATACGCTTGACAAATAAAATAATAATTATAATGATGATGATGATGATAACAACAACAACAACAACAACAACAACAACAATAATAATAATAATAATAATAATAATAATAATAATAATAATAATAATAATAATAATAATAATAATAATAATAATAATAATAATAATAATAATAAATTGCTTTGATTTTCTTGGCGATTCTCATGCCAGAATTTAGAAGTAGGGAGTATGGCTCCCCTCATTTTCCTAAACCTCTCAGCAGGTTCTGTACCCTTGACAACAGCATAATTCTCATTTAACTAGCAGGGCTAGGCTTTGAAGCTATGGTTCTTGTTCTGGGATTATATTGAAAAGGTGGTACTGTTTAATATCTACATTAAATTGCAAAGGGAGGTCATTGTGACTTGGAAGTGAATACCATCATTAAATTGATGAGGAGCTCTACTGCTCCTTCCCATTTAATTTTAAAAAAATTACCTTAAATGTTGCCTATTAATTAACTTTGTGTTCTCTGGTTCTCTAGAATATCCGCATGAAGCAACGGTGGAGGTGATCGCCTGCATAGCTGAATTATGAGGCCACTGCCATGCCACACCCCCATAGAAGTTTTACTTACAGTATAATCACTTGGATCGTGCATGCATGTTTACTTCTCTTCTGTCATGTTCTCATCATACGCTCAATAGCAATAACTATCTTTAAATTATTCTTAAAATTAATTAACTTATTTTTTATTATTTTTGTAGTCTATATTTAGTCATTATTAGCCAACCTGAATACATGTTAAATGGAAAGGCTGGTTATAGATCAAACAATTATGTTAAAAGAGAAGGCAGCTTCAAAATTTGTATGATTCTCTTCCTTGTGCTTAAGCATAATCTATGCTTCACATGGATTTGCTCACTTTATGCTAATTATGCTAATTCACTATTATGCAAATGATAGTTTTAGTTCAAGAATTTGTTTCATGCAAAAAAAAAGACTATTGTTCTGTGCCAGCATGGTTAATTTGTGCCAATAATCTAAGAACATGACAACACTTCTTCCTACCAAAACACGTTTCTGCCCTCACTCATGCATTTACAGTAGTATATTGCGCAGTTGTTTTAGTTAGATTTTTACACTACATCAAGTGCAACTTCTGGGTACTTTTGAAGGGTAGCCCTATTCAGAATGCACTGCAACAATCAAGTTGGATGTCAGCGAGGGGTTACACTATATCTGAGTGGTTAAGGAAGTGACACAGCTGGTGTAGTAAATATAATTGTATAAAGACAATTATCATAGTAGCTGCCATTTGCAAATCAAAGTACAAATGAGGACTAAAGAGCTGTGCCAGAGTGAAAAATTACTTTTCCAGGGGGAGCCAAACAGGCTGAACTTCAATCTCCAAGTCCAGTTTCCTATTTATTTATAACACTTTCATCTTGTCTGGATGTTATTTCAGCATTTTCCTCTCATCCAGCCATTATTAAATTAAATTGAGGTGCCATGCTCAAGGTTTACAAGTGAGTTTTGTAAAGAAAGAATAAATGAGAGTGTCTAACTAAGTGAATAAGAGCACCATGCATGAAGCATTCCTCTCTATGTGCATTATTTATATCCTGTATCTAGTATTCAAAACATGGCTGAAATGTCGTATCATTAGGGCAAAGTGGATGTTGCTGGGACTATGGATCGTACAGAAATTTCTTTCCTTGCTCCTTCAGAGAGGAAAACATACATTTGTCCCCATTTAGGGCTCTCCCCAGGTAACATGTCCACTGGGAAGCTGATCTATTTAATTCCTTTTCTTCAACTGCTGATACTCAGAATTACAGTATGATGAAATTTATCACCAGTCCTTTAGAAAGGAATTGGGAATCATGCTTATCATTTACATGGTAATGCAGTAAATCTCACTGAATGTAGCTGTCTTGCTCCAGCCAGATTCACGGTTTAAACTGATAATTACCCAAACACCCCAATTTCAGTTTTGGACTGACTGCTGTTCATGGCTGCAAATTCAGACAATGCAGTTCTCTTTTCTGCAGCGAGAAAACTCCCCACTAGGCTGGCTTGCTTTCCCTCTGACTTTGTCATATATACTTAGCAATGCTGTTTGATGCTATTTCTTCATTGCATCACTTTGGAAGTCTGGTTGCTACGGCAACTGAGCACAGCCTTAATAATCTGTAGTCCCCCTTTTACATGTAGATGTTATTCTGGATAACTCATATGTCCATTGTGATAGTCATTTCATTAATTAGCATAAAATATTTATTAAAAAATACTGATTTGGAGTGGCCATCTAATTCAGGAAAGTGTCTGGTAGTACTAGCCTAACATAAAATAGGCTCATAAGTTACAAAGGAATGGAAACAGTTTAACATTGGTCTAGCCCTAGGTCCAGCCCTTGATCTATTTAGCAGATCATGGTTAAGCAAACCATGTACATGTGAACATATATATGGAATTGTGTTGTATGATTGCATTTACACACATTACTTTAAATAATATTCCTGTCCACTGCAGGAATGCAAGTTAAAATAATCCTGGTAGATGGCTATATAATGTTTGCTTGAAAAAGAGTGATCCACCAATGAATCGTTCTTTCTGTGAGGATTTTTCACAGCATTCACACTGCATTTCATGCATTCAGTTTAAATTTGCTGTCCTATAAGTTAGGTTCACAATTCCATAAAATGCACTCTTGAATGCAGGGGGGGGGGGGAATCTTGACTTTTTTTTGTCTATCATCCTTTCAGGTATTTGAAACATACTATTATTATCTTTTATTTTCTGTCTGATCATGTCTGTTGTTCTTCAACAAATCTGTTTCAAAGTTTAAGAGAGATTGGTTCTTAAAATGTGTTTCCCAGAAGTGAGTGTTACACTCAAGGTGGGATATAATCAATTCAAAATAATTTTATTATATTATTTCCCATTCCTTAAAACAGTATTTCTGTTGATGCAAGCTAGAAGTGTTTTTTTCTGTTTCTACTATTACATCACCACTACTGATTGATACTCATTTTGTAATAAATTGTAGGAAGTTAGCACCCACCCCTGTCCTAGGAAATGAGATATCCTAGGAGATATTAAAAGGTAGAAGATATTCTGTGGAACACATCTGGAAACATGCTTTTTAAACAGACAAAAGACTCCTCTTGGAAAACCCCCACGCCTTGCAAATGGGTCATTAAGGACTGGGCCCAGCTCACACATTCCTCTCACCTGGACTGGAAGTCTTTTGCATGATAAAACCACAATAGGATTTGCCCAAGGCCCTTTCATTCAGCCAAAGCTGGATTAGACAAAAGCCAAGAGCCACCCCAGCATGCCCCTGGGGGGTCTGAGAGCCAATGGGATACATTTCTATACAGGAAAAGGAAATCTAAGAGGTGGGACCCAACTTACACTATAAAAACCAGGAACTCAGCATATCTCTTTCTCTTTTTTCTCTTCACCACACCTGGAACCATGTAAGCTACCTTTTCTGTACAGGGGCTCAAGCCATGTCCACCATTAAACCTTCCTTCCAAGCAACCTTCATGAATCCAGTGTCTTTTTCCCCACTTGGAACTGAACCTAAAAGGATATTTCCTTATAACAATATTACAAATAAATTATCAAGCCAGGTGTTCCCTATCCTACACCTGTGCATTTGATTAATATTTCTTAAATCTCTGTACATTTAGCTGTTATTTTCAGCCCATACCATAATTCAATAAGATTATTTTGCATTTTATTTCTCTTTTAAGTATTAACTATCTCACCCAATCTGTGGCATCTATATGTTTGATTAGCATTCCTTCTTCATTCAATTCATTATCTAAAGTGTTTAATAGTACAGGACCCAGAACTGAATTTTGTGGCACCCTACAAATAATTCAGCACAGTTTAATGAGTACTACTACTGAGCATTAGTTATGATTTTTGAGCCAAATTTTTAACTATCCTGCCACCCCTTAACCAGCTTGCTTAAGTAGATGTGTCAAATGTTATGCTGAAATCAAACTATATTATGTCTGCTAAAGAAGTTACTACATTTAAAAATCAGATTAGTCTGACAAGACTTTTTGACAAATCCATGCCAATCTGTGATAATTACTGCATTGTAATTAAAATGCTTAAAGATCAATCTCTCATTCTCATTGTCTGGTACTTAACAGGTGTATTTTCAAAGATAATTCATAAGTTTTTTCTTTGATCTTTATTTATTTTAAATGCTATTGACAGTATCACCAAATTTATTCTCTTATTCTCTTGGCTTTCTCAGCATTATGGGGATACTTTCAACATACTTATCCCCCCTTCCTTATGGTTTTTGTTAATGTTGAGCAAACTATATACTAGTTCAAATGGGCCTCATTATACTAATACCTTCTCTTTCTCCTACAATGTACAAGACTTCATTTTAGGTCCTTATTTCCTTTTTTTGCTCCAGATCTTACAGGATTTTGTTTAAAACGTTCCTAATCAATATCTTGCTTCAGCCAAACATATTTTAACCAGTCCTTTTGAGGTGCAACCTACCGTATTTTTCGGAGTATAAGACGCACCTTTTTCCTCCCTAAAAGTGGCTGAAAATGTGGGTGCGTCTTATACTTCGAATGCAGCTTCTTTTTCCAGCCCTAACTAGGTGCTAACAGATCTTCCCAGCTCTTACCTTGCAGGCTTTTTCATTGTTACTCTGTCCAAAGAATGTTTTTCCAGCCCTCTCTTTGCAGAATTTTTTTTCATTGCTCTACTTGCTCCGAATAAGTTTTTTTCTAGCCCTAACCAGGTGCTAACGATCTTCCCAGCTCTTACTGGCTTGCAGGCTCTTTCATTGTTACTCTCTCAGAAGAATGTTTTTCCAGCCCTAAGTCTCTCTTTGCAGATTTTTTTTTCATTGCTCTACTTGCTCCGAATAAGTTTTTTTCTAGCCCTAACCAGGTGCTTACTATCTTCCCAGCTCTTACTGGCTTGCAGGTTCTTTCATTGTTATTCTCTCAGAAGAAGGTTTTTTTAAGTCCTAACCAGGAGATAAAATAATGTGCTGAAGCTGACCAGACTAAGGACGCTAGCCAGATGAATACTTGGTAGGCAGATTGTTTTCCCCTATTTTCCTCCCCAAAAACTAAGGTGCGTCTTATACTCCGGTGCGTCTTATACTCCGAAAAATACGGTATTTTCTTCCTGTGACCTATCATCCAGATAATTCACAACATAGGCCCTTGAATGAAATCCCTGTCACTCCGCCCATTTGTATAGCCAGTCATTCAAATGGAGTAGATTTAAGGGTCCAGTTGTCATACATTTATCTCAGATCCTTGTAGTAGGAAGTCACTAATTATCAAGCCCTTTTTCGCTTGTTGTAAGGTCCAGCAGCATGTCCTTTGCCATTCTGGAATCAGTTTTTTGTTTCCAGTACCTTTCCTTCCTGGAAGGCACTGGGCTTGTTTCTATGAGAGGCAGAACATTCTTGTTGTGTTCCAGCATGTAGAATATTTTTCTACCTCTCTTGCTTCTAGAGGCTGTTTTTGTTCACCGTGTTAGCACCTTTCTTTGAATATCTTCCTTAAATAGACTGACTTCCTCTTGTCTTCTCACTGTTGAGTTAAACTGCTACCACCATCTTTTGATCACTGGAGAAAAGTATTCTGGCCTAAAATAGCAAATCCTCATTTTGCCTCTATTGTGTATGTTCTTATTCTCTGCCAAATGGTGTTGTCCTGATTTTGCATGTGCAATGTGTGACAAATACAATGCTTTGTTTTGCTGTCTTACACTTTCTTATGTCACCAGCCAACAGGAGAAGCCTTCACCAATCCCAAGCAGTGCAGTAGGAATGGGGAGGGTTCAGCTGAGAGATTCCACTTTCATTTTTAGGCTGTTATTTGTACTCCTCCTCCTTCACTCCATTCTGTTACAACCTACACTGAATTTAAAAAAAAAATCCAAGTCACAAAAGGAGCTGAGTCACAAACAGCACTTTTAGAATTTCTCTCCCATTCTTTTCCTTTCTTCATACAACACATGCTGGTTACTAGAGTCCTTTATGTTCTGTTTGAGAGGCAACATGCTAGTTAGCCCTGTCATTTCACTGTTTTGCTATTTTAGCTTTGTGCTAAACTGGTACGGACCAAAGCATTAAAGTACCTGCAGTAGTGTTGGCAGAGCAGTCTGTTATTATTGTGCAATTTTGTTGTGTCTCATTTTGTACGGAGATATACGGTATATAACACAATATAATATCATGTATAAATATATGTAAAACAGAATAATATAAAGAAGAATAGAAGAATAATTTCATATTTGAAATGCTGTTATAACTTACTCATGTAAGTTATAACATGAATGTTATAACTTACATTATAAGTTACAAATGCTGTTATAACTACTTCAGTTTCAACCGCAACAATACACGAACACGTAATAGATTCAAACTAAATGTAAAGCGCTCCAAACTCGACTGCAGAAAATACGACTTCAGCAACAGAGTGATCAATGCCTGGAATGCACTACCTGACTCTGTGGTTTCTTCCCCAAACCCCAAAAACTTTAACCTTAGACTGTCTACAGTCGACCTCTCCTCGTTTCTAAAGGTCTGTAAGGGGCGTGCATAAGCGCACCAGCGTGCCTACCGTCCCTGTCCTACTGTCCTATTGTCCTCTTTTATCGTTGCTTTTTACTTATGTATATACAAATTACTACTATACATGTTTGACAAATAAATAAATGAAATAATAAATAAATAGAAGAATATAAAGAAGAATAGACGAATAATTTCATATTTGAAATGCTGTTATAACTTACTCTAATTTGCCCAGCATTGTTCAGATTATACTGAATCCAATCTATTACATAATAAAATAAAGCTTGTAGGAAGAAAATCTACAAGAAGGTCAATGACTCTCTTCCTTTTCTTAAATTAAAATGGTATTACATGTACATCACTTTGTGTATGTATTTGTAGACATTCCAATTTGTATTAAAAACTGATGCAATATTTATTTATCAAAAAGAACACATCCATCACTTAAGCTTACTGCTTTCTGCTTACTGAACGACATAATTGCTTGAATATAAACACAATGGACAAGGATGACATGTGGAAAAAATAAGCACCTCTAATATTGACTGAGTGGTAAAGGCTTAGATGAGAAGAACTAGCCGAATAAAGAAAAGTAATTAGTATGGAAAATTTACTGTTAATCCTATTACTTTACCCTGTTCAAGAACACTGGGCTTTGGGAATAGGTTAATTATTGACTTTTGTTTGTGCAAATACTGAGCAGTTATGAAGGCATGTGCTTCTCTTCTTAACAAGGTAAAGAGATGAAACAAGCATGAGCAACTTCAGATAGCTGGAAAAGCAGAAGGGCAGGCCAGCCTGTAGAGAGTTTTCTTTTGCTTTGAATGAATCACAGCCTCCTATACAATACCTTTACTTTGCTTTACTGCTGTGTTGCCCCATATATAGGAGGATCGATTTGTTTTTTTTTTCAGATAAATAATTGTCAGGCACCAGACCATGTAAACACTTTGACTTATTTTCTTGGGAAGGAGCAGCATGCAATCTATGTGGTATTAGTTATGAGCAATTAACAACTGTTAACTGGTTTGCTTAAATGGTGATTAAAAATGTTGATTAGGAGTATAATTGCTATTACAGGCTTAAAGATTGAGTTAACATAGTTTAGGAACAAAACTTTATTTGAGGTCATGTTTGTGGTGGAATCCAAAACAACTACTGTACTAGTGTAAGTTTGTAGAAACAGAGATTGAAACCTGTAAGCTATTTGAAATGCTGATTTCTGCAAATCTAA
Organism: Diadophis punctatus similis; assembly: GCA_023053685.1. Lineage (NCBI taxonomy): Eukaryota > Metazoa > Chordata > Lepidosauria > Squamata > Dipsadidae > Diadophis > Diadophis punctatus. The sequence continues at coordinate 30,143,534 of JALIGW010000004.1, forward strand.
ACTAATAAAATTCATACATTTAGGCAATGCATTCATTTCTGTAAGCTTAACATTGCTACGTGACAACGGCCCTGCCTGCGCTGCTCGAGGCGGTAGCCGGGCTGGCGGTGGAGTTCCCCAGGCTTATGGTGCTGGGGGACTTCAACCTACCTTCACTTGGCGAATCCTCTGATGTGGCTCAGGAATTCATGGCTTCCATGACAACCATGGACCTGACCCAAGTAGTTCAGGGACCAACTCATGGGGGGGGCATGCACTTGACCTAGTTTTTCTCTCGGGGCAGTGGAGAAATGATCTGATGTTAAGGGGTTTAATGATCTCTCCCTTGTCATGGTCAGATCATTACCTGCTGAAGTTGGACTTCAAGGCAGGGAGATGGGACCGATTAAGCAGTTCAGCCTCAGGCGCCTAATGGACCCAGAAGGGTTCCAGAGGGAACTTGGGGAGTTACCTGAATCCCTTGTTTACAATTCGTCCGAGTCCCTGGTTGCTGCCTGGAACAGGGCAGCATCGGGGGTGTTATGCCCCTACATTTACATCTTAGCTGAGAAGTTCCCAATCTGGTCCAGCTTATTGTCATCAACAGGATGCTCCTGCTTGGCCCTGGTCCAAGCCAGGGCTATTCTATTTAAACCCCAGCCACAGCTGGGGTCTTTGCTGTTGTTTCCCACCATGACCTAATAAAGAGCTGAATCCACTCACTCGCCTCCTGCCTCTTGAGTATGAGAACCTAACATTGGCGACGAAGGTGGGATACTGAAGAGTTACACACAAAGAAACTCAGCCGGCCGGAAGGACGCCTCCAACCACAAGCCAAATTCAAATCAGAAAAAAAGGAAAGTCTAAGAAATCAGCGCCGCCATGTCATCCGTCCACCCACCAATGCCATTCGACCCAAAGAGAGACTCGTGGGACAACTACTTAAGAAGATTCTGCTGTTTCCTGGGCGCAAGCAAAATGAACAACAAATCGGACAGCATTAAACGAGACATATTCCTGAGCCATTGTGGGCCAGAGGTGTTCGAGATGGCTGCGAGCCTGATGGAGCCGGAGCAAGTCGAGGCTGCCTCATGGACAAAAATTCAAGAGGTCTTGAAAAATCACTACAACCCTGCACCTTCGAAGGTAGTGAGCCAACACAAGTTTGGAGAAAGAATGCAAAAAGAGCACGAAAGCATCAACGAATACATCGCGGCTCTAAGAAAGGCATCGGTGCACTGCAAATTCAGCAATCTGGACGAGGCGCTGCTATACCAACTGATCCGAGGAACATGGGACCTGAGCCTACAGAAAAGACTTCTAGCCAAGGGGGACGAGCTGACCCTGAAAACTGCCTTAGTGGACGCCAGGGAAGCAGAAACATCCAAGGATGGGACGGAAACGCTGTGCCAGAAGGGCACATCAGCCCCAGCAAAACATGCAGTCAAGGTAAACGAGGTACAATCCAAGAGCCCAGACGAGTGCTCAGATGAGGAAAGCGAAAACGTTTTCCGCATAGATCAGCACTGGGGGGGGGCGAAAACTAACTCTGTGTCCCAGTTGTGGTGAAATGCACCCCCGGGCATCCTGCTATTTCTGTGAGGCAAATTGCAGACGTTGTGGAAGGTTCGGCCACATCACGAGGGTCTGCCAGGCATCTCGTTTTCCTGCCTCTCGTATCCCTAACAGGGGAACCGGCCGAAACTTCTACCAGAGTGAGCCGTGGCGTGAAGGCGAACCGAGACGGAATGAGAGGGGTCCACACAGGCGAAGCGGTAGCTATGCTCCATAGGAAGAGATAAACTATATACGAGTTAATCAAGTTAGTGACCGGGACAATTCAAAAATTAACATAGTGGTTCTTGTAGAGGGCTCTCATTGTGACATGCAAATCGACACGGGGTCCTCCATAACCATAATGTCTTGGGAAAATGCGAAGAAAGCCATCCCAAGCCTAACCCAAGGGTAGCTGCGAAATCAATCAGTCCGGATTTCCGACTGCCAAGGAAATCAAATCCCAGTTTTGGGAATCAAAGATGTGACGGTGAGGTATGAGGACCAGGAAGCAAGTTTGAAGCTGACCGTCGCCCACGACCACATCCCCAGCCTGTTGGGACTCGACTGGTTCCGAGCACTAGACATGGAAGTGACCAGAAAGGCGAAGGTGATCAACGTGACACTGGCTGTGGATGGGAGCTGCGGAGACCTGCTACAGGAGTTCCAGGAAAATTTCAACCAACAATTGGGCAAGTTCGTGGGCACCCCAATTTCCTTTAACCTAGACCCAAGGGTAGCACCAATAAGGCTAAAACCGGACAGAATCCCCTTTGCATTAAGGCCAAAGATAGACAAAGAGCTAGACAGGTTAATCAGTCAGGGAATCCTAGAACCAGTGGATCATGCTAAGTGGGAAACCCCAATAGTGCCAATATTAATAAATGATGGCTCTATTCACATCTGCGGGGACTATAAATGCACAGTCAATAAGGCCCTCCAGCAGAGCGCATATCCGGTGCCGGTAGTTCAGCACCTATTGCACACATTACGCCCGGGCGCCATTTTCGCAAAGCTAGATCTCGCGCAGGGGTACCAGCAACTGCCTGTGGATTGCGAGACTGCAGAAGCACAAACCATCATCACGCACCACGGGGCATTCAAATGTAATAGGTTGCAGTTTGGTATCAGCGTAGCCCCAGGGATTTTTCAAAGCATAATGGAAAGAGTGCTAAACAAGGTACCTGTGTCATCCCATACTTCGACGACGTATTAATAGCAGCAAAAGACACAACACAGTTAAGAGAAAGACTCAGAGAAGTACTGATTAGATTCTGAGACGCTGGGTTAAAAGTAAAAGCAAGCAAATGCCAGATAGGGGTTCTGGGGGTACCCCACCAAGGATAAACTTAGGGCCATTAGGGAAGCCCCGGTGCCCACCAACAGAACTGAACTTCAAGCATTTTTAGGGTTGTTGAACTTTTACAGCATATTCCTGCAAAATAAAGCTACCGTCGTGGAACCTCTGCATAAACTGCTCTCTAAAAAAACGGCCTGGTTTTGGGGGCCAGCACAGAACAGGGCTTTTCAGGCTATAAAATACCTGCTATCTGACAAGAGTTTTTTAATGCAATTTAGTGACACATTGCCGGTTGTGTTGGTTTGCGATGCATCACCTTTTGGGGTGGGGGCTGTACTGAGCCATCGGCTCCCAAATGGCCACGAGGTTCCTGTCGCTTATTTCTCAAGGACCCTGTCAAGCGCAGAAAGGAATTATGGCCAGATTGACAGAGAAGCACTTGCCGCTGTAGCGGGTGTCAAGCGGGTGTCAAGCGGTTTCATGAATATTTGTTTGGGAGAATTTTTAGCTGGTCACTGACCATAAACCCTTATTGGGCCTCCTTGTGGGGAATAAGCCCACTCCAGACACGCTACCCCCAAAAATGCAGAGATGGTCGCTGTTCCTCTCCACTTATTCCTACATGCTAACTCATCGGCCTGGAAAGAAAATGGGCAATGCAGATGCGCTGAGCTGCTGCCCATTGCCAGACCTAGTGGACGACCCCATGCCTGAGATTCCAGTGCTGCTCATAGACTGTGCCGGACCGGGACTGATCACCTCGTCAGACATTGCAGCAGAAACAAAGAAAGACTTTGATTTACAGACAATCATGAACTGGGTATGGAGGGGGTGGCCACAAGGGCCAGTGAAACCCAGTCTCCAACCTTACGTACAAAGGCAAAATAAGTTATCAACACAACAGGGGTGTCTATTGTGGGGTGAGAGGGTCCTTGCTCCTCTGTCGCTATGAGAGGATATTCTAAGGGCACTACATGAGGGGCACCCAGGGGTGGTGAGAATGAAGGCACTAGCACGAAGCTATGTATGGTGGCCCAAAATGGACAAGCACATAGAGGAATGGGTCGCAGGGTGTCCTCCGTGCCAGGAGTCCAGGGCATCAATGCCAAAAGCCCCAGTTTTTGAATGGGAACAACCCAGGGCCCCTTGGTCACACATCCACATAGACTTCACGGGGCCATTCCATGGGTAGACATTCATGATAACAGTAGATGCATACTCGAAATGGCTTGAAGTCGAAATCATGCCCAAAACAACAACCAAGGCGGTAATAAAGGTTTTAAGGAAGTTGTTCGCCACACACGGCCTTCCAGACACCATTGTGTCGGACAATGGGCCTCAACTCACCTCCACACAGTTCGAGGGATATCTAGCCAGCCTAGGTATCAAATACACACTAATCTCACCATTCCAGCCGAGTACCAATGGCCAAGTAGAATGAGCAGTGAGATCAGTAAAGGAGTCATTGGGCTGCATTGGCCGGGGGACTGGCAGGACCGAATAGACACACTCCTCACTTGGCAACACATAACCCCCAGCACAGCTACAGGGAAAAGCCCTGCCAAGTTGCTGATGGGCCGGTCCACCTTAGACAGATTACACCCCTCTTATTCAAACCAGAAGGAAATAAAAACTCTGGCGCAAGTTAGGTTGTTCGAAATAAAAGATCCAGTATTTGCAAAGAACTTCGCCGAGGGGTCCCTATGGCTACCTGGGGAGGTCCAAGAGATAACCGGGCCAAAATCATATGTAATAGCTTTGGAGGATGGGAGAAAATGGCGGCATCACATAGACCAGCTCCGCTATAGGCCGCCGCTAAACGCTGACTGAGAGAAGGGCAATAATGTCATTTTCCCTATAGCTACGTCTAACCCGAGTGAGGCGGAGTACTTAGCTGAAATTCCGGAAGCGCCACCCAGCAATTGCGGAGGTCCAATTCCATGCAGAATCCGGTCCGCACCCGAAGTATTGCAGCAGGTTCCACAGAGGGAGCCAGAGAGGGAAAACACATCCTCTCCACCCAAAGTCGACGCCCAAACTGACCTGCGCAGGTCATCTAGAGACACCAGACACCTAGCGTATTTAGATGACTACGTATGCAAACGTGTTGAGCTGAACTAAGGGGGGAGGGACGTTATGTCCCTACATTTACATCTTAGCTGAGAAGTTCCCAATCTGGTCCAGCTTATTGTCATCAACAGGATACTTCTGATTGGCCCTGGTCCAAGCCAGGGCTATCCTATTTAAACCCCAGCCACAGCTGGGATCTTTGCTGTTGTTTCCCACCATGACCTAATAAAGAGCTGAAGCCACTCTATCGCCTCCTGCCTCTTCAGTATGAGAAACTAACAGGGGGCATTGGACCAGATTGCGCCTTTGCAACCTCTCCGTGGCAGTGGACCCAGGAAAGCTCCTTGGTTTACTGAGGAGCTTCGGGGGGATGAAACGCCACAAGAGACTTCTAGAGCGACGCTGGAGGTCCAGTAACTCTGAGTCCAACTGAACACTTCTAAGAGCCTTTATTAGGACTTATTTAGTGGCGATATGGGTGGCAAAATGTTCGCATTTTTCCGCACTTATTGCATCTGCCAATTCGCGCCCAACCGCCCTTTTTAGGGTGACCCGCTCCCTCCTTAACGTTGAGGGAGCGGAGGAGCCCTTACAGGGTAGAGCTGAAGAATTTGTGCAATTTCTGGCAGATAAAGTCACTCAGATTCGGAAAGACCTGGACTCCGATTGGTCCAGAATGCAGCTGCGCGAGCTGTGGTGGGTGCCCAGAGGTACACCCACGTGACACCAATTCTCCGCCAGCTGCACTGATTTCCGATCGGTCTCTGGGCACAATTCAAGGTGTTGGTTATTACCTTTAAAGCCCTATATGGCTCAGGACCAGGTTATCTTCAGGACCGCTTACTACCACATACCTCTCTACAACCGGTGAGATCCCATAGAGTTGGTCTTCTGCGGGTCCCATCAGCTAGACAATGCAGGCTGGCGGGCCCGCATGGGAAAGCCTTCTCTGTGGCTCAGGACCAGGTTATCTTCAGGACCGCTTACTACCACATACCTCTCTACAACCGGTGAGATCCCATAGAGTTGGTCTTCTGCGGGTCCCATCAGCTAGACAATGCAGGCTGGCGGGCCCGCATGGGAAAGCCTTCTCTGTGGTGGCGCCAGCTCTCTGGAACCAACTTCCCCCGGAGGTCCGCACCGTCCTTACCTTGTTGGCCTTCCGGAAGGCCATCAAAACCTGGCTGTTCCAGCAGGCCTGGGGATAATTGATCTTATTACTCAAAAACTCTGAAGATCTCCCCTTTTACGATAAGTATGAGTGAATTTTTTTAAAAAAATTTAACTGTATTTTAATAATTTATTTCTATTGCTGTTTTTATTCATTTGTTGTAAGCTGCCCAGAGTCCCCTGGGAGTTGGGTGGCAAACAAATAGAAATAAATAAATAAATAAATAAACATGTTGTTATTGAGTTTATTAAGCAGAATTTTCTATGGGGAGGAAAAGGGGAGACAAATCATAAACATAGCATTGTGTCCTCATGACACAAGTGTCCCTTTTGTGCACACACACAGACACAGACACACACATGCACATATTGTATGCACACACATATACATATACACACGCATTCAGTGCATACAGACAACAGGATGGAGCTAGCATTGTGATGGCACAACACTGCTTTCCCCATTCTGACAAAAGCTTGCAATCTTGGAAACATTTTTGTTCTCAATAATAATTTACTTTTGGCTATTTCTACTTCCATCCTCTAATGCAGGGGTGTCAAACTCGATTTCATTGAGGGATGCATCAGGGTTGTGTTTGACCTCGGCAGGGGGGGGCGTGGCCAGGGGGGCATGGCCAGCTTGACATCACTTGTGTTAGGGGCGCCTATGGTGGCCTGAGCACTCTGTCATCGAAAATGGGCTCCCAAGCTCCGTTTTCGGCTGCGATGTCCTCCTGCAACGCTCTGCCAGTGAAAACGGAGCTTGGGAGGGCCGCGAGGGCTGGTCCTACGTTGTTTCTTGGTTGGCCCCGTGGGCCAGATCTAAGCACCCCATGGGTCAGATTCGCCCCCCTGGGCCTTGAGTTTGACACCCCTGCTCTAATGTCTATGGCTCACATTTATTCTGAATTGCCATTGGATTGTATGTGATTCAGCCATATCAGTGGTGTATCTTCAATAGGTCAGATAGTGTGTTAATGGAAGAGCAACATATTTTGTTATGATTTACTTTTAAAGTTAGTATTATAAATATGTAGGGTGAATTTACAAGGAAACAGTGGTCCCACCTCTTCTATTAAGTTATCAATCAATTTTTAGAGACATTCCTACTAATATGAACTGTGGTGTCAAAAACTCACCTTAAGACAGGGGTGTCAAACTCATGTCGTCTCGGCGGTGTCATGGGACATATCGGGACTTTTTTTCCCCTTCGCTAAACCATGCATGGGCATGGCCAGCACATGATGCATCTGGCCAGCGGGCCGGGAGTTTGACAGCCCTGCCTTAAGGAATAGTCAAAATAATTGGAGGGGTTCAAACCAGTTTATTAAGCTAGTAAGTTGCAGAAATCACTTGGCTCCGGGTCAGCTAGATCAACTGATCATTCTCTGCACTCTTAGCTCTTGCTGACCAGGAGCCAAGTGATTCCTGCAACTTACTAGCTTGAGAGGGGTACGAGCATTATCAGAGAATTAGTTTATAGCTATATAAGAATGCAGATAGCGTTGCCCAAGGATTTTTGTCCCTGTGTTTCAAGACAGCAACATTCTGTATTCTTGGGGCCCAGCTTATCAAAAACATAAATGGCCATTTAATACTGTTAGATCAGTGGTTCCCAACCTGTGGTACGTGTACCACTAGTGGTACGCGAGGGCCTTCCAGGTGGTACGCGAACACTTTCAGGGTCATGAACGATTTTTAGTTAGTTATTTTTTACTTCACAAAAATGTTTACTGCCTAACACAAGATAATCTGGCAACGATTTGCAACTGTTGCCACACGCCACCCACCTGGTCCCAGCAGCCCGAGAATCCAGTTGCTGGATGCGCGGGGCCAAAAAAGGCGGTACAATTATGGAAATAAAGTGATATCTGATCGAATTTAGTTTCTCTGGAACCAGGTGGTACGCGGCGACTGTACGGGACCTCCAAGTGGTACTCGATCACAAAAAGGTTGGGAACCACTGTGTTAGATAAGTAATTGCCATTTATTACTATTTTAAAGTCTGACCCTCATCCCACCTCAAACAGGGAAAGTTATAAAGATATTAATTATGTGCATTCTTGAAGAAGTTATAGTAGTGAAAACATGCAGTTTCTAAATCAAAGCCATATATAATTTTGGTAGAATGTACGCTTAAGGGAACTGGTTTTGAATGTATAGAAGGAGATTGTCACAATTAAATCTATTGTGGTTGACATCTCAGATATAAGAGATAGAAATAAATTTAGAGTCTTAATAATAATAAATGCATAAAAGCATTAGGTGAACTAAAATATAAAATCACAACTTTGCCTCCACAGAACAGCCCACAAAATACCATATTTTTCGGAGTATAAGACACACCGAAGTATAAAACGCACCTTAGTTTTGGGGGAGGAAAACAAGGAAAAAAGGCCTCTGCCTCCAAGCAATTTGCCAAACAGCAAACAGCAAATAGCACAGATGATATACACTGTTTGCTGTGTATTTCTGTGCATGTGTGCCTGACCCATAGAAATAGCAAAGAATTGGAGAAATGTACATTATACCAGAAAGTTTTCTTAAATGTAGTCACACTAACTCCTCCCAATTATTTAAATAGATCTACTCCAAAGTAATTCAGGATTTAACTCTAATACTAAACAGGACACTGTTACATTTCAGACTATACTTGTATAGAACTGTTAAAATCAATTAAAATTTCTGGAAGTATACATTATTCTCTATTATTTAAAAGAAGATACAATAGCACTGGGCCTCTTCAGAGCAAGCATTTATTTTAAAAAGCTTCTTTATTTTGTTAAGTTGTCTAGATTTACAGGGGTCTCCAACCTTGGCAACTTTAAGACTTGTGGACTTCAACTCTAACAAAGCTAACAGCTAACAAAGCTGGCTGTGGAATTCTGGGAGTTGAAGTCCACAATTCTTAAAATTGCCAAGGTTGGAGAACCCTGGCTCTAGAACAACAATAAAGCAGTCTTTAAAAAATAAGTCTAATAATTTGAACATTCTACAGACATTTAGTTATTCACTTACCCCCTTGAATTCGGTTCAGCAGAAAATAAAAATCTGTGTGTCTCTCCCAGCTATTTGCCTCTTTGCAAGCTAATTTCACTTTCATTTTAGCACGTGGCAAATCAGCTGTAGGTCGGGAAGCTGCTAATGACTTGCTTGGCTTTACAGGCTCTTCCCTCTTTGCTGCAAACAGGTAAATTGCTGGAAGACAGAGGCCAAAGGGGGGGCTACATTCGGTGTATAAGACGCACCCAAGTTTTCACCCTGTTTTGGGGGGTAAAAAGGTGCTTCTTATACTCCCAAAAATACGGTATATTATTTATGGTATGCCAATAATATGCTTTAGAATTTAGATTATTAATTTTAAACGATCATAGATGGCCTTGGAGAGAAGAATCTTCTTGTAACAAGTGAGAGTGAGTAATAAAATGGTGGATTTATCTTCTATAACAGAGGTGTGACTAAGTTAGATTTTACAGTAGAACATCTTTCATTTTTCAGTTTGTGCTATGCTATTTTTAACCTACAATTATTGCTCTGGGATTACAAATTAATAAATACTATGCAGCAACATCCACTATAACACAATCAAGTGTCATGCATGATGGCATAATGTTGTGTGAGAGAAGCAATAGCAATTTAATGTCACATACTCTGAGAGCAAACATGGAAGCCCATTGCAGAAGCCTTCACATGGTCCCAAAGAAATGGCCATGATGGTCCAAGCTTTGGGTTCAGTCACTTGTGTTTTAGACGGATACCCTTTTGGAGATGTCAAAGCCTTCTGGGAAGGTGTATGTTTGGGTATCCAGGCTCTGGTGAATGCTTCCTTGAGAGAGGGGATAGTCTCACCAGCTCTGAAAGAGGCACTGCTTGATCCCATACAAAACCGGACAGTTTTCATCCAGCCATCAAATTTACCTTCTTGGTTATTGAGGAGATTGTTGGGTATAAGTTCCAAACGATCCTGGAGTCATTGGAAATGGGCAGCATGCAAATAAAAAAAAACAATAATTATAAATCACCTTGACCCCTCCCAGATAGGTTTCAGACCAAGATAGTTTTGCTTTTGCTTGACAAAGACCCGTTGCAGGCACAGTGCATCCAACCTGATCTTCCTTGATCTTTCAGAAGCCTTGATCATGGTATCCTTTTGGGAGGTTTAAGAGTGGAAGGCATTGTTTTGCATTTTCCCCTTCCTCAAGGGTCAATTCCATTTAGAGATGATGACGGGTGAGTGGTCTAGTCCTAGACCCCTGCTTTACAGAGTACCTTAGTGTTCTTCACTCTTTCCTTTCTTCTTTACATCTAGATGAAGCCACTGTGGGGATCCAGATGGGGAGGAACAGGCAACATCTGAACCCTTCCAAGGATGTGTGGTCGGGAGTTTGGTTCTATTCTAGATTCTAGAACTAGAGAGATTTCATCTTTGATTCTGTGCAGGGTTACAGTACCCCACACAAGCAGAGTGGATAGTAAGAACAAGAATAATATTCACTGGAATATGTGTCAAAATTATCATGTCTCAGTAATTCAAAATTGACGGTAACATATAGTTGAAAAAGTAATAAAAATGAGAAGGTTAAAATATTATGGCGTTTCAGAATACAAACTGATAAAATCTTGGCATATAACACACCAGATTTAACTGTAGTTCAAAAGAAGAAAGTGTGGATAATTTAGGTGGCAATACCAGGAGTTAGTAGAATAGAGTAGTCCTTGACCATAACTAGGGCTGGAATTTCGGTTTGCTAAGCAATGTGGTCATAAAATGAGACTTTGTGTAACCACGTTGCTTAGTGACACCAATACCACAATCCCTGTTGCCATTGTTAAGCAAATTTTACCAGTTGTTAGCCAAGAACCCACCCTAATCGAAGCCATTCTGGGCTTGTTTTCTCCCAGCCTCAAGTCTCAGTAAGGTAAGGGACTGTCTCCAAATCACCCCATCCACCTACAGTATCTCTCCCCATCTTTGGCCTTTTGGCCTCCCAGCATCCTGCATTGTGGGTGCAGCCCCAAAACCATGCAGCTCTGGGACTGTTTGCCATACCTCGGAAGTTGTAACCACCCAGCCCAGTCCCAGTCATCCTCGCCACTCAGAGACTCACCACTTCCCCAAGGTGATATTTGCCACCATCTTCTTGCTCCTGCTGCTGACAAGGTAAGGTATCAGCAAAAAAGAGGGGGAAAACATGCAGCTTAAAGAAGATGGCATGCACCAAAACATCACTTTGCACTTTGCTCCTAGGGCAGTGATGGCGAACCTTTTTTCCCTTGGGTGCTGAAAGCACGTGTGTGTGCGCTATTGTGCACATGCGTGTGCCCACACCCATAATTCAATGCCCCCATGTGCCACAACCCCGTGCATGTGTGCATGACCCCCCATGCTGCCCCGTCCCCGTGCATACACGCATGACCCCCCCCGCTCCCCCGCTCCCCCATTTCCTGACTTCCAGTGGGCCCAGTAGGCCCATTTTTCGCCCTCCCCAGGCTCCAGAGGCTTTCTTGGAGCCTGGGGAGGGCGAAAATGCCCTCTCCCACCCCCCTGGAGGCCCTCCAGAGGCCAAAAATGCCCTCCCAGAGCCTGAACACAAGCCGAAAATCAGCTGGCCGGCACGCACATGCGCGCTGGAGTTAAGCTAAGGCAACGGTTTGCGTGCCGACAGATATGGCTCCGCGTGCCACCTGTGGCACGCATGCCATAGGTTCGCCATCACGGTCCTAGGGCATTGGTAATTAATTTGCACTGCAAAAAAGGAGGAAAAGTACAAAGCAGCTGCTCTCTGAGTCAAGGTGTGCCAAAACAACCCTTTTTGCCATACCTGTGGGTCAGATAGGCTGGCTATGCACTGTAAAAAAGAAGGGAGGGGGAGCCAAAAGAAACCCTTCCCTGAGCCGGAGTGTGCCCAAACACCTTTTTCTCATTGTGCTCCTGGGCCATATAAGGCTGGTTTTGTGCTGTGAAAAAAAAAGGGGGGGGCTAAAAGCAGCCTTTCTTCTCTTTTTCACAAAGCAAAGCCAGCTCTGTTCTTGCTCAGGAGCTCTTTGCAAACTTTGGCCTTGACTTGCAGGCCTTTAGAACAGTGGTTAAACCTGTCATTTTCCCTGGACATTTATAAAATTATAATATATTTTAGGCTTGATTGTCATGTAATTGTTTTAGTTTGCTTTAGTAGTGTATGTCATTCTTCTTTTGTATTTTTGTTTAATGATTTTGTACACTGCCCAATGCAGCATAGTTTGAGTTGGATGGACAAATAAATGTTCTAAATAAATAAATGAAGAAATAACTATTTTTCTGCAACTGCCGGGAAATGCTTCTCTTTTATAATGTCAACAAGACCTTTCAAAGTTTTTCTATTTCTCCTGTAATTGCAAAACCACGTGTGTATTCGTTGGTGCAATGCTTCAAGCCATTTTGTAAAGAATTATTAAGCACGCATATGCTGCCATCTTACGCTTTCTGTCATACATGCCCTGCTAAGAAGGGGCAAATCAGGTATATTAGGCAACTCAGAGATTGCTCTTGAAGTGGACAAACTTATTTTGCCCAGGGTCCCATACTGGATGGTGCCTCCAATTTTGGCACAAATATCAGCAAATGAAAAAAGGCAGTTGAAGGATCCTCTTCCCCTAAGCCAGGGGTAGGCAAAGTTGGCTCTTCTATGACTCATGGACTTCAACTCCCAGAATTTCTGAGCCAATCATGCTAGTTTAGGAATTCTGGGAGTTGAAGTCCATGAGTCATAGAAGAGCCAACTTTGCCTACCCCTGCCCTAAGCTAAGCAGCCAGCTGCACCAATGTATTTGCATGGTAACAGTTTGTACAGCCTATTTTTAGTAAGTAAAATTTCAATCAGTAGACTAGTGATGATCTCAATTGATAATAAAAGTGAAAAAGACCAACATTATGATGGTTTTATTGAGGACTTTTCATCCAGAAGGTTTAACTTCAATAAATTCTAGCTATGTCATGAAGTCACCAATTTGTATTCCTTATATCAGAGGAAGGTATATGAATTCATCATATATAGGTACATACAGGTAGTCCGTGACTCACAACTATTCATTAAGTCAGTGTTTCCCAACCTTAGCAACTTGAAGATGTCTGGACTTCAACTCCCAGAATTCCCCAGCCAGCAAAGCTGGCTGGGGAATTCTGGGAGTTGAAGTCCAGACATCTTCAAGTTGCCAAGGTTGGGAAACACTGCATTAAGTGACCATTTGAAGTTATGACAGCACTGGAAAAAGTGACATGACTATTTTTCACATTTATGACCATTGCAGCATGATCATGTGATCAAAATTTGGACACTTGGCAACTGGCATGCATTTATGATGGCTGCAATGTCCCAGGATCATGTGATCCTTTTGTGACCTTCTAATAAGCAAAGTCAATGGGGAAGGCAGATACACTTAACAATCGTGTTAGTAGTTTAACAACTGCAGTGATTCGCTTAACAACTGTGGCAAGAAAGGTCACAAAATGGGACAGAATTCACTTAACATTTGTCTTGCTTAGCAGCGGAAATTTTTGGGCTCAATTGTTTTCATAAGTCAAGGACTACCTGTAATAAAGAACAGAATTTAGGTTGTTTGGTTTCATTTATGAATTAAAATAACTGTATTTTTACAGCTTCATCAAAGTTGATAAAACACCACTGATAAGCTGTTGAAGTGTTATAGAAACCATTGGGGAGTTGGAAGGAGTTACATTCTCAGCTAGAATCCCAGAAATTCAATGGCCATCACTGAGTAGGTACTGTTTTGAATTGGTGGAAATAAAGCTTAAATTGTATTTGCATAGCACAATTTGTAGAAATACTAGCTACACGTGATATAGAAATCTTAGAGAAACGTGTTTTGAAAGTAAAAAAGAAATTGTGCAAACAGTAAATACTAAAAGAAAAGATAATGTCAATTTATATGTCAACAAACATACAAATGAAATTCAAGAAAGCACAGACAGTAGATAGTTCCGTTTTCCTTGGCTTGAGAACAAATCTCTGATATCTCTTATATTTAGTATTAGAAATATTGGCCTTGTCAATTGCTTTCATGTCATATAAGCAGTTGGAAGTTGAACACAAATTGCAATTAATATAGGCTATCTTATTGATAAATTATGAACATTTAAACAAAAATCTGTATTATATTATCAATACAAAAATTTAATAAATTGTCAGCTTATTCAACTAACTGTGGTAAATTTCATATGCTTCTTATAGCCAAAAGGGTGTGCGCGTGTGTGATAGCGCGCGCATGTGCCCACACCCATAATGCAATGCCCTCCCCCTGCACATGTGCGCACAAACACCCCCCTGCACTGCCCCCCTGCGCATGCATGAAGGGCTTACTGAAGCCTCCGGAGCCTGTGGATGGCGAAAAATGGATTCCAGCTGATTTTCTGCCTTCCGAAGGCCGGGTTGGTGGAGGTAGTTTTCGCCTTCCCCAGGCTTCAGGAAAGCCTCCGGAGTTTGGAACTTCCAGTAGGCCCGTTGGGTCCCTTTTTCGCCATCTGCAGGCTCCGGAGGCTTTCCTGAAGCCTGGGGAAGGCGAAAACAACCTCCACCCGCCCTCCAGAAGGCCGAAAATCAGCTGGCCATCATGCACATGTGTGCTGGAGCTGACATAGGGCAATGCCTTGCGTGCCCTCAGATATGGCTCCGCGTTCCACCTGTGGCACACGTGCCATAGGTTCACCATCACGGTTATAGGCTCTAATATTTCTCTGGATATCTGTAAAATGTAAGACTTGATGTTTGAATTATTTTGGCTTGGAAAAATGATCCCAAGAATAACGTCTTTATTTTTAAGTGTAAATATTTTAAATTATTTACCTCAGATTAATATTGCTATAAATATATGATTATTAACAAGTCTAGGAAAACAAAATTTTTGAAAAATGAATATTACTTCATGTCTGTGTATACATAGATGAAGGACAGACAGACAGACAGACAATTTATGGGAGGGATTCCTATGCTAATGCCTTTAATTTTTTAAAATTATTAAAATAAATGGGAATAGTTACCATACACTCATAAGATTTTAAATCTTTCCTGCATGTAGACTTTATTTCTACAGTATATGAATCTAAATAATCGACTCCAAACCCTATTATGCATACAGCTCACAATTATTATGTGATCTCTCTGTTATCATGGCAGGGGCATAGTTGTTTTTTTAGACATAATTTCACATATTTCTAGAATTAAAGGCTGCAAGATATATTTGAAAGATTTAAAAAGGAAATGAAATTTTAATCCTTATTTACATAAAGTGACCAGATTTTTTTTTCTTCAAGCGGGACACCATTGACGGGGGTGGGTTTCTCCATTTGAGTTTGCCCTCTGTGCATGCGCAGAACGCTGCGCATGCGCAGAGGGCAAAACAGCAAATGTCGGCGTCCAGGTGAGGTGGGGGGGGAGGGGGGAGGGGGGACGCGGGAGGCCACTGTACGTCCTACCTACCTGGGACTTTTCCCGGTAGCTTCAGTCGCGTTCCTTGCTAATAGCGTCCAGAGCAGAGCAGCCCCTCCCAGAAGATCGCGAGACGTTATCTTTTGGAAGAGGCTGCTCTGCTCTGGGCGCCAATTAGCAAGGAACGCGACTGAGAAGAGTATAGTATTCTTTACAATCCATAAAGGTGTTCCCCCTGGAAGAATGTTTGGCTGCATTTTATTTTATTTATTTACATTTCCATGCCGTCCATCTCTACAAGATGACTCCGGACGGCATTAATTCTCAGTCCCTCAGGTTTGCGCCTCCTAAATCAAGGTAGTCAGTTTTATACACGACAACACAAGGCTCACTTGTTGTTGACAAAGGTGAAAGGAATCTTAATGTGTAGCAGTAAGGTTAATGCAGAGACAGTAAGACGAAACAGAAACTGGGAAAGGAAATCGCCGTCCCTAAGTACACCCCCCCCGCTCTCGAAACGGGAGACTTTTCCCCCTGTGGAGCAGATCCACCAAGCGCAGCAAAGAAATGGAGCCCGGGGGAACCTCTTGGCTGACCCAAGCAGAGTGGGAGGAATGCAATTTCTGGCCAATCAGCACCGTCTTTGTCTTCGCACGAGGAAGAGCGAGCGAACCAATGGGGAAGCAGTGGTGCGGCTCCACCGCCGGTCTTCATTTTGCTGAGAAGTTGCTGATGCAGGGATGGGAATCCGGCCGTGAGCGGCCTTTCGCAGTCCCTGGCGGCTCCCCCCTCGCGTCATGCTCATCACGCTCTGCTACTCTACCGGGAAAAGTCCCAGGTCGGACGTGCGCCCCGTCCCGTCCGCCAGTCCTGCCCCCCCCAACCCCCAGCGCGAGACGAGCGTCCTACCTGGGACTTTTCCCGGTAGCTTCAGTCGCGTTCCTTGCTACTTAGCGCCCAGAGCAGAGCAGCCCCTCCCAGAAGATAACGTCTCGCGATCTTCTGGGAGGGGCTGCTCTGCTCTGGACGCTATTAGCAAGGAACGCGACTGGAGCTGCTACCGGGAAAAGTCTCAGGTAGGACGCGCGCCCCGCCCTGCCCCGCCCCTTTTGCCGCGGCACACTTAGCATGGCCTCATGGGACAAGTGCAAAGTGGAGCTCCCCCCCCAGGGTTCACTCTGCCCCGCCCTGCGCCACCCTGTGAATAGAGGGGACTGAATCGGAAGCCTGTCGCTCGGGCGCGCGTCTGGCTGGAGGAAGAAGTGGGGGCTCAAAAATCGGGACTTTTTAAGAGGGCGGGCGGGACGCGGGACAAAGCATTAAAAAGCGGGTCTGTCCCGCCAAAATCGGGACGTCTGGTCACCTTATATTTACATGATAAATTTATCCTTTGACATAATTTCAATTTGAAAATAGCATGTAAAACATTTGTGTTTTTTGTAGTTTTGGATTAATAGGATATTAATATTTTAAATCAACTTATTGCCAATCAAGTTTTTGAAACATATTGGGATTTTGGATTGTTTAAAACTGTGGAATGGCAGTATTATATGCCCAGGTAAAACATATTTTCATTTTAGAATCTGTCCTAGACCCATCTAAGTTAAAGAAAGGCCTGTTGGACTTTAGAATCCCACTTAAAGGGAATCACAATGTAACCAGTGCAACAAAATTAGGAATATACAGTATGTTAAAAATTGACAAAGCTTCCAAACCTTTGGGAGTAGTATGGGGACTTCCAGGTCAGATTAGAGTCCACTTTAGCTGGATCCATCTGAAATTCTTTTAAGAAGATATGATACCTAAATAGTCCAACCCAAGCAGGTCAAAATCACATTTTTCTAGCCTATCTTGATGAAGAATTGATTGAATCTAATCATCATGAAGAACAGGATCACTACAAGAAATCAGTATCAAGAAATAATCTTTCAGGTATCAAAAACCTGTTCAGAACATTATGAAAATATTATTCAAAATCTTTTGAAAAGTCACGGGACTGTTCTCAAATACAAGTAGTACCAGACTTTTCATAGAGAGAATCAAAGCAGTTAAACATTCATGTCCTTCTGTCCATCAGAGTTCACACCAAGCATAGCAATAAATATCAGCCCTCCAGATATTTAACTTTGTATTTAAGAACTTGCTTACAAAACAAGCTCACAGACTTGACATGGCTAGATTAGTTATTTTGTTGCCGATGAGAATGATGCCATAGACCACTTTTTCATAGTTTTGAGATTGGAAGACACACCTGATCATTGTTTATACCCTGTTTCTGTTTTGTCTGGGAAATGCTAGTTACTGTCTTGCCATATTAATTCCTTAAATGGTACCTCTAGCAGATACCATATTCCTCCATTTTAAACCATCAACATTAGTTGCCACTTGCTTTCCAAGTCCAATTCAATATGTTCACTTTGGTGTATAAAACTTTACATGGCATAGGTGCAAATTACGGTACTTGAAGATCCAGCAGAGTCTGTCTTAAATTGTTAGGTCCTGAATGGGGCACCTTTTGTAGGTTCATTGATAGAACCATTGGCTTAGGAAGCATAACAATATATAAATAAATAAACAAGTGGAAAGAAAGGAAAACAGGTACCGTATTTTTCGGAGTATAAGACGCACCGGAGTATAAGACGCACCTTAGTTTTTGGGGAGGAAAATAGGGGAAAACAATCTGCCTACCAGGTATTCATCTGGCTAGCATCCTTAGTCTGGTCAGCTTCAGCACATTATTTTATCCTCTGGTTAGGACTTAAAAAAACCTTCTTCTGAGAGAATACAATGAAAGAGCCTGCAAGCCGGTAAGAGCTGGGAAGATCGTTAGCACCTAGTTAGGGCTAGAAAAAAACTTCTTTGGAGCAAGTAGAGCAATGAAAAAAAACCCTGCAAAGACTTAGGGCTGGGAAAACATTCTTCTGAGAGAGTAACAATGAAAGAGCCTGCAAGCCGGTAAGAGCTGGGAAGATCGTTAGCACCTGGTTAGGGCTGGAAAAAACCTTCTTTGGTGCAAGTAGAGCAATGAAAAAAAACCCTGCAAAGACTTAGGGCTGGGAAAACATTCTTCTGAGAGAGTAACAATGAAAGAGCCTGCAAGCCAGTAAGAGCTGGGAAGATCATTAGCACCTGGTTAGGGCTAGAAAAAAAACTTCTTTGGAGCAAGTAGAGCAATGAAAAAAAACCCTGCAAAGACTTAGGGCTGGGAAAACATTCTTTGGAGAGAGTAACAATGAAAGAGCCTGCAAGATAAGAGCTGGGAAGATCTGTTAGCACCTAGTTAGGGCTGGAAAAAAAAGCTACATTCGAAGTATAAGACGCACCCAAATTTTCAGCCACTTTTAGGGAGGAAAAAGGTGCGTCTTATACTCCAAAAAATACGGTAAGTTGCATATCTCTATTATTCAGGGAAAAGGAAAGAATCTCATAGAACTGAATTAAGATAGTGTGGGTTTTCTGAAGGAACAGTGATGAATATAAGCATGGCACTAAAAGTATGTGTTTTGCTGTGAATTAAGTGGTAAAAATGTATATCAGAAAGTGTTGTCTTCTGAATTGTGGTAGATGCATATGAACATAAGAATTTTAGGTTAGTGATAGTTAGATATGATGCTTTAGCAAATGATGATAATAAAAGACCATGGTTGAGTTTTAGGGGAAATTGTGTAACATTCTAAATGAATTTGACCTGGGGGGAAATGGTATGTGTGAGTTGTCTTTCCTGTCGGAGACGAGGGGAGGCGATGGCATGGGGGAGGGGAGCTCTGGGGGATGGGAGAGCCGGGAGATCCTGATCGTAATTGGGAGAGGTAGATACAGCGGGAGCCGTGGGGTAGGCTGCTCTCGGGGAACTAGGACTCGCTGCCTCAAAGTGATTACTTGTTCTGGCCCCTCTGCCTCAACCCGTACACCTGGGGACAGGGGATGTCAGGGCCCTGGGCTCAAGCTGCTGCTGTTGAATGCCAGGTCTGTTGTCAACAAGGCTCCCCTCGTACGGGATTTAATCGTGGAGGAGGAAGCTGACCTGGCATGTATAACTGAGACCTGGCTGGGCCAGGAGGGGGGTGTTCCCCTCTCAGAGATGTGCCCAGACGGGTTTCTAGTATTGCATCAGCCGTGACCCCAGGGAAGGGGTGGAGGAGTGGCAGTGATAGCTCACCAGAGCCTGTGTCCTCGCAGGATCCCTGCCCCGGAGATTGTTGGGTGTGAGTCTCTCCTTGTGAAGTTGGACTCAGGGGTTCTGTTGGACTTATTGTTAATGTACCTGCCTCCCAGCTGCATTGCAACAGCTCTGCCTGCGCTGCTCGAGGCACTAGCTGGGTTGGCGGTGGAGTTCCCCAGGCTTATGGTGCTGGGGGACTTCAACTTGCCTTCACTCGCCGAATCCTCAGCTCAGGAGTTCATGGCTTCCATGGCAACCATGGACCTGACCCAAGTAGTTCAGGGTCCAACTCATAGGGGGGGCACACACTTGACCTAGTGTTTCTCTCGGGGCAGTGGAGAGATGATCTGAAGTTAAGGGGTTTAGTCGTTTCTCCCTTGTTGTGGTCAGATCATTTGCTGCTGAGGTTAGACTTCAAGGCACTACTCTTCTACCGCATGGAGGCGGAACCGATTAAGTGGTTCTGCCCCAGGTGCCTAATGGACCCGGAAGGGTTCCTGAGTGAACTTGGGGAGATACCCGAATCCCTTGTATACAATCCGTCTGAGTCCCTTGTTGCTGCCTGGAATAGGGCGGCATCGGGGGCATTGGATCGGATTGCGCCTTTGCGACCTCTCTGTGGCAGTGGATCCAGGAGAGCTCCTTGGTTCACTGAGGAGCTGTGGGAGATGAAGCGCCACAAGAGACGTCTAAAGCGACGCTGGAGATCCAGTAACTCTGAATCTGACCGAGCACTCTTAAGAGCCTTTATTAGGACTTATCTAGTGGCAATACGGGCGGCAAAATGCTCGCATTTTTCCACACTTATTGCATCTGCCAATTCACACCCAGCCGCCCTCTTTAGGGTGACCTGCTCCCTTCTTAATGTAGAGGGAGCGGAGGAGCCCTTGCAGGGTAGATAAGAATTTGTGCAGTTTCTGGCAGATAAAGTTGCTCAGATTCGGACGGACCTAGACTCCGATTGGGCAATGCAGACCGAGGGGACAGGGGCAAGTCTTAGTCCTAATGTGTGGGACGAGTTTGAATCTGCCACTCCTGAGGATGTGGACAAGGCCATGGGAGCGATGAGCTCCTCCACTTGTTTGCTGGACCCGTGCCCCTCATGGCTGGTCTCGGCCAGCAGGGAGGTGTCACGTGGCTGGCTCCAGGCTTTGGTCAATGCCTCCTTGAGAGAGGGGTCCGTGCCACAGCCATTAAAAGTTGCAGTTGTGAGGCCCCTCCTCAAGAAGCCTTCCCTGGACCCAGCAGATTTAAAGAACTATCGTCCAGTCTCCAACCTACCCTTTGTGGGGAAGGTTGTTGAGAAAGTGGTGGCGCTCCAGCTCCTACAGTTGTTGGATGATACTGATTATCTAGACCCTTTTCAATCGGGTTTCAGGCCTGGCTACAGCACTGAAACTGCTTTGGTCACTCTGATGGATGACTTCTGGTGAGCCCAAGATGGGGGTAATTCCTCCATCTTGGTGCTACTTGACCTCTCAGCTGCTTTCGATACCATTGACCATGGTATCCTTCTGTGCCGACTCAGAGAGGTGGGACTGGGGGGCACTGTGTTACGGTGGTTCTCCTCCTATCTCTCGGATAGGTCGCAGTTGGTGTTAGCAGGGGGACAGAGATCGACCCCTAGGCCCCTCATTTGCGGGGTGCCTCAGGGCTCATTCCTCTCTCCCCTCTTATTTAACATCTACATGAAACCACTGGGTGAGATCATCCGGCGACATGGGGTGAGGTATCAGCTATATGCGGACAATACCCAGTTATACATCTCCACCCTGTTGCAGTTCAGTGAAGCGGTAGACTTGATGTGCCGGTGCCTGGATGATGTGAGGGTCTGGATGGGTGTGAACAGGCTCAAGCTCAACCCCGACAAGACCGAATGGCTGTGGATACTGCCTTCTAAGGATTATGTCGACTATCCATCCTTGGTTCTGTGGGGAGAGAAATTAACTCCCTCAGAACAGGTTCGCAATTTGGGTGTCCTCCTAGATCCACAGCTAAAATTGGACCAACATCTGGCAGCTGTGGCTAGGGGGACCTTTGCACAGGTTCACCTAGTGCACCAATTGCGACTCTACTTGGATCAGGAGGTTGTACTCACAATCACTATGCTCTTATCACCTCACGGCTTGACTATTGCAATGCGCTCTACATGGGGCTACCCTTGAAGAGTGTTCAGAGACTTCAATTGGTCCAAAATGCAGCTGCGCGAGCTGTGGTGGGTGCCCCAAGGTACACCCAGGTTACACCAATTTTCCGCCAGCTGCATTGGTTGCCTATCGGTCTCCGGTCACAATTCAAAGTGTTGGTCATCACTTTTAAAGCCCTACATGGCTCAGGACCAGGATATCTTCGGGACCGCTTACTACCACATACCTCCCAGCGACCGGTTAGATCCCACAGGGTGGGGCTTCTGCGGGTCCCGTCAGCTAAACAATGTAGGCTGGCGGGCCTGCGGGGGAGAGCCTTCTCTGTGGCGGCTCCGGCTCTCTGGAACCAACTACCGCCAGAGATCCGTACCATCCCCACCTTGTTGGCCTTCCGGAAAGCCATTAAGACCTGGCTTTTCCGACAGGCTTGGGGATAAATGACCTGATTGAGTGAGTTTTGAAGGTCTCCCCTTTTATGGTATGAATGATTGAAACGTTTTTTAAATTTTAAATGTATTTTTTAATAACTTGGTTTATGATGTTTTTATATGAATTGTTTGTTGTTTGCTGTAAGCCGCCCAGAGTCCTTCGGGAGTTGCATACAAATGTAAACAAATAAATAATTAAATAAATTTTGTTAGGTGACATGAATATGGGAACAAAGAGACCCAGGGTTGAATGAAAATGATATTTGATCAATATCTGATTAGAAAAATGATGGTTTGTTTTTGAACCTGAGATTTAAAAATAAGACTATCCATATTTACAAAGACAAAGTAATTAAAAGCATGACTGTTTTGATTATAAATGATAAAAGACTAACAAAAGATACAAGTGTGAGGAAAGATCCTGAATATGGACCAGACCGTTACTTGACCATTAAGTGTAAATCATGGGGGGGGGGGACTTGAAAAAAGCAAAAATAGAATAACTGCAGAAATAAAAAATATTAATCTATACAAAAAAACTGTCATCTCCCCACAGAATGAATAAAAAGTTGACATAAAAAAGCAGATGTGGAACCATCCTGGATCAGAGTAACAACAATTATTTTTTCAGTACGTGAAATAGAAATGTGTGGAGTTAAACTACTGTAGTGGAAAGTATGAAAAATAATACTAGGTAGAATGAAATGAAAAAAAGTTATGGGTTAGAAAACAATCTGTACACTTAAAACAATGGTTTATGGAAAAAATGTGGACAAGAGAAATATAGTGTATAACTATAGAGAAAAAAAGAGTTGAATGTATTCCAAAGCAATAATTAAGATTAGGTAGAGGCAGAGAAATGGCAAAATGGTGTTGATGGAAATATAATAATATAAATGCCTTTCAAAGTGGGCAAAACCTGCTGAAGGAGAGCCTCCAACAGAATGAATGGAATCTATATATACCTATATAAATGGCTGTATGTATGTATGTTCCAGCATAACTCTGTAACGCCTAGAGCAATTTCAACCAAACTTGGTACACATATGACTTACTATCTGGTGAAAAATACTGTGGGGTAAGACACCCCTAGCACCCCTAGGGGTGGCCTTTCGGAACAACGGTCGTGTTCTGTACACTGAGCCTAGCTCAGCGTTAGGTCGTGATGTGCTCAATGAAAGGCCTCTGTACTGGCCTAATCAGGCTCCCTTCGCTTCGTAGCCTACTGTGTGAGGGAGGCCTAGGCCTCAGTTGGGGTGAAGGATGATCCTGGGAACACAGGCCGAAGCTGTTCCCTGTGAGATTGGGCCGCCGCGGTGAGGTGGGGGTGGGTGATCCGCTTATGCCATGGTGCGCTTAATCAAAGCCCTCTGTACTGGCCTAATCAGGCTCCCTTTGCTTTGTAGGCCTACTGTGTGAGGGAAGCCTAGGCCTGAGTTGGGGAGAAGGATGATCCTGGAAACACAGGCCGAAGCTGTTCCCTGTGAGATCGTACAGGGAACGAGGCCAGTACAGGGAGCGAGGCCAGTACAGAGGCCTTTGATTGAGCGTGCCACGGCCTAAGCGGATCGTCCGCCCTCACCTCACAGCTTCGGCCCATGTTCCCAGGATCGTCCTTTGCCCCGACTCATCGCACGAAGGGTGGGACCACCCCAACCAAGGCCAAACAGGTATGGAGGCCAGAGAGGAGACCCAGCCTATTTCAGCAGGGGTGGAGGAGGCGCAGCATGGGCCAGCTCAGGGATTTATGTTCCAGTCCCAGGCTCATTGAGGAAATGGTAAAATGGGTGATGGCAGAGGCAGGGGGGTGGCGCTTCTAAATTCCCCAGCTGTCCACAGGTTCCAAAGCTGGGATTTGGACAAGGTCCTTATACTTTTAAAACCCTGTAAATAAAATTGGTTTGATTTGACACTATAGATATAATTCATTCCTTTTCCTGTCTAATACAAGATTGGGATAAATATATACCTGTGCAACATCGGGTAATCAGCTAGTTAAAAATAAAAATAATCAAATTGTTTGTGATGAGAGAATACTGGAAGGAATATTTTAAAGGTTTGTATGGGAATCATAGGGGTATATTGAAGAGAGGAACTGAAATTAATGAATGCTATAAACTTCAATGTCTAGGAAAAGAAAGGATGAAAAAGTTAATACTATGAGCGGATAAAAATGGTTAGCCTTCTTTTCCCAAGAAAAACACCAAGATTTGGATAAAATTTTATTAGGCTCAGAAGAAAAAATAATAACAAAAGCATATAATTGTTTACTTAAGGTAAAAATGGAGGAGGAAACGGTAAAAGAGATGATGATAATATGGGCACAAAATTTCGATTACAATATTGAATTGGATTTATGGGACAAAATATGGAACCAAAACTACAAAATGACGATGGCCACATCCTACAGAGAAAACACATACAAAATGTTTTATAGGTGGCACCTACCCCCGGCAAGATTGGCAAAAATGTTTCCTCATCTATCACCCAATTGGTGGAAATGGAAACAAGAATATGGAACATATTACCACATGTGGTGGACATGTTCAGAAATTAAGAAATATTGGAAAAAAATACAAAATTGGATTGAGGAGATAACAAAACAAACCATAGAATTCAAACCAGAAACCTTCTTATTAGGAATAGTGAAAATGAAAATAAGCAAACAGGTCCATTATCTCATACTTCACATAATTACAGGAGCCAGAATCCTGTATGCACAGCACTGGAAAACTGACTTAACACCTTCTAACACAATGTTAATAACCAAGATATTAGACTGTGCAGAAATGTGTAAACTAACAATGAAACTACAGGATAAAAAAGATTCAGAATACTACAAAATCTGGGGAAACTGGTATAAATGGTTGGAAAACAAACAAACAAAATAAACAAATTTAACATGTTAAGGGTGATGAATAGAATAAATAAATTAAAATAGATTGATGATAAATTAAGAAAATAACAACTTAGATATCGAAACGATAATGATACGCAAAAGCTGTACTATATATTTATAACTACTACTTCTCATTTTAACGTATGTACTCCTTTTTTCCTCTTGTTTTCTTGTTTTCTTTTTTTCTCTTATGTATATACAGTATACACTTCTTTTAACCTAGACTATACTGCTCATGAAATTACATATTGCTATATATGCTTGATTTTATATATATATATATGTGTGTGTGTATATATATTTTCTTTTTTTGAATGTCTCTTTTGTATGTCTTTTTGGTATTATGTGTTTTTGTATATTTTAAAATAACTCAATAAAAATTATTTTTTAAAAAATGGTTAGCCTCAAAGCATACATGTGACTAGAGATATGTTAATATATAGATGTGAAATAGTTTAACATGTCCTTTGAGATTGAGATGGGTGGTTTCTAATTTGATAAATAAATGTGCATAAGGACTATAAAGATGATTAAGAATGACTTACAAAGGAAAAAATAAGGAGGATGAATGCAAACATTACAGTGAAAATAATTTGTTGAAAACCCTTGAGATTGTATTCTGCAGAATTCTGACTCAAAGGGTAAGAGAGCTAGTAATAAATAAAACTTAGGATATGTGGTGCAGCATTATGCTGAATAGCAAATTGTGTATATTTTTGCTTTTTAGTAGGTTATTGAAAAAGTTATGTGTGAGAAAGCAAAGTATTTTATGTTGTTGATTTAGATAAAGCACATAATAAAATAAATGGACCAATTATGGAAAATGTTGCACAAACATGGAAGTTGGTTACAGAGTATGATAAGACAGACAGATCAACAGAGTTGGAAGGGACCTTGCAGGTCATCTAGTCCAACCTCCTGCCCAAGCAGGAGACCCTATATCTGTCTCTACCTAGGATTGAACTCACAACCTCCTGATTGTGAGGCAAGAGCTCTACCTCTAGGCTACAGCAGCTGGGTATATGATGTAAATACAGCATGAAAGAGAAAATGGAATACTTGGCAAATAATCCTTAAGCAGGGAGGAAGCTGAGGATGCATAATCCCTCTATGATTACTTCCTGATTATGTTACAGATGTATACGATTTGAAGAGAAACCCAAATCATACAAATCTATAACATCTCAACCTTTTAGCTAAGATCAAGTGCAGATATTATGAATATTTTGATTGGAGGTATGAATGTGTATATTTTTATATGCAGCAAACTCATTTTATTGGTTGAAAAGCCAAATATCTTTTACCTAATGTTAAATATAATTTATGATCTAAAAAGATAGGTAAATTAATATATTGATAATCGATATAACTTTGTTGGACAGAGAAGATAGAGAAAACAATTGCAAATTGTACATAAATTATTAAACACGAGAGCATATAGATGAATTTGTGTAGCGTAGTGGAATGTGTATTAAAAATAAAAAATGGAGAAATGTTAAAACAAGCAAATACTCTTCAAAAGTTAGAAGGTTTGCAAAATAAGACTATGTTGAGAGAAATAGAAATGGCTATACAGAAATGTGCTTTTGCCCATTTTGTCACCTGGAAGTGAGAAGTAGATATGCAAGAGCAATATAAGAGTAACTGGATTTAGTGGGAATAGTATTTAGAAGAGTACACTTTAAAACTAAAATAGGGTAAAAATGAATAGGTGCTGAATGAATGTGGGTTGAAATCAGATTTGAATGAATAGTAGGAAAGTAAATTGAGATAGTTTGGTGACAGAAAGAATCAAATTGTAAAAATATATATGAAGGAAGGCTGAGTTGAAGAAGAAAAAGAGAGAGAAAACAAAGACTGAAAAACTGGAAATGGGTGAAATTCATGAGATCTTCCAAAAGAGAATTTAAAGAACAAAAGGCAATGTATGAAGTAATAAATTGTCCTAATGAAAGGAAGGATTGACAAATATGAAGATGTATAGTGTTGGTCTAAACTACATTTAGCTTTTCATTTTCATTTAATCTCAGGCTTTTAATTTATTTTGCATAAAAGTGCTTACCCTGAAAAGGAATAATAGCATGATGTTAGAATGTAAAATTAATACATAGTCATGTATCTGGATACATAGTCATGTATCTGGATACATAGTCATGTATCCAGATACATGACTATGTATTGATGTACAAGTCAAAGCATTGTAATGCAACCAGAAGAGTATTCTTTAAAAGTGTAAAAACAAGAATATGAAGAAGTAATAGATGCCGAATGAATGTGAACACAAAGAGTGAATGACCAACCAGAAAGACTTTTATATAGTTTAGTCATAGAGAATAAGAAACAAACCACAAAATGAAAATATGTAGGAAGAATGGAGAAGGGAAGACTGAGAAAACTGTGATTGGATGGAGTTGAAAAGATCCTCGAAAGAAATGAGAAGTTTAAAGAACAAAAGGTAATGTAGAATCACTGAATAATATACCTAATGGAAGCGAGGATGATTGGAAAAGGAAATTTACATAAATGTAATTTACACAAACACAAATTTCTAGATGTCTCTGTACAGGAGAGAGATATTGAATTGCATTTGTACAAACTAGGTTTTTGTAGATTTATTTTATTTTATTTATTTTATTTATTCTCCTCACCACTTTATACCTTTTCTAGTCTTTGCCTAACTTTGCTTAGCCTGAAAGTGAATATCAGTGAAGGGTAATAGGTACGTTCAAATGACCAGGCAGTTTTAATTACTGACTAGGAGGAGGCCACGTAGCCTATAGTTTAATGAACTGGTTCCTCATCTCCCATGATAAGGATCTAGGAGAGAAAGAGTGAAATCCTCACGTTTCAGAAATACAAATAATATAACAGGAGAAAGGACTGTTATTTATGCTTAGGGGCTTCCCAAGAGAATGATCCGTTCACAGAGAACTGAAGGGCAAGTGGCAAGCATTGCTTATCTATATACATCCCGCCAATCCGCGTTCCTTTAACCTACACAGAGCCCGATTTTTGTAGGAAGTCGCGGGCACCGAGAGAGCAGTTCGGCTCATGGTACTACAGGAAATACACATAAATTCAGGCACAACGAAGTCCCACGTCCTCCTGCGTAATAAAAACCTCTTCTTCGCTCAGCTGAGTTTCCTTTTCCTTTGGGAGCGTCAGACATTGATTCTGACAGGAAAGCGACAATCCCGTGTTGGGCAACACGGATTGTTCGATAAAAGTCCTTCCCAACCCCGCCTTGAGCCTGTATCTTGATTGGGGTCTCGGCCATACTATCATACGGAACGGCTAACATTAATGATTTATACATTGGCGGACACAGGCGCACAGCGTCGTCGTCCTCTTTACATTTGTGTATACGTGAGAAACTGTTTCGCTGACCAAATCTTTTGGCCGCTACGTCTAGGTTGAGGTGTTAAGGCAAGTGGGTAAAGGAGAGAAGGAGGCCCCTCTTCACACAAATAGCTCCTGATGCGCATTTCGGCCACGGTCGGTTCCAGGATACACAATCCCCCCCCCCCCCACCTCTGGGTTATAATAGGACTGGCCTAAGGAACAACCTCGCGGCACATTTCGGCCGACTGAAAAACAGTAAGGAGAGGGGGGGGGGAGAGATAAGTTCTCCTGCCCCTTTAAGAAATTTAGGCGAGAGAGTTTGCGGAAGGGATCACTTAAGGATCGCAAGGCGACTGGATGAACTAGTCTCGTGACCGGAGCTGGCCCCGCCTCGGGATCTCCCCCCTCCTAGCCCTCGCGTTCCATTGTGTGTGCTAGCTGCGTGCGTCCCCGCCTCTCCTTTTTTGGACACGCCCTTTTTTCTCTTGGCTCATTTCCGGCGCGGCCGCTCGCTTCCCTCTGAGGAATCGGGAGAGTGAAGAAACAACAGCCGCCATTTTGTTGGTGTGTGAGCGATTGAGGGGAGGGAGCGAACGAAAAGCACCGAGCTAGGCGGGTACAGCCCTGGAGGTGGAAAACAGCGGCAGAGACCTTCGGCAGCTCAGGGCCCCCGGCCGGCCAGACCCGAGACAACCTGAAACCTCCGTGATATACCCACTGTACTAGCCTCGTAGCCAGTAGGGGAGTACGCACTCCCGGTTTCGGCTAGAAACTCGGGACCCCGGGTGGACTCCACCCCGATTCCTTCTGGCAATTGACCACGTTCGCGGGTCTAGGAGACCGCTTCGCCTCGATTTGGAGAGCTGCTGCTTCTTCTTCTCTGAACATCTCCTTTCCTGTGGGTCTATATGGTGGAGAGGAGACGGGGCCGCTGCTGAAACGCCTGAGGCACGGCGTCTCCAGTGCCGTGGAGAGCCTTATCCTT
This sequence comes from Diadophis punctatus similis, assembly GCA_023053685.1. Lineage (NCBI taxonomy): Eukaryota > Metazoa > Chordata > Lepidosauria > Squamata > Dipsadidae > Diadophis > Diadophis punctatus. The sequence goes on from JALIGW010000004.1 coordinate 30,172,992, forward strand.
TCCATAGATCAAGCGCTCGTAACCATCCGTATCCTCCGGGGAGGGGGGAAGAGGCTGAGAGAAGGGGGGAGGGGCCGCTCCTGCCGCTTCCTCCTCCTCCTCCTCCTCTCCTTGCTTTGGGATCGATCCCGTCGTCTCACCAGAAAGGGGTACCCTGCCGGAGAGAGAGAAAGAAAGGAAAGAAAAGGAGGGGTGGCAGGCGCGCGTCCTGAAGCCCACCCTCTCCAGCTCCCATCCCGGGATCTCTGCTGCCTCCATCGGGACAACAAATCTCTCCTCCGCCTCCTTGTTCCTGCACAACAAGATGTGAAGCGGAGACTCCTGGGACTTAGCTTCATCCTCCTCCTCACGGCTCCCTTTTCTGCAGCCATTAGTGATTAGCAGGAACGGCGCAGGGGGAGTTGGGGGGACCCTCGGTACGTTCCGTCTGCGATCCCCTTCCCCTGCCCCTTGTCCACCAGTGTAGGCATTTTCCTCCGTTGCAGGCTGGTTTTGGAAGGAGTAGGAAAGAACTGCCAGCAAAGAAAAACGATTCTTTCTCTCTTCGCTTCTCCTCCTTCGCCCGCCTCCTTGTGGCGATGAGGAGGAGGAGGACGACGCCGAGGAGGAAGAGGTTGATGGCGGCGAAGAGGCAGCAGCAGGAGGAAAAGACGACGACCCCCCGGAGGATGAAGATGGTGGTATTGGCGGCGGCGGCGAGGAAGCACCAACTGTTCTACGGCCGGATTTAATTCGATTTGTAAATTTATCGAGCCCCTTTAATTGATTTTAGGAAGGGATTATTCTGTTCTTTTCATCCTTGTTTTTCCCTGTGGCCCGGAGAAAAGACTGCTTCCACACCCTGTTTCCCATCTCTGTTCCCCCTTACTCACTGCTATCCAACAGAAATCGATCTCGAGGAGCGGAAAAAGAGGAACTTTGTCTATTTCTTCAGTCCATTTCCATACTGCTCTTCGGTTGATTTTGGATCACAGAAAACGGCTGAGGGCATTGGGGATCCCCATCTTCAATTTGGGCTCTGTTTGTCTAAAAAGAATTAAAAATGGCCGAGAATGTGGTGGAGTCGGGCCCGCCTTCAGCCAAGAGGCCTAAACTCTCTTCACCGGCGCTCTCTGTCTCTGCAAGCGATGGCACAGGTCAGTCTTGGGCATAGATCCCTTAATTTTACCTTATCACAAATGGACTCTCTTTTTGGGCAGTCTTTTTGCCAGTCTGATATATTTCTTTCCTCTTGTCTATCTACTTGTTTTTAGCCTATATTTTGCAATATTACTTTGGATATTTAATTGACATTAAGCTTTATTTCTTTTGAAGAGGCTGTAAATGAGTTGATGCTTACCTCTGAGTGCTTGCAGCGCTTGAAATCTTGTAAAAAGTGATCTTTATTGCATAGTTATTATCTCTGTGTTGATATAGAATCTTTTCTTCAAATCTTAAACTCATTTAATCTGAAGAGTCCTTATTTTTCATCTTACCAGTGTTCTGATGGCTAAGTTTTAATTTCCTTAATTTCCATCAATTATTTAGTACTAATATTGTTTCATAAAGAGGTGATTACAGTTGCTGATAGAATTCATTTTGATGCTTTTGTTAAGACAGTTTCATTAGATCAATACTGAATATAGACTTGGTCATCTGCTTTTGTTCAGAGACTAAAATGTCTGAATTTCCCCTGAAGTCATGCCTTATTTGTAAAGATGAGTACAGAAACACTTGTTTACATCTTTATTTATTTATTGAACAAATCAACTAGATAGGAATACTACAACTCTTTTGAAATTAGGGATGCATGTTACAGGTGTTCATTTGGTAACAACTGTTTTTATAGGTTCTCTTGGAAGTTCAGTCAATTATACCCCTGTAAAGAATAAATTGGCTGCAAAAGAAAAAATGTGTTTTCTGAGATTTCTGACTAATATAGGATTAGTCTGTGCAATAGTTATTTTAATTCTTTTTATCAGAAGAAATTAACTGGAATCCTTCAGCCAAAAGTGTAGACATTCTGAATATTAATGGTAGCCAGACTTGTTCATTGAATTTGTTTTGTACTGCATATATAAATGCAAGAGAAAATGGCTGATTCTATTTGATAGATAGGTTGTATGTGTGTGTGTTTGTCTGAATAGTGACTGGTTGGATACATTAGGTAATTTGGAATGCTGCTTGTGTTTAGTATTTACTTCCGAACAATGTTTCTATTTGAATCTGCAGTCTATCTTGGTATCTCCTGCAACTTTGAAGATATGTAGGTTATTTGCTACCAAGAGCATTAGTTTCACTATTTGCAGGCCTAATATAATGCTTACCTGAAAATCAACAAGTTCCATTTTTGCTAATAGGAAAGCAAGATTGGAATCTGCCTTCAGAATTCTTTGGGGTATATAAAACAAATGCTATAAAAATACATACTTTTTCAGATTTATGTTATAGAATAATCCTTATTAACATTGTACCCCTTTCCTATGCAGACAATTGAAAATAGGCATCCTGATTTAAAGTTGCAAGTCTGTGCACTTTTCTGAGACTGTAGTCCATTGAATGAATTCATAGTCATAAGTATATTGTGAATGAATACAACCCAATGAATATATACTCAGATATAAATCTAACTGGATTCAATGAACTTTTTCAATGAATGCTTCTTTTGCCAATGAAAATGGTACAATTTTATTCTCAAAAAGCCATAGTTTTTGCCTTTATAAACCATTACATCTTTCCAATTTGTTTTAGAAATATAAATCAAATTAAGTTTGTTGTGTTGACTGTTTTAATTTGTTACCATCATTTCCAAAGTGTGAAGATGTCTGTGATTTAGTATATTCTAATAAAAGCTATGCAGAAAAATGTTACATGTGTAAGAATAGTAAACCTCATAGTTGCAACAAATTACTAACATCTTTCCCATAATGCTGCGTCACAGTGCTGCATCTTTTTTCTAGCTATTACATGCTCTAGATTCATTTTTCTGTTCTGTTCTGCTCCCCCCCCTTACTCTAGTTCTCTAGAACATGCACAGGTGTAAATGCTAACTTTATTTGGGAGCTATGGGAAAAGAGCCAAGAATCCATATCTGTTGGCAAATTGGAAATGCATCTACATTATATAATTACAATAAAAAATATTGTTCAGTCACTAAGTCATGCCTGACTCTTTGGGACCCCATGGACCACAGCATGCCAAGCCCCCTGTCCTTCACTCCTCCACTGTCTCCTGGAGTTTCCCCAAATTCATGTTCATTATGTTGATGACACTATCTAACCATCTCATCCTCTGCCATACCATTTTCCTTTTGCCTTCAATACGAGAAAAATAAGAAATAGATATAATTCTGTCTTTATCCCCAAAAGTAGCTTTATTCCTTGGAATTTCTACATATTTGTCTATTAATACAGTTCTCCCTGAAACATTTTGCCATAGTTATCAAGAATACCTTGTATACTGAGCATTTTTCATATAGGATTTTAATGTTTTGTTGTTTGAAGATAACCAAGCCCACTCCAAATGAACTAAAGGAGAGGCAAAAAAAATTTATCTGCTTAACAACATAAGCATGAAGTGAATCAAAGAACACAGCTATAGTTATTTACTGAGGTAGTGTTTTTTGCTTAGAATCCTGCTCACAATATTTTGAATCTGTTTCTTCACATAGATTTTTGACTAAACTCATCTTAGAATGCATTTCATTTTAGTTGTATTTCTGCAGTTAAGGTATGCAAGTCCTATTATGCCTGCTAGTAAACTAGTTGTTCTTCAGTTTAATGATACCACATGTACAAGTTATTTTTTTTCCTTTCCTGAAATGAGTTGTTTCTGTCATCTTGCCTATTTTGTGACTACAGAAAAACCTGTAAATATGCGTTAGTGTATGCTAAACAGCTTGGCAGGTACCAAATTATTTGGACTCAGTTAGGTCTAGGAATTCTGAAAGGAGTATTTGACTGTTTCCTTCATCCTTCAAGCATATGTTTTAAAGTCATCACAATTTTGAATGGCTTTGTGTTTCAGAATTTTGAGATTTCTCTATTTTTGTCAAACTTTCTTCCAAATGTCTGGAGAATATTGTTATATTTGATACTTATATATAAAGTCTAACTGAAATAGACTTTCTGTAAAAATGATAGTATTACATTAATAGTTTAGCATTTTGTATAGGCATTTATAAAAAATAATGATATGAGTGGAACTTATCATCTTTTGGTATACATAAGGAAAAAGGTAGTTGAAGTGAGAAACACTTATAATGTTCCTTGCTTCTGGTTTGTCATTTCATGGCAGAAGTGATTATCACTTTCCTAGGATTCAGGAACACTAAGGAAGTGGTAGCAGGTGTTTTTGCTTTGATGTACTATAGGATCCTGTGGATCTCAGATCCCAGAGGGAGTTCTGGCAAAGAAGCATGCCATTTCAGTTTCCATCTGTGTTATATGTGGTTGCCCTTGGCTCTTTAAGGAGCCCTAAGATAAACCTCTGAGAGTGTGTAGAATATATAGTCTCTTTTTTCCTTCCTTCATGCAGAATCTCTGGAATCAGCTATTAAGATTAGAGAAGAGGTTTGTTCAAATTCTCACTTAAAGCAGTTATTACTTATAGCAGTTATATCATCTGCTGTAATTGTATTTTAGGCAAGTTTCAATAAGTGCTATTAAACTAAACATACTATATTGGTAGGTGCTTGCTTTTATGCAATATGTATCATAAAATGCTTTCTCCATCAACCAATGCCAACAGCTTCTTATTTTTAAAATAGAAATTACTTACTTACTGAAAAATACATTTCTTAAAAGATCATTAAATGAAGTTTTGTATGTCAGAATTTAATTTCCAATGAACATGCAAACTAAATTCCAAAAGATATTTTGGAAGTGGAAATATACTTACTGTTTTAATAATTGTAGATAAATTACATGGCCTTAAAATTGGAAAAGTGAAAGTTCTGAAAAGTATTCAGTTACATATGTATACATGATATCTCTGAATACCAGCCAGTGTGATGTAGTTGTTAAACAATATGCAATAATATTAGTGTTAGTTCCAAAGGTGTGCTCTGTACAACTCTGAATTGAATAATCCCATGAATGGAGAAGGGGATGATTATGTTGATTCACCTGTCTGTAATACGGCTGGTTATATTCCCCCAAATGTGCTCTGTTAATGAGCTGTGTGAGGAGGTAGCAATAAATGGATTCCCTGCCTCCTTTTTCTAAGAGGAAGACATGTTGAATTTTTGTAGCCTTCAACAATACAGAGTACATGTTGGTATACCTCTGGAACCATTATGAAGGCTTTGCTTGCAAGTAAATATGATGATTATACAACCAAGTGATAACTGAATTTAAGAACTTAACTGTCAAATTTAGCTCCTGTTTAAGGGGTAAATCATAAAATTAGAGTGAAAACTACATTAATAACCTATTAGTATTTATGCTTATCATTAATATTTGCACCATCGGAATATTTTCTTCAAATAAGTTGAAAATTGTTCATTTATATTACTTCATTGTAGAAAGTCAACCGTGTGGCATCATGCACTTTCCCCCCACATATAAATAGTGGCAAAGAATATCACCTTTTTTGTAGGTATAGTTCTTGATTGCCAGGTTGTTTTATCAGCTGTCCTAGAAATACTTTAGTTTTGAAAAATGGCACATATCTGATTTAAAAATAGCCACAACCATTGAATGTCTTGAATATTTTGCTAAAACCCACTGTTTTGGTCTGATCTGCCTTGTCACTACAAGAAGCTGCTACATTTGTTTGCAAATGTTATGTTTTCAGAACTGTTGAGGTATATTAACACACTTTAAAGCTCTTTGAAGTAGTATGATAAGCTATTAAACTTGTTGGGTAGGAGAATTTGTGCCTCTTGGAGCAATATTTTATTAATACTTTTAAAAATAAAGTCACCATAGAATTTGCCATATTTCCGAAACTAATTTTAAGAGAAACTGCTTGTAGGCGTTGGTAGTTTTCCTTTAAGTTTTTCCTTCAGCAGATCTTAAAGCTGTCTTGGGGGGGATTCTGGAATTTTAGAAAGCTGTTAAAGCAGTTCAAGATTTCATTGCAGGAAGCTTCTGAAAGGCAAATAATATAAAAGCCAAAGGACTTGGCTCAGTTTTGTATTTCTTTTAAGATTTTTACCTATTGAATATCTTGAAATAAAGACTGTAGAATTAGAAATGTTCATCCTTCTAGCATGTTGTATCTGGGCTATATTATTCACACATTGAATAAATTTGGCAATAGAACCAAAATGAGATTGCAATTGACTTTTTTTGATCATTCAGAAACATGGAATAAGTTGATCTCATGTTTCTATATCTTCTAATTACATAATCTTTAAACTTGTAAATTTTGTAAGTCAGTTTCAGCAAAATAGAACAATTTGTCTATTCAGTTTTCACCTGGTAAATTTTCCTACTAGATGTGATGGATCATGTTAGCTTACAAGTTATAGAACTAAAAATTAGGCAAGTAACAAATGGAATTGCTGAATTGTGTTTAATGCTATCTATTTCCCAGCAAAATCTTGCTGAAACAATGGTGCATAGGCATGTGCATTGATTTGCTGCTCTTAGTTTTTAAGCACTGGAGTTAGTAGCAACTGTAAGTTGTCACATTTAACATTTGAGAAATATTTAAAAGCTTATAAACCTGGAACCAATGTGAGTTAATTGATAGTGTTGCACAGCTGAACTGGGTACATTAAAAATATTTAATGAAATTTGAGAGGGTTGTTGAAGTGACATTTTATTTAAAAAAATTAGTCTAAAGCAAATTAGATAAATAGCTATTCTATCAATACTGAAGAAAAACCATTCAGCTGAAATGTTTGCTGAAGTGCTCTAAATCATTTTTTTTTTACTTTTCTCTCCAGATTTTGGATCTCTCTTTGATTTGGAACATGACTTACCAGATGAACTTATCAGCTCTACGGAACTGGGACTTACTAATGGTGGTGACATTAATCAACTGCAGACTAGCCTTGGTATGGCACAAGATGCTGCTTCTAAACACAAACAGTTGTCAGAACTGCTACGAGCTGGCAGCTCGCCAAACCTTAATATGGGAGTTGCTGGGCCACCACAGAATATGGCCAGTCAGCCGCAACAGAACAATCCTGGAATGGGACTCTTAAACAGTATGGTCAAAAGTCCCATGGCACAGGCTGCACTGACATCTCCAAATTTGGGGATGGGTACAGGTGGGCCAAATCAAGGTCCATCAACTCAGTCCACTGCAGGAATGATGCCAACAGTAAATAGTCCAGTAAATCAGCCTGGAATGGGAATGAATGCAGGAATAAATGCTGGCATGAATCCTGGTATGTTGTCTGCAGGAAATGGGCAAGGAATGATGCAAGGACAAGTTATGAACGGTTCAATTGGAGCTGGAAGAGGACGTTCCAATATGTCATATCCAAACCCAGGAATGGGAAATGCTGGTACTCTAATTGCAGAGACATTACAGCAAGGTTCTCCTCAAATGGGAGGGCAGGCAGGCCTGAGAGGTCCACAGCCTGGAGCAATGAACAAGGTATGTCAAAGATTTTATTTTGAATATTGACAATGAAAAATACAGTTTCAACGTGCCATCTTTTAGGGATGTTTTTGGGTGTCTTGCTAGATGCCTCCAACATGTTTGCAGGTGAAACATAATGCATATAACACAAACATTGTAGATGCACAAAAAATTGAATTTGAAATGCTACTTTTCAAGACCCAAATGATTGCATTAAATGCAAAATATTTATTTTGCAGATTAAAACGAAGTTTTCAATCATTTTGAAAGTGTTTTGAATCAAAACAGCGATTTTGAACATGAAATGGCATTTTGAATTCAGAATTCAAAACATTTTGCATGCCACTACTTCAAGGGGTGTGTTTTTGTATATTCCTTTGTTGAAAAGTGGTAAGAAAAATAATTATTTCAATTATTTTTCTGACCACTTTTCATGTGAATGATGGCTTTCATACACTGCTTATACAATTCTTGTGGGAACATTCATGAACTATTTCTAGAAACTAGACGTGGCTGTAGTTAAATTTGAACTTATAGATTAATTGAATAAACTGCTAATATAAAATAAGCAATAAAATGATTGAGTTCAAACTTGTTAAGTCAGAAATTATTTGAATCCAGTTTGATGGATAAACCATAGTAGATTGGTTATTAATATAGAAACTAGTTTCCAAATCCAAGTGGCTGAGTTTACACATCACATAACTTTGATACAAAGCATATTATATTGTCCTCTGTCTCTCAGATGAAACGCAGGATGAGCTTATGCTAAAGCATAGTGATATGTTTAATTTTGATTTTTCAGTTCTAATGTATATTCAATGAACAATGGTTAAAATTAACTGTGGTTTAGTAATTTGACATGCTCATTTTTTCATTGGTGAAATCAGAGGAAGAGCAGACAAATATTGAATAAAATGTATATTGATAATGCTAGCTTACCATTCTAATTGGGAATGGCAACACCATGTGACTGTGGTCATTAAGCAAATGATTGTTAATAAAGATATCACATGACCAAAACGTGACTTCCCGGAATTCCCCATTGACCTTGCTTTTCAGAAGCCCTCTGGGATGGTTGCAAATGGTGGTCATGTGATCATTGTAAATGCACAATGGTTATCAAACATCTGAATTGCAATCATGTGACCGCAGGAATGATCTTAAATGTGTACGTCACTTTTTTCAGAACTTTCAAAACTTTGAAGATTTGCTAAATAAATAGTTGTTAAGCAAGGACTATCTGTAATCTATTTTGTTCATTGTGTATATTTTTCTAGGAAACCTAATAAACCTAATAAAACTTTGTTTTATTAAGAAATATGTTTTAGGAAATTGGTATTGTAAATTAATAAACTTTTTCCAATCATTTTTTACCAACTTTTTCCAATCATTTTTCTGAAGTAAGATTTGAAATTGCATCCAAGCCAAATCCTTGCCATACTTGTGCAAGTATGATTGTATGGGAGATTGTTGATAATGCTGAGTTGGAGCACTAGGAAGTCAATGTAGTTCCCTGCACAAAGCAGCAGCTGAGGGGCAGTCTTAAATAGAGCAGTTTTACTTAAGGAGATCAACATGGATCAGTGACTCTACTGATTTCTGAAAATTTGCACAATAAACACTTAAGTTGGCATTGTAGCACTATTCCCTCAATTCCCTGTTATTAGATTCTTTTGCCTTTTTTATTACCTATTTATTACCTAACAAAATGATGGTCTTGAGCTGCGGCGGCGCAGTGGTTAAGAGTGCAGTACTACAGACTACTTCTGCTGATCGCCAGCTGCCAGCAGTTTGGCAGATCGAATCTCACCAGGTTCAAGGTTGACTCAGCCTTCCATCCTTCCGAGGTTGGTAAAATGAGGACCCAGATTGTTGGGGGCAATATGCTGACTCTGTAAACCACTTAGAGAGGGCTGTAAAGCACTGTGAAGCAGTACATACGTCTAAGTGCTAAGTGCTTACGTAGCTGTATTGGAATCAGTTATAAGTATATAACGTATTTAAACAGGAAGATAATTCCAAGTTCTCATTATTATGTATCTATTGACAGCTATTCTAGCAGGTAGAACATACTATGGGAACAGTGCAGTAAAAGAATCTGGAATATGAACAATGGGAACAGAGTAACTCTTGTTTTTTGTGTGGAATTCAGCTGTTTCTGGATGCATTTTAGCAGAATAACAAAATACTAATTTAAATTCTTAATATGTTTGGTATATTTAAAGTATATTTAAAATGCTTTCATACTGCTTTTTAGTGTTTAACAGAAACCATCTCAAAAATAGCAGTATTAAAAGCCTATTAAACAAAGCAGATAGCATATTCCAGAACATATTAAAACTTTAAAAAGTTTCAAAAATCATTGGTAATACATAACCTGCTTCATATAGTGCTCTATACCAAAACTGGTTTCTGATTTAATATCTTCTATAAACGTAATTGTTGTAGTTGGTTTAGTAAATAATGTTTAAAAGCTATGTTATAGCACTTACAAAACTTATAGGTGGCTTGATTTCCATTAATTCTTAGATAATATTAAATTCTCTCAGTAAAATATTAGATATGAAATTATGTATTAGGATATTTTATTCTGTATGATCATGGTATCTGTCTAGCCAAGGGGAAAGGATTACAGTAGATAGGGTTTAACTTGGGTATGGATGGACATTAATTTTTTCTCTATTCAAAGATAGTACTAATCTAACCTGATTTATTAAGCATCAGAAAGATCCTGGGATCATTTTTATTTTGAGTAGGTGTTTAATTGTAACATTTCTGATTTTAGTTAGCTTAAATTTGGGTATGTGTGTATAATGTACTTTTTGTTATCATATTGCTTTAATTGCTCTGACCACAGGTATCTTCCCAAATCCTAGCTCTTTCACGAAAAATAACTTGAGAATTTTTAAATGAGAGCGCAATATTATTGTATAAATTTTGTTGGTTCTACCTCTACTATCAGAGCTTTTAAAGAACATGGCTCTGATATGGAAACATACTCCTGAATTCAACCATTATATTGTGAGGTTGTGTTACCAATTATATACCGTATTTTTCGGAGTATAAGACGCACCTTAGTTTTTGGGGAGGAAAATAGGGGAAAACAATCTGCCTACCAGGTATTCATCTGGCTAGCATCCTTAGTCTGGTCAGCTTCAGTATATTATTTTATCTCCTGGTTAGGACTTAAAAAAACCTTCTTCTGAGAGAATAACAATGAAAGAGCCTGCAAGCCAGTAAGAGCTGGGAAGATCTGTTAGCACCTAGTTAGGGCTGGGGGGGGGGGGGAAAGCTACATTCGAAGTATAAGACGCACCCAAATTTTCAACCACTTTTAGGGAGGAAAAGGGTGCGTCTTATACTCCGAAAAATACGGTAGTTTACTGGTTTAGAGAAATGTTATTTGCCTTATGATTCCAGTTTTTTTTGAACGAAGAAAACAAATCATTTTGTAATGAAGATTTGTTTTAATTTTTTCAGATGTTGCTTTTATATTTCTAAGTATCACGATTGCAGATACAGTATGTTAGTTATCTGTATGGCAAAGAAGATTGCTACAGAATGCTACAAAATTGAATAATTCAAACCTGCAAATTCAGAAATATTACCTAAATTACAAGAATTGTTAGGCATAACTTGGATCACATATTCTAATAAAATTAATTTGCCTTTGTAAATCTAGAAGATTGTAGGGGGAAAAACCTTAATTATCACTGCTTTCAAATAAATTATGATATGAATGTAATTTGTCACAGGTTAATTTGGAAGATTAATAAAGTTATTTCTCAAAGATATCAGCAAAAATTGTATTATTTACTCAGTTTTGTCAGTTTCTGAATTGTCTTATTTGCTTAAGATGAGGATTTTTGCTAACATTGGTAGCAGTGTCTTAAATTGTATTATCAAAGGTACTTCTTAAAAAATAAGCAGTGTTCAATCAGTTACAAAAATCTTATTGTCTAATTTATGAATAAGAATCTCTGATTCATGAGAATCTAGCATCCTTATGGGTTTTATTTTGTAAGAATAATATAATGGACACCACTCTCTCACTATAGTTGCTGGAAGTGGATATGTGATTAACCCCCCCCCCCCCAAAAGGCCACATGCCTATTCTTATATAAAGTTTCTGCTTTCTTCTCAGAGAATGAAAAGCGTGTTTGGATTCTGAAAAAGTGGCATAAGATAAATTCAGACTAAGAGTTGAAATTCAGACTAAGATAAATTCAGACTAAGCTACCATGAAAAATGGCATTGTGTAAAAAAACTATCCTAGACCATAAGTGTGAATCTTGAAGAAAGAAAATTAATTTTTGTTTGAGATAACAAAGTTAAGGATATTGTAGAATTTGTTTATGATGGAATTATGAGCTTAACTGATACTGAAGCCCATGAATGGCTCTAGTTAGTGTAGTGAAATCTTTATTTCACTATACCTAGATCAGTTTGGGGAAGAGTGTCTGTACTCTAATGTCCAATAAATGTAAATAATGACATTTACCATGATTTAAGTTATTTGCTTAATACTTTCATGATGCTGTTAATGTTATTTTTATCATTTGTATATGAATTTAACTACTTTGTAATAAACCGTATTTTTCCGACTATAAGACGCACTTTTTTGTCTTCCAAAAGGGGGTGAAAATGTCTGTGCGTCTTATAGACCGAATATTGCTGAAGCACTGCCCACCTGCCGGCCATTTTTTGGCCTCCGCACGCCCTGTTTTTGGATCTTTTTTTCGGCCTTTTTCAGGCCTCTTTTCGGCCTGTTTTCGGGGCTTTTTCCGGCCCATTTTCTAGGCTTTTTGGTCCATTTTTAGGCTTTTTTTGGCCCTTTTTTGGAAAAAACAGGCCGGAAAAAGCCTTGAAAACAGGCCGGAAAAAGCCTTGAAAACGGGCTGGAAAAAGCCTCAAAAATGGGCTGGAAAAAGCCTTGAAAACGGGCAGAAAAAAGGCTGGAAAAGCCCTGAAAAAAGACCCCAAAATGGGGTGCGGGGAAGCAAAAAACTTTTTTGTTGTTTTCTTCTTCTACATTTAGATGCTTCTTATAGTTCGAAAAATTTGGTAAGTTATTTGTGGGAGAGACTAAGTTAAGAAAGTGTCACTGTGCTTGGATGAATTTGACACAATTGTGTATCTAATCATACTTGGGCAAATTAAGTATTAAATTCAGTTCAATTGCATTTTGGAATTTCAAGGTATTGGCTAGTCTGGGCCAAAAAATCTCAAAAGGGCATACCAAACCTTTTCCATAATAATTCTAAGAAAACTGTATGAGCATATAGTTGCCAGAAATTAATTTAGACTAGTCACTTTAAAAGGAGTTGACAGGTGGTGGCATCTTGCCATTTGACTGATTTGGAAAATTAAGCATTGTGTTTATTCCAGAGCTATATGTCAAAAAATTTCCTGCAAGAAGCTAAAAGCAAGCCTCTGTAAGATTGCTGAAAAATTGTATAGGAATGGTTCAAGAGTGACTTTTATTTTTGTTGTGATGCCATCTCTGTTTATGGTGGCTATGCTATGCTTTGGAAATGGTTGCAAATTACATTTGATTGAATTGGATAGGCCTTTTGTAAAGAACTTAACATTGACAATTAGATGTAAATTTGCAGTTGGAAGTAAGGGAAACAAGGTTACAAAGTTTCATCTCATCAGTAATAGTTCAGTAAGAGTTTACTAAATATCATTGGGAAACTATATTATATTAATGAATCAGGAAACAAATATTTCCTGGGTCAAAAAAGCACTGTCTCTTGAAGGCCTCTTTTAAATGAGAATGGATTGATTAATTAATGCAATAATTAGTAGTGGTTATACTATCATTTTTTGTCTTCACTATATTGCCAAAATGTAAACTTGTTAGCATGTTTCTGGCTAAAGGATGGTAGTCTTTTGCTTGGTATATTCCGCCAGTGCACTTATGCACCAGATAACCCATAGATCCGTGATGGTGAACCTATGGCATGCGTGCCGGAAGTGGCATGCAGAGCCATTTCTCTGGGCACGCGGAGCCGTTGCCCCTTGCTCTTCTGGGTTCCGGTGCACTGGCCAGCTGGTTTTCATACGCACGGGTGCACCAGAAACTGGAAGAACAGCCGCGTGCATGCGTGCTCCAGCCATTGTGCATGCGTGCTCCAGGAAAATGATCTTCCTGTTTCCAGAGTGCACATGCGCACTCGCCAGCTGATCTGGTTTCTGGCACTCATGCGAGCGCGAAGAGCAGCAACAGGCGCACGTGCCAAAAGACACGGAGAGGGGATCCCGGTGGTCACTTCCTAAGGGAGCAGAGCAAGGTAAGCCGGACTTCCCTCCCTCCCTGCCCGCGCGGGCTTCTTGCATGGCCCCAGGAGGTCCGGAGCACCAGTGGACAAGCAGCCAGTGAGGGCGGGGTGGTGGTGGTGGGCTACCTGTGCAGATGACCCTGTGGCCTGGGCTCCTCCCCGCTGGGAGCTGCCGTTCCCCAGCCGCCGGCAGATCTCCCCCACCTTGGCAGCCGCAGAAGCTCCGAACGCGTGGCCTTGCATTGGATCCTCCCTGCTGGGATCCACCATTCCCCAACTGCCGTCAGCGCTCTCTGCCCCCCCACCTCGCCAGCCGCCAGTCGGGGAACAGTGGTTCCCAGCGGAGAGGATCTCAGGCAAGGCTGCACGTTCGGAACTTCTCCGGCTGTCGCATGGCACTGCCAAGGTGGGGACAGAGAGAGCTGCTGCCGGCCGGGGAATGGTGGATCCCAGCAGGGAGGATCCTAGGCATGGCCGCGCATTCGAAACTTCTCTGGCTGCCGAGGTGGGGGGGGGCAGAGAGAGTTGCTGCCGGCCGGGGAACGGTGGATCCCAGCAAGGAGGATCCTACGCATGGCCGCGCATTCGGAGTTTCTCCAGCTGGCGAATGGTGCTTTTGAGGTGGTGGGGCTAAGAGAGCTGCCGCCGGCTTGGGAATGGCTGCTGCTTTGTCTTGCCAGGGACCAGGTTGGTACCTAGTTGTCCTATGGTAACAGGCGCACTGGCCCTCTTGGAAGAAGTGGGGGGCGCATGCGCAGGGGTGGAGGCACACACATGCACAGTGAGGGGTTTGCATGTGCGCATGCGCAGTGCGGGGTGCAGGGGGAGTGTGGGGGAGGGTCGTGCATGCATGCATAAATGGGGGCATGCATTGCATTATGGGTGCCGGCACGCGCGAGCGCAACAGCGCTCTTGCGCTTGGACTTTTGGCACACAACGGCAAAAAGGTTCGCCATCACTGCCATAGATGTTCTTTGTTCTTCAACTTCTGAAAATTCTGAGTTTCACTATTAAATTAGCCAAAGAGCTAGTGTAGCAGTCCAATACATTGCCCATTCTTTCTTATTGCTGTTGCTTAAAGGCATCCTGATTGCCTCCATATTGTAATGTCCAGAAAAAGAGTTAAGAGAATTGTTGATCTGATGTCTTGGCTAAAGAGCTACCAGACTTCTTACAATCATTCTTCGAATTGGACAGGTGGATGTTTTGAACAGCTTCAAAGTGATGAGAAAGGCCTCCTTATTAACAAACAGAACTGTGAAATGTGGTAGCAATATTTGGGAAGAGTTCTAAAGGCAAATATCTAGAAGCTTGCAATCTAAGAATCTCATGTTCTGCTATCTTCCCAGCTCTAGTATTTCTGACTTCCTATTTTCCCATTTGGAAGTAATTTATAAAAATTTGTATTTTCAGCAGCATAAGGGAAATACTTTATGAAAAATTTATAGCTTCACAACAATGCATTAATGTAATTTGGGCATCCAACTGCAATGCATAGGTTCCTTTTTATATATAGTTACTGAAATACTTTTCAGACTTTACGGTCCCCTGCTGGGGAGGCGCCAGGGTGTCTGCTGCTGAAAAGCGTGCCAAACATCGGCTCTGTTTGAATAAGCCAGAAGATGGCAGGGGCACTGGGCGGAATAAAGACGCCAGCCATGTTGCTCTACGGCTATGCCGGTTGGAGCTTAGTCGTTGTGGCAGCTGTGCCAATCAAACGGGAAGCCAGCCGAATCGTTGCGACGGCTGTACCGATCCAACAGGAAGCCAACCGGACTGTTGCAGCAGCTGTGCCAGTCAGACCGGGGTAGCCAGCTGAGTCGTTGGGGCGGTTCGTTTTCTGAAATACAGCTGTTTGTTCCGGCGGTAGTATCCCTCGCTCAAAAACCACACAGTTCACCGAAAAACAACTGACGGGAGCTGCTCTGTTCTCCCGCCGAACAGCTGATTGCTTAATAGCAATAGCACTTTTCTTATATACCGCTTCATAGTGCTTTACAGCACTCTCTAAGCGGTTTACAGAGTTCAGCATATTGCCCCCAACAATCTGGGTCCTCATTTTACTGACCTCGGAAGGATGGAAGGCTGAGTCAACCTTGAGCCTAGTGAGATTTGAACAGCTGAACTGTTGAGCTAGCAGTCAGCCTGCAATGGCTGCATTTAACCACTGCACCACTTCAGCTCTTAAGTGGCTGTAACACTCGCCCGAAAATCGTGCTGTTCTCCTGATTGCTGAATCGGCTGTATTGCTCTCCTGAAAACCACGCTGTTCTCAGAAAAGCAGCTGATTTGTTGCTAAATCTGTGCCTTTCTCGTGCCAAACAGTTGATTGCTGGGGCGGCTGTATTGCTCACCCGAAAACTTTGTCATTGAGAATCCAAAGAATTTAACTCTGCCTTTTTGCTCTTCTTAAAATGCTTCTCTCTTGGGCTAAGACTGAGTCAAAACTGGGACACAGTCAGAGGCGTGGCTGCAAAGTTTAAAAGGACTCAGTCTCTGGGTAGAAAGGCGGAGTTAACCCATTCTTTGGATTCTCTGCTCAGCACACCGAGAAGGAGCGTATCAGGTAAGGCCAACACCCTTCTCTTTAGGATATGAGCAAAGCCTGGAGTTTTATAAATTAAATATGTGCCCTAATATTTAGGGCCAACTTTTTTGGAGGGTTAGGTTGATTTGGAATTTCATGAAAATCAGGCTTATTTTGATTCAGACATAGGTTAATAATACAAGCAAAAATAATTATTTCTCCAGTGTGCTGAGCAGAGAATCCAAAGAATGAGTTAACTCCGCCTTTCTGCCCATAGACTGAGTCCTTTTAAACTTTGCAACCATGCCTCTCTTGACTGTCCCCAATTTTGACTCAGTCTTAGCCTAAGAGAGACGCGTTTAAAGGAGCTCTTCAGGGCAAAAAGGCACAGTTTAAATTCTTTGGATTCTCAACGGTTTTTCAGCGGAGATGAGGTTTTCAGGCGAGCAATACAGCCGCTGCAGCAATTAGCTGTTTAGCACGAGAGCGATACAGATTAGCAACAATCAGCTGCCTTTCGGCGAACAACACAGCGTGATTTTCGAGTGAGCGTTACAGCCACTTAAGTAATCAGCTGGCCAGCGGGAGAGCGGGGCTTTTGAGCAAGCGATACTGCTGCCGCCACAATCATCTGTTTCTCCATTGTGGGTGGAGCCAGTATTCAGGATGGGTTGTCCTCGTCCACTCAGAATGAGGACTGTCTTCATTTTTCAGGATCCACCCTGCTAGGACCCAGCTTTGACTCGGTCCTCAGCAGGACGGACGTGGCAAAACATCGCTCTCATCCTGAATGCTGGTCTTTTCGGTCGAAAGTGCGATGACTTTGTTATAGTGAGTTAGAGCTTCTCGATGGTCATCCAGAGAGCCCAAAGATTCGACAGAGCTTCGGCTTTGGCGGGTGTCAGGTTGTACGCTGTGGCATTGACCGTGGAGGGGCTTTGGCCCTGTCTGCCACGGGAGTTTCACACTCCTTGTTTTGTCATCTCCCGCACGAGTTAAAAAAGGGGCTCTGGCTCTGCTTACATTGCGGCAGCGACCATCTCCCTTAAATATTCAATACGGACTGTTGGGGCAGTGCGCAGCACAAGTGACATCGCTGCACCCATTAGTCGCCTGAGCCTCACGCTCCGGCGACATGGTTGCGAGGGCTCGCCACCCTCCAGCCGCTTCCCCACCCGCCACACCGAAGGAGAATTGGGCCCGTCCAGGAATTCCCTTCCGCTGGAGCTGTGAGCTTGTGTGTCTCCCGTGCAGCCATTTAAAAGCCGTGCACTTGTAGCAGGCCGTTTACAGCTTGAACTTGATCTCCAATTCCCAGTTCCCTCAGAGCTTGCTTGGGTGGGCCTTGGCCACTTGATCTCCTATGCCCAATTCCCTCAGAGCTTGCTCGGGTGGGCCTCGACTGCTCATTCACCCAATTGCTGCCAGAAACTGATTTTAACAGTTGGAGCGGCCATTTTGGAGGCTGTTTGGCGCGCTACTCCCAAAATGGTGGACATGGCCCGTTCGAGCGACAAGCTCGGTGGCAAACGCCTCAAAAAGTCTAACCGGCTGGTTATAGACGACGACCAACCCCACCTTTTGGGCAGAGGGTGTTCAAACATCACCCCGCTCCCTCCACCACCTCCAAGGCAGCGAAACGACGCAGGGACAAGATTTTTTATAAATCGTCCAAGGGAGCGGCGGCTCCCAATCAGGACCAGGTCTTCCAGGGTCCTGATTCCCTGATTCCCAACCTTGGCATTAGATGCTCCAGGGTTACCCAGACAGAGATCAGACCTCTGGGGCCCTTCTGGGCTGGGGTCTTCCCCCTGCCATCCTTCTATTATGGTGGCCCCAGTCCAAGCCGAGCCCACTACCAGGCCGCCAGCCACTGAGCAGCTCCAGGGCCCGGTGCCTTCTGCAGCCTTTGATCCAGCCAACCTGCACTTATTAATCATGGCGGCAGTGCAGCAGGGCCTAACAGTGAGCCACCAGTCCTTCGGTGGATCGGCACTGCCGATTCCTGGCCGCGCGGCCAAGGTCCTGAGGACTGCATCTTCTCTGGGTCCTAATACCCGACTTGGCAGTTTGGACCGCTTGTCTGACGTCTCCGATGCTGGCAGCCAAGATTATTACCTAGAGGAGGAAGAGAGTGGAGCCTTTGAGCTCTCTGATGATGAGGGAATGTCTCCTGATCAGCCGATTTCCTCTGGTCTCTTTCCACCCGGCCTTTTTAAGTCCCTACTATTTAAGGCTAGAACTGCGGCAGGACTTGATTCTCCCTCTCCAGCAGCGGCTACATCCCAAGGGGCTCATCCAGACCCTCTGTTTTTGGAAGTGACACCGGAGATGGACTTCATTCCAGCTCCCCAACTGTTCTTGGACACTGTTCGGAAACAGTGGTCGGCTCCAGCGTCAGGTCCCATGCCATCCTCGACGGACTGGAATTTTTTCAACGTAGCTTCTGACCTTTCTGATCTGCTCGCCGTTCCATCAGTTGATGCCCCGGTCTTAGCCTTATATGCTCCTACCACCATGCCGGGCGAGTTGAAAGAATTGCTGAAGCCGGAGGACAGAAGAACGGAACAGGCCCTGATGAAGGCTCACTAGGCGGCCGCCTGGGCAGTTAGGGCCTCTTCTACGTTCTCCTTTTTCGCCAGAGCATCACTTATCTGGCTACATCAGATACAAGACCACATCCCCGCCTCGAACCTGAGGGCCCAGCAGGACTTGAATAAAGTGTTTGCGGCTACCCAGTTCCTGGCAGATGCCACTCTGCATGCTTCCCACTTTGCCTCCAAGGCAATGGCAGCCTCAGTGGTGGCCAGACGCATGCCCTGGCTCTGCCAATGGCCCACGGATACCCGCCATAAATAGCGCCTGGCCTCAGGTCCAATAAAGGGGCAGAATCTGTTTGGGGAGTCCTTAGAGCAGATTCTGGTTGAGTCGCGCGACAGGAAGAAGGTCCTTCCGTCCCTGTCCAGGAAGGGAAACCCTCATCAGGCCCCCTACTACTGACGGCCCTTTCAGGCACCTGACCAGAGCTCCAGTTTCCCCCAGGCCCCAGGTCAGTACGGATCCAGGCAGCGCCAGCCTCAGGATAGATCCGGGAGGGGGAGACAGTTTAAGCGCCAATTCCGGGGTGATTTAGGAAGCCGCCCCTTCAGGCGGCCCAAATGGTGAGTGGCACGACACTCCCATCGGGGTCATCTGGCCCGTTTTTTCCCTGTTTGGGAAGAGACCACCCAGGACATCTGGGTACGGGAGACAATTCGTTTTGGTCCCTCTCTAGAGTTTCTCTCCCTTCCTCCAAGGTTTTTTGTCCGTTGCCCGGTGTCCAGAGTGCCCCCCAAAAAGGCTCTCATGGACGAGGCAGTACAACACCTGCTGGACATTAGAGCCATCCAGCAGGTTCCCCTGGAGCAGCAAGAACAGGTGTTCTATTCTATCCTTTTTGTAGTCCCCAAAACCTCGGGGGGATGGAGGGCTATTCTAGACTTAAAGTATCTGAACTTCCACCTTAAGTATCGGAAGTTCAAGATTCATTCCCTCCTTTCTATCCTGGCTTGCATCCGCCGGGGTGACTTCATGGCCTCCCTAGATCAGGGGTCTGCAACCCGCTGCTCTAGAGCCACATGTGGCTCTTTCATCCCTCTGCTGTGGCTCCCTGTCGCTCAAAACATACGTCACAACCGCCAATGTGCGACACCTGCTGGCACCCGATTTATTGACCTTTTCGACCCATCTTTTTTTCCGGAGTTCAAAATGTTTTTGTTGCATGCAGAAATAAAAACTTGTTTTCTATGTAGCAGTTCATTGATTACATAAATGCAACACACTATAGTTTTTTTATACATAGCATAGAGGTAAAAAATGATATATGCAGTCAGTGTTATCTTCATTTTAGATGTCAAAAGGTTTTTGTGGTTCCCGGTGTTTTCTTTTCTGTGGGAAATGGGTCCAAATAGCTCTTTGAGTTTGGGTCCCCCTGGCGTTCTTGTTCACTCTCCTTCAGAAAATGATCTCATGTACCTTGGGTGCAACTACACTCCAGGGAACTTCAATGGTTCCTTTTACCATTCCAGAAGGCGGACTGCTGCACATCGCTACAGAGGGTCCTGGTTCCTCCGGAGGTTCATCGCTCTCTGACTTGGTGGCGAACACCAGCTATATCCAAGGGCTGCCTCTTCAGGGAACCTCACAGGTCAATTATCACCACGGACGCCAGTCTCTCCGGTTGGGGGGCCCACTCCCTGGGTCAGATCGCTCAGGGTCAGAGGCGGAGGCCAAATGCTCGATCAATTGGCTGGAGCTTCGAGCGGTGTCGTTGGCTCTCTGGCATTTCCAACACCAAGTGTCCGGCACACATGTCTGGCCTAACGGACAACATTACGACCAAGGCTCATGTCAACCGGCAAGGGGGCACTCGCTCCAGAACTCTTATGAAAGAGGCGATGAGACCGGGACTGTGGGCGTAGCCAGGGTTTCCAACACCCAGGCGGACTGGCTCAGTCAGTCCATGGTGGACCATGCAGAGTGGCGCCTGCATCCGTCCGTCTTCCGCAACATCACGAGCCGGTTTGGCCTTCTGGTGGTCGACCTGTTCGCAACCCCGGAGAACACCCACCTCCTGAGGTTTTGGTTTCAGTCCCAGAGAGCAGAGGGGGTAAACGCCCTCCGGAGCAGTTGGCCACCAGGCCTCCTTTATGCCCCCCATGTCTATTCTGCCACAGGTCATCCAGAAGTTGTTGGAGGAGTGTGCGGAGGTTATCCTGCTGGCTCCTTTTTGGCCGAGAGGGGCCTGGTTCACTGACCTGAGGGCGTTGTCGGTGGCCCCACCATGGAGATTGCCTCCGTCCGAAACATTACTCAGCCAGGGGTCATTGGTACACCCGGATCCTCGGTGGTACCAACTGACCGCCTGGTGGTTGAGTGGCACGCTTCAAGACGGAAGGATTATGATCCAGACATGATCCTCACTATCCAGTCGCCCCACTGTCCATCCACCGAGAGGATTTATTCCGTGACGTGGAAGTCCTTTTGTTCCTGGTGCGCAACAGAGGGCCTCTCGCCCTTGAGAATCCCCCTGCCAAAAGTACTGAAATTTCTGCAGCGGGGGTTGGAGTCTCCCCGAACACGCTTCACAGACAGGTAGCAGCTCTCTCATTGGTGCTGTCATGTGACCAGGTCGATTCCCTCACCTAGTTTCCTACGGTTTGTCGCTTTCTACAGGGTGCTTCCAACTTGCATCCTTCGGTGATTCACCGATATCCGACCTGGGACCTTCCCAGGGTGCTGAAATTGCTCATGGGCACTCCTTACGAACCGCTGAGGGAAGCCTCGTTTCGGCATCTGTCTTACAAGGTTTCCTTTCTGGTTGCAATTACGTCTGCGCGCAGAATCTCCGAGCTGTCAGTGCTCCCCATATGTAAAGACCTCTGCGTGTTCCACCTCTACCGGGTAGTGCTCCGGTTAGACCTGTCCTTTATTCCCAAAATAAACTCTTCTTTCCACCGGGCACAAGAACTTATTTTGCCCAATTTCTGCCCGGATCCAGCCCATCAGTCAGAAAGACTTTGGCACTCTCTAGATGTTAGGATAGCTCTCCGAATATACATAGACAGGACTCGTCCCTTCCGCAAGACGGTGGCTCTCATCGTGTTCCATCCGCAGTCTCTGGGTCTTCTACAACCATTGGCCGCTGGATTCGCGGCACTATCGCCAAAGCATATGAGATCTCTTCCCTACCTCGACGCGCAGGGATCACAGTGCACTCGACGCGCAGTGCCGCCACCTCCGCAGCCTGGGCCACTCAGGCATCCTTGGAAGAAGTGTGTTGAGCGGCCACCTTGGCTTCGCCCTCTCAATTTATACGTAATTACAAGATTGACACGTACGCATTGGCGGATGCAGCCTTCGGCCAACGGGGTTTGCAGAGGGTGCTAGAGGAGGTCCCCTAAACGGACTCAGATTGTTCTCACCCGGAGGGACTTAGGGCTTTGGTATGTCTCATCCTGAATGCTGGCTCCACCCACGATGGAGAAGGGGCGTTGGTCTTACCTAATACGCCTCTTCTCATAGGGTGTTGCCAGCATTCAGCCCCGCCCAAGGACAATGTTTTGGCTGACCCCTCATGTGGATTATTCTTTGGACTGTGTATTCGGCCAGCTGAAGGTTGTGGAACGGATAGGAGCCTGCGATTACTGGAATGTTGCCTGAATTTTGCCACGTTGTGTCTAGTCTTCGGATTCGTCAAAGCTGGGTCCTAGCAGGGCGGATCCTGGCAAAAAAAGACAGACTTGGTCCTCATTCTGAGTGGACGAGGACAACCCATCCTGAATGCTGGCTCTACCCTATGAGAAGAGGCGTATTAAGTAAGACCAACGCCCCTTCTCTCAAAAACATCTTGCTACTTGGTAAGGTCTAGTAGGGTGGATTCTTTATGTATTCTCAGAGATTGCCAGCTAAAGGGGCTTGAAACATCTTTTCAGTTGTCTCCATCCTGTGGAATGCTGTAGCCCAGCCATTTAGATAAGCCCCTTCCTTCTGACCTTCAAAATGTCAGTAAAGACTTGGCTAAACATTAGACACAGGTTTACTATGACTCTCTCTCTCTCTGGATAAGTAATTATTTTCAATTGTGTTTGACGATTATTGATTCCCAATATAAATTGATGTTTTATAATATATGGACTTGATTTTAATCTTTGGTTATTTTATTTTATTTTTAATTCATAGATTGGGGAATTGTATGCTGCTCAATAGAATATTTTGATTGGAGTAGCCTGTAAACTCAGTAAAGTAAATGGACACATGTTGAATTAATCTTAACTTTAAATCTCTAAAACTGTTACACAGCTGTCAAAGTGATCTGTGTTTGCATGCTTGACTGTCTAATGTAGCGTATTATAAAAAACAGCTTATAAACAGTTTTAAATGCCTTATATTATAAAGTTATATGTAATATTAATGCTTCTTAAATCATTAACTGTATTTCTTAGATTCAGCTTGTACTTTATTATTTAGTTTATTTACATTTAGCAAGTTGTCATACTCTGGGAAATTAAACATTTTTTGTGGATATTACTGAATTTGAATGAAATAGTAATTCTGAAGGGTCCTGAGGGACTAGTAGGTAAACAAAGTGATGAAGTGAAAAAACTTGCCCAAAGAACTCTATAAAACTTGGGGCAGAATGAGTCCAAATGCCAACACATTTACTTGATTCCAGCACAATAAAATAACAGTTGCACAAAGGACAAACTGAAAAAGTATAGATATGCGATGCACAGAAAACTGCAGATATGTGCATACAGAGGAAGAAACACGAAATCACAAACTCTCAAGTTGCTCCTTGAAACTTTCTGTTTTAGGATTCTTCCTGCCACTTCCTTGATTCACTATCTCTAACTTATGCGTTCTTTGGTTTCTGAGATGGCTGAACATGATTCAAAACAGAAAGCTATCCTCAGCTGCATGCCATTTTTATAGTTTCAGCCTAGCTCTGAGGCTCAGAGGCATTTTTGAAATAAAATAGGCAATGGAAATCAGCAGTGTGATTTATAACATCACAGTTAAATTATAGACAGTAATAAGTATTGGACCAGTCTTTTGACTTGGTATATGTGAGCCTCCTGTGTTTCATACTTTACTATTTAATCAGTACACATAACTTCAATTCATGCTTTTATTTAGTTGTGTTAAGTAGAACTTCTTTCTTAAGTTGAAAAGTACACAGCCTTGCTTATATTTTTAAAAGTAAAACATAGTTGTCACAGCTGGTGGTAGTCAAGGGGATTGAGCAAATTAGTGCTTAGATGGGAGATTTCCAAGGAATCTTAAGGGTGCCCGTTGACAGAAATTGAAAAATATCTGGAAGATCTATTTTCAGTTGCTTCTGCCTTTCAGAAGACAGGCAAAATTGGAGCTAACTTACCGTAAGTTCAGCAGAAAACAATTCCAATGGACTGGGAATACTACAAAAAGCGTCCCACAGCCTCCCACATTAGTAAAACTGGGAAGCTATTAATTGATTTCTCCCAGCAAGATTGAATATGTTGGGCCAATTCTAATGGGTGAATGCAGTCCTGAATATCAAACCATAAAGAGCTTTGTAGCTTTAACACTACTAGGACTAAATAGTACTAGGAAGTTAGTGCAGGGTCCATAACACAGGTGTAATGTGCTGCCCCTGACAAGATACTAATCGGGCTGCTCTATTTTGGACTAACTGAGACTTCCAAGTGGTCTTGGAAGTGATAGCAAAAGACTTATTAACGTGGTATTAACATGCAGTTACGCCTGAACAAATATGGTTACAGTTGTGAACCAAACATATAATTTGATCTTCACAAAAGGGAAGCAATTATGGTTAATCTTATAATCAGGCAACAAGTTATATAATATGTGCATGCTTGAGAAGTGTTCATAAAAGTGCATTTGTGCACATTGTACTGTCTTTTTGCTGTCTGGGAATTCTTTTTTCAGTTTGATTACATTGGAATGGTGAAGGAAGTAAGATTTTATATAAACTTCGTTTCATGTGATTGTAATATTAAAAAATAGAGGAGTCCGCAATCCATAAATTGTCTACATTTCCATGTTTTAAGAATCACGTAACAATGTATGCCTGCCTTCTAAAACATTTGAATTCTACTTTGTTGTTTGAATTGAATTTAAATCTTTTCACCAATGGTGGTCATGCCCTTGCTGTGATTACAGTTGTATGTTTTACTTCCAACAAACGTCCAGGTCCCATCTGTTCTTCTGAGGTAGTGGATTAGTAAGTCACTCCTGAATTTACACTGTTCTTTGGGAGGGAATCTCAATAACCTGCAAAATGCAGTACAACTGCAGGAATGCTCCCTTTCTAGAAATCTTAAACAAAATGAAATCTCAAAAGTAAATTTGCAAATTATCTATTATGCAGAACTTCTCATAATTTATGATGAAATATTGGATAACAAGACTGCTTTATTTTGGGGATTTGGGGTATAATTAATTTCTATTGTAATAGTGCAATTATCCTTGCCACTCAATAGCATCTGTTGCTGCACCTGCCCTCTTTCATGTGGTGAATTGATTATTCCTTGTAATCTTTCTATTGCATCTGTAACAGCAGCCTGTCTCTATAATATCAAGGATAAAAAAATGCAAAGAGCTCCTTAATCTATCACACTAGAAACTTCAAAGTATGTTTTACGGATTTGGTCTGTAAAAATAATTGTTTGGGCAAATAGTGATAAGATCTAAAGAAATGTGCATTATATTCCATTTATATACTAGGGCTTTCCTGGTGTTCTCCCTGCTACTCTGCTGCTGCAGATGTTCATGCTTCTTCCATTTGCTTCTGAAAGTGGATGCCAGGATTGAGCATGATGCCAAAAGTTGTAATGAAAGTTAACTTGACAACCTTTTTTTCATGCAGTTATCTACTTGCTCTGGTTGTGAACAGAGCTATTTTAGCTCTTTTGCCTTCATTTGTAAGAGCTATTTTAGCCCCATCTATTATCAAATAATATTTATCTTATTTAATTTATTTAAGAAAATGTATATGGTCACACAACTCACTTTCAGTGATTCTGGATGGCTTACAAAGATAAAAATCTCATATAAAAACAATAAAAAGGGATACCTTACCCCTGTGATGACAATAAGCAGTCATACAAGCCACTTGATGGGTTCCTCAGGCCTGCTAGCAAAATCAAGTCTTCGGGGCCTTGCAAAAGAGTGTCAAAATGGGGGCCAGTCTTATTTCTGTGGGGATGATGTTCCACAGAGAGGGAGTTACCACAGAGAAAGCCATTCTTGGTCTCACTAGATGTACTCTTTATGAGAGGAGACCCACAACATTCCTTGCCTCCTCTCTCTGATAGTCCTTCAAATAACCTGGTGCCAAGCCATGTAGGACTTTAAAGGTGCCAAATAGGACCTTGAATTGGACCTGGAAGAAAATCAACAGCCAATGCACCTGTGCACATGTGTCATCTCTCCTGCAGGAGCTGCATTGGCTGTTGATTTACTTCCAGGTACAATTCAGGGTGTTAGTTATCACCTTTAAAAGTCCTAAAGTTTACATAATCCTTAAATTATAGGAACTAGAAATTATAAATCAATTTATTAATTAAATTTAATTTATAAGTTGCCCATCTTGCTATCCAAAGAGACTCCATGCAATCCGAATGTTAAAAAACTGTGGCTTTAAGTCTTTTTTCTTTTTTTCTTTTTTTACTTCTGGTGACTGTTCCCTTCAGTTTCCTTGACAGTGGTTTTATAAGTGGCTTGTTAGTTCCTTTTCTATTAGGGGAGAGAGAAATGACTGGCCCAAGGCCCCCCAGCTATCTTTGTGCCTACTACAACTCACTATCTTCTAGTTTCTAGTTTGATGACTTGGCCTCTATACCAAATTACCTCTATGTATATACACTTAAGAAGTTATAATATAAACTTGCTAGTCACTGTTAACAGATAATCGCAAACACTCCTTTCTAAGCCTTTACTTTGAGTGAGAGGGGAAGATTTGATATTGTAATGAACTGTGAACATAATGAAAGTTATAGGATGTCTTAGTGTGTAATCAGATTAAACATTTTATGGAGTCTAAGCTAAATATTGAAATCTGAAAGTTATATTCAATTAATAGAATCTGACTTTAGTTAAAGAGTATAACAAACAAGCACATACAAATACATGTTCAGTTATGAACTCTTTACATTCAATGTGAATAATACCAATTAAAATTATATTTAATAAGTTTAATTATCTGGGGGAAACTTATCAGAATGAACTAGAAATGAACTATATTACCATTAACAGTAATGAATGGGTTTGCTTTTTTTTAAAAAAAGAATTCCTTATTAGAATAGCATTCATGAAAGGTTGGGAAGGAGATAGAGATACGGCTATTCTAAGTATATTGCACTACATCAGGGGTGTCAAACTTGATTTCATTGAGGGCCAAATCAGGGTTGTGTTTGACGTTGGGGGGCCAGGGTGGACATGGCCAGCTCAATGTCACTCGTGTCGGCGCCTGTGGTGGCCCGAGTACTCTGCCAGCGAAAATGGGCTCCCGAGCTCCGTTTTTGGCTGCAACGGCCTCCTGCAACCCTCTGCCAGCAAAAATGGAGCTCGGGAGGGCCGCTCATGACCCTTTCGCGCTGTGTTTTTGGCTGCAACTGCTTCCTGCAACCCTCTGCCAACGAAAATGGCATCCTGCAACCCTCTGCCAGTGAAAATGGAGCTCGGGAGGGCCGCCTGCAGTTTGCACTGGCAGAGGCACCGCGGGCTGGTCCTTTGCTGTTTCCAGGGCGGCCCCGCGGACCAGTTCCGGCCCCCGGTCCTTGAGTTTGACACCCCTGCACAACATCAAGATAGATTTTTGACATTAAAATATTCATGCTTGCTTTATATTCCATGAAAGTCAAAATTAAAAATCCTTACCTGATCTATCACTTTTTACTTAATTTTTAGATGGGAATGATGAACAACCCCAATCCTTATGTCCCGCCATATAGCCAAAACACTGGGCAGCCAATTGGAGCCAGTGGACTTGGTCCCCAGATGCAAAGTAAACCTGTATTACCTAACAGTTTGCCACAGTTTCCAATGGACAAGAAACCAGTGCCTGCTTCTGTTATGCCTAACATGGTAAGTAGTAATTTTAGTAGAAAATTCTTTTACAATTAATTCAGAATATTGCAGTATTTCTGTGCTAATGGTTTACATACTATTTCATCGCTTAATTGTCTCTGAAACTACAGTGGGAAAAGCTGTGTTGGAGTGGGGGAGTAAATTATCCTTGAAGTCTAACGAGAAATAAGTTACTGGATCTAGAAGAAGGAATGTTTCAACTGAATTATCATTTCTGAGCAGTTTTCTCTGATCTCTGTCTTTTGCCATATTTTTGTCATACAATTTTATTGCACCATTGAATCACAGGTGAGGCTGCTGGAAGGTATCATTAAGCATCATTGGAAGTCACAAGTCTCTATTCTGATTTAAAGCACAGAGTTAGTTTTCTTTTTCTGGTTTACATTCTGGAAGCTCAGAGAAGAAAAACAATCTGTAATTGTTTTGAAGTAGTGACCATATAGTTAAAGTAGTAATGATTTAGGAATATATAAATGATGTGAAAAACTATATTACTAAAACTATGGTTACTATTACTCAGATTACTATGCTGAAAATTAGTTTAAAATTTACACAATTGTTGTAGAACAATATAACATCATTCATCTCTTTATCTTCAAGTAGAAAAGATGCTGGATTAATGTGCATACATACCACTTGCCATGTTTCATTGTTAATTGAAACTGGCTATGGAGATGGTGTTATACTCTGTGAGGGGATGTTTATAGAGTAGAGCGATGATGATTCTTAAAATATAAGGAATAGAAACTTTTCCAGGATAGCAGAAATTGAAAGAGAACTGAGTGACCTTCACTGGAGAAAATGAACAGAGGAAAGATTTATAGTTGGAGAAATATAATAGGTATGGTATTTTTAGAGTAAAATTGAGGCAGTAAATTATTAGGAAGTTTGAAGAATGTGATAGCAACAACAGTAGCCTGGGAGAAAAGGGAAAAAATGATAGCAACCATAAGAACAATGTGTTGAGAAAATATGAAAGGCCATTAATGGTGATAGTGAATATAAAGGACTAGTTGTGAAAAATTGCTATAGGGACCCTATAAGAAAAGCCTAACTAATTCTTAATTTAAAAAATCATGCTTCCCCATAAAATATTTGTGGCCTCAGGAGCTATCGCGCTCCGTCTGACAGCTAGCCGCCATCGAACTCGTCACTCAAACAGAGATTTGCGCTCTAATCAGCGGCTAATTAAGGAGCATTTGAGCTGTCACAGGAGCTTGGTGCTCCACGTTAATTGCGGTGAGAGAATTAATTGCTCAGCATACACTGCCTGTCGCAGGAGCTTTGCGCTCGAGCAACACGTTGGGCCACAGGAGCTCCGCACTCCGCTGACACTAACCGCCAACGACTTAAACCGCTGACACCATTGGGCATTTTCAGCGCCAGTCGCAGGAGCTTCGCGCTCGAGCAACACGTTGGGCTACAGGAGGTCCGCGTTCTGCTGACACTAACCGCTAACTATTTAAACAGCTGACGGCGTTGAGCATTTCCTGCCTGTTACTTGAGCGTCAGGAGCTTCGCGCTCTACTCTCCAGCTGTCTCCCTTCAAGGGCCTTAGAACAGGAGTTCCACGCTCCTTCCTGACAAT
The DNA here is from genome assembly GCA_023053685.1 of Diadophis punctatus similis. Lineage (NCBI taxonomy): Eukaryota > Metazoa > Chordata > Lepidosauria > Squamata > Dipsadidae > Diadophis > Diadophis punctatus. The sequence continues at coordinate 30,202,543 of JALIGW010000004.1, forward strand.
GTGAAGGAGAGAGAGAGAGAGACGCGAACGTCTCGTTAATGCCATTACCGCAAGGGCTCTGATTGAATCGAGCGCTGGCGGATTAAAGTATCAGAGCAGCGATCGCAGGCGGCTATATTTAGCCACATAAGGCACCAACTTAGTTACTGCCTGATTGCCTGGTGAATCTGCCAACAGTCCTCAAAAGGGCGCCAAACACCACACAAGAAAATCCAAAATGGCGGAGAAAACAGCTACCGCGACTAGAGTGAGTTCCAAGGCAAGTAAAAAGACTGTAAGACCAGCTGCTCTCGCAACGCCTGAAAAATCAACAGGCACTTCTAAAAAAACTGCTCAGACTGAGAGAGAGAGTAATAAAGATACCAAGCACTCCAAAGCACCTGAATACGATGAGCGCAGGAGAGACAGGGCTCTTGAAAAGCTATGTGCAAAATCTGATAAGAGAGTTCCCAGCATGTCACATATGCAAGTAGAGCTAAGCCATTCCAGCAGGCAGTGCTCCACGAGCCCCTCTCCTGGGGGAGCCAGGGAGCAGCTTTCCCTAGACAATACCATTTATCCCATCGACAATGCAGCTCTCTGGGGCTCTATGTCAGCAATGCCGAATCCTGAAGTGGTTAGTGGCCAACACTAACAGATCCAGACCTGTGCCGGAAGTCACTTTTACGCCTACCGCTGCAGGTCTCAGACCTGATGTGAGGGCAGAGTTGATAAACTCTGGGCACATGCAAGCGATTATTGCTGACGCCATCAGGCAAGGAATTGCGGCTGGACTTCAGCAGTCCAGAGGGCCAGCCTCAGTGGCTTCTGGCCTGCCCTTAGAACTAGGCCAAGGCCTGGATCTCCCCATCCAGGGGGATTACTCTAAATTCCCTGAACCATATTCACCAGCTTCTTCCCTCAGGAGCCGATCTCAGCTCTCAGAGGAAGACGAGCACAGAGATTTGGACCTCTCGGATGATGAGAGGATGTTACCAGAGCAACCTACCTTCACAGGGTTGTTTCAGCCCGGCCTCTTCAAGTCGTTACTATTCAAGGCAAAAAACTCAGACTTGGAGCCCAAACGGCGGATCCATCAGAGGCATCGGCAACTACAACCGACCCGCTCTTCTCAGAGCCTACTGCCGAGGCGGACTCTTTGTGGATGTGCTCCAAAGACAGTGGACCTCCCATGCCATCGGCGGCCAACAGGAGATTTTACAATGTGGCCCTGGGCCTGGCAAGGGTCCTACAGACACCAGCTGTAGACGCTCCGGTGGTGGCATTACACCCTTCGGCCTCCATGCCTGGTGAACCAGAGGAACAGCTGAAGCCGGAAGATAGAAGGATGGAGCAGGCGCTGCAGAAGACACATCAGGCAATGGCATGGGCAGTCTGGGCATCAACGTTCTTTACTTACACAACTTTTTAATCTGGCTCTGCCAGCTACAGGAAAGGGTCCCGGCATCGGACGTCAGAGCGCAGCAGGATATCAACAAACTCCTGGCAGCGGCCCAGTTTTCTGCAGACGCCACTTTGAATGCGGCCAGATTTGCCTCAAAAGCTATCGCATCCTCTGTGGTGGCACGCCGCATGCTCTGGCTCCGCCAATGGCAGGCAGACACCCGCCATAAATGGCGCCTTGCCTAGCCCCCTTCAAGGGTCAACAACTATTTGGAGACACCCTGGACCCGATATTAGTGGAGCCCAGGGATAAGAGGAAGGTCCTTCCGGCCTTCTCCAGGAAGGGCAATTTTCATTCCGCCCCTTATTTTTGCCGGTCCTCATTTTGGGACTCAGACTCAGGCGCAGGATTTTCCAGGCTGCAAGGTCAGTACGGCCTGAGGCAGAGAAAACTATCTGACAGACCAGCCAGAGGTAGACCATTTAGTGGCCCTTTTGGGGCGGAGGAGGTAGCTTTTTTCGTCGCCCCAAGTAACCACACGTCTATACCTCCCATTGGGGGTTTCCTGGCCCTCTTTGCCAACCAGTGGGAGGAGATTACATCGGACGCTTGGGTCAGGGAGACAGCGAGATCAAACCTCTCCCTGGAATTCCTCTCCACACACACCCCGAGGTTTTTTATCTGCTGCCCAGTTTCAAAAGACGCTTCAAAGAAGGCCCTCATGGATTCAGCCATACAGCACCTGCTGGAGATTCGAGCTATCCAGCGGGTCCCAGAGGGCCAACTTGGGCAGGGATTCTACTCAATTCTTTTTGTGGTTCCCAAAACTTTGGGTGGGTGGAGAGCTATTCTTGACCTTAAAAGATTGAACCGTCATCTGGTATATAGACTGTTCAAAATGCAATCGCTTCAATCAATTCTTGGGAGCGTAAGAGACAGTGACCTCCTTGCCTCAGTTGATTTAATGGAGGCCTACCTGCATATACCTATTCTGCCCTTACATCGGCAATACTTTAGGTTCAGCTATGCAGGCACTCACTACCAGTATAGGGTCCTTCCATTCGGCCTCTCCTCTGTGCCTAGAGCGTTCACAAAGGTACTAGCCGTCTTGGCGACCCATCTCAGGACTTTACCCATGCATGTCCAGTGTTACCTGGGTGATATCTTAATTCAGTCCTCCTCTTTCCATCAAGTGAGAGAGGACCTCCAGGTAACTGTCCAGACTCTTAGACATCACGGGTTCTCTATTAACATGGAGAAAAGCCACTTCACACCTTCTAACCGCCTCCTCCATCTGGGAGCGGTTATAGATTCCCTTGAATGCAGGGTGTATCTGTCCCAAGAGCGGCAGGACAGTCTCAGGGACCTGGCACGTAGGGTTCAGAGAGAGCGCAAAGTGCCCTTAGCACTGCTCTCAAAGCTCCAGGGCAAGATGGTGTCAAGCATCGCCATCACTCCTTGGGCACGTCTGCACTCTAGAGACCTTCAATGGTTTCTCTTACCGTTCCAGAGGACAGGCCAGAGCAGCTCGCCAGCCAGGGTCCAGGTTTCTAGGGAGGTACTCCGTTCCCTCAATTGGTGGAGGTCTCTGGCCATCTCCAAAGGATGCCTATTCTGAGAGCCTCAGCGCCTAGTCGTAACAACGGACGCCAGTCTCTTCGGTTGGGGGGCGCACTCTCTGTTGTGCATGGCACAGGGCCAGTGGAACCAAGCCGACCGGAGGTGGAACATCAATTGGTTGGAGCTACTGTCATTCTACCTGGCCCTTCATCATCTCCAACACCTGGTCTCAGGCAAGCACATCTTGGTGCTAACGGACAATGTGGCCACAAAGGCACACATAAACCGTCAGGGGGGTACCAGATCAAGATCCCACATGCAGGAGGCCAGGTGGCTTGACCTCTGGCAGAGATTCATCTGCTGTCCATCTCTGCAGACCACATCTCCGGGATGTCAAACGTGCAGGCGGACTAGCTCAGCAGAACAGCTATTGACCACGCGGAGTGGCGCCTGCACCCATCCATCTTCCGGGACCTGACAGACCATTTTGGCCTCCCGGAGGTGGATCTGTTTGCCACCCCAGAAAATTCACAGCTGCCAAGGTTCTACTCGAGGTTCTCGATTCCTGGGGCTGAAGGAATCAATGCTATCCGCAGCCAGTGGTCTTCAGGACTTATGTATGCCTTCCCTCCTCTTCCCCTTCTTCCAAGGGTAATCAGGAAGGTCCTGGAGGAGAAGGTGGAGGTCTTGCTCCTGGCTACACATTGGACCAGGAGAGCTTGGTTCGCCAACCTCATGAATCTCTTGGTTGCTCAGCCCTGGAGGATCCCTCAGGGCGAGGCCTCCCTCAGCCAGGGGGCGTTGGTCCACCCGGACCCTCAGTGGTTCCAACTGACTGCCTGGTGCTTGAGTGGAGCGCTCTGAGATTGGACAATTTTTCCTCCAAGGTCATCAAGATCATTCAGGCCTCTAGGAGACCTTCCACCGAGTGCATATACTCCGCCACCTGGAAGGCCTTTTGTTCCTGGTGCATCAAGTCGGCCATTTCCCCAATAGATGTCTCGATAGCCCAGATCCTGGAATTCCTCCAGGATGGACTGGATAAAGGGCTATCGCCCAATGCCATCTGGAGGCAGGTAGCGGCCCTGTCCTCAGTATTGACTTGTGGATCGCTGGAATCACTTGCCCAGCATCCCACAGTCTGCAGATTTCTCAGGGGAGCGACTAATCTGTGTCCCCCAATAGTGCACAGGTACCCCACCTGGGACCTGTCCAAAGTATTGAGATCCCTCACTGGGGCCCCTTATGAACCTGTGAGGTCAGCCAGCCTGCGCCATCTTACGTGTAAGGTGGTGTTTTTGGTGGCCATCACTTCGGCCAGGCGGATGTCTGAGCTAGTTGCCCTCTCAGTGAGGAGGGACCTATGTGTCTTCCACACAGATAATCTTGCGATTGGACCCCTCCTTTATCCCCAAGGTAAACACTTGGTTTCACAGGGCGCAGGAACTCATTTTACCCAACTTCTGCCCCAACCCAGTCCACCCTTTGGAAAAGAGGTGGGATACCTTGGACGTGAGGAAGGCCCTTTGCATCTACGTTAAGAGGACAGCCAATCTGAGAAAAATAGAGGCCCTGTTTATTTTTTTCCAACCGACCACGTTAAGCAACAGGGTCACACCTTCGACTGTGGGTCGATGGCTGAGATTAACCATCACCAAGGCATACGAGCTACAGTCCCTTCCTAGACCCACGCGGGTGACAATGCACTCAACTTGGAGCGCAGCGATGACGACAGCGTGGGCAACGCAGGCTTCGCTAGAGGAGTCTGCAGGGCGCCCACTTGGTCATCTCCATCTCTGTTATTAGGCATTATAAATTGGATATCTTCGCCTTGGCGGAGGCAGCATTCGGTCGTTGGGTCCTTCAGCGTGTCCATACGGAAGGGGAGACCTTGGACCAGACTGTAGCCCACCCACAGGACAGCCAGCTTTGGTATGTCCCATTCCTGGATGCTATCTCTACCCACTATGGAGAAGGGCCGTTGGTCTTACCTGATACGCTCCTTCTCGTAGAGTGGAGATAGCATCCAGTCCCGCCCAAAGACTCTGGTCCTCGAATTGCAAGGAAAATCCTCGATAACGACACGTCGAGTCTGTCACTTCATCTTCGCCAAAAGCTGGGAAGCCCTAACAACAGAGGCATGGCATTTCAGCTCTGACAGACTCAGTCTAATCAACTGAACAGACAAGGTCAACCCATTCCTGGATGCTATCTCCACCCTACGAGAAGGAGCGTATCAGGTAAGACCAATGCCCCATTTCAGATTCTTTTGCAATCACATTTACATTTCTTTGTTAATAAATTATGACACAATCTGTTGTCATCAACCCTCTGTTTGCCAGATCTATTTAACCAACTCTATTCTCTACTTACTATTTTAGTATTGTTTTAAATTCCAATGCAACATCTAAATGAGAATTGATGTAAGGCTTTTAATATTATTTGAGTTTATCAACCACATTGGTTTTATTTTTTAAAAAAATATTTTGTCTTCTATGCTTAGTGAAATTTCATGGAACAGCACCTTTTACTTTAGCTTTAAGTTCATAATATAAAGGAGATGGTTCCTATTCTGAAAAGGATTCTTTGTACCCCTCCCTCTATGAAAATTTCTACTGATCCAGGATGTACAGGTAGTCCTAAAAGTAACTATTTGATGACCATTCAGAGTTACAATAGCACTGAAAAAGGGTAACATGACAATTTTTATGATGGTTGCACCATCCCCATGGTCGCATTATCAAAATTTGGACTCTTTGCAATGTCCTGGGATCATGTGATCACTTTTTGTGACCTTCTGATAAGCAAAGTCAGTGGAGAAACCAGATTCACTTAACTGTAGTGAGTGACTTAACAACTGTGGCAAGAAAGTCACGAAGTTGGACAAAATTTACTTAACTGTCTCACTTAGCAACTGAAATTTTGGGCTCAATTATGGTCATGAGTCAAGGACTGTCTGTATCACTTTGATATTTATAGCTTCAAATAAACGCAAGTAAAAGTGCACAGAATCTCTCCCCAGAATAATAATCTGAAGTCACCCACAGAAAACTTTCAAATAGTTTTTATCTTTTGAGGTAAGCTGCATCAAAGAAGTTGTATACTTTCTCCATAGTGGGTGGAGTTAGCATCCATGAATGGGTTGACCTTGTCTGTTCTGCCTGTAGGACTGTGTCTGTCAGAGTTGAAAGGATCCACCTCTGTTGCTAGGTTCCCCAGCTTTTGACTCAGTCCTCAGTCTGGACAGATGTGTCAAAGTATTCTCCCGTTCCTGGTATTCTACCTGCTTCAAAATTCTTTTCCTTCGACTATCTTCTTCAGAATCAGAGAGGAATAATTCAGATCTGTGAGTGATTTCCCAGCTGACCCACTACCTCAGGGCTGGGTTGTTGGCGGCACAGAGCCTCGTCTCTAGCCGCTTGCAGCCGGATCGTGGCATTGAACTATACAGGGCTTCGGCTCTCAGCTCTGCCATGGGAACTTTCGCGCTCCACTTTGAAGCTTCGCACCGGGCAGCTTGACGGAGGTTTCTTGCCTTTGTGGTGTAATTGCAGCGGTTGTGGCCAGGAGCTCTCGTGCTCCGTGTTTTAACAACCTATAGACTCAGACTATACCGTATTTTTCGGAGTATAAGACGCACCGGAGTATAAGACGCACCTAGATTTTAGAGGAGGAAAACAAGAAAAAAAGTATTCTGAACCAAATGGTATAGTAATATATTATTTATTAAAATACCAGTGTAGCAGAATACTTTTTACAACCATGTATACTTTTTACAACCATGTACACTTTTTACAAACTTCAAACTTGACAGCTTTAAGACTTGTGGACTTCAACTCCCAGAATTCCTCCTCCAGTCATGCTAGCTCAGGAATGGGAGTTGAAGTCCACAAGTCTTAAAGCTGTCAAGTTTGAAGTTTGTAAAAAGTGTACATGGTTGTAAAAAGTCTTGCCAAGTTTGAAGACCCTTGCACCCCTAACCCCTAACCCAGGGATCTTCAAACTTGACAGCTTTAAGACTTGTGGACTTCAACTCCAATTCCTGAGCTAGCATGACTGGAGGAGGAATTCTGGGAGTTGAAGTCCACAAGTTTGAAGACCCTTGCACCCCCTTGGCAAGTTTAAGACTTGTGGACTTCAACTCCCAGAATTCCTCCTCCAGTCATCCTAGCTCAGGAATGGGAGTTAAAGTCCACAAGTCTTAAAGATGCCAAGTTTGAAGAGCCCTGGGTTAGAGGTGGCAAGGGTCTTCAAACTTGGCAAGTTTAAGACTTGTGGACTTCAACTCCCAGAATTCCTCCTCCAGTCATCCTAGCTCAGGAATGGGAGTTAAAGTCCACAAGTCTTAAAGTTGCCAAGTTTGAAGAGCCCTAGGTTAGAGGTGGCAAGGGTCTTCAAACTTGGCAAGTTTAAGACTTGTGGACTTCAACTCCCAGAATTCCTCCTCCAGTCATTCCTGAGCTAGCATGACTGGAGGAGGAATTCTGGGAGTTGAAGTCCACTAGTCTTAAACTTGCCAAGTTTGAAGACCCTTGCACCGCTAACCCAGGGCTCTTCAAACTTGGAAGTTTGTCTTCATACCTGTCAGGCTGCTTGCTTCGGGCAGCAGCAGCGGTGGCTCCGGCGGCGGCAAGTATCAGCGGTGGTGAGTATTGGCGGCGGTGAGTCCTGCAGTGGGAACAGGGGCGGCAGCGGTGGCGTGTCCTGCGCCGGGGGTGTGGGCTGCAACGGGGGCGGTTGCGGGTCCTGCAGCAGGGGCGGGGGCTGCAACGGGGGCAGCTGCGGCGGCGTGTCCTGCTCTGGGGGCCGAGGCTGCAACGGCGGCTGGGGCGGCAGCAGCTCCCAGCAACAGCGGCTGCAGCTCCGGTCAGCAACGGCGGCAGCGACGGTGGCCAGCAATGGCTGGAACCGGCCGAAAATGCCTGAAACGCAATGCTCTTTTTTTGCCTCCACATGCCCTGTTTTTGGAATGGGGAGAAAAGTTTTTTTACGGAGCCAAAAAAAGAGCATTGTGTTTCAGGCGGTGGGTGGTTCCGGCCGGCGCTGCAGCCCGAAAACACTTCCTTCCCCATTCCCAAAACAGGGCGTGCAACCGGCGCTGCCTGCCGCCTGAAACGCGATGCTTTTTTTTGGTCTCCGCACGCTCTGTTTTGGGAATCGGGGAGGGGATCGCAGCGCTGCCGCCTGAAAACGCTTTCCTCCCCAGGCTGAGTGGCGGCTGGCAGGTGGGTGGGGGCTACATTCGGAGTGTAAGACGCACCCACTTTTTGACCCCTTTGTTGGGAGTAAAAAGGTGCGTCTTATACTCCGAAAAATACGGTAATTACTGGAGCTGCAGGCTCGGAGTCGGCAGATCAGCGGGCCAGGCACTTAACCGACCAAGGCGAGGGTTGCCATTTTGAGATTGCCGCTTGAATCTAGCTGATCTGTCAGTTGCAGGAGCTCTCACGCTTGAGCGACTTAAGGCCACAGGAGCTCCGAACTCCATCCAAGCTAACTGCCAATGATCTCTGCAGCCTGAAAAGGAAGGTCGCAGGATACTTGTGGTCGAGCAACTGGCTGCACCCAGAGCGGAGCCTGCCAAAGGCCATAACAGCTGTCTTGTCGGCCATTTTCCCGCCCGCACAGAATCGCTGAGTGACAGCTTTGACCCAGCAGTTTAGCCGCTCCTCAGCGTCGGGAGCTCTACAGCCGCGCAATTCCTGTTAGGCGCAATGATTGAGCGGCGGACATATTATCAGGAGAACCTGCAGTCCTCACAGACTATTATTAGCGCCAGCCTCCCTAAATTTTAGCTACCGGAGGGTAGCCTTCAGTACTCTGAGTGCTGTTCTACAAGAGAGGCAGCCAACTTGGACAGAGAGTTCTGGCCTTATCCAGCCATCTGTCCTTTTAAGAGCCCTCATTGCCTTCAATCTATTCAATGGCAGACAAGTCTAGGTCCAATTCCTCAGGAAACTCAGGAATAAAAAGCCCTCCAAATCGAAGGGACATCCTTGACCTGACCCATCTCCAGGCATCTCCCATCAAGTCGCACTGAGCGACAAGGAGGTGGCCAAGAAGCCTAAGCGCTCCAAGGCCACAGAGTGTCAGGAGCTCAGGAGAGACAGGGTTTTAGAGAAAATATGCGCCCAGAATCGGCATAGAGTGCCAGACAAACAGCAAGCGCTAGAGGAGGATCGATATCTTAGTGGACAGGGCCCCATGGGTTTGTCCCGGGGTGCAGCAGACGACATTGTTGCCTTGGATGGTTCCAACTTGTCTGTCCACTCAGAGGCGCTCTGGGAGGCTCCACCTGCGGGTCCTAATCCTGGAGTGCCCAGAGGTCACTCCAGACAGCTAGCGGAAGCCACATTTACGCCCATGGCCACCGGCCTCCAGCCCAATATAGAAACAGACTTACTGAACTCTGCACATATGCAGCATATTATTGCCAAAACCATCAGGCAGGGTGTGGAGGCAGCTCTTCAACATTCTAGTAGACTTCCCTCCGTGGCTTCCGAGCCGCCTTATCAAGCTGACAAGGGCTTAAGCCTTCCGACCCAAGGGGGACATTCTAAGTTTCCAGAAGCGTACTCAACAGCTCACTCTATCAGGAGCCAGTCTCCATATTCGGAGGGGGAAGGTCAGGAGGACATTGACCTGTCAGATGACGACGGACTGACTCCTGAACAACCAGCGTTCACCGGGTTATTTCAACCAGGACTCTTTAAGTCCTTGCTGTTCAAGGCCAAGAACTCTCTCAGCTTCGGAGGGCCTATGGAACCCCCAGCGCAAATATCAACATCTGCAACTGTTCTGCTTTTTGCAGAGCCCACTGCTGAGGCAGAAGTCATTCCGACGCCTAGGCTTTTTGTAGATGTGGTTCAAAGGCAGTGGGCTGCGCCGGGGTCCAGCCCAATCCCTTCGACGGCAGACAGAAGATTCTATAACGTGGGGCCGGAGCTGGCAGAGGCCTTGCAAACGCCCAGGGTGGACGCTCCGGTGGCAGCTCTCCACTCTTCCGCCTCCATGCTGGGAGAACTGGAGGAGCTTCTCAAACCAGAGGATAGAAGAACGGAGCAGGCATTGCAGAGGACACACCATTGCAGAGGACACACCAGAGAGCTGCTTGGGCGATGTGGGCGTCTATGACCGCTTCGTTCTTCACAAGAACGTCTCTGGTTTGGCTTCAACAATTGCGAGACAGGCTGCCGGCCTTTGACGTCTGGGCGCAACAGGACATAAACAAACCCCTGGCAGCGGCCCAATTTTCAGCGGACGCTACCTTGCACACGGCAAGGTTCGCCTCAAAGGCCATCAGCTCCTCCATTGTTGCACGCCGCATGCATTAGTTACGCAATTGGCAGGCGGACACCTGGCACAAATGGTGTCTGGCCTCTGGCCTCTGCCCCCTGCAGGGGTCAACTCCTCTTTGGGGAAGCCCTGGACCCAATATTAGTGGAGTCCAGGGATAAAAGGAAGGTGCTTCCGACCTTTTCCAGGAAGGGCAACTTCTGAGCAGCCCCCTACTCTAAATGGCTCGTTTGTGCCCCAGAATCAGGCGCAGGATACTACAGGGGTTCACGTCAGTATGGGCTCAGGCCTAGGCAGTTACCCTACAGGCCAGGTAGGGGCAGACTGTACAAGCGGCCCTTTTGGGGTAGAGGAAGTTACTCCTTTCGTCGTCCCAAGTGAGACTATGTCCTCGCCTCCCATCGGGGGTCGCCTGGCCGGTGGGAGGAAATTACATCAGATGCTTGGCTCAGGGAAACGGTGAGATCAGGCCTCTCCCTGGAATTCCTTTCCACACACCCCTCCCCCGAGATTTTTCATATGATGCCCACTTTCTAAGATCGCTTCCAAGAGAGTTCTTATGGAGGCTGCCATTCAGCACCTGCTGGACATTCAAGCCATCCAGCGGGTGCCGGAGGAACAGCTAGGGCAAAGGTTCTACCCTTTCTGTTTATAGTCCCCAAAACCTCGGGTGGGTGGAGAGATATTCTCGACCTTAAACAATTGAACCATCACCTGCGACATCGATGGTTCAAAATGCATTTGCTGCAGACTATACTTGGGAGCATACCACAGGGCGACTTCCTCGCTTCGAATTGATCTAACGGAGGCCTACCTGCATATCCCCATCCATCCACTTTATCTGCAGTACCTTAGGTTCTGATATGCAGGTATTCATTATCAATACAGGGCCCTTCTGTTCGGCCTCTCCTCCGTTCCCAGAGTGTTTGCTAAAGTGTTAGTGGTGGCGGCCCACCTTAGAGCTATACCCGTGCGTGTCCAGTGTTACCTGGATGATATTCTAATACAGTCCTCCTCATTTCAACAAGCGAGAGAGGATCTCCAGGTAATGATTCAGACCCTCAGGCACCATGGGTTCTCCATCAACATGGAGAAGAGCCACCTTCTTCCATCTAACTGCCTTTTGCATCTGGGAGCAGTTATAAATTCTCTAGAGTGTAGGGTGTTTCTATCCCAGGAGCGACAGGACAGTATTAGAGAAATGTCAGCGAGGGTCCAGCAGCAGCGCAGGGTTCCACTAGCTCTGCTTTCTACGCTCCTGGGCAAAATAATATGTACCATAGCTTGGGCCCGCCTTGGGCCCGCCTACACTCTAGAGACCTCCAGTGGTTTCTTTTGCCATTCCAGAGAGCAGCCCGCAGCAGCTCGCAAGCCAGGGTACTGGTCCCCAGGGAGGTCCTACGTTCCCTGAAATGGTGGAGGTCTCTAGCCATCTCAAAGGGCGCTCTCTTTTGGGAGCCTCACCGGCTGGTGGTCACCACAGATGCCAACCTATTCGGCTGGGGAGCATATGCCCAGTTGCACATGGTCCAGGGTCAGTGGACTCCCACCGAAAGACTCTGCAACATCAATTGGCTGGAGTTACGGGCAGTTCACCTGGCCCTTCGCAAACTGTAGCGCCTGACCTCTGGCAAGCACGTTTTAGTGCTCACGGACAATATAGCACTTTACTTATAAATCGCTTCATAGTGCTTTACAGCCCTCTCTAAGCGGTTTACAGAGTTCAGCATATTGCCCCCAACAATCTGGGTCCTCATTTTACCGACCTCGGAAGGATGGAAGGCTGAGTCAACCTTGAGCCTAGTGAGATTTGAACAGCTGAACTGCTGAACTAGCAGTCAGCCTGCAGTCGCAGCATTTAACCACTGCACCACTTCACCACTTCTATGGCCACAAAAGCCCACATAAACAGGCAGGGGGGAATCAGATCTCTGTCCCTCATGCAGGAGGCCAAAAGACTGGGTCTATGGGCGGAGTGACACTTGCTATCCATCTCGGCGGACCACATCTCCGGCGGGTCCAACGTGCAGGCGGACTGGCTCAGTTGGACGACCATCGATGACGCGGAGTGGCGCCTGCACTGATCCATCTTTCAACAGCTGGTCAGCTGGTTCGGTCTTCCTGAGGTCAACCTCTGAGAGTCATCGGAAAGATGCTGGAGGAGAAGGCGGAGGTACTACTTCTGGCGCCGCATTGGCCCAGGAGACCCTGGTTTGCCGACCTAATGTCCCTATCAGTGGAACAGCCCTGGAGGATTCCGCAGTGCAAGGAAGCTCTCAGCCAGGTGTTGTTGGTTCATCCTGACTTCTGGTGGTTCCAACTGACCGCCTGGCACTTGAGTGGAGCACTATGAGAGCTAACAACCTTTCCTCCAGGATTATCAGGACAATCCAGTCTTCTCTGAGGCCTTTCACTCAGAGCATATATTCAACCACCTGGAAGGCGTTTTGTGCCTGGTGTTCCAACATAGGCTGTTCCCCAGTATGGCCTTTTATAGCACAGATCCTGGACTCCAGGATGTACAAAGGGCTATCACCCAACACCATCCGGAGGCAGGTGGCGGCACTATCCTCGGTTTTAAACTGCAGGTCGCTGGAGTCCCTTGCTTGACACCGCACAGTCCGCCGCTTTATCAGGGGGGCGACTAACCTGTGTCCTCCTGTAGTCCACAGGTACCCCACCTGGAACTTAACCAAGGTTCTGAATTCCCTAACCAGACCTCCTTACGAGCCCCTGAGGTCGGCCAGCGTTCGTCACCTTACCTGTCAGGTGGCATTTCTAGTGGTTATTACCTCCGCCAGAAGGATCTCCGAGATAGCGGCTCTTTCGGTACGAAAGGATCTATGTGTCTTTCACTTGGACAGAGTCATATTAAGATTGGACTCTATGTTTATACCTAAAATAAACTCTGACCAACTGTCGGATATCTCCAACATCAGGAGCCAAGATTATTACCAGGAAGAGGAGGACTCTGGAGCTCTAGAGCTATCTGAGGACGAGGGCCTGTCCCTGGACATTCCCCCCGTCTCGGGTCTTTTTCCGGCCGGCCTATTTAAGTCGCTTCTCTTCAAGGCGCGTGCCGCTGCAGGCCTAGACGCCCCCTCCACAGTAGCGTCCTCCTCTCAGGGACCCCAATCAGATCCACTCTTCTCAGAGGTGACGCCGGAAATGGATTTTGTACCAGCCCCCCAACTATTTCTGGATACTGTGAGGAGGCAGTGGTCGGCCCCGGCATCGGGCCCTGTTCCGTCTCCCCTGGATCGCTGATTCTTCAATGTGGCATCGGACCTTTCAGTTCTCCTCGCCATTCCGGCTGTTGATGCCTCAGTTTTGGCATTCCATGCTCCCACCGCACTATCTGGCGAGTCTGATGAGTTACTCAAACCCGAGAATAGGAGGACCGAACAGGTCCTCACCAAGGCTCACCAAGTGGCCGCTTGGGCGGTCAAGGCCTCCTCCACATCCTCTTCCTTCGCCAGAACCGCGCTTATCTGGTTACGCCAGATTCAGGAGCACATTCCGGCCTCCAACCTCAGGGCTCAACAGGACCTGAACAAGGTGTTTGCAGCCACACAGTTCCTGGCAGATTCCACCCTGCACGCTTCACGCTTTGCGTCCAAAGCCATGGTGGTGGCCGCAGGCCACTGGCAGAGCCAGATGTATGCACTGGCTCTGCCAGTGGCCTGCGGACACAAGACACAAGTGGCGGTTGGCCTGCAGCCCCATAAGGGGTCCACATCTCTTCGGGGAATCTCTGGACCCAATTCTTGTGGAATCACGTGACCGATTTATTTAAAAGTGCTCTTTTAAATAAATTAACTGAACCTACAAGATATTAAAAATTAATCATCACATTTACCAGACCACTAGACGCCCCCCCCCCATTGATCACCCATGAATTTGAAAGTGGGGAGGCACCATACATTTATTGAGAATAGATGCTAATGTTTGCAGATAGCTGCAGGTTAAACTTCTGATTACATAGTAATTTTTAATTCTTTCTGTAACTTCTGAATAGTGTATACAATTTCTTCATTGCAGGTACTCATTCTGTATTCATAGGAGTAAAAGAAGAAATACTTCAGTACCCCAAATATTTAGTTCAACTTACATTAAGTAATTTGAGATAAATAGATTCATCCCCATTAGAGCAGCAGGTATTATACTTACCTGGGAGTAACAGCTATTGAACTCATTAATTTTATTTATAGAATCTATAGAGATGGTTTATATACAGAGTTAATGCCTTTTGTTTAGAGCAGTGTTTCTTGGCAGTTTTCAAATGTTGCCTCCAACTCCCAGAATTCCTTAGCCAGCCTCAGTACTGGCTATAAGATATAAATATATACAAAGCCAAGGGTAATCCACTATTGATTTTGATGGGTATGTATGAGCAAGCTTGATTGTCAGGGTCAGGAAAGGAAGCAAAGCAAGGTACTGTAGAGTACATGTCTATATATTTTTTCCTTTTGTCTTGTGTGGAGAGATTGTTTAGGTTCCTTTTCCTTTCAGGTAACTCTGAACAGGCATCAAAGTTAATATCTTGGGGTGTGTGTGTAAATAGGTTGATTTGACTTCACTAAGTCACCAATTTAGCTTAAAAGGAAAGGCTACTTGACCATTTCCTAAAGTGCAGTCGACATTTATCTATTTGACTAACCAAATTGATTTCAACTAAAATATTTTTTTAGAATAACTCACAAGAGTGGAGATGAAGACAAAAGCAATAGAATTACATTATATTAAATCATGTAAATACAGTTTATAGAATTGTTCCATGTATTGATGTCAGCTCTTTGAGATAAGTCGGTCAGCAACACAGTACATAATAACTACTGGAACTGTATGGTTGTAGGTGTAATCTTGACAGTTTTTTCTCTTGGTTCAAAGAGAACCAAGATGGGGCAATCTTGAGTTTCTGTCTCGGCCCTCCCCTCTTTTTAACCCTAAACTATTGCTTACATATCTGCATTTCTTCTTCAAGCTTTTTTTTTTGTTCTCCACAGTTTTTAACAGTTTTCCTCTTTTATCTCGTATGAAAACCACTATGGTTGTAATGCTTGAAGGAGTCATGCGTAGTGGTATTGCACTATGACTACTTTTTACTCCTCTGGTTTATTTTGTATACTTCAGATAGTTCAGGATGAACTTTGAAAGAATTCCCCTATTTATGTTCTGAACTCAAGGAAAAATATCATTATTTCTTACTGATCTGTGCTTAAGGGAGATCCTTAAGATTGGTAATAAAAGTTGCACAAAAATTATACAGGCTAGTGCTGAACTGATGTTTTCTATAGTCAGTTGTATATCTAGTATCTCAGTAGAGGTTTTATGCTGAAAAGACCCACTTTCATTTATCTATTTTCAGTGATACTATAATTCAGTATTTGTGTTACTCCATATGAAGGGATGATACATTTCTATGTTGGTTTTCAAAGACTGCAACTAATTCTAGTAATGAGATTAATCTAATAATGAAATCATTTCACATGAGGTACTGTTTTGTGAGGGTGATAATAAATTGGGATTGTGAGCTTTATCTAAGGGATTATATGTAGTGGGGAATTGAAAACAAAATAGCACTTTCCATCTGGTAGAACCAACTTCTTGAGAAACTTAACTTCTTTCTGGTTTGTGTTTAAAATAATAGTTATGGTTCCTCCAAGCTAAGCCCTGGGAAGAGGCTTAAAAAAATCACTTTTCTAATTTTTGCTGAACTCAAAAATGCTTTGTCTCCTTTTGATAGTGTCAGCAGCAGCAGACTCCTTCAGTTCAGCAGGCCAGTATGGTATCAACTGCTATGGGATCAGGAGCACCTACAGCAGACCCAGAAAAACGCAAGCTTATACAGCAGCAACTTGTTCTCCTCTTGCATGCTCACAAATGTCAGCGGAGGGAGCAAGCAAATGGAGAAGTACGACAGTGTAACCTCCCTCACTGTCGAACCATGAAGAATGTCCTCAACCACATGACACATTGCCAGGCTGGAAAATCCTGTCAGGGTAAGCACAACATTTGATTTTCTATATACTTGTGATCATGTTCTGTACAGCAGAGATTGGCAGAAATTACCATATTTTTCGGAGTATAAGACACATCTTCCCCCCCCCCCCAAAAGTGGGTGAAAATTTAGGTGCGTCTTATAGACAGAATATGGACCCGTTTTTGGCCTCCCAAACCCTCTGCGGGTTGCGTTTTCACCCTCCCCGGCCCCCAGAAGCACTCTGCAGTGCTCCGCACATCCCGTTTTCACCAAAAACGGGTCCGTTTTCACCAAACGGAAACTTGCAGAGTGCTTCTGGGGGCCTGGGCGGGCAAAAACGCGACGCGCAGAGTGCTTGGGAGCCCCAAAACAGGCCCATTTTTTGCAAAAACGGGACATGCGGAGCACTGCAGAGTGCTTCTGGGGGCCGGGAAGGGCAAAAACCTGATGCATGGAGGCCAAAGACTATTTTTTTCTTGTTTTCCTCCTGTGAATTTAGGTGCATCTTATAGTTCGGTGGGTCTTATAGTCCGAAAAATATGGTAGATCTTAATCTAATGTTAGTACTTTGGAGGATTTGTTGGAAGTCAGCAAGGATTTATGTTAAACTTATTTAATATGAGCAACAATAAAACTACTTGCCTTTGCTCAGACTATATTATACTGCTGAAATGAAAACTGGTTTGTAGTTCTAGTATTTAATAGAATGATGAATTTGAGATCAAATTTATTGATTTATTTAGCATGTGGTGTTTTTACATTGAGAGCCAGGGAGTCTACAATGTTAGTACAGAATAGTTTGGCTGTCTAGGATTGCTAGTTTGTTTAGTTCATCCAGGGTACACTGCAGGGGGTGAACTAGCTCCACCCACAGAGTGTCTAACAGTGTTCTGTGCAAGCATCATCTGGAGTTTTTCTCCACTGAATTTGCCTCGCATTCAGGCAAGTCCATCGTTAGTTAGTTTCTTGCTATTTCACAAAGCGCCGTTAGCTTTCCATCGGAGTGGTACCTATTTATCTACTTGTATTTTGCATGATTTTGAACTGCTATGTTGATAGAAGCTGAGGCAAATAACAAGAGCTCACTCTATCACACAGTGCTAGGGCTCCAACTGCAGGAGTACAGAGAGAGACGACCTTTCCCACCCGGCAAATCCAGCGTCTTTAGGCCACTGAGCCACAGTGCCTCTTGAGATCAGAGTTATAAATGCACTGAAAGTTTAGTAAGCATCTTGGTTTCTACTATGCAAGAAAAAAGAATGGTCTAAATGATTTATTACAATATGTCCTGAAACTATAACCTGTGCTTGGCTGGAATAAATCCACAAGTAATAGCAATAGCAATAGCACTTTACTTATATACCGCTTCATAGTGCTTTCCAGCCCTCTCTAAGCGGTTTACAGAGTTCAGCCTATTGCCCCCAACAATCTGGGTCCTCATTTTACCCACCTCGAAAGGATGGAAGGCTGAGTCAACCTTGAGCCTAGTGAGATTCGAACAGCTGGACTGCTGAACTAACAATCAGCTGAAGGTCGCAATGCTGCTTTTAACCACTGCGCTATCTCAGCTCCTCAAGTATTTTAATGGTCACAAGTGGGGTAGGCTTTCTAATTCTAGGAGCCTACATGTTTTAAAAGTTGAAATTATATTGTACCAACTGTTTTATTTCTAGGAATCAACAGCAGATTTCAATTTGTATAGGTAGTTCAAGAAACGTTCAGGTTTGTGCGAGTCACAAAATGTTTTTTTTTAACTTTCTTTTAGTGGCTCATTGTGCATCTTCACGACAAATCATATCTCACTGGAAGAATTGTACCCGGCATGATTGTCCTGTGTGTCTTCCTCTTAAAAATGCTGGGGATAAAAGAAATCAACAATGTAAGAAGTCCTTTACACCCTTTATATTTATTGTTATAATATCATTGTTAGGCTATTAACAAAATCAGAATCTTATACTTATGTATACTGTAATTTCATAGGTGTTTTTTTTTTTTACAATGTTATGCAAGGTAAGATGCCTGAGACTGACAATCCTTTATAACAGGGGTGTCAAACTCAAGGCCTGTGGGCCGGCCAGCCTGGAAATAGCAAAGGACCGGCCCGTGGTGCCTCTGGCAGCCAAAACGGGGCACCCCGTTTTGGCTGGCAGGGTGCTGCAGGAGGCATCCATCCCATCTCCCTCCCCCGGCCGGCCCACGGAGGAGAACTACAATGCTGATCCGGCCCTTGAAGAAATCCAGTTTGGCACCCCTGCTTTATAGGACAAACAGTGTATCAAAAGATGTATTTCTGTTTATTGCATTAATTTATGTGCTGCCTCCTAGGACACTAAGCACTTAGAATGTAATTAAAGATGCCTGCTCATTTTTTAGTTTTCTTCCTTTACTTTCATCCATGTATTGCAGCCTTTGCTATCCTGCATTTACAGAAGTAACACATAGAAAAGTCCACAAAAGCTTTCAGAACAAAAATCCCTTAAAATGAGTTCCTCAGTTACAATTGCAGTAGTTTAATTAAGAAGACTTTACTTGGATGAGAACAATCAGTATGCCAGGTCATGTTAGGTCATGTTAAGAAAGTAACATATTTAGCTTTTTCAGTGCCTGCAGGAGTGACATTTTAGTAAATCAATATTTCTTCATTGATGAAAGGTACATACCATGCTTTCCCCATAGCTGTGCTTTTATTTTTCTATTTTTTCCTTGCCTCTCCTCTACATAACTCTTGATCAAGCTGAATAATTGGCAAAAATGACCAAGACATATTGAGTATGTAATAATAATTTTAAAATAGTAAGAATGCAAGATGTTTATAAAATGAGCACAAAATTATTGTATGAAAACTTAATTCTGATGAGTTTAACACTTAGACATTAATGTTGTTGAATGGGCTCCATTTTTGCTTTAAAAATGGCATTCATTGAGGGGGGGAAAGCCTCCCCCCCCAGCTACAATTACTAGTATTTCCTGATTTCATTGTTATTTTGGGGGGCACTGCTGTTCCATCTTTTCACTTGCCATGTCAGCAGGTCTAATAAATCCTATTACAGAGAGCAAAATTTCTGTCATATGAATGGGCTTTTTAGAGAGCTCTTTTGACTAGGCTTGTCTCTGATTCTGTAATTTGATCAATGTAATAAAATTGGGGAAAATTCTCACTTGAGCCTGAAATCCTGATTAATGACAAAAAAATCCAAAAAAATTATGTTTCTCATTTAATAGAGTATTTATCTCAACAATTTGTTGATGTCCTGATTCTGCCCAAAATACAGGTAGCCCTTGACTTACAACAGTTCATTTAGTGACCGTTCAAAGTTACATTGCTGAAAAAAATGACTTATGATCATTTTTCACACTTACGACTGTTGTAGCATCCCCGTGGTCACGTGATTTACATTCAGGTGCTTGACAACTAACTCACATTTATGACAGTTGCAGTGTCCTGGAGTTGTGTGACCCCCTTTTGCAACCTTCTGACAAGCAAAGTCAATGGGGAAACCAGATTCACTTAACAACCATGTTACGAACGGCAGTGATTCACTTAACAAATGTGGTGAGAAAAGTTGTAAAATGGAGCAAACTCACTTAATTTTCTCACTTAACAACATAAAGCTCAAATTACGCAAGGAGCTGCTGATACAGTTCTACAGAGGAATTATTGAGTCTGTCATTTGCACCTCTATAACTGTCTGGTTCGGTTCTGCAACCCAACAAGACAGACACAGACTTTAGAAGATAATCAGAACTGCAGAAAAAACAATTACTGCCAACCTGCCTTCCATTGAGGACCTGTATACTGCACAAGTCAAAAAGAGGGCCGTGAAAATATTTACTGACCCCTCGCATCCTGGACATAAATTGTTTCAACTCCTACCCTCAAAACGACGCTATAGAGCACTACACACCAAGACAACTAGACACAAGAACAGTTTTTTCCTGAATGCCATCACTCTGCTAAACAAATAATTCCCTCACCACTGTCAAACTGTTCACTAAGGCTGCATTACTATTACTATTAGTCTTCTCATCATTCCTATCACCCATCTCCTCCCACTTATGACTGTATGACTGTAACTTGTTGCTTGTATCCCTACGATTTATATTAATATTGATTGTTCCTGATTGTTTATTTGTACCCTATGACAACCATTAAGTGTTGTACCTCATGATTCTTGACAAATGTATCTTTTCTTTTATGTACACTGAGAGCATATGCACCAAAGACAAATTCCTTGTGTGTCCAATCACACTTGGCCAATAAAGAATTCTATTCTATTCTATAAATTTTGGGCTCGATTGTGGTCATAAGTTGACTACCTGTATAATGTGGCATATTTGATTTTGATATAATATGCTATATGGTTTTTGATGTTCATTTAAAAATATGGATTAATGTCAATCCAGCTAGGTTTTTTAATCACTTCTCCATATTTGTGTTTTCATTGCTTCTAGCATTATTAGGTGGTGCTGCAGTAGGAATTGGAAATTCTGGTTCTGTGGGAGTTGGGCAGCAGACAACACCCAACATAAATGCTACTAACCAGATTGACCCCAGCTCTATTGAAAGGGCTTATGCAGCTCTGGGGCTGACATATCAAGGGAATCAGATGCCAACGCAGACACAGGCTCAAGTGAAAAGTCAGCAGCAAGGACAGTCACCACAGGGGCTTCGCCCCATGAATCCCACAAGTAAGTTCACAGAAGACAAAATATATGTGTCCTATCCAATAAATAGTTTGCCATTTATATATAACACTGTCTTTATCTTATTGATGAGCATTTCTCTCTGAAGTGCCAAAAGAAATTTAAATAATTAGAAAATTATTACAAAAATAGAAAAAAAATTAAAAGTTGATACCTTTTTTTAAAAAAAAAACCTTAATTATTGATACATATTCCTAAGAGGGTGAGAGTGTCTTGGAAGTGTGACTGTAATTTTTGTTTGATGTGCCTGTGGTCTCAGCAATTTACTAGGTCTCCCTTAAGAATCCTACTGTATTTTCTCATGAAGGAGATTTCTCTAGTAATGATAATTATTTGATGTAAATGTTACAAACTTTGAATATGTTTAAGTTATAAAAATCAGGGATGGAGTGGATTCTTACATTGTACAGGTATAATGCAAACTAATAAACATTAAGGCTTTGCTTTTTGTAAAACAACATAGTAAAGATTTAATTGCAATGTTTGGGTTCTGTTTTGTTTTTCCTATACAGGTGCTAATCCTATGGGAGTGAATGGAGGAGTTGGAGTTCAAGCCCAGAATCTGCTACCAGATGCAATGTTGCATTCAGCTGTAAATTCTCAAAAGTAAGATTACTTTCATTTAACTTATAACCTATAAAATTAGCAAAGATGGGCGGTTGCTATAGTTGAAAGATTTTCAGGTAATTTAGCACCAATAAGAAACTTTACAGATTGATTCCAGCATCCTAACTTGGGCCTGGAAATGCATTGATTAGTGCTGCCTATCCACTACTTATTAAATTACCCTAACCATTTAAAAATCACTAAGACTGGGAACAGCATTTTGTACCAGCTGAATTTCCATTACTACATTACACTACATTACCCTGTGAGGTAGTAATTCAGACTGGATATTACTATTACTGAAATTGGAGGCTTTTTTTCCCTTTTTCTGGTAAAGCTACAGCTAATACATTCTAAATTGGTTAAAAATTCTCCTAAATATAGCATGATCTGTCTTGGATGATGCCAAGTAAAGGAAAACATCCAAGTAGTGCATTTGAAATGCAGTCCTATATAAGACCAGTTATAATCCTCATTCAAGGCAGTTCCTTAGTTGTTGTTGTTGTTGTTTTACAATAGCTCCATCTTGTCAGGTTAGATTAGATTAGATTAGATCTGTGTGTTATCCTCAAGGAAAGGAGGGGACAGGAGTAAAATCTTGGAAACACAAAAATATTGAAATTAATTTGATTTTGAATGTTCTTGTGTGAAGGTTATCATAACATCTAGAAATTCTAGAAAGTTCCATTTTTAAAAAGAACAGCAGAACTCCATGTTTCCTTTCTCAGGAAAAAAATAATTGTATTGGGATATTGAAAAAAATTTGACCATAGTCACTGAAAAGATCAGAGTAGTGGATGTAAAAGTAGATATGACAGAGCTGAATGAAGTAGATATCTCCACTAGTAGTTAATATAAAGTATGAATAAATACTTACACTTATTTTTCTGCATTTTCCCCCAATATACATAGTAATTCATTGCATTTTAGGACAGGTGGAAATCAAATGTATTTCATTTTACTCTTTATCAGGCAGTCCTCGATATACAACCACAATTGAGCTCAAAATTTCTATTGCTAAGCAATACAGTTGTTTCCCCCCATTTTACGACCTTTCTTGCTGCAGTTGTTAAGTGAATACTGCAGTTGTTAAGTCAGTGACACAATTGTAAAATGAATCTGGCTTTCTCATTGATTTTATTGTCAGAAGGTCGCAAAAGATGATCACATGATCCCAGGATACTGCAACTATCATAAATACGAGTCAGTCGCCCAGAGGCCAAATTTTGATCATGTGATCATGGGGATGCTACAACAGTCATCAGTGTGGAAAATGTCATAAGTCATTTTTTCAGTGTCGCTGTAACTTCAAACAATTACTAAACAAAAGGTTATAAGTCGAGGACTACCTGTATATTGAGATAATTGAACATGAGTTTATATTTCTTTATAATTGGTTTAAATTAAGAGAATATAAATTACTAATAAAAAACCATTTTAAAAAAATTGATCAAGTATTGTAGTTGGAAATGCATACGTTTTCTGAAGAAACACATATTCAGAAGTACAGCATTGATAACCAAAGACTTAGTGACTGTGATGACTTGCTGGATT
This sequence comes from Diadophis punctatus similis, assembly GCA_023053685.1. Lineage (NCBI taxonomy): Eukaryota > Metazoa > Chordata > Lepidosauria > Squamata > Dipsadidae > Diadophis > Diadophis punctatus. Next base: position 30,225,630 of record JALIGW010000004.1, read on the forward strand.
TTTATTCCCAATATCAAACCCATAACATAATTCTTAAATGCTTCCTTATTTCCCCAAATAAAACTTTCAGAGGTATATAAGAATATTATGAGTTCTTTTTCTAATTTTTGTTTGATTTTAATCTTGATAATTTTGACAAGAGATATTGAAGCTCACATTTAGGAAATAAAAATCATTTTGGGGGAAACACAAAGGTTTATCTGCCTAAGATGACATACAACACACCTGATCATGCCAGAGCAGGAAACTTCTTATAAATATAAGAGGCTACACCAATAGAATAAATTATCTTGTCTTCTATATAGGGTATTACTAAACTTTGTTTTATGGTGCCTCATAAGTTTCCACTTTGTTTTCAGTCCTATGTTGAATGAAAATGCAAATGTTGCTGGTCTGGGGACTATGCCAACTGCAACACATCCTTCTGGAATTGGAATTCGAAAACCATGGCATGAAGATATTACTCAGGATCTCAGAAACCACCTAGTTCATAAACTGTACGTACTGATAAAATGTTCAGACTTCTAAACAAATCTTATAAATAAAACAATTGATATAATGAGAATGGTAAACATAGTATAACAAAGTATAAATCTGTAATGCTTTTTCACAATGTGTGATGGTAATTATTGATTTCTTTTTTACTTATGTAACTGTTGAAACACTTTATAGCATGTGGAACTAGATATAGGACAAGAATCTAAAGTTAAGGCCATACGTTTCTAATGAAAAGAGAAATTGATATTATGCCCAAATAGTGTAAAAAACACTCATAATTTGCTGCTTTGTTAAGTGGATCCTATCATGGGGCAATACATTCCTATGATAAGGAGGCAATCAGTGCCAGAAAGTATGACCTATATCTGGAAATCCATTTCTTCTACATTTCCTTGAACTAATTTTACTTTGTGAGCATTAAAAATTAGTTTCATTGAGTTGCCATACATTGACCCTTCAGTAAGATATCTACATTATTTCCAGCACTAAAACATTGGTGCACAGCAACATTGTATAGTTGAAAAATTGTATCTTTTTATATGCATGTACACCCATCATGCTTTTTTCTTTCAATATAAGCAGCATTATGCAAAGCAAAGGAAAAAAGTGAAGTAAATAAATGGCAGAAGATAGAGGAGGAACTTCAAAACCATTTTAAAAATAAAACCATTCACTATACCTCCCCAGGATTTTCTTTCCTTTCATGCTGGCCTTGCTTCCATCATAGCAATACACCATACATTGACCGTTGTTCTTTAAAGTTTTCACCTGTCTCTTTTTGAGACCTTATCAACTTCAACTGACTACAATTTTCTTGATTTTCCCTTTCCTCTTAACTAATTTTGTCTTCCTGTATGACCAAATCCATTTCAATATATTGTTTTTGTATAACTCCCTTTTGTATTCAGTCCATTTTATTTTCAAATGTATAGTGCTTTTTTCTCTCAGATTTGTACATTTGGACTGTATACAGTCTTACTTGGCATTAAACCATGTCACACTTCCCAATTTTTGCTCATTTTTACTTCCCTCTCAATCATAATTTTACCCAACACAATCCCATGCTTTATAATAAATCTCACTGTAGATTTTGCATTCATTGTTGTATCTTCCCTTTATATAAAGGAACTATAATACCATTATTCCAATTGCGATAGATAGATATAATCTTTGCGTGAATACTAAAAAGGTTACATAGCCAACCTGTCACAACCCTATAAATTCCTCTTTCATATATATCAACAGTAGAAGCAGATCCTCATAAAGAAAATATACAGTATCTAGTTGTTGAGAGCTGACATGAACCAGATGGCACCTGATCAATCTAAATTAAACCAATTTCTACCCTCTCTATATCATATATTTTAACTTTTCCATTCATAATTTAAACTATGTATTCATCAAGGTCTTAGATAATGAACATGCCAAGTTTGGAGTTGTAACCCTGGAAAAAGTGGACAGGATCCTCAGATCTGCTAACTTGGCTACCTGTCGTTACACCTTGTGGCTCATGAAGACTGCTTGGAGGGGATATAAAATTGCACCCATGCAGTAGTATTTGTTTTGTTGAAGGAGTGGGTAGTTTTGGCCATCATTGGAGTCAGTGGTTCTGGACAATTTTTGTCCAGGTTCCATGGTATCCCCCAACCATGTTTTATGAGCTGCATTGGTTAACAGCAGGAGTCTGGATGCAATTCAAGGCACCTGTTATTACCTCTAAAGCCATTTATGGTATAGGGCCTGGTTATCTGAAGAGCCATCTGTCCTTCATAATTTCTGCTATCCTGTATGATCGGGCAGAGTCAGCACACTTCAAGTGCCATCCATTGAACAGTGTTATCTGAAGGGACCTAGGAAGCATGCCTTTCTATAACCTATGTCTGCCATCTGAAACAGCCCCTTAGTGATTATTCAGAGGCATTCTTAAAACCTGACACTTCCCTCCAGCCTTTGGGCTATAGTGGGTGCAGTATTGTTGTGCTATATGGCTCTTTTTGAAAGCTTGGGGAGGGTGTTGTTTGTTTTATGAATGAATGATCTTTGGTTTGTATTTTCTAAATTATTTTAATATTGTACAGTATGTGGCCCACAATGGCAGTAGAATTGAATGGCCTTATAAATATAATTATAAAATTCCCTCTATTCCGTATAAACAGACAATTTTAATTTCAATATAGTATATTCTTTCCTTTTATCCTAGTCTATCATACACCATGGTTGTCAACTTTTGGGGTCATGGATACATGGCCCAGATATTAATTGTGCTTTAAGTGTCTGTTGACTAAAATAAAACACATTGATATAAAGTTGTTATAACTTCAGTAATAATTAGCAATGTGTTTATTATTTTATTATTCAAAATGTCTACAAATAGTTAACAATATATTGCAATATTTTGCAAGTGTTTATTCTGCCTGTAGAAAGTTATCTTAATTTTCCTTTGCAGAAGAGCAGCATCTCCTTTTTATAAGGGAGCTAAAAATAAACCAAGATTTTTTTAATGGGATACCCATTGGTCCCCAGGATTTAGGATTCTGTAGGGCCTATTTGATCTACATGGATGTGTGTCAAATAGCAGCTACTTACAAGGCATGAGTATATCAGTGGCAAGAAAAAAATGCCTCATCACTAGAGAAACTGACAAGAAAGAAAAGTTTAGTATAGTTCCATTGGATTGAAGTTAACCAAGAAAGGAACTTGATTCTTCCTTTCTGTATTTGTTGGGAAACAAAGTTGCTAGTTTTATGCCTAAATTTGAAAATCAAATAATGATCTTAAGTTACAGGAATACAGATTTCAGTTTAGTGTTAGGACATTTAAAACAGTTAAGGGAAGTAGAGAGTTTACTTTCACTATATGTTTGTGAGTAGAGGCTGGAAATCCCTTTGTTGATAATGCTTTAATTTGGACCCCACAGTTATAGACTTGATGGTGGAAAACCATCAAGGAAAAAAAAAAAGCATACACACAGATAGCTAGGAACAGTTTACAAAGTACAAAGCAAGCTGGTTAAAGACATAGTTGCTGTAATGATTAAAAGAAAGGTATTTTGTCCATACACGTTGTCAGTCATCTTTTTCAAACAGTTTCCATACCTCTAATTGCTAAAAATCCTTTGGGCCCAGATTTCAGCAGCTATGATCTGGCTCTTGTGGTAAACCGTTGAAAGAGTCAGCTATAATTTTCTATCATAGCTACAGTATGAAAGCTACAAAGTAATTCCAGAAACCCAAGTAATCCAGTGCTTTCTGGTGATCTGATAGGGCTGAAAAAGGTTGCATTGACTGTGCAGCAGTCAACACGATCTTTTGTATTCTGTGTTGTATTCTGTGTTGTATTGAATTACAATTCCTGTTACTTCCAGGTAGCATGGGCAATGAAAGCTTTGGTCTGGCACATTTTGGAAGGGTCCTGAGTCAAGGAAGGCTGTTCTGTTAGATATCCTTTATTTCCATATTACAAGAAGTTGTGCTGCTGTGATTTGGCAAGACTATTTTGTGTTAAACTTAAATAAGGCTGGTTGTACAAACTTTCAGTAAGTTTTTTAATTGTTTGGGTGCCAACATAACTGCAGAGTTCCTATATGCTTCTCACCTATAGCAGCATTGATAAGAATATCACAAGAAAGATAAAATACTTGTGGGCTAAATAAATCCCTGCTCGCTCCTATTTTGATATGGCTAAATTAAAATTACTTGAATTGCTTCTCTCCCTTCTTGGCACTGATATTTTAGTTCATAAATGGTAATATTTTCTGGATTTCTAAATATACTGGGAAGTGCAAGATCAAATTTGGGTCAGTCACCTGGACCAGAGATTTACTCTTCCCAACTTTTGGACTCATGCTGGAACTCATCTTCAGGGAACTTCTCTCTACTGTGCTTTGGGCTGTTCTGTGAGTTGTATTTATGTGGTGCCTTCCTATTGGTGGCTGTTGTTTCCTTGTGCTGCCAAACCCTCAGCTCCTAAGCCAGTAGAGAGAAGCTCCCTGAAGATGGGCTCCAGCATGAGTCCAAAAGCTCGGAAGAGTAAATCTCTGGTCCTGGTGACTGCAAATCATTATCCTGGGACACGTATATTTGCCTTCATACCGGGAAATGTTGAGGATTGTTTTGATTTATCAGCCAACCAACTACTTTTTATTCCTAAAGGAAATATGAATGCCATATTGAAATGGAGCATGGTGGTATTATGTAATACAAATTTGGTTTGCTTGCTTTTGAAACAGTAGGTAGTTATTTGATTTGAGGCTCCAGATTTAATATTTTTTCCCTTATATTCCTCTAGAGTACAAGCCATATTTCCAACTCCTGACCCTGCAGCACTGAAAGATAGGCGTATGGCGAATCTTGTCTCCTACGCTCGGAAAGTTGAAGGGGACATGTATGAATCTGCAAATAGCAGGGTATGCTATTTTCTGGAGTCCTATTTCTCACACATTTCTAAACAGCTGATCCTTATATTTTTCTATGTATATACTGCTATATGTGTATTCTTTTCTACCATTGTGAGATGTGTGTAGAGCAAAGAATATAGACTACTTCACTGACAGTACTACAGTCTAGTATCACAGTTTGTAATGCAGACTTCTGATGGCAGTAGAGACAAACCTGATTATCTTGGCGCTTACTATAGTCTAACTTCTAGACATTCTTACTCCCACCTACCTATCCAACCAATCCACATCACTATGTTGTTTAGCTTTCTATATGTAGAAGATGAATTACAGTGATAGCTCTTTTACTAGTGTTGAATAAACATCAAATTCTAAGGAGTAAAATCTATATTTTACACCTGAAGTTTAAAATTAGCAAATATGTATCATCAATCTTTATATACATATCTTTCCCATTACAGGCAGAGTACTATCACTTATTAGCAGAGAAAATTTATAAAATCCAGAAGGAATTGGAGGAAAAGAGAAGGACCAGATTGCAGAGGCAAAATATGATACCAAATGCCCCAGTCATGCCACCAGCTCCTATGAGTCAAGGACCCATGGGACAGCCACAGCCTGGAATGACAGCAAGTAAGTGTTTACATTAACCTGTGTAATTAATATTTGAAAATTTTAATCCTTAGCCAGCGAAGAATCAAAATTGCAATTGTGATATCTTAGAAATGGACTCATTAGCTTATTTAGAGTTTGTAAATGTCATAGTTATTCTAACAAAATGGATATAGTGGTGCCATGGTAGGAGAGGCAAGTAAGAAAACACCTTATGGTAAATGTCTGAAGAAATTCCCAAATTCCCCATCTTCTTAAGCCTAGCTTTTTTTTTTTAAGAAGATGGGCAAGCTTGAGTATTGTGCTGCAGTATCCAAAAGCATTTTTGTAAATAAAAAAAACCTTGAGGCTGGCAGTTTTAATTTATAGCATGCCATCATTTATATTATTAGGAGGAAACTGACAGTAGATAAGGTCCCACTTAAAACCACATACAGATAGTTTAATGTAAATTTTTCCAGTCTACAAAATTCACTAAATATGCTGACATAATTAATTTTGCCCCATCAGCCAGTTTCATTTGCTTTGTTATTAAGGCTAGCAAGTAATGCTCTCTTGACAATTTCCATGTGGAACAAGTTGACAAAAATGATTGGCCGATTTCCTACCAGTAGGGAAAAATTCAACTGCTCTCCATAACATGGGCTAGCACTGGGGGGGGGGGGGAATCATATTTTGAAGATGTTTAGGTTTAGTAATCTATCAGAATTTGATTTGTGGGACAGATGGTGATTTTCCATCTTTTCTGCTTTACATTCCTATTGTTTCCTTTCTATTGTTCACACTAGCACTTTCTTACTTATTCAGTCTTGCTTGTTTTTTTCATCTAATAAACACTGAGCAAAAATTACACACTGGTACCTGGTTTCTCCTTTCTAAGCCAAGATGGCCATACAGGGAAATCACCAGTATCAGAAGGGAAAAGGTATGGCCACAATAGCCAGAGATGGCCAATAGCTCCTACTATATCATCAGCATGGTTGTTACCAAGCCATCACAAACACTGCATACAGTAAGGCTTGTGATAGAAGATGAAGAACAACAGTTGGATCAGATCAGTATCCCCAGCTTTGGGTTGGGGATCAAACAAAGGCTGCATTATTTATTTATTTTTTAAATTTATTTTCTGTCCATCTTGCCGTGGGGCTACTCTGGACGTGGCTTACAACAATAAAATGAAAAGAAATAAAAATAAAAAATGTAAACATAACAATAGCAAAGGAATAAAACAATAAAGTACAATAATGTGAAATTTTTAAAAATGGGCTGAGGGGGACCATGAAGCCGGGGGAGGGAAGAGGGGGGTCATCTAATTAATCCAATAGCTGCCTCCAGTGATGTTCTCCCCAGTAGGACCCCAAACATAATTGGAGAGATTTGTGAATGAGCCCTTATAAAGTGCCTAGAACCATGATGGCAAACCTATGGCACGCATGCCAGAGGTGGCACGCAGAGCCCTCTCTGCTGGCACACGCGCCATCGCCCCAGGTCAGATCTCCATAGCGGTTCTTTCATGAGCTACTGTTTCCCAGCAAATGACGAAACAGAAACTCACGAAAGAAAAAGATCATACCTCTCTCTTGCCACGCTGCCGGTGTGGGGATGCCCAGCTGGTCTTCGGGTGTCTGCTGCACATGCGCACATGTCCCCGTGCATGTCCCGCATGTGCACATTCGCTCGCGCGCACCTTTCAGTTTGGGCATGCACGCATGCAGTTTGGGCACTCGGTGTCTAAAAGGTTTGCCATCACTGGCCTAGGATTTGTGAAAAAATATTAATTTAATTTTTGGGATTTTATCTACATTACAGATGGTCCTCTTCCTGACCCAAACATGATTCGTTCTAATGTGCCAAACCAATTGGTAAATCGCATGCAGACACCACCAGGTGAGACGTTAGAGACTTCTCATATGACATTTATCATTAGATTCAGGAAATTTTGTATTTAGGTCGTGTACTCGTTCTGCCCTAACAATTTCTTATTACTATGACTGGCTTTCCACATTCAGTATTTTAGTTCTAGAATATATCTGCTCTTGTTTTGCCACTTTATACTTTTTCTCAATAGATAGAGGTCATGTATCTCTGTCATATTATTGCTTTTTCTTATGTGACACAATCCACTGGCATTACACTTTCAGTGTAACCAAGCAGAGTAAGTTTTCCTTATCCTTCAGATGAATGCTTTCTGTTCTAGGCAAAGTAGTTTCCTTTATCTCAGAGGGGCATATACCATACATCTTTTTCTTTTTTAATCAAGCAATTGTCAACATTTTTGCAAATTTTTAATTTTTAACCCATCTTTTTCTGTTTGTTAGATTTTCAGGTCTTGCTAATGGAAACAATATATGGCTTTATCTAGGCCAACATTAGTAATTACACATAGGCTCTTGCTTTGTTCTTTTTATCTTTGTATTTTTATATTAGCCTCTAGCTGTGTTACAAAATACCTATACTAAATGGCTTCTCAAATGACACAATAAAGCCTTTGCTTCAGTTTAATTTAAAGCTTCATACATGTAGCTTTTTAAAAATCATTGCTTTTCAATTGTTTCCTTCAAATGTTGTCAGGTCAAAGCTTTTTCTAAATGATTATTTATTGATTGCTGATATTTATTTGTTTATTCATTCATTTATTTATCCATCCATCCATCCATCCATTGTTTTCTCCTTATTTTCTTACTAGTATTGAGTTGCTTAAACAGCTCTTTCTTTTTTGTACCTTTTAAAAAAATGTGTAACACATCAATGTTCTAGTGAACACTGTAAATTTTTATTTAAACAGGAATGAATCAGTTTGGCCCAATAACCATGTCGATGCCATCAGTTGGACCCCGGCAAACCCCTCCCCTTCCACACCCCGGACAGCTAAACCAGACTGGGAATATAAATCAGGTTGGTTGATTCTTCTATGTTATTAGTTGTGATGTCTATGTTTTCTAATAAATTAGCTGGTAAAGTTAAGTCTTCTCTCTAAGTGTAGTGTTTTGTCCATATTTTAATTAGTTCTGTTTTGAATTTGTTTAAGTCATATATCCATTCTTCGGAGAATTGATTTATTGAGCAATTAGTGGAAAATCTATAGATAGTCACATAAATATTTCTTACAATTTAGAAGGGAATATTTTAAAACATCTGTTTTATTGGAATGTTAGGTAATATGAAAATTAATGGCATTATACAGAATTTCTATTCATTGATGTTTTCTTATAGATTGGATTTTCCCCACGTATGCAACCTCAAGGGGTTGGTCAGTCTTCTGGTCAAAGTCAATTTGTACCACAGAACCAATTTCCTGCATTGTCCCCTGGAATGAATCCAGCTAGCACACCTATGACTCAACCTGCCAATCAGACTCCAGCTTCTCAAGTATGTGTTGAGAAGATATTTTAATCTCTGATTACAGGCATGTCTATAGCTAATGTGTATAAATGAAATGTAGAAAACTGAAACAAGGTTCTTCATATAAGCTTGTCAGTGGCATCGTCAGTTTTCTTTTTATTTGTAACTTTGTCTTTGCTGAATCCTTTCTATATTTTTTTTTCCTTTTCATCTTAATTAATTGACTGTAGCTTGTTTTTCTATGAGTGTGGGGAGCAATAGGCCAGGGTTATGCTCATTTCCCAGAAGGGATTACCAGAAAGTCCAATTGCTATTGCTTCCTCAGCATGTCTTGTTTTTGTGATAGTAGCTGAAGAAGGGATGGGAAGCTTTTAGTCCTTATGGAGTGAATTTGGACTCCAAATCTCCAAATACAGTATATTCAGAACCTTTTTTTTAAATTTGCAGGCACAAATGACCAACTCTTCATGTCCTGTAACATCTCCAGCAGTGGCTCCTGGCTCTCAAGGGGGTCATATTCATTGTCCCCCAATGCCACAGTCTGCATTGCATCGTAACTCTCCTTCTCCAGTACCAAGTCGTACTCCTACACCTCATCATACGCCCCCAGGATTGGTTTCCCAGCAGCAGCAGCAGCAGCAGCAGCCGCCTACGCCACAACAGGCAACTATTGCCCCTGCTCCTGCTGCTGTTTCTCAAATACCACCTTCTGGGCCCCAGTCACAAACTATGCACCCCTCTCAGAGGCAGACTCCAACACCCCCACAGGCTCAGTTGACTCCTCAAGTGCAGCCTCCAGTTTCTGTTACCCCTTCTGCAGAGCAGCAGTTGCCACAGCAACCACTTTCACAACAGAGCACAACTGCATCTGTACCTACCCCAACAGCGACACTGCAACCTCAACACCCTACAACACCTGTAAGAAAATTTTTACTCTTCTAATACTATTATTTTTCAAAACTGCAAATTCGAACAAAGAACTTTTGGAGTGTACATGTCATGAGGGGATAGAACTTGAACTGTAGTAAATGTTGAAACTTGCCCTTTCTTCTCCTCAGTGGTGTTTTAGTGGAATTTAATATTATGAAAAACAATTGTCATCAGCTTAATTCTAATGACCTGTCTTTGGAGAAACAAACAGCTGTAAAAAAAATGGGATGCTTTCATGGTGGACAAGTATAAGCTAATGTTAAATTTATTGTGCAACATCTCTTTCGTGCAGGTAGAAAGCGATGCCAGAGCTAACATAATTTATAAACACAAAAGGAAGCAAAAAATAAATTTGGTAAAGTCATGTGGCTTCACTCTTTATATTCTGGTTTTATTGTTTTTTTTTTCCCCTAGCTTTCACAGCCAGGTGCAAATATTGATGGGCAGGTATCAAATCCACCATCCACCAGCAGTGCAGATGTAAACATTCAGCAAGCTGCCCCTGAGCAGCAGCAGCAGCAGCAGCAGCAAACTTTACCTGAAATTAAAATGGAGGTTAAAATGGAAGAGGAGGACTCTGAACACACAGATCATCAAATAGATGAGAAACCAGAGGTGACTAAAGGGTGATAAAGTTAGGCATATTTGGAAATTAGTAGTTTGGGAGAGGATGCTTTACTCCTTCACCATTCTGATCAGTTGGCTAATAAATAAAACTAAAATGCTTCATAAACTGAAAGACTCGATGGGCAGGTTTCCTTTGTGTCTCTTGCTGATGTTAGGTCCAGTACCAGCAACAGGCTCGTGAGTAGTTATGTAGATACATTGAAATGAAAACATGCCATCATGCAGGAAAGTGATTTTCTCCTTTTAATATAACCTAATTCTGTATTCAGAATATGAGTGTCTTGGAAAAAGTACTTTAGTCAAGGAGAACAAATGAAAAATAATGAAGAGATAATGGTGATCTAACTAAATTTAGATTATCTACAGTATTGGGTAGAGCAAAAGGTTATATCTCCAGATATTTTGGATTTCATGTTTCATCAGCCATAGTCACCATAGCCAATGTCAAAGTATTGTAATCCAGAATACATGGGAGGCACAATGCTGTACATCCCTAGCATACATGTACTGCATTTGATTGTGGCCAGATCTGTGCATGTATTATGGCCATACATGCAGTTTATGTGTTTTCTATGCCCTTTCTTATAGATTCAGAGGAAACATATTTCTATCAATATTGACAATACAAAAATATCTATACAGGAGAGAAGTAATCTCTTAAACTGCTATAGATAGAAAATATATGTAGTGTTAAATTTACAAACTGTTTTCCAGATTAAAGTAGAACCCCTAGCGGATGAATGTAAATCTGAACCAATGCAACAGGAGGAAAAGAAACCAGAAATGAAGCAAGAAGTAAAGGAAGAGGAGGAAAGGCCTAGTACTCCAGGTACCCAGTCTTCACCAGCTTCTGGGCAATCAAAGAGAAAAAGTAAGTTGGATTATTTGTTGTTGTTGTTGTCGTTGTTGTTGTTGTTGTTGTTGTTATTATGCCATCATCATATGGAGGCAAAGTCATTTTCTTCAACTGAGATTTGAATTTATGTTTAACATTTTGGTACCAGAAATAGTTTTCCAGAAATGTCTTATCTGTTAGAAGAAATACCTATGAAATATAGCTGTTTAATATTAGAAAAACAGAATACATTGCAGAAATTAACTTTACAATAATCCTAGTCCTAATATCGAAGTCTAGATCGATAAATTGTGTCCATCATTGGACACTGAATACTGACAACTGCCCTTAAAGCATTGCTTGGATGTTAAAATAGGTAACTGATCTGGTTGGTATGTCGCCTTTAATCTTCCATAACTTTTTTCAAAGTTTTCAAGCCAGAAGAGTTGAGACAGGCACTTATGCCAACTTTGGAGGCACTGTATCGCCAGGATCCAGAGTCCCTTCCTTTCCGGCAGCCTGTGGATCCTCAACTACTAGGAATTCCTGTAAGTGCATTTTAAAAAAATTCTTTTTGTATTAACATGTCATTATGTTGCCAAACCCTACATATAGGTAGTCCTCACAATCCTAACTGAGACCAGAATTTCCATCACTAAGCAATGTATTCATTAGGCAAAACATCGCTTAGCAGTGGCAATTTTGGTAGTCACAGTTGCAATTTTAAGCCCCATGCTTCTCCTACCCTGCCACTCTGACCTCTACTTCAATTTCCCCCACTCGCCTATTACCTCTGATCTGGGTCCTTTTGACCACCTTGCACTCCACCACTGCCCACTGCCTTCATGAGGCAGCTGGTGGTCATATGCAGCCTTCCTGAAGCCTCGTGGCCAGCAGCTGTCTTGCAAAGGACCTGGCTGGGTCTTCCTCATCAACATCAAGAGGAAGAAGACAGTGAAGGTCAGCTGGGGTAATGAGATGCAGGAAGGCAGGGACAGTGGAGGGCAAAAGGGCACAGATATGAAGGCTGAGATAGGTGGGTGGGGGAACTTGAAGCACAACCTATGGCCGTGATGGCGAACCTATGGCACGTGTGCCACAGGTGGCATGTGGAGCCATATCGGAGGGCACGCGAGGCGTTGCCCTATGTCAGCTCCAACACGCATGTGCGTGCTGGCCAGCTGATTTTTGTTTCCAAACTTCTGTTGCCTTGGACCGTTTTTGCTGTCCCCAGGCTTCAGGGAAGCCTCCTAAAGTGTGGTTATGGTGAAAAACGGGCCAACGGGCTAACCGGAAGTTTGTTTCCGAACCTCCTGTTGTCCTGTTTGGCCGTTTTTCACCATCCCCGGGCTTCAGGAGTCTGTTTTGAGGCCTGTGCGCATGTGTGGGGGGCAGCAGGGGGTTGTGCGCATGCCCACACCCATGCCTCCCCCCCGCACATGCACACAACCCCTGCGCTGCCCCCTGCGCATGCACACTCTCCCCGCTTCCCCTCCCCCCCGCGCATGCGCACAGGCCTCACAATGGACTCCTGAAGCCTGGGGATGGCGAAAAACTCACACGAGCCAAAAAAGGTTCGCCATCACTGGCCTATGATCATAAGATCATTCTGTGGTAATAAAGGTAGGTGGGCTGCCAAGTGCCCAAATTTTGAACACATTACCATGAGGATACCACATTGACTGTAACTTTGACGACTGATTGCCAATATCATTAATTGAGTTTTGAGCCCAAATAGAATATGCAATGCTGGTAGCAAAAAGGAGTTCATCAGCTATTATGATTTTTCCCCCTCACAGATAGGGGAGTGAACAGGTACCACCTGCCATTATGCTATGTCAGGCAAAATCAGCAGTGCAGGCAGTTTTTGTTGTTTCTTTTTAACATCTATACCCAGCACTCTACAAGTTGCACTGACTCGCAGGAAGCTTTAGGTGCAATTTGAGGTGCTGGTTATCTTCCACAAAGTCCTCTGTGGCATATGGCCAGGCTGCCTTTTTCTCTTCTTTTCTTCTGCTCACCCTACCAGACCTAGTAAAGTAGGCTCGATGTCCCTTCTATGAAGCAGTGCCATCTTATTGAAACCAGGAGTTGTGTCTTTTTAATGATTGCTTCTGTCCTGTGGAACAGGATCCTCCTCAAAGATTTGGATGGTCCCAATCCAGTTAGCCTCTCACAAGATAATGAAAACCTGGCTGTTTTCTCAGGAAATTGGTTCAGGTGGTTAGATGTACTCTGCTGTTGTCAATATTGTTTATACTTAACTGTCTAGGATCAGATTGTGGATTTTTAAAAATGTTTTAATCCTTGCAACTTGTGTTAGATGGGCAGCTATATCAATCAGTCTCTCACTAATACAACTTTTCTGTGGTACATAGCTTGGCCTTTATTGCAACTATAGGTTCTTTGAATTTGGGCAAAGTAGGTTCCTTAGAGCAATCTGTCAGCTAATCGTAACTTAAACTTTATTATATCTATCTTGATGCAGTTTTACCCTGTACAAATTATGTAAATATGTACAGGTGCATGTAGATATTATACATACGTACGTACTTATCTTAATGGTTATGCTTCTAGTCTTTGGTAGATTGGTGTAATTGGTAATAAGTGATTTACTATTTTTCTATTATTTTAATATTCCAAAGCATTCAGTTTGGGCAATAGAAGTATAATCTGTGAAGTTTCCTATAGGGTGGTGTGCTTTATAATTTAGGATAAATTATAGAAGTCTCTTACAGAATAAGATTGTTCCCTTTCAGTTAATAAAGTGGTGATTTGAAATAAGAACTTTGCATTATTTTGTTGGAAACAAAGTAGTTCCTGAGAAGGACAGGCAATTCCTTGAGGTTTGAGGATTGGTTTGTTTGGCTGAGGAATGAAGTATTGATATTTATTTTATTCAATTTATATTGCCATCCACTCGATAAGTGATTGGGCAGGTAATAAAGGATTAAAAATATCAAAATACATACAAAAATGATTAAAAGCTCAGGCACGGCACCAGAGACAGTAATTCACATTCTTCATACTAAAGCAAGTTCACATAGCAACCTGGCCCAGTGCCACCAAGAAGAACCAAGTCTTCAGGGCCTTCAAAATTAGTAGGAGTATCCGGATTTTAGATGTAGGTGAAGCTGCTGCTCCAAGAGAAGTCATACCTCCTGGATCCCATAAAGGGACACTGTAGAGTAGTTAGGACCTGCTTCATGCCAACCTTATCTCATCGTGTTGAAAGAGCAGAGATACAGGTAGTCCTTGACTTACAATCACAATTGAGCCCAACATTTCTGTTATTAAGTGAGACATTTGTTGTGAGTTTTGCCCCATTTTACAACCTTTCTTGCCACAGATGTTAAGTGAATCACTGCAGTTGGTAACTTAGTAATCTGGTTGTTAAGTGACTCACATTTTTCAGTGCCCTTGTAACTTTGAACAGTCACTAAATGAACTGTTGTAAGTTTAGGACTACCAGTAATTGGAGAGAGACAGCCTCACAAATATTCAGCCCCTGTGCCATGTAGAGCGCTATGGTAATTATTTATGCTGGTTGATCTGGATTAGCTGTAGCTTCTCAGTGGACCTCAACAACAACCCGGTATACAGTGCTTTGAATTGTCAAATGAGAAGTTAAAGGGGGAAATGAAGTCCAATATTAGTATTGAAGATTCAGACACATAATTTATCAATATCTTGTCTTGGTAGGACTACTTTGATATAGTAAAGAACCCCATGGATCTTTCTACTATCAAGAGAAAGCTTGATACAGGACAGTACCAGGAACCTTGGCAATATGTGGATGATATTTGGCTTATGTTCAATAATGCCTGGCTTTACAATCGTAAAACATCTAGAGTGTACAAGTACTGTTCCAAGTTGGCAGAGGTTTTTGAGCAGGAAATTGATCCAGTTATGCAGAGCCTCGGCTACTGCTGTGGACGAAAGGTAAGGAAGAAGCTAATAGGTGAGAAAATGTAACAGTTATTAAGATAACTGAATACCTGGTTCTAAGCATTGTGCTTATATTGATTGTAAATATAAATATCCAGTCATGTGAAATTGCATTCTGCAAATGTCTCTTCCTGATAACTTTGTTTTTATCTTTTAATCTACAATTTTAAAAAATGAATTTTAAAATGTTTATCTTATAACTTATAATAATAATTATAACTTGAATATAGTTCAGTAACCATAAGATTAAATTATTGTAAAGTAGTAATTAAATATGGTTATGAACAATAGTCAAGTTCATATACTCGGTACACAAAACAAAATTTAAGTAAAATTGGGTAACATAATAAGTAAACAAAAGGATATTTTAAAGGTAATATATATAAATTGTATTCTGTACCAGAGAATTGATTTACCTGGAAATGAATATCCCATATGTTCTTGGAAATGGTGTAATGGGACAAGATTTCTAGGTGAAAAAATAACTGATTTCTAATCAATAAAATGTAATCCTGGGAATTAAGTACTCAGATAATCCTCAATTTACAAGAACAATTGAGCCCACATTTTTTGTTGCTAACAGTTGTTAAGTGAGTTTTGCCTCATTTTATGAGCTTTTTTGTCACAGTTGTTAAATGAATCACTGTAGTTAAGTGAATCATTAAGTAAATCTGGCTTCCCCCATTGACTTCCCTTGTCAGAAGCCAGCTGGGAAGGTTATAAATGGTGATCACATTACCCTGGAATAGTGCAACGGTCACAAATTTGGATCACATGACCATGAAGGTGCTGCAACTAGGAACCAGTCATAAGTCACATTTTTCAGTTCCATTATAACTTCAAACAGTCACAAAAACAAATGATTATGTCGAGGACTATCTATTGTGAATCTTCATCAGATTTGTACTGATGACAGAAATCATTTGTAAATGTAGACTGTGTTGGTTTTGAGTCACCAAAACAGAATTTTTCAGGCAGTAAATATTCACTGCATCAACAGCCAGTTGTATCTGCACAAATGCTTAAAAATGTAAAACTGGTTTTCATCATTTCTTAACCACACATCCGTCGAAAATTTATGAGCCTACGCAGAGCATCACACAAAATCTTCCAAAGCAATTTGGTTGAAGCAGTTTGGTGCAAAACAATGCCCCTCTCTGTATTTGTCCCACTGGGTGTGGCCTGTGTCTTCCCACTTAATTTCAGTCTGCAATACTACCAATTATACTTGATATTCTTATAAATTTCACATGTTAGTAAGCAACCTATCCCCCTCTCTTTGCAGTTGGAATTTTCACCACAAACTTTATGCTGTTATGGCAAACAATTATGCACAATTCCACGAGATGCTACATATTACAGTTATCAAAACAGGTAAGACTAATAGTACACCTACTCACTGTTTTTTGCTTTTCTGCTTAAATCAGTGTTGTCACATTAACAACAGAAAAAATGAATCTGTGGTTTAAAAAATAAATTGAAAGTAGATGCTTATGTCACAGTTCAGTTTTCATAACTTAATATAATTAAGACATAACTAATGTATGTCAAATACTGTTGCTTAACAACTGGATTAGTTCAAGGTCCACCTGGTTTGGAGTTCCAGCAACCACAAGATGTTGTATACTCTACTGTTGCGCCTTCAGTAATATGTGTGTGTGGATGAGTATGTGTATGTGTATATGTCTATTGTTGCGATGATTTAATCTTTTTGGAAATGCAAGAGATAAAAAATTTCTCTTCCGTTAAACCAAAGAATTGTCATCTGTTTGGGGTTTCTTAGAGGAAGAATTCTTGTTTCAAACAAAAAAATATATTTAATGTATTTTTGCAGCTATATACTTTCAGTTTAATAGGTCAGTTTTGTTACTTCAAGGAAAAGTCATTTTTTTTAACTTCTAATCTGCATGCCATATTCAGACTGTTACTTGTAATAAAGAATTGCTGTTCAAAACCATAATCTTTTTTAGTAAATGGCACTTCATGTCCTGATTTTCTGAATGTCCAAACTGATAAAATAGCATTACCAATGTATATGATTTCCTTTTATTACACACTAGAAAAAAAAGCAGTGGGGAAGTGACTTGTATGATTCATTCCTTAGCAATTACAGATCTGATAGTGTTGCTTTTGTTTTGCTTTAAAATATTGTCACAATTTTGGGAGGTTTGTGTAGTTGTTTTGGTTTTGGTTTTCCTTTGTGTTTGTGCGCCCTCCCTGAAGCAATAGAGAGACAGCAGTTTCTATATGCTCTTGAACGTAGTTCAAACCCAAATCAAATGAAGATGGCATCCTCTTAATACAACAGCTATTCCAGACATCCAAATTTATGGACTTCACCTGCTAAGAATGTACAATATGCAGCTGCTTGTTATTGCATCTAACATTTCAACAAATCGTGAATAATTGGATACAAATTATTCAAATAACTCCTATAAAGAGTTATTGCAAACAAATATTTAAGTATATGCTCCATAAACATTTAAGTATTTGCAGGATAGTTTATTTTCATGCCTATCCTACTGTTTCATATTAGATGTGAAGAAAGTTGCTAACTTGATGTAGCTGCCAGAGCAGCAGTTGCACTTCTTCTTTTTTCTTCATTTTGATTGGTAATTGAGCATGGGTATACTTAACCAAATACATTTTGTTTGCTATAATTTGCTGCTTGTAATCCCATTTGAGAGATTTAATGCTAATCTGTGCTTTGCCTTGGCTTTCTGCTTTGTGTTGTCCTGTCTTGCTTCTGTGTTTTTGTTTTTTGTCCTGAAAACCCCATTTCTTTGTTTGTATGTATATTTTTATTTCTCCTTCATGCTTGTCGTTGTCTGCACTTGGCTTTGATTGCAAAAAAAACCAACCCAAAACAAAAACAAAAAACAAAAAACAAAACAACCAATATCAAACTCTGGGTCCCATAAATCATCATTGAATGTCCCTGTCGTCGTTGATGACCTGCTTTCTGCTCCCGCCCCCCTCCTTGGCCTGCTGTGATTGGTGACTTCGTTGCTTGGCTTGGGCTGTGTTGTGTGGACGGAACAGTTCACCCAAATATGGCCTTCTTGCCGACAGGTATCATTTCTGTGAGAAGTGCTTCAACGAAATCCAAGGGGAAAGCGTTTCTTTGGGGGATGATCCATCACAACCACAAACGTGAGTAATTGTGTCCTCTAATAATATTTAACTCTCAGAAGTTACAATTATGTTATTAGCAAACCTATCATGATTTACATTCTATATCAGGGGTGTCAAACTCGCAGCCCTTGGGCTGGATGCATCACACACTGGCCACGTCAACCCCCATTTTAATGAAGGGGGGAAAAAGTCACGATACATCACGTGACAACATAACACTGCAATTTTGACACCCCTGTTTTATAACTTTTTGAAAAAGTCATGGTTCAGTAAAAAGTTTTACTTAAGAAGATAAACTTCCAAGTGAGAGATTTCAGAACAAATTCTTATTTTAAAATTTCAGAACAAGGTGGAATAATAAGAATGTTTTCATTAAGTATATATGGGAAGTGCATAAATGCGTCTAACACTAAAGATTTTAATCCTATAACTGTAAAATGGTTTTGCTGTACAAAAAAGGGTCATATTAAAGTCACAAAGTTCAAAAAAAGCTTAGATCTGGAATAATTATATAATATAATTATTATAATTAATATAATATTATTAATAATAATATTAATATTAATATTATTAATAATTATATAATATATATAATATATATAATTATAATTATTATAATAATTAATTATAATTAATATAATAATTATAATTATATAATTAATAATAATAATAGCCGCCCAGAGTCCTTCGGGAGTTGGACGGCATACAAATCTATTAAAATAAATAAATAAATAAATAAATAAATAATATTTTGTTTAAATTATCTCATTTTTAAAAAATATTGATCTACAAGTTCTAAAGTTAGGGCATCATTCTTACAGTTTGAAGTGCTATATTTCTACTCGTTTTGTCATAATACATTTCTTAGTTGCTGAGCAATGATGTTCTGCAAAGCAGTAGTGTCAAGATTTCTAGTGTACTATGAATTTTCCATAGGTGGTGTCTTGAAATAACTATATTTTGCAATATTACATTTATAAAAAAACAAAATTAAAATGTAATGACATAATAAGCTTTAAATGTTAAGAAATGGATGGGACTGTAAATTATTTAATCCTTTTTTATTTTACTGGAGAAAATGAAAACAGCTGCAATAAATATTTAGCAAGGTGTATATTTCTCTTCTGACAAAAGAATTATTCCTTTATATAATTTTTCAGTTCATAGTAAGTGCTAAACTCTTATTGCTGTGTTGCCTAAAAGCTATTTTATTATATTTTTGTAATTATACCAAATTTAACAGACATAATTGTTAACTAGGTTGAATTCTGAAATGGTAAATATTTTCCAGAAAATGTCAAAAGGTGATAGGAAACTAACCAGACATTCCTGCTGAGGCAACAATTGTGTAATCTGAATTTTACTGCCTGCTAGAAGTCCTCATTTTGGAGGAACTTATCTGTTAGAAAGGACTTGCAACATTTTTTCAGATAGCTTTTATTTTAGGCCATAGAAGTTAAGCCACTGGTTCAAATTGTGCTTGTTACTAGTTAGCTCTCTAGTCTTACACTTACCTTGTACTAATGTTGTGTAAAAAATTTAAAAAGTATAAATTATGGCATTCCTGGCTTAGTTTGTTTATATAAGAAATTAACTTGAGTTGTGTATGGATAACTGTGTCCTGACCTCTGTCAAGAAATGAGAAATAATACAGAAATCTGATTGATGTAACCAATAGATTGTGTTAAGTGACTAAACATGTTTGAAAATGAATGTGTTCTGTATGACCCTCTCCCAGCCATGAGATAGGTAGTTTACAAACATAGGTGGTTTTTATGCCTCATTAGGAAGAAATCTTCTGGAGCTTCTTGCCAGATTGTTAAATGATGTGAGTACCTTCTTAGGTCAGAACCATAGAGCTTCCAGTGTCTAAATCCACCGGTTGTTTCTTTGAAAGTATTAGCTTGGGATACTATATCATCTTGTTCAATTCATACCTTTCCTTTATTCCCAAAACATTCTTAAAAAGCAGTATGTTTAGAAGATCCTGCTTAAATGTAGATGTGTCTGCTGCGGATCTAAAATTGTTTTATTATGCTAATGTCCATCTTCGTACAACTAAAATTGCCAATTTCTCTCCTCAGCACAATAAATAAAGATCAGTTTTCAAAAAGAAAAAATGATACACTGGATCCAGAACAGTAAGTGATACTTGAGCAGCTAAATTTGTATTTTTAGAACAAAACAAATGTGCTATCATTTTGTTGCTCGTTTATTTTTGCTTTGGGATTGAAAACTATTGATTGCTTTATTCATATTTGATAATACAGGTAGTCCTCAGTTAATGACTGGCCTATTTAGTAACTGGTCATAGTTACAGTAGTTTGAACACCTTCAAACTTAAAGCCACTGCAGTGTCCTGCACTTATATGATCGCCATTTGGACGCTTTGTAGTCGGTACAAATGTATAACCCATTTCACCATCCTATATGAACTTCATAGCTGGCTTGTGACAAGCAATCAATGGAGAAATCAGCATTAAAATCCCAAGTTGTGATCACATGTCTCACCAACAATGGGTGATTGCTTAATTACAAAGGAACTGATATAAATCTGGCATGGTGATGCTTTCTTAACATATTTTAGCAATGGCGTTTCCAATCCTAATTCTGGTTGTTAAGGGAGGATCCATTTTTGAAACTTTCCTTTCATCTTAAACATTTAATTAGTTTTTAAAGAAAGAATGATTCATCTTTTCCTCTCCTGTTATATATATAAGTAGGTAGATACTGTATGTATACTTGTAAACATACTGTATAAAGCTATGTTGGAGATACTTTTTTTAATGGCACAGTGTAGAATTCAAATCTCAATTGTCTGTTAATATGTGTGAGATAGCAATTCAATTTTAAATGATACTTTGTACTTCAAGATACATTTTATATAAAGAATAAATAGATTTTGCAACATTGCATAATGTCCTTATCCCTGAAACATTTTTTAAAATAATAATAGTTATTTTTTGAGTGCTTATGGCTCTTTTCTGTTCTAGATTTGTTGAATGTATCGAATGTGGAAGAAAGATGCATCAGATTTGTGTACTTCACAATGAAATAATCTGGCCATCTGGGTATGCTGCTTTTCCTTTTGTGTTTATTTACAATTGTAAAAATTACAAATGATATTTGGAAAAGATGCTAATGGTAAAATTTATTGTAGTTCCATGTGATCTTTGATAACCATCTAAATAGATTAACAAAGTTATGATGTAATTTTAATTGATATATTTATAATAAAATTATAAACTTTTATATAGCTGCCATCTTACATCAAACTCTGGGTAGCTCCCAACCAAAAATTAAAACACCATAAATAATAAAACCACGTAATGCATATCTCTATTAAAGCCATAAACAAAAAATCTGGTACCAAAGTTAAGCTTCTCCGTCAGGTCCATTGTTAAATCCTCTTATCTACTTCACCCTGTCCCAGAATCTGGATGAATAGTCAGGTCTTAAGGTGCTTTTTGGAAAGGAGGGAGGTGCCTGCCAAACTTCATGGGGAAGGGCTTCCCATAGGGCAGGGACTGCCATGGAAAAGACACACTGCCTAGATCCCATAAGATGCCATTGTTTAAGGGAAGGGCCTAGAAGTGTGCTTACACTATTTGATCTGATAGAATGCGTAGATGTCGTTAAGGAGAGACAGTCGCACTGATAACCTGGTCCTATGTCATATGGGGCTTTAAAGATAATAACCAGCACCTTGAATTGTAGTCAGAAGGAAACCAGGAACCAGAGCAGTTTGCACAGCAAAGGGGCACCTATCATTGTGTGTGTAGCCACATTCTGGACCAGTTGTAACTTTCAATTGATCTTCAAAATGTAACCCTAAGTAGAGTATATTACAATAATCCAAACAGGAACTGACCAAGTATGAGTGAGCAACCATGAGCAAGATATTAGTATGGCTATTTAATTTAGTTTTAGCTTCCATGCACAATTTTTAAAAAATTCCAGTGGGGACAGGTTGTGCCCGGCCTGGCATTTCATGAGGCAGTTGCTGTCCCTGTGAGAGCATCTACACCAGGTATTGCAAGGAAATCCCCATGCACAATCTGGGGAAGAAAGCTCTATAGGGTCAGCAGCTGCTTTGCGAAGGGCCAGGCCAGACAAGCTTGGTCAATAGCAGAGACAAGAAGTCGGCAAAGGTCAGCTAAGGCAGCAAGGACCTTGGTGTGCAGGGGGCCACAAGGACATAGATGGGAGGGTGATGTGGGGGGAGAGTTGAACTGCCCCTGTGCTTGTAAGTGCAGGTGGGCTGCAATAATTTTTGATCAAGTGACCGCGGGGGCACTGCAGTGGTTGTAACTTCAGGGACTAGTTGTAAGTCACTTTGTTTAGCCCCACTGTGACTTCAAAGAGTCATTGAATGAATAGTCATTATGTCAATGACAACCTGTAGTGATGTTATATATTATACGTCAGGTGAAATTGGGTGTTCTGCTCAGACTGTGATATACTGGAGCAAGTCTAATTTAGGCTGTTCAGTAACAGTTTACAATCCATGTTTAATAATTGGTATCATATACTAGAAAATGCAGGGGAGATATTTTTATAGAAATATTTTAATTATGTTAGGAATTTAAATTATTTTCTTCTGTTGTAGCTTTGTCTGTGATGGCTGCCTAAAAAAATCAGGACGAACTCGAAGAGAGAACAAATTTTCTGCCAGAAGTAAGTAGAGATTGGTGCATTTCTCATATTTATTTATATTTAAATAAATATAAAAAGTAGAATAAAAACAACATTCTGGAGAAGCCAAACAAAACTAATTGTAGCAAGCCTGAAGTAGTATTTCTCAAAGACTTTTGTAAGAAGAGTTTCACTCAGGAGAGGGTTCTGTGATCTGGCAGAGACTTCAGATGTTTGACATACAGAAGGATATCCACTGTTCTTAATAGATAGCTAGATTTTCAGAAGTTGCAGGTAGTCCTTAATGTACAACCATAATTGAGCCTGGAATTATGGTCATAAGTCATTGTGGTCATAAATCAAGGTACCCACATGGCCAGCAGTAATTTTCCATCCTTTTTCTGTGACGGTTGTTAAGTGAACTCATTCATTTCAGTGGGGTGGTTTTTGCCAGGCAAACTATCACAAATGTGGGAATGCCATAAATGGTCATAAAGCTGACCCCACCTAACATGCAGTCTTATGACTGGGGGTAGGGCAGCGTGACCAATTTATAACAGCCAGCGGTGCATTACCAGCCTAAAGCACCATTCTGTGGTCCTTGTAACTTCAAATAATCGTAAAATGAACAGTCATTAAATAAGGATAGCTCATACTGTTTGGGGAGTTAGTCCCATTGTTTTCAATGAATTCTATTAACAAATTATGTTTTAGGTCTTTCATCCTTACTAACATTGTATGGCATTATCCATCCTTTTTTATAACATACACTGAAGAAAAAGAATTGCAGTATGTTCATCTGATCAACAACTCCAATACTGAATCCCAGCAGTATTTCTCTTTGAGGAACATATGGCTTTAATAAATTGGAGATTTATTGTCGATCATTTTATAATTAAAAAACATGACAAACATAAAAATATTTGATTGTTTTATAACCTGCCATGACAAAACATATTTGGAAACTTAGTTCTCGAAAAATGGAAAATATGAACTTCAAGATAACAATCCAGGGAAGTTTATTTTTCAACTCCATTTTTCTCCATTCAGATGATTCCCACTCACTGACCCCAATTTGATTGTTCTGGTTTCAACATCTTCCTGAATTTGGGCTAGAACAAACTCATTGTCTTTCTATATATTCTAGATGAGTTTCCTTCCTTTGCTTAGGAAGCAAAGTATGTCAAATCTCCTTTGCCTTATCTTTGATTTTTGTTTTTGTTTTTTTTTATTACCTGGATTCATCCCTAGGGTTTTCTGGTGCAGCATTTTCCTAGCTAAGTAAAGAATGACCCAGTTTAGCTTTTTTTAAATGAGGCTGTATTATCTTAATTGAAACCTATTACTGGTGTAATTTCAGTGTGTACTTTTAAAGTTGTAAATTAATACAAAATGTAAATTTTACTTGCTCAACAAGGCAAATACTTGTAACTTCTAACTTAGGAGCCACAAGTTCAGAGTATCATTTTATATGCTACTTTGTTGCTAGAGTAATGATAAACAATTAAGCAATCTTCATTTTTGTAGGATTACCAACCACTAGACTTGGTTCCTTCTTGGAAAACAGAGTGAATGAGTTCCTGAGACGACAGAATCATCCTGAGTCGGGCGAAGTCATTGTTAGGGTGGTTCATACCTCAGAGAAAACTGTAGAAGTTAAACCTGGAATGAAAGCAAGGTAATTTTCCTTAAACCTTCGAATGGCATGATTTTTTTTCTTTTCGAATATTAAGTTGTGTTATTGGTACATTTTGTTAATCAAAAGAACTTGCAGCATAACATTTGATAGTTTCATTTTTAAATATTTTGAGTGATTAGCGCAACTTTTGCAATTTATTGCATATTTTGAGCTGTTTTCATACAGAATAGTATTGATTTAAAAGAAGAGATTTGGAAGGAGATGGCAAAAATTAGGCTTTGGAAGATCAAATAACAAGTTTATTAAAAAGATGGACCAATAAACATTATCTTTACATATTTATTTATTTATTTATTTGATTTATTTGATTTATATCCTGCCAGATTGCTACGATGCTCCATACTTTTGAATGGCTTTAATTAGGTTTGGTTTATTTATATGTTGTTTTACTATAAATGATTCCCATAGAGAGAGTTAAAATATAGCAGAACAAAATAGATAAAAGTGAATAAATTATTAAAATAAAATGCTAAAATAATATGTTTGGGTAGCTTCCATATTATAGCATCCTATAATGCATGATAGTATTAAATTTGCTAGCATTGCTTTACATTGTGCCTTTTAATTTTGCAGATTTGTAGATAGTGGAGAGATGGCAGAACAATTCCCTTACCGAACAAAAGCACTCTTTGCTTTTGAGGAGATCGATGGTGTAGATTTATGCTTTTTTGGCATGCATGTTCAGGAGTATGGGTCTGATTGCCCTCAACCCAACCAGAGGTATTTAAAAAATTAAATTCATTTTTAAAAAATAATTCTTAAAATTAGATTATTGCTACATAAATGCCTAAGAAATTGATCTTTTTGTAACTGGATCATGTATATACCCTTTACTACTACATCTTCCCCCTCCCTCTCTTGTCTGTATTACTTGTCTTTCTCCAAGATCGAATCATTCCCACATACTTAACAAGAGGATTTGATTTAACACTATTTACTTTATGGAGTTATTTAGGAGCATTTGATTTTTTAAAGACAGCTTGATTCACAATTTTTAATAAGCTATTTCTCTCCTTCAAAAAATTGTTGGAGATAAATGCTTTTGCTAAACAGAGAAAATCCACCTTTTTGAAGTAAAAGAAAGTAAAAGAATTGACTTCTAATTTGAGTTAATGCTTGATAAAGAAGCTCAGAAAGAAGTTGAAGAATTTCTTTCCTTGGTCTCTACTACTTTTTGCAGAAGATAAAGATGGAAGAATACTGATATTGAGCTGTGACCTGCACAGTACTACTGCTTAGCAACTATGTAAAATAATCAGAACAAGAAAAAAATGATTAAGGTTTCTTTATATATGGGGAAATGCTAAGAGAAGTGTAATTTACACTTTTTAGAAAGTCCAACATATTTACATTAGTTTTCCATCTGTATGGAAATAGTTTTTGGGAACTTTTAACCAAGCAATAGCAAGTATGATGGTATATTTTAATGGGAAAATGCATATTGGTGATATTTTAATGGACAGGTGACCTAAATTTTCAATATATGCCCATTTTTATGTCTTGTGTTCCCAAATTCTACCTGATAATGTAAGTTACAGTAAAGTTAAACACTGGAGTATCAAAAAAATGTGTTATCTATTGCTACTGTAATAGTGACTGCATCTTATTAAGCATGTCAACAGCTATGGTTGGCTGCTTGGTTATTAAAGAGATTTGTATTTCAGCAATTTTTGGAGCTGTGTAAACACAAACTACCTATCTCAGTTTGCTGCTAGAACAGCACATTTTTAATAAACTGTGGAGTTGAAACTGTTCTTTCCTGGTTGAAGTGAAGCTATCATTTGCTGTTTTGGCCCATGGGAAACTGGTTTGATTTAGGTTGAAAACCAAGATTGGTAATCAATTTGTAAACTAAGTAGAAACCACAGTCTTCTAATTCAAGCAAAATGATAAATTGGCTTAGTTCAAGTACAAAAGATATTACAATATGCAGTCTCTAATTCCTTGAAAGTTCATTCTTTTAAGGCCAAACATGATTTGAACTCTTCAGAATTACTCCTGTATTTATTTATCTGATTGATTGGTTGATTGGTTGATTGATTAATTTGCCATCCAAATTCCAACTCTCTGGCAGTTTACAGTTGTGAAAAACTGAAAAATAAAGAACATTATACAAACAAGGACAAAAAAACGAAGATGGTGAAGGAAAATAAATCTGGAGGGAAACAAGGAAAAGGAAAAAAGAGGTGTCCGTCATCCTCGCCAAAGCACTGGGCAAAAAGCTAAATCATGAATAGAGTGCAAGCTGTTAAAATCTTGGGGAACGGGGGGGGGGGGAATCTCATTCCAGAGATCAGGCACATTTCCAAGGTTCCGATAGGTGGCATTGTTTAAACAATGGAACTCAGATTGTGCCAACCCTGTCAGATCGAACCTACTGGACAGGTATTCTGAGATATAGGTGGTCCCTCAAGTAACCCGACCCAGTGCCAATCCCAAGCTTTATACGTCGTGACCAGCAACTTGAATTATTCCAGAAGCAAACTGGCAACTATTGCAGTTTGCATGCCAGACTATACCCTGGGAATTATCTTATTCCAGAGCTGAGTGTGTTAATAGCTTAAAAATCTTATATGAGAAATAAGTAAACATAGTTAGATTAAGCCACTAGTTTTAAAAAGAGGCTATGAAAGATGAAGTTAAGGCAAATTTCTTAATGGAAGAAAAAGGAAATAATTGAATACTGCAAAATGCTTCTGGTTATAGCTTATGAACTTTCTCTCTTCTTTAGGCGAGTATACATATCTTACCTTGACAGTGTTCATTTCTTCCGCCCTAAATGCCTGAGGACTGCTGTCTATCATGAAATTCTGATAGGTTACCTAGAGTATGTTAAGAAGTTGGGGTAAGTTTCCTATTTTATTATATTGTATGCTGTTTTGTATTACAACTTGTAAAAGAAACATGGAATCTTTTTGGGTTAGTGAACAGATTTAAAATTGTAAAGTCAATTGTATTGAGATCAAGTGGACAGAAAGTCTGTTGAACACCAAATAAGATGTTTCTAGACCATGTTACCAATTCCTTCTCTGTAGCAACCAGAAGATAAGTATATTTTCAGCATGTATTTTAAAATCTTGGGCATAGATGTGCTTTGATTAGTACACTACTAGTAGCAAATAAGAATGTATTTTTTGTTTCTTCACTGAAGAATGCGTATATAAAAGTCCCAAGTGAGGATTGTGTGTTAGAGAAGAATAAAATGAAAGAATTCCTGAAATACTGTCATGAAGGCAGTTAATTTATGTTAATATTATAAAGATCAACTGTAACTTAGATGGATCACCTGAGAGTAGTGTGTGGATCTTAATTTACATTAGAATACTGGTAGGATTTTATTAAAGGCTTCATTAATGCTTTGTTTTGGAAAAGAATTTTAAGGCTAAATTATATGTGATACGCTGTTAGGCTAGTTTTAATCTGTTTAAAATTAGGAAAGGAAAATAATTTAAAGAAAATACAGCATATAAAAAGCATATAAAGTGTTATTCTTATAAAAGGAAATTCTGATTATGCTTGCATCATTAAGATGTTTTTCTATGAACCTGTGAGCAGAGAGACATGCAGTTAATTGTATTCATTGCTTTGTTTCTTGGTTTATCTCAATCATAACTAATTTTGATTTTGGAAAAATAACTTTTCAGTGGCAAGTTAAACATGTCTTGTGTTGAGTGTGTCTATGTATTTATTTATTTATTTATTTATTTTGTTATTCTTATATGCCGCCCAACTCCCGAAGGACTCAGGGCGGCGTACAACAAAGAGAAATACAAGAATAATCAAAATTTCAAAAAATTTAAAAACAGTACAAAATTTAAAAAACAATATAAAAGCAACAACATCCATTCAGCAACATACATACTTGGGGGGTAAGCTCGAATGGGTTAAGCTGTCCCCCCTATGAACAAGGTTTTTATATGATTCTAAAAATAGAAGATGTGGAAGATGTACTTCAAATGTTCATAATCATTAATATAAATTAAAGCAGAAATTATTTGGTAAACATGCCAAATAGATGGTGAATAATTTCTGGTGAATAATTTCACCAGAAAAGATGGTGTGAATAATTTCCAAGGGAAGAGAGTATATTTGTCTTATTATGAGTTCTATCTGCTCATCAGGCTATAGCAGTGATGGCGAACCTTTTTTCCCTCGGGTGCTGAAAACGCGTGTGCGCGCGCGCGCGCTGTCACGCACATGTGAGTGCCCACACCCATAATTCAATGCCTGGGGAGGGTGAAAACGGCCTCTCCCGCCCCCGCAGATGCCCTCTGGAGGCTGGAAATGGCCCATTTCCCGACTTCCGGTGGGCCTGGTAGGCCCATTTTTCGCCCTCCCCAGGCTCTAGAGGCTTCTCTGGAGCCTGGGGAGGGCGAAAACACCCGCTCGGAGGCCCTCTGGAAACTTAAAATGCCCTCACAGAGCCTCCACACGAGCCAAAAATCAGCTGGCCGGCACGCACATGCATGCTGGAGTTGACCTAGGGCAACGGCTCGCACGGCAGATATGGCTCCGTGTGCCACCTCTGGCACGCGTGCCATAGGTTCGCCATCACTTGCCTATAGAATCCTATATGATTACAGGTAGTCCTCAAATACAATCATAATTGAGTCCAAAATTACAATCATAAGTCGTTAAGCGAGCCTGCATGTGATCATGCTCAACTTTATACCTTTTTTGCAGCAATCATTAACTAAACCCATTTTCACATTTGGACATTTTTTGCTAGAAACCGGAAATAAAGTTGCCCCCCCCCCCAAAGCATGAAAATCACACTCATGAGACATTGCAAATGGGCATACATGGAACTTAGTTGCCAAGTGCCCAAAATGCAATAACATGAGAGGGAATGAGAGAGAAAGCAAGTGCAGCTGTTGGAAATTTGAAAACAGGTTATAAGTAGCTCTGGGGAAGTCCTCAGATTCATTTCTACATCAGAAAGTGTTTTTGTCTATAAAGCTTCTGAACCCCTTTTTATTTATTACTTCTGAGTTTTTCAGATATGACATAGTTAGAATATTTCAGAGTCAGCTATCTTGTGGAGTACATTCTTGGTTTGAAAAGGTAAATGATTAAATAAAGTAAGTGTATTTGAAATAATGTATAATAAAACTAATAACATTTCTTCCCTATTAGCTATACAACTGGACATATCTGGGCCTGCCCACCTAGTGAAGGAGATGATTATATTTTCCATTGCCATCCTCCTGATCAAAAAATTCCCAAACCAAAACGACTACAAGAATGGTATAAAAAGATGTTGGATAAATCCGTGACAGAGCGCATTGTCCATGATTATAAGGTTGGTTGTGCATTAGTTGAAGTATCATATTTGTTTACCTGTTTATTCCTAAGTCATAGTACTTCAGAAAAGTATAAAAATATCTTTGAAAAGCAATTTTGCATATCTAGTTTTGATATTTATGAAACCTATTTCATAATTCTGCATCTCCAAGTGGGCATTCATCTTTCTGCATCTCCAAGTGTGCATTAAAAAAGAAAAAATATCTAAAAGATATGTAATATAGATTGAGAAGGCTTAAGAAACTGGACTTTATAAAGTATAATATATCATTAAACAATAAATACCTACAATAGTGGCCAAAATTGTGGAAACCTTTTGGGAAAAGTAATTTTGAGGTTTGGTGGCTAATAACACCAATTTCTTTTGGAGTAGTACCATAAAATTATATATCAATGGAAAGATAATTTAATCAAGAATGTAATGCAACAAAGTTTGTTCAATTATCTGTATTCTGTAAAAAGCCAAATAACCAGAAAAAGGAAGCACAACTTGCTTAGGTTGGTATCAGGTAGCTTTTCTTCAATCTGATTGTAGCCAATGAGCATGAGTGTTTAGAGAGCCAATCAGGTGTCATCTTGTTTTGTCAATGAGCCAATCAGATTACAGTAGGATTCAGTTATTGATGTCATGTATTGAACCTGAGAGGAGGACATTTGTCAGTGTTATGTGATCGCTATCAAGTTGGTTGGGGGGGTTTTGTGTTCTTTCATTTAGTGAGCTTGTTAAACATAATAAAATTAAAGTAATGGTGCAAAGAGTTGTCTGGTCGCCCAGAAAGCGATATAAAATAGTATTATTAAGTGAAATTAGAAGAATAATTGGTGGAAACTTAACAAAAGGTGGTATTTCTAAATTTTTGAAGAGGTATAAGGAGACAAAACCACACTGGTAAAGGCAGGAAAAGGTGCACAACAGCAAGTGATGATAGAAGAATTAAGAGACTGTGCCTATGTGACAGAAGAAAATCATTTGGGTGTATACAAGGTGAAATGGCGCAATGCAATGTGAAGTTGAGTGCAAGGATATACAATTTTTATATATCTCGTTTTTTCCACGTGTTTCACTTTCCTTCTTTATAACTGTTATTCTAATAGCAAATCCTTCATAAAAGTTATTGCATTACATTGTTGATGAAATTATCTTTCCATTGATATATAATTTTATGGTACTACAAAAAAAGTGGTGTTATTAGCCATCAAACCTCAAAAATACTGTACACTTTTCCCAAAAGGTTTCCACAATTTTGGCCACTACTGTACAGTTTTATATATTTATCTAATGCAAATATGCAAGCATATATATTTATATAGCTATTGTGTTTTTTAAACTACTGTATTTTTTATAAATGAAACCCATATTTAATTATATTTGTCCATATAAAGTCTACGTCTATAATCTTCTCATAGATGGCAAGTGTAATCAAGTCGTTAATCCAGTGATCCCCAACCTTTCCCACTTTGCGGGCCAGTGGGAAAGGGGGAGAGAAGATGGTTCTACGTGAGTAGCGGGCAAGTGCACATGTGCGTGCAACTCCATTTGCGTGAGTAGCGGGCATGCACACCAGCTCGCACAATTGGAGCTGCATGCGTGCCCGCTGCTCACAAGAGTGACACTGTGCACTGCCCACTGCTTTCACAGCCCAGTTCCAAATGGACCACAGTAGTGGGTCATGGTTGGGGACCCCTGCTTCAATCCATTGAGAGAATGGGAACATACAAGCATCTTTCTAATGCGGCAGTGTTAGTTTTTTTAGCCATAATAAGGGCAGAGAGGGTCCCTTTACACTGTCCAGTTGTCAAATTCCATGTAATAGATATGTAGTTTAAAAGACTATTATCCTTTGAAAATTTTAACTTTTTCCACACAATCACATTTATATGGTCCATTACTTTCTCCAAAAATTTTAGTAATTATAGAACATTATAAAAACAGGTGTTTTAAAAAATTGTTGTCCTTATTACATCTCCAACAAAATGCTTTCTTAGATAGTCCCTATCTATACAATTATAATGAATCTAATAAATTCTAAATATTTAGAATTATAAGTCATAGTTCAAGGTACATCAACACTCTTAATATAGTAATGAAGAGACTCTTCCATTGTCTAGGCCAGGGATCCCCAACCCTGGGATCACAGTCCATGGTCCACTAGGAACCAGTCCATACAAGCGAGCAAAGCTTCATATGTACATATGTGGGATCTAGGTGACACATGAAACAACACCCCGCTTGGTCTGCGGAAATCCCCCCCCCCCCCAGAACTGGTCCCTGACATCCAAAACATTAGAGGCCACTGGGCGAGGCAATGTAGGGATCTCTAATTCTATATTCAACTAATCTCTTAATGTCTGCATATCAAATTGACTTATTTATATCGATAAAAACAAGTAATAGGATTTTTTCAAAATTTTAAAAGATTTAACAAGTTGTTCTGGTATCTCAGGTTTCAGTATTTCAGAAGCCGAAAATGCTGCAGGTCCAAACAGTTTGTGTGTATGTAAGAGAGAGGGGTTTTTTTTTCCATTTTATTTTTCTGTTGAGTTTTTTTTCATTTATTTTTTAAGGACTTGTTATGCATTTATTTTACAATGTCTGTATCTTTTTGTTTTGTTTCTTTTTGCTTTTGTTTTTTCTATTATTTTAAAAGTAACAAAAATTAAAAATTGACAACTATTTTACTGTTTTCACATTGTTAAATGTGTGCTGAAAAATATTTTGTGTTGCAGGACATTTTTAAGCAAGCAACAGAAGACCGTCTAACAAGTGCAAAAGAGCTGCCCTACTTTGAAGGAGATTTCTGGCCAAATGTTCTAGAAGAGAGCATTAAGGAATTAGAGCAAGAGGAGGAAGAGAGGAAAAGGGAAGAGAATACTAGCAATGAGAGCACTGATGTAAGAAAATAGCTTCTATCAAAAATTCATCTCTGACATTTTAAAATGTAGAAGTAGAGAAAATAAATGATATATTTTGCTCCAGAAATGTTGATAAATTAATTGATGCAGAGGAGCAAGTGACTCAGGCTCAACCAGAGGCACTTTATTTTAATTTGGGAATAACATTAAAATGACTAGAAGGATGTTCCATGTGCCACTGTTCCCAATCCTGTTGTAGTGAGATTAAGACATGGCTATAAGTCCTGTTTGGCTCTTTCATAAGGTCTGGGCTGAATTAATGAAGGTTTCCTTGAACTGATTCTTCAGTTCTCCTGGGAAGGGTAAGACCTTAAATAAAATTTAGTTTGCTACTCTCAAACTTCACTATGTTCATTTTCAGGTTAGCAAAGGAGATAGTAAAAATGCCAAAAAGAAAAACAACAAGAAGACCAGTAAAAATAAGAGCAGTTTAAGTCGTGGTAACAAAAAGAAGCCAGGCATGCCCAATGTCTCCAATGATCTTTCCCAGAAACTCTATGCCACTATGGAAAAGCACAAAGAGGTAAGAGTGAAGTAAACAATTCTGGGGCCTTCTAAAATGAATTTGGAAGGGGGGGGTTGGTGAAGGAAATCACTCACAGTCACTCACACCCTTGTTATCTCACATCTTGACTATTGCAACGCGCTCTACATGGGGCTACCCTTGAAGAGCGTCCAGAGACTGCAGCTATTGCAGAATGCGGCGGCGCGTGTGGTGATGGGTGTCCCTGGATACACCCATCTGACGCCCATCCTACGCGAGCTGCACTGGCTGCCTGTTGGTCTCCGAACGCAATTCAAGATGTTGGTGATCACCTTTAAAGACCTACATGGCTTAGGACCAGTTTACCTCCGGGACCGCCTTCTTCAGCATACCTCCCTAAAACCGATCAGAACCCACAGAGTTGGTCTGCTGTCTGTCCCGTCAGCCAAACAATGCCTGCTGGCGGGTGAGGGCCTTCTCTGTGGCAGCACCGGCTCTCTGGAATACACTACCCCCCGAGATCCACATTATTCCCACCCTGCCAGCCTTCAGAAAAGCGTTGAAAACTTGGTTATGTCGACAGGCTTGGGGCCAATGATCTCAACACAACATCGAGAACTCTTGGTCCCATGAATGAATGAGTTGCATGGGGGTTTTAATAATTGTTGGTTTTAATGTTTTTAATACTTTTTTAATAATTACTGTTCTTTATGTTTTTAATGTCTATTATTTGCATGTAGATTTCTTATTGTTGTGAGCCGCCCAGAATCCCTGTGGAGTGGGCGGCATACAAGCACTAATAATAAATAAATAAATAAACAAACAAATAAATAAATAAATAAATAAATAAATAAATGTAAGATGAAGTTGGCAAGTGAGACTAAAAAGACAATGAAACATGCTCTTGAGCTTGTGAATGACGAAGCAAGAAGAGTATTATTGGCTTTTTAGAAACTTAATAACTTTGTGTGGCTTTTTAAAGCACTACTATTATGTGTATCTAAGATACTGACCATTTTTGCCAAATTGTAGGATGAGAGTGCAGTATAAAATATATTCATGGGCTTACAGTCTAAAGCACATACAAGAAAAAAGAGTGTGAGATATATAATGGAGGAAAACAGTCTATCCCACAATTCATTCAATCAGATTAAAATAACTCATTAATAAAGTCACCAAAGTAGCCTAATGGTTGTGAATTGATTATGTTCAGAAAACAAAATTATCTGTTTTATATAACAGATATTGTTTGACACTTTCTTCCCTCTTAACTCTAATGAAATGTTGCCTGGATTCACACAGTGTAAAGTAGTAAAATGACAATTTTTTTGGCTCTGACTTGTTCTATACACATTCAACCAATAATTTACCATTTCCAGGTAAGATAAAATAAAACCATATTTTAGCTAAGCCCTCATTCACTTGTACTAACCACCTACTTGCCATTGATTATAACTGGATCACTAAAGAAAACTAAATGACTGCATTTCGGTGTTTAGTTAGTACATGGTAGAAGGATTGCTACAAATTATATTACTACTATAATAAGCACTTGATGAAATTGAAAAAATTTAAAGCCTCTGTCTGATACCTGTAACCTTTACAAACATTTAACACTGACATTAAAAGCATAAACTATGAAACATTCTATATTCAAAGAATGTGGCTTAGACGAGAACCTAAAATAGGCCTGTCTCTTTTACAGGTGTTCTTTGTGATCCGTCTCATTGCTGGTCCTCAAGCCAACTCTCTGCCTCCCATCACTGAACCTGACCCACTTATTCCATGTGACTTAATGGATGGGCGTGATGCCTTCCTTACCCTTGCTAGAGACAAACATCTTGAGTTTTCTTCACTACGAAGAGCAATGTGGTCAACTATGTGTATGCTAGTAGAGCTGCATACACAGAGCCAGGACCGTTTTGTGTACACCTGCAATGAGTGCAAGCACCATGTGGAGACAAGATGGCATTGCACTGTTTGTGAGGTATGCCTAACCTATACTAAAGCAGCTGGTTAAACTTGCATTTCAGGAATTTCTTTTTGCCTGCTAGTTTCCCTTGTACGTGCTTAATCATTGGATAATAAATATATAGGTACCTCTGTCATCTCAATATAGCTCCTCTCTATTTAATAACTTTATAATATGACAGAGATCCATGAAATGATAGGAATTCCTGCTAAAGAGAGTACATTACCTACCTAACCATGGTAGCGCAGTGGTTAGAGTGCAGTACTGCAGGCTATTTCGGCTGACTGCCGGCTGCCAGCAGTTCAGCATCTAAGTGCTATTGCTATTGCTATTATTTACCCGAGAATTCCATGGGCTTATGCATATAAGACTACATCAATATGAAATAAGAGAAAGCCCTTGATTTGTGATTCTTTGTAAATTAGTACCAATGCATTATTACTTTCTGTGATCGTCATTGTATAGTTTTGATATTCTATTAACTCTGGTAAGCATTTGGTTAACTTGGCCAGCTTTTTACTTTTGCCTATTTTAATAAGTTTTTCTGTTAGGATTAGGATGCAAAGATGCTTATGTGCATAAAAATATAAGAATTTTTTCTTTGATAACTTTACTATTACCATATTGAAATTGGTAGAACATAAATAATGTAGTCTTCAATTCATACTGTTATTTAGAGTTGATAAAAACTAATTAACTTCTGTTGGTTTAAAGTTCCAAGTAACTGACTATAATAATTTCTGTGTTTAGGATTATGACTTGTGCATTACCTGCTATAACACTAAAAACCATGAGCACAAGATGGAGAAACTGGGCCTTGGTATTGATGATGAGAGCAACAACCAACAGTCAGCCACCACTCAGAGTCCTGGTGATTCACGTCGCCTGAGTATCCAGCGCTGCATCCAGTCTTTAGTTCATGCCTGCCAGTGTCGCAATGCCAACTGTTCACTGCCATCTTGTCAAAAGATGAAGAGAGTTGTCCAGCACACCAAAGGTTGCAAACGCAAAACCAATGGAGGGTGTCCAATTTGCAAACAACTCATTGCTCTTTGCTGCTACCATGCTAAGCACTGCCAGGAGAACAAGTGCCCAGTGCCATTTTGCCTAAATATCAAACATAAACTTCGTCAGCAACAGCTTCAGCATCGCCTGCAACAGGCCCAGATGCTCCGGAGGAGGATGGCAAGCATGCAGAGGACAGGCATAGTAGGACAACAGCAAGGGTTGCCTTCACCTACACCAGCCACACCAACTACTCCAACAGGCCAGCAGCCACCAACTCCTCAAACACCACAGCCTCAGCCTCCACCACAGCCTGCTTCACAACCACAATCTGCACCTCCTAATAACATGCCTCCATATAGCATTGCAAGAACTCAACCTCCTGGTGCTGTGTCTCAAGGCAAGGCAGGTGGCCAGGTAACTCCTCCAACAACTCCTCAGACTGTTCAGCCACCTATCCAAGGTCCTCCTGCAGCTGCCGTGGAAATAGCCATGCAGATACAACGAGTAGCAGATCACCAGCGGCAGATGGCTCATGTTCCAATCTTCCAGAGGCCTATTCAACACCAGATGCCTCAAATGAATCCAATACAGCCTATGAGTGTAACGCCACCTCAGATGGCCAGAGGTCCTGGTGGGCACATAGAACAAGGGATGGGATCAACAGGAATACAGCAGCAGCCAGCATGGGCCCAAGGTGGGTTGCCACAACCTCAGCAACTGCAGCCAGGAATGCAAAGACCGACCATGATGTCAATGGCCCAATCTGGACAGCCAATGAATATGTCACCGCAACCAGGAATGGGTCAGGTACCTGGTACAGCTCCATCAAAACCAGGCTCTCTGCCTCAGGCAGCCTTACAAAACCTGCTGCGGACTCTCAGGTCTCCCAGCTCTCCCATGCAGCAGCAGCAGGTGCTTAACATCTTGCATTCAAACCCTCAGTTGTTAGCTGCTTTCATTAAGCAGCGAGCTGCCAAGTATGCAGGTAACCCGAATCCGCAAGGCATGCCGGGACAGCCTGGAATGCCACAGGGCCAGCCAGGTCTGCAGCAGCAGCAGCAGCAGCAGCAACAGCAGGTCATGCAAGGACAACAAGGTGTTCACTCAAATCCAGCCATGCAGAACATGAATCCAATGCAAGCAGGTGTTCAGAGGCCTAGCATGCCTCAGCAGTCACCGCCTCAGCAGCCTCCACCCCAACAAGCCATGGGTGGGATGAATCCTCAGGCACAGCCAATGAACATGAATCATTCGGGGATATCTCCCCAGTTCCGGGATCTCCTGCTAAGACGACAGATGATTGAACAACAGCGTCAGCAGCAGCAGCAACAACAGCAGCAGCAGCAGCAGCAGCAGCAAGGAACAGGACCCAATTTAGGTCCTGGCATAGCCAATCATAACCAGTTCCAACAGCCTCAAGGAGTTGGGTATCAGCAGCAGCAGCAACAGCAGCAGCGAATGCAGCATCATATGCAGCAGTTGCAGCAAGGAAATATGGGACAGATGAGCCAGCTTCCTCAGGCCATGAGTGCAGACACAGGATCAAATTTGCAGCAGGTTTACCAACAGCGATTACTCCAACAGCAAATTGGATCCCCAGCGCAGCCGAATCCTATGAGTCCTCAGCAACACATGCTTCCTAATCAGGCCCAGTCCCCACACTTACAAGGTCAACAGATTCCATCATCGCTTACCAATCAAGTTCGTTCTCCACAGCCTGTCCCCTCACCACGCCCCCAATCCCAGCCACCCCACTCCAGCCCTTCCCCTAGGATGCAGCCTCAACCTTCTCCACATCACGTTTCCCCACAGACCAGCTCCCCACATCCAGGACTGGTAGCTGCCCAGGCTAACCCCATGGATCAAGGGCACTTTGCCAGCTCGGACCAGAGTGCAATGCTTTCTCAGCTTGCTAATAATCCAGGCATGGCAGGGCTCCATGGTGCAGGTGCCACAGAACTGGGACTCAGCTCAGATAATTCAGACTTAAATTCAAATCTTTCACAGAGTACACTAGACATACGCTAAGATTCATTGTAGCATTTTGGGAGCAAAAAAAAAAACTTATTTTCACAAGACGTTTTGTACTGAAGACAATTTTTTGAATCTTTCTTAGCAGAACATTTTCCCTGGAATACACCTGAAATCTGCAACAATAGTTTGTGGTTTTAAAAACAAAAACAAAAAAAACCCAACTGAAATGGGGGACAATGGAATACAAAGAAAATATATTTTTGTTATGGCTGGGACTGTAACCAGTCCTTTTTTTGTTTTGTTTTTGTTTTCCCTTCGCGTGCGTTGGGGAGGTGCTTGGGAGCGGATAGTTGTTTGGCTGCTGACCAAATGACTTCCTTCACTAGCCTCCAATAGGTTTTATTTTTTTTAAATTAATGAAAATATGTAATATTGATAGTTATAATTTACTGAAGCAAATGGTTAACTTTTCCCTATTCTGGTTTTCCTCTTGTCTACTGCAAAAACAACAACAAAAACAAAACAAAACAAAAAGAACATTACCTAAACTGGAGGACAAAAAGGTGAATGTTGCTTTAAAATTACAGTGCATATATATATATATAAATATATATATAAATATATATTAAAGATAAATACCAATTTTCTTCCTTGGTTGGAAAGATGTCAATTCTTTTAAAAACTGTAAAAAAATATTAAGAAATCCAGTCTCCCCTCCGAAGTCTACTTTTGTCCTCCAAGAATTTTCTATACCAGAGTCTGAGCTTAAACTTCAAGTATTAAAATTTGTACATGTAGAAAAGAAAACTTTTTTGCAAATATATGGGGGCAGCTGCCAAATGGATGTAGTATATATATTGTGGTTTGTTTTCCTGAAAGATTTTTTGTTATTTTTACATCTAACAAAGGAAAAAACTAAAGAGGGTAAGAAACTATTCCAAGGGTAAAATTTTAACCTGAGTGAAAATCCCTGGGGTTTCTTCTTTATGCTTGCTTTCTCTTTCCCTTCCTTCCCTTTTTCTCCTCTTCCATTTTCTGTAAAACTTGAAAATAGAAAGCAAAAAACCCTCAAATGTTGTAAATCATGCAATTAAAGTTGATTACTTATAAATATGAACTTTCGATCACTGTATAGACTGTTAATTGATTTCTTATTACCTATTGTTAAATAAACTGTGTGAGACAGACTGGTTTTTTATGCTTCCCTTCTTCTTTTCCCTACGGTTGGTGCTTATTTTACAATGGGGAAAGAAGATGGTATGCTTTTACAGACAACCTATGGAAATCAATCCATGTAAATATACTTGTGTTTGATCTTTTTTAAAGGTGGGTATTTTAGACTGTAATGAAGATGATGAATGTCCATTTTGGTGTGCCTTTGTATGTGCTTTTATTTGTGCTTTGAAAAGTACAGACATTTTAAATATCCAGGTGGGATGCTAATTGCATATTTGACTTGGTTGCACTTCAGTCTCCAGCAAACATGTTCAGTGTGCAGATTTTTGAGCTGTGAAAACTTACTCTTCTGGGATTCAGGAAGTTGCTTTGCACTCTGATTCAAGAGTATTGAAAGTAATGAACATTTCAGGCACATTTTGACCACTCCAGCAGTTACAGATTTTAATTATAAAAATGCTTTGATACATCCTTCACCAAGAACAGCAGTTTTGTATTTTGAAGCTTTTCATGCCCACTCACTTAAATGGAGTAAATAATTCTCAGCTACACATCTGTTATACAAGGAATCTAAAGATACATCTTGATTTCTTCTGATGTAGGCCGACCTGAGAATCTGAGGAAGTTTTTGCATTGTCATGTATTAACATATGGAAATTCTGTCATCTTGATGTCAACATGTGCTGGTAAAGATAAGGTCTTCTAAATTATATATGGTGTCTTGTATCCATTTCTAGATTGGCTCACAACTATGGTCAGGGTCTTACTTTGGGTCCCCCCTAGGAATGACCAGTGTCATCTTAGATTAGCAAATTAGAGCATTAGCGATTGAATATTAAGTAAAGATAAAAGGATACAGATAAGTTTAATATGAATATACTAGCAGAAAAGAGAAAAACAGGAACATACAATTCCTAGTGCAAATATAATTCACACAGGATATGTTAAATTGTACACCTGCAATGGTCTGTAGTATCAAAATTCAATTTAATTTGAAATGGTGCTCAGTATAACTTGGATGAATAACTATTTTGCCAAATTTATCTTTTGTATTTGTTAGAGTAGATTTCTATTCATTAAACCTTATAGCCCCCCCACCCTCAAGGTACTTAATGACCTGAATTTGAAGTTCTGTTGGTCAGTCCCTGTCCCCTTGCAATCAGGTGATGATCCATTTTTGGTACTCTGCAGCCAGCCCAAATTAACAGCTGTCTGCAGCATCCTGCAGTCATGTGACTGAATTTCTATATTTTTTTGCCAGAAACCGGCATTTACTTAGTTTCTGCCCCCAAAAATATCCATTGTGGAAAATAGGTTCTCTTAACAACTGCTACAAAAAAGAATGTAAAATCAAGGTCGATCATATGGGTGCCAGAACTTAACAACTGCCATGACATACAACAGAAATGCCAGACTCCGTTAGTCATAGTTTAGGGACTACCTGTAAATTATTGCTTCATTTTTATCTATATAAATTCTTTCCTTCTGCATGCTTTAATTGGAAGCGTAATCTAATAGCTACGTAAACTGATCTCACTGATTACATATTTTTAAAAGGGTTTATAGTAATCTTAATCTGTTCTATCAATCTATGTAGGTGTTATATCATGCTACCTTTTAGGGTTTAACTACAATTAGCAATGAGAAATGTTCCCCTAGAAGAATTAAATATGTGGCACTTCTTAGTTCAACTGGACTAAATTTTAATTATGTTTTTGGCTAGTGTAGAAAGATGGAGATATTCCTGTCTAAAGGCCCCATTCTCTTTCATGGTAACATCTAAAGTCAGAAGCTTACTTCTTAGACAGCTTTAGGTTGAATTATTCTTTTGTCTTGCAGATCACAGACACGTATTTTTTACAAAAATATTTACATTTCCTTCAAAAATGTTTAGCATATCATTGTAAAGTAATTTGTATATTTCCCAGCTAAGAGCTATACAAAAAGTTGCATCTATTTTGTTATGATACACAAGATCAGAGATTTTTGTTTGTTATGAAATCACATGCAGAGCTACTGTATCTCTAAATCAAGATTAGTGATAGTATTAAATCAATAATTAACTTAATAGGTGCCTAGGATGCATTGTTGAATTGAGAAACAAGATACATGTGAATTACATGTCTTTGAGGTATTGGATGATACCTCATCAAATGTCAATCTGTGTTGGGATTATTTATTAAAAAAAAAAGATTTCCAAATGCACTTTGTATATTTAGGAAGATAGGTCATTACAGAGGATGTAACAGTGCAGCTGCCCCATTTACTAAGATCTACCATTAAATATTGTGATCAATATCTCTCGGAATTACTCATATTGATACTAATTTTTATTTTATTTTATTTTATTGGCTGCCCAACTCTAATGGACCATTGCCTTACAAAATAATGAAACTTCCCCTTTATCTGTGGAATTTAGCTCTAAAATTCAATAAAACAGTGAAAGTAGAAGACAAAAATAAAGAGTGTTGAATACTGCAGTTGCAAATCTACACAAATATCATGTCTGGATTGGTACCTATTCTAACATCTATATTGTTTTCCCAGCATCCTGAGATAATCCAAGTAAAGAATGAGTAGATATTTCCAAATTATATAAAAGATTATACCTGACTCCAGGTTTAAAAAAAATAGCACAACTTTGAGGACTCTTGTCTCTGTCTCTGCATGGGAGTATTAATTGCTCTGACATTGAGGTAGAAATAGAATATATCAACTACTGGAAGGAAGAGTTGGAAATAACCTGCCAGTATAGAATTTGGACTCTGTTGGTACGAGTAAAAATTAACACTTCCAAATAACTAGATGTGATTTCTTGGGAGCATACTCCGAAAGGATGGATTTTAATTCCTAAAGGTTTATTACTCTTGGTGAAAACAACTAAGTCAGCTGAGTTCTGATTTGTATATCAGATTGTATCCAGACAATGTATATCTAATCATGAAGTTGTTCCTAAAGAATTAATTGTTTCTAAAGATAGGGGAACTACTGTATCCTCCCACTCTTCTACAAAATCAATGATAGTATTACCACCATATTGGTAAAGCATTTTTGGCATTTTGGCATCTGACAAGCTAACTTGGTAGGCAAAAGGTAGGTTATTATGAAGATTTAAACTTGAATGCCACCTGATTCTCAATTACTCTGAGCAACTCGCCATAATCAAACTGAAATTTACAATAAAACAAAAAAGATAGCAAGTGCAATGAAGTGAAAGGTCTGCCAAAAGCTTTGGTGGAGTGCTGGGTCTTCATAACTTTTTTAAACAACAGTGGAATGAGAATGGAAGATGATAACGAGTATCAAAAGTCATAAATGAGTGTTATTTTTTTCTCCCAGCGAAAATGTTAAAGTACTTAGGAGTCCTCCGTATGTCATATGGCAACCAGTTTGAATATTTAATGTAATATAATAAATTGTCTATGGGCCTGATTTTTGGATCGTCCTTTATATGTACTTTATATCTTTGAGGGACTTGCAATGACTCACATTTCATATTCCCAATTACAGCAGCAATAGATTGAGATCCCTGGGCTTGTGGTGGAGCTGACATTTAAAGTTTTGTATGAAAAGACTGGTTCTTTTTAGTTACTCAAAATTTATTCCAAATAGGAAACATTTAAATAATTTCAACAGAACACGCCATTTGGTGGGTCTTGGCTAATAGCTCCTATTAGCTGTAAATCTGCCTCTTTATTTGAATTTTAAAATGAGGCAAGATGAGAATCTTTTTAGTTTTGTTTTTATATATAATCTGCTATCCTTTGTATATAAATTATTTTCAGAGAAAAATTGAATTGAATTGAAGAATTGAAAAGACCTAATATATTAATCCTAATCACTTCCATGACAATTTTGAATTAAACATCCCTTTGGTAGGTTTTGGCTGTCTCTTGCAGTTATGCAATCATTTCATATAGTTGTGCATAAGGAGGAGAAATCAGGATTTCTTACTGTAGTAGTAACTTGGATAACATTTAGGTTAAGTGACACAAGAAAAAGAAGAGAGAAAGAAAGAAAACAGGCTAGATAGTAGCAAAATATGTGTCTATTCTGTTTTGGTGCTCCTGTAGTGTTGATCAAAGAAGTTACAATTATACTCATATTTTAATATTGCTGCATATTGTAGATATGCTTTTCATAATATGTGTGACTATGTTCCTAATCCCTATACTATATTCCCTATTGCAAGGTAGATTAGGGATTGGGTCAAAGCAATGTGAAGGCAATGTTATATCGCAGCAACCCATAATTCTTTTTAAATTACCTTTCAGTTTCTGAAAATATAACACAGGAGAATGTTAAAATTCCATAAGGTTGCTGCCACATTCTTTGTGTCTCGAACTATCTCCTGAGCCTTAAAGTAGCCTACCAAGTGTATAAGGCTCTTATTTTAAACCTGTCCTAATATTTTTAATAACAGCATCATTGGCAAAAGTTATGTATCTAAAATTTTCCTGCCTTAGGGATGGAAGTATCATTGTAAAGATTACAAGTTTTTCCTTGCTTAATTGTGAAAAAGCACTTCTAATATTTTACCCTAAAACTTTTTCTGAAGTAGTTTGAAAATTACTATATTTGCAGAAAGCACTTAATAGATATAAAGATGCCAAATATTAAACTATCACCTTGCAGAGAAATTGGCAGCTATATTCAAAGCAAGTGATCAGCCATGTAAAAAAATATAGAAAAAAT
The DNA here is from genome assembly GCA_023053685.1 of Diadophis punctatus similis. Classification (NCBI taxonomy): domain Eukaryota; kingdom Metazoa; phylum Chordata; class Lepidosauria; order Squamata; family Dipsadidae; genus Diadophis; species Diadophis punctatus. The sequence continues at coordinate 30,269,813 of JALIGW010000004.1, forward strand.
GTTGCAATGATTATCATACAGATGTCACATGATTTGATAATTATTGGGGACAAAGGAGTGCAAGATAAAAATTATTCACTGTAATGGATAGTGATACTATGTAATGAGTGAATGAGGTTTGGAAGGAATACTGTAGTTTGGCCTCAGACATATCAGCCCATGGTATCCTTCTGAAGCATCTGGCAAGATCTGGCCTTGAAAATGATGTTTCATAGTGATTCCAATTTGCCAGTCAGGTGATGTTAATGTCAAGTGATTTCTGTTTGGACCCTTAGGCCATTGATCTGTGATGTCCTACAAGGTTCCATCTTTTTAACAAATTTAACAAATGTGTGAAGCTTATGGTAGAGTTTTGAGATGGTATGCAATATGTTCTGTTAAATTCAACTATTCCACATCTTGTTACACACTATCTTGATTCCTGCAATATACCCAGAAGTTGCAATTGGTGTGAACAGCAGCTACTATACAGGGAACAAAAATAATAGGATATAGCAATAATCTGTATTAATCGTTTTTCCCCAGGCACAATTTAGTGTATTGATACTGACCTTTAAATCCTAAATTATTTTGGCCTGTCTAAAGGATTCTCCCAGTATAATTCTGTTAAGATAGAGGTTGTTAAGATGCATCTGTTTTGCCACATTATGCCACATATTCTCCTTTATTGTCCTTATTTATTTAAATATTTATGTGGCCACCAACTCTATCTAAGTGACTCTGGGCAATTTACAGAAATTTACACAGAATCTAACAGAAAATATACAAAACCACAGAACAATGACCAGAAAATATTAAAATGGCAATCCAAGAAGAAATGACACCTTTATCCAGTTGGGGTTTTAAGGCCTGGGGAAAGGCTTTCTACATTTGCCTTGCCATCATTTTGTAGCACTTTTTAAATTGAGGGAAAGTTCCCCCTCTACTAGGGAAGAAGTGTTAATAAACATCTTTTCTGCATCTTCCAGTGATTATTTAGAAGACATTAGAACAATAGTCAGGACATAGCTCAAGTGGTGTAAAAATGTTTCTGAAGTTTTGGGGGTGAAGCGTGTGACTATTGAAATACCCCAAGAATAAGTAAGAGAATGAGAAAAATTAGACTTGAGGGATTCCAACAAAAATAACAATTAAAAAGTCTCACACAATGAAAATATTAGCTATTGGAGAACAAAGGATTACAGGAAGATTACAAAAATCTAAACCAAAGAGGAAGATTACAAAAATCTTAGCCAAAGAGAATCAAGAAAAAAGAAATACTGAGGTAAATCAAAAGGAGCAGTGATATCGAACATTACAGATGTTCCTCTTATTGTCTAATCCTTGAAATAGCTGCACTTCTAATGGGTTCCTAATCCTAATAAATTGGGTTTGTTTTTTGTCAGAATGGATAATATTATAATCCAGCAGATCTGGAGGGCAAAATTTAGGGCAGGACATCAGGACAGAAATTGAGGGTCCAAACACACTGCAGTAGGATCTTCATTCCCCATTTTGAAATATGAAACCATCTAAAAGAGAGGGATAGAAAGCTAATATTCTTCGATTTCAATCTCTAGAATTACGGTAAAAGTAACTGCAAAATGTTTAAGACTTATGTATAAATGTCCTATCTAATTAGTGCAGTTTATTTCTGAGCAAATATTCAAAAGGAGCAATAGATGGCACCTTAAGCAGAGATTAGCCATATCCAATTCTACTTGAGGAAAGGATGAGAAAAGAGCTATGCCCTCTTAATGCTCAAAGATGAGTGATACCGGTAGCAAATGGGAAATATGGCTGCGGGTGCCTAGGCGCGATTAGAATTGGCAGATGGCTGGCGAAAAGAGACGTTTCGTTTCGTTTACAGTTTCGGAGCTCCCCTTAAGACATTCTTTAGACATTTGGGCTGAAGCGCTGACAGAGTGTCACCCGCTCTTTTCCTCCTAGGAGGAAACAGAGCACTTCCCCAATTCGGAAACTCTTTTTGAACTATTAATCCTATAGTGCAATAATAGGCGAGGTAAAATATATTTAGCCGACTTGCGATATGGAATAGAAGAATGGGAGTAGCAGTCCACAATTCTCCACAGAGAACTGACACTTTAAGGACTTTCCTTCCCAGTGTTCCCTGGGCAGAAGGAGGGTTGCGATTGGTAGTCGTCTTTTTGCTTGTCTTCCTGTCGCTGTCGATCCTTTCTCTTCATTGGCGCCGCTGCAAACGCATGGAAGCTTCTGTGCGCTCGAGGCGCGTAAAGGACCGGGAGGCTGGTCTGTCGTTTGGTAGCTGTCGTGCGCCTGAGGGGAAAAGCGGTGCGCGCCCGGCAGCCTCTTGCTGCTCCGGATAGCGGCGGAGCCATGGACCGGGAGGAAGGCGAGGTAAAATATATTTAGCCGACTTGTGTCCACCCTGCTCGGAGAGACTTTCGGCGCTAAAAGTTGCAGGGGATCTTTGCTTTGGATAATGTCGAGCGGGAAGAAAGAGCGTCTTACCCGAATGATCTCTTTACTACCACTGTGGTTCCTGTGCTTTATTTCTTTTACCTGACAGTAGAAAGTAGGTCCCTCAAAGTAGAGATTCGTAGGTCCCTTTTCCCGCAATAATCCTCGGGAGCGTCTTGAAACTTCCTTATTGTTAAATATTTTCACTTGTCTTCCGTCAATCTGTTGCAAGCAATCTGACATTTAGTTACAAGATATTTATCTTCGGATTAGCAATTGTCCACCATGCAATATATACTGAACTCTCAAAAGATTGGAATGCACTTTTACTTTACTCGGGGACTGGAGGTGCCAGGAATTGCCACCCTCCTGCCTGTCTCTTGCTTGCTGGTGCATTTATAAAATCAGTTCTTCTTGATCCTAAAATATAAACTCTCTTGTTTATGACCTCTGTGCTTCTATAATTTGTTACATAGTCTCACATTCATAAGAAAGTAGGAAACTCAATTTTGTTGTAAGGATACATTAAATGTTAAGAAAAAAATGGTCTCATTCTGACCAATTGATAAATTCATATCCCAGGAGCCAGTTACAAAGTACCTAATATTTTCAAAAAACTGTGCTAGAAATTGAAAGTTTGTATTGAAAGATACAGTTGCCTATCATGTATCTATGAGACTCCAATAGCAATGTTGTGTTGTGTTGAAATAATTAAGAGCATTTAACTGATTGCTATATAGTATAGCTGTACATTTTTTATTGGTATTCTGAAAATTTCAGTAAATGTTATTGGTGTCCATGCTTGTTTGATATCCTAATATTCTGAAACGACATAATTGATAGCTCTGGGTAGTCCAATAATAAGCAAGAACAGAAGCAACTTATATCACCTGCTATTTAGAAATTTAAATTGCATTTACTTACACAAACCAACTAAGCACACTTGTGACTTTGACTAGGTTTGAGTATGGTTTTCTTAGTCTGGTTTAATCATGCTTATTCTTGGAACACACCATAATTGGCTAAGTTGATAAAATACACAAAGTCATACCTTGTGATTTACAAATTATGGCAAACTAAATAAATCATATTATGACTTTAAAAAAATATAAGAATCCTGTTAGTATATTCATTCTTGCTTTGAAAATTATGACTGAACTTATTGCTGGTTTTCTGTGTTGTGCTGATGACTATAATAATAATAATAATAATAATAATAATAATAATAATAATAATAATAATAATAATAATAATAATAATAATAATAATAATAATAATAATAATAATAATAATAATAATAATAATAATTTATTGTCATTGTACGTATATACACAGTACACCCATACAATAAAATTCACATAACGCTTCAAGACCAGTCCCAACACACATAGCAATCCCCACCCGCCACAAATTCTGCACCCTGAACCACTCAAGCATCCATACAACAGACCAAGTAATACTATCCAAGAGCTCACTGATAAGTAGGTACAGTTCTAGAAAGACTAGCAAAAGAAAAGTCACATAATGTTCTGACTACTCAAAATACTGCAGAATTGCTTTTGTTCAATTGCCCGAATCCTGTATAGATTATCTACTTTATTGGGAAAACATTTGTTTCTACTTAAAGGGAATTGTGTTTTCATGGCTATAATAAAAAATACTTCTTATGCAGAGAAACAGAATGGATTGTGTAAATTGTCTTCTAAAAATGCATCTATCTTTTAGGACTGTGAAATATTTTGAGAAGTGATGTTTTGGAATGAATGTGAACACAACCCCTGTCTGCAACTCATTAAAGCAACTATATCCGTTTACAGTTGCTACCATACAATGAGTTGCTATGTTCGTACTTCCATAGATTCCAAAGCTTTTCCAAACAGATCCAAACATTGCACAGTTTTACTAGCTAATTTGCCCCTGGAAATGTGGGGCATCTTCTGGAGCTCTCTCAGTAGAAATGCTGATCAAATAATTTTTTTAAAGGAAAATTGGTATTAAATATTTTATAGATGGTATATAAATCATTACTAAGGTCAAATAACAATAAATGTTAGAAATGCTGCAAAGAGAAAGGAACATTCTATCACATATGGTGCTCTTGTAACAACTAAATATTACTGGAAAGTAATACATCAAAATATTGAGAAAACTTTACAGAATAAAATTTGGACTGAAACTGCAAATATTTTATGGTATATTTATTCATGTGAATCTTCCTTAATTTCTTATAAAATCAATGTGATAATAGAAGTTACAATTACAAATTACAAATTTTATTAAAAAATTAAAGTGACAAAAATATACATCAAGCAAATATATAACAAGAGTGCTCTCTGGTTTTTAGTATAGAGATTAATACAACAACCATTCTCTAAGTTTATATGAGTAATACCAATATTTGAAATATAAAGTACTAACACTCAGCATTCTAAAACAACCTATATCCATAATATACTCTCTTAATTTTAATCCAACATATAATAAATAGTCAAATATGAATACATATAATTACAGTATAGGGCAGGAGTCCCCAAACTTGGCAACTTTAAGACTTGTGGACTTCAACTCCCAGAATTCTCCAGCCAGCAAAGTTTGAAGACCTCTGGTATAGGGTCTCCTGCTTGTGCAAGGGATTGGACTAGAAGATCCTAAAGGTCCCTTCGAACTCTGTTCTGTTCTGTTCTAAAGGTTGTTTGCTAAATTGCCCTTATGGGTGTCACCCATAATGTCTATGGAGATTCTCAGTCATCCAGGTCATAGTTGTCTCAAAGGTGCTGTTTTAAAAGGCAACTGGGCTGGGGGGAGGAGGAAGAGGAGGAGGGGGGAGGGAGGAGGAGGAGGAGGAGGAAGATGAAGATGAAGATGAATATGAAGATGATGATTCACTTCTCATCCAAGAAGCTTCATCAGTTGTGATGGTGGGGAGGATGGAAGGATAGTCTGACATTTTGTTTCAGTCTTTAAACATTTTATTACATTATAGAATAAAATACAAAAATACAAAAGCAAATAGGAGGATACAGTGAGGAAGGGGAAAGAAAAGTGAGGGGGAGGGAGAAAAGAAAAAAAGTGTTGCTTTCTGACTCCCTCTGTTGCAGTAGAATAAAGCATTAAGATTGAACCTCAACTTTTTATTTTTCCATCATAATATAAACTAGCCATTTCTATAACAACAAATCAATCTAATCAGTAAAACCCCAAATCAAAGTTTCATTTTTTTTACAACTCAAGCACAAAGTCCAGAGGCGGTTTCCATGCAGCAACAAAAGTACTTATATTCTTTTCTTTATCAAAATGGTCAATTTTAGCCATCTCTGCCAACTCCCATCAATTTCTGTAGCCATTTGTCCATGGTGGGAATCAAAACGCAGTTCCATTTTTGTGCATAGAGTAGTCTTGCTGCTGTCGACATATATAAGGTCAAAGTTCCAAATCCCTCCCTCAAGTCTTTTTCCATTAACCCCAAAAGAAAAGTTTCTGGTTTCATCTGTATCTTCATAATTAAGAATTATCTGTATTAAAATATGAATCTTACTCCAAAATTTATTTGTTTTATCACATGTCCACCATAAATGATAAAAGGTCCCTTCTTTACTTTTACATTTCCAAAATTCATTTGAAATACCTTTATATATTCTAGATAACTTATCTGGTGTTAAATACCAGTAATACATCATCTCATTAAAATTTTCTTTTAAATTATAGTTTAGTGTGAATTTTAAATCTTTTGTCCGCATATTTTCCCATTGTTCAAGCATCACATTATGTCCAAGTTCCTTGCTTACTGAATCATACAATGTTTTACATGTTCTCTTTCCAAATTCAGTTTCAGTAACATTTTATAAACCTTAGCAATAACACATTCATCAGTACCATACAATAAGATTTCCAATTCATTTTTAATGAAATCAAACCCATAACTCTTTTTATCTAGTTTAAATCTTTATTTCAGTTATTCATATGTAAACCAATGGCAAACGTAGCCGCCTAATTCAAGCTCTTCCCCCGACTTTAGGGTGGGGTCACCAGAGTTGAAAGATATTGTTTTACCATAAGTCCACCAGTCTGGCTTCGCCACCATTTCTTTTGTTTAAAAAAAAAGTTTCCTGGGGAGACACCCAAAGAGGCAACTTTGTAGTAAACTTATTTTATATTTATTCCAAACTCTTAGTATGGCACGCCTAGCAAAGTGATTATTGAAATCAAAATTAATTTTAACTCTGTTGTACTGTGCCATCCAAACCTTAATTCGTAGTCCTCTAAATCAAGTAGCCGTGAGAAGTTTTCTTTTACAATGGGCTTCTCTAGACACAACACCGAGGAACACGACGGAGCTACAAGTGTCAGGTAGGACGCGCATCATGCGTTGGGACGCAATTTGGGGGTGGCAGATCGAGCAGGGGGGGTAGGGTGGGCCGCGAGATGCACATCCTACCTGGGACTTGTAGCTCTGTCGCGTTCCTCGGTGTTGTGTCCACTGATCCTCCCCCGCCTCCAGCTCTCGAACGAAGCGGGAGGGGGAAGAAAATCTTGCTGGCTGCCTGAGGAAGCCGAGCTGACAGCCAAACTTCTAGTCGGGCTCAGTGGCAGAAGCAGCTGGGCACGCGCTTCCTTGTCTCTTCCAAACGCACCCCTCTCTCAGCAGGGGGGGGGGTAAGAGTGCACTTAAGACACCAGGAGAAGGAACCTTTTGGCTGCACGCTGAATGCAAGAAATCTTTCTCCCCTTTCGCTCCAAGGCGTGATGAGTCTCATGAAGACTCATTTCTGGCGGAGTTTGGAAGAGAGAAAGATTTCTTGCATGCAGCGTGCAGCCAAAAGGTTCCTGCCGAGAAAGAGAGGGAGGGAGGGAAGAAGGAGGAAAGGCAGGTGATTTGCCTCAGGCAGCCCACAATAGTTTCTTCCCCCTCCCGCTTCGCTCGAGAGCCAGAGGTGGGGGAGGGTCAGTGGACACAACACCGAGGAACGGGTGGCTGTTCCTGCAGAGGATTTCCATGCAATGCCCTCGCCTTCATCCCCTGTCTGAAGGACGCAGGGAGAGCAGGTGGAGGATGAGCGGCCCAGGCAAGCGAGCGAGGGAGGTGTGGGCAGGAGGCAGAGCTGAAGGGGCGGCGAGGCCGACCTGCGGCCTGGCGCTCTCTAGCTGACTGCAGGGATATGAGTTGCTATTCAGTCAATAAACAGATACGTTTTATATATACAAATAGTTTACTTAAAGTAGTAGCAAAGTTCAATAGGAAGTCCAAGTCATACACAGTAATTCAGTCCATATGAAGAATCTTCTTCTTGCCTATCTTTGTTTTAACTAGCAAACAAAGATTACAGCTAACAAACAAATCTATACTATCACAGATAGTTACTCTTTTCACAGTATCTTTTCACAGTTCTTTCACACAGACACAAAGTCAATTACTCAACAGTGAAGCAGCAGAGATAATCAGCAGAGAGAGTCAGCACTCCGGAACACACTATCACACCGCATATCGCACAGTCATTCTGAGCATGCTCTCTTGCTTCCTTTTATAGTAATAAGCCTACAATGCATTTAAAGCAATATACACATAAACATTGATTTGTGGTTTGTTCATATATTAGCAAACCCAATCGTTTGAACAGAGTTCTAACAATTGGTCTGTAGCAGCCTCTTTTGTTCGATCTTTCATTATCAGTTAAGTTTTGCCAGATATTAACCAATTTCAGTGTCATCTCTTTGCAATGTGTTGTTAAACTGTTTGGAAATATTTTCACTGTCTACTTTCCTTTTCTGTTCATTATTTTTCTTTATTTCATGTCATGATTATCAACTGAAAGTAATTTTGTAATATGGTATGTGTATTTAGGGACACAGTGGCTCAGTGGCTAAGACCCTGAGCTTGTCGATCAGAAAGTCGGCAATTCAGTGGTTCGAATCCCTAGCGCTGCGTAACAGAGTGAGCCAACCTAGTAGTTCGAAAGCACGTAAAAAATGCAAGTAGAAAAATAGGGACCACTTTGGTGGGACGGTAACAGCGCTCCATCCACCTTCGGCATTGAGTCATGCCAGCCACATGACCATGGAGACGTCTTTGGACAGCGCTGGCTCTTTGGCTTAGAAACGGAGATGAGCACTGCCCCTAGAGCCGGAAACGACTAGCACACATGTACGGGGGAACCTTTACCTATGTGTATTTATGTGTTTATGTGTGAGTGAATGAAAGAATGATCCACTTGGAATTTCAAATCTATTAGGTGCACTACTGAAATATACTAAATTCTCCCTCTCCTCATCCAATGTTAGTTAGAAAATATCTATTTGGGATATATTTCATATCTAGCTGGTTAGTGAAGAGTGAATAACCAACACTGGAAATTAATCTTGAGACTGTACTCTTCCCCTACAATCAGCAATGACTAGTGGAGTAAAATCCTTTAACCTTTACTGTTCTCCTATGTGTCCCACCATATGAATTATTTGTGATACTCTTGTCTGTTTTGTGCTAGTTGGAATCTCCAATCCACTGCAAGTCTTCATCTTTGGAGCAGATGGCTGAGGAAGAAGATGACTTTGATCTCTATGGGGATTATGATAGCTTTCCTCAATATAGCAGCAGTGAGGAAAGTAGCAGCACTTCCTATCTAGATGATTCTAGTGAGAATGAAGTAGCAGATCATGAGGTTGGGGAAGTGCCTCCATCCTCTTCACCGATCCAGACCCCCAGCACCCACATGCCAGATGATGATAATGGATCTGAGCCAGGTACCACAATTTCTTCTGTGCCTATGGAAGGGCTCGTCTCATGGGATTTGAAGGGGCTGTTGTTGAATGCAGATGGGAACTTATCATAGAGAATGAGTTTAAAATATTTTTGCGTTAAGGGGAAAAAGAGGAAAATCCCACATTCCTGTAAAAATGATTTTACCAAGGCTGATGCATTTCAGAAATGAATTCCTTTCTCAAAAAACTAACACAGAAAAAAGGACAGTTTATTAAAAATGTTTTAAAACGGACAAAAAACTAATATTACTAAAAATGGCTATTTTGCTTATGTATATTTTATTTCAATAGTGAGTATCCAATATGTATATATATCCTGGAAATCAACAGTGGACCAAATATATTTATTAAAAACCATTTTTTATCTGTTCAGCTTAATTACCACAAACAAGAATGCAAGAGGCACAAAAACAAGTAACTGTAAGGAAAATGAACATTCCTAAAACATATTGCATGAATTTACTTCCAATACACATAGACAGAGTGAAAAGGCTTCCACAAAATCAAAACGAGGCACAAAAATTGTTTTACCTTCTAAAATGTCTGTAAACTGATCGTCTATTATACTGTACAAAACTAAATGAGATTGAGAACAGCTATTGTAATTTATAGTGGAAAAGAATTTGGAGGGCAACGTTCTTAAAGGGAAAGACCCATTCTAAATGTAAACAAAAGTAGACACTGAAAGTTTCCATTAAGTATGAAACTATTCAGAAGCAAACACTTTTTTAATAGTAAAACAGTCTCATTTTCACCTCATTGGTGTTCTATAACCTACACAAACAAATTTGAGATGCAGTGTTTCTTACTTAAAAGTGTTTATTTAAAGGGGATCTTATTCTGTGCTTTCTTATATTGCCTAAGTCAGGGGACCCTAATTCCCCGGGCCTCTGCCCATTACCAGGCTGTGGCCTATTTGGAACAGGGCTGCGTGAGTGGCTGGATAGCACACACACACCAGTGGTGGGTTCCTACAGGTGCGGCCCACTCTATAGCACCGGTAGCGGCCCGCTGGTGACATCACAGTACCGGTGCGGTCGGTTGCCGGTGCCTGGGCGCCGCCATTTTTTTATTTTTTTTTTTAATTTTTTTAAAAAAATTCTTCTGCGCATGCCCAGAAGCCGAGCTTCCGGCACTGCGCATGCGCTGCCTTCCTACCCCACAGTGAGTCCAAGCAGGGGAGGATGGCTGAGGGAGCGCGTGAGACGCTGAAAGAACGGGCGGCAGGAGCTATCTCCAGTCCCCTCCCTTCAGCAGTCCGAAAAGCCACGAATGCCAGTGATGATCCCAGGCATTTTCGCACGTTCGAGGCTTCTCGAGCTGCTGAGGGGAGGGGGAATGGGTGGCAGGACCTATCTCAGTTCCCCTCCCTTCAGCAGTCTGAGAAGCCACGCCCACCCGGTCACACAGCTGGCAAGCCAGATCCACAAAATAAGCCACACCCACAGAGTGGTAGTAAAAAAATTAGGAACCCGCCCCTGATACACACATGTGCACAGCTCAACTTGCACATGTGGCAGGCCAGTTCCTCTCTCCCCCCTCCTGCCGGGCGGCCAAGCTGTAAAGGTTGGTGACCACTGGTCTAAGCATTTTCTAATTCTAATCCTAAGAACTCTAATAGTTGTCCCCATATATATTTTAGGCTAGAGATCCTGTATGGCTTATACAATATGAATGCTAGTAGAAGTAGTGAACATTTGCAGGAGTTATCTCTGTCCATTTGCAGGATTGGTGAGAAAAGTCATTTTATGTATATATTTACAGTAAGTCCAATAGCCACAGTCAAGCCATGGCTGTTTCAGACAGTTAATGAATCAGGATATTGAAACAATTTAATTAAAATGATTAGATATAGCCATGGGTATTATATATCATTCTATGCACTAATATTTGTAGTCTTTAAAGTGTCCTTGAAATAATAATTCATTTCCAAAATGTTCAGTTTCCAATAAAATTATTTTACTAGCACTTCCTTTGCCATTATTTTCTATTTAGGGAAATACCTTCTGTGTCAAAAGAGGAAGGAGGGGTAGAGATAATATGACTGCCTAGCTCTACTGCATTCATGTAGGAGATAATATATACATAAATCTATAGTTTGTATAATTGTTTAGAAAATATTGGCACAAGTACTTTATGGAAAATTGTATGTAGAAGATGATTTCCATGCAATTCTGTAATATGTGATGTTTGCATGACTATTTTATAATAACTGAAATTGATACTGTGCATATGAACTTTTTAGTGTTATGACATTAGAGAAGTGTATTCATTGAAATCCACATTCTGAGTAGTAGAGCAATCTGATTAAAAATTCTGATATATAAGCAGTTAGATTAAATTCTACTCAAATCTTTACTTTAAGATGATACATTATATGGACGAGAGCATTTATTGCATTATATCTAACAGTTTCTCACAATCTGCAGTTCTAAAAAAAGCAACTTAATGCTAGTGGTGTATAGCTGTACTTATCATCGTACATCCAGTTAATAAAAAATCCTGCACTTAGTTAATCCCTACATTTTAAAGGTAGAGTGGGTGGTCATAAAAACATTTCCTGATTCACTAGGTTGCAACTTAAATATCAACAATACATCCAAGTCTAACTCCCCACAAAGGATGCTCTACTTAGCATTTTTGAATTAATTAATTAATTAATTTTGACAATCTCGTATTAGATAATACATATAAGTATATACATAATTTGAATACATGAAATGAATAAAAATAAAAGGGAACATTAGGACAGGGACGGTAGGCACGCTGGTGCACATATGCACACCCCTTACAGATCTCTTAGGAATGGGGTGAGGTCAACAGTAGACAGTCTAAGGTTAAAATTTTGGGGATCTGGGGATGAAACCAGAGTCAGGTAGTGTATTCCAGGCATTGACCACTCTGTTGCTGAAGTCGTGTTTTCTGCACTCGAGTTTGGAGTGGTTCACTTTAAGTTTGTATCTATTGTATGCTCGTGTATTGTTGTGGTTGAAGCTGAAGTAGTCATTGACAGGTAGGACATTGTAGCAGATAATTTTATGAACTATGCTTAGGTCATACTGAAGGCAGCGTAGTTCTAAGTTGTCTAAGCCCAGAATTTCAAGTCTGGTGGCATAAGGTATTATGTTTCGAGCAGAGGAGTGGAGGACTCTTCTCGTGAAATATCTCTGGACACAGTGTTAATGTATTAGCAGAGTATTCCTTGTGTTACCAAGGTTGTGCATACAGAAACGTTTAGATTGAGATCAGTTGTGAATAAGTACTCAGCCACACACAGATACACTAACATGAGTTAAAAGTTTACTTTAAGAAATAGCATGTTCCTATAAACAGTCCAAAGTCATACACTTAATAGTCATAATGACTATCCAAGTATTATCCAGTACAAGTACATTTTAGCTATAATACATAACTACAACACAGAGAGAAATGCAGAGCATACATACTCTAGGCCTTGCTCTAATGAGTAGCAGAGAACACACACTCTGAGTAGCAGAGACCAAAGACAAACAGAGAGGGACTCCCATAGAAATAAGCTGTGAACTCTAGCTCCCTCTTGTGGCAGTCTGCAACACCTAAGCTAAACAGACTTATAGCTGTTAAAAGCTAGACATATATTGTTCTATCCAATATTAGTTATGGTCAGAGACCTAACATTCTCCCCTTTGGGTAGATCAATATATAATACCTTACATCTTTAAACCATAGTTTTCACAACACTCTTTGTGTTTAATTGCACCTTGCGCTTTAGTGAAATGATCTGCAATATTCTGTTCAGTCATGCAGTATTCCAACTTAACCATTTTATTTTGAACACATTGTCTAACATTCAGATATCTCAAATCAGTATGTTTCGACCTTGTTTTCACAGCTAAACTATTAGCCATACTAATGGCAGATTGATTGTCTTCATACACAATAAATGGCTCCTGTACAGTAATTCCTATATCCTTTAACAATTGTTTATAATATACCAATTCTGTACACATTAATGATAAACTCGAGAATTCTGCTTCCATAGTGGATAAACTAATATGTTGTTGCCTAATAGATTTCCACCCTATTAAAGCATTACCCAACATTACCACTATACCTGATGTTGATTTGCGAGTCATTGCATCAGTAGCAAAACTTGCATCAGCATATGCAGATAACACTAATTCATTTCTCGGTTCTAAATATAAAGAATAATGTATTGTGTGCTTTAGGTATCTTAGTATTCGTTTAGCTGCTTGCCAATGCCTTTCATTTGGTTCAGCATTATATCTAGCCAGTTGATTTACGCTATAAGATATATCTGGTCTAGACCAATTACTCAAATATGAGAGACTACCAATTAGAGACTGATATATCTCCTTATCAAACACAGGACATTTAGTATCACTATTTGTAAATCCCTGATCCATTGGTGTCTTAGCAGTTTTACAATTCTCCAGGTTGTATCTTTTTAACAATTGGCTAATCTTCTTAGCTTGCGAAATTTTGAATCCTCTATTTGTCTTCATTATATCAAGACCCAAATAATGTTTAATTTCTCCTAAATTTCTAATCTTGAACTTTCTTTGTAATTCAGAAACAATATCATTTGCTTCTTGTTCAGTCTTTGTTATAATCGCTATATCATCTGTAAATAATAGCAACAGAGAAATCAAACCATCTTTCTCTCTCCTAAATAAACAAGGATCAGCTATACCAGCTTTAAAATCCATGGAAACTAATTCTTTTACAATGCATTTATTCCATTCATAACCTGATTGCTTTAAACCATAAAGACTTTTCTTTAATTTCCAATAATCATTTTTTCCATCATCTTTTAAACCTAATGGCTTTTTCATATAAATGGTATGTTGTAAAGGTGCATGTAGATATGCAGTTTCGACATCTACATGATTAATTATGCATTTATTTTTCGCTGCCCAAACTAATGCTCCTCTCAATGTATTTGCTCTTAGACTAGGTGCAAATACCTCATCATAATCCTTATCTGATTGAGCAAATCCCTGAGCAACTAATCTTGCTTTATGGGTAACAGTGCCATCCACACCAGTCTTTAATTTATACACCCATCTGCAACCTATTGCACGCTCACCTGGTGGTAACCTTACATCTTCATATACCTCAAGATCCTTTAAAGATTTTAATTCCTTATTCATAGCTTCCTGCCAAGCTACCTGTTCCTTTGTTGGATACAGCTTAAGTTCATTATAATTAGACGGTTCCACATTAATCTGGCATACAATACTTGCCTGATATCTATCAGGTGGACGTCTCTCCCTAGTTGACCTCCTAGGCAATTTAGTACAAGTTGTTGGAATTTCCTCTTCTTTTTCCTCCCCTATCGAAGTATCTTCTACATCATCCATAGATGGTTCCTCTATTGAGGATTCTGTCACTATCCTATCATCAGTACTATTCTTATCAGAATCATCAGGAAACAATGGATCCTCAACAACAATACTATCTTGTTCCTTGTATTCCTGTTCCAGTTTACTCCATCCAACATGCTCAAGGAATTTAGCACTTGCACTACAATATACTCTAGTAGTACCTGGCTCCCAGAATCTAAATGATCTATGATTAGATTCATACCCTACAAAACATAATTTCCGTGCTCTATGTTGTCCCTTTCGCCTTACTTGTGTGGGAATATGCACCCATGCTGGTGCACCAAATGTATGCAAATAACTAAGATTTGGTTTCCTACCATACCAACGGATAAATGGCAATTCACCAGTTGTTGCATTCACTACATTGTTCAAAACATGGTTAGCACACATTATAGCTTCACCCCAGAGTCTTTCTGGTAAACCAGAATCTGAAATCATGGTTCTAGACATAGCCTGTAATGTCTGACCTCTTCGTTCAATATGCGCATTATGTTGTGGCCGAAAAGGAGCAGAACGCTTATGTTCAATTCCAGCTCTCTTTAGCATATCTTCAAATTTCTTATTGGTAAACTCAGTACCATTATCTGTTACTAAACTAACCAGTTTCTTTTTCATTTTCCGTTCAACAAACCTTAACCAGTTTACAAAATGCTGATATGTTTTTGTTTTTGTTTTCATCAGATAACAGAAACCATATCTAGAAAAATGATCAACTATGCTCAATATATAACAGGCTCCACCTAAACTGGGTTTCTTAGGGCCAATGAGATCAGCAAATACAACCTCTAATGGTTCCTTGGTTTTAAATCCATTTAACCTGTTTGCAGGAATTACCTTGCTCTTTTCCTGATTGCAAGCATTACAATTTAAATATCTTGTACAAGGTTTTAATTTTATACCATTAGATAACTCAACAGTTTTCTTTAAAATTTTGAAATTTAAATGTCCCATACGTCTATGGAGCAAATGAATACATTCGTCATGAGGCTTTCTATTTTCATAAACTGAATTGGCCTTATTTAATGGACTATCATGGATAATGTATAAGCCATCATGCAATCTTGCAGTAACTCTTTTTCCTTGCTTTTCAATTAAACATTTATCTCCCTGAAAAGTTACCACAAACCCTGCTTTTACCAATTCTCTCACAGATAGTAAGTTATATATAAGGTTAGGTACATATAACATTGGTAAACTTTCATTAATACATGAACAATATGCATTACCTTCTCCAGATACTCTCAATTTCCAGCCATTTGCTAATGATACATGCTGGTTACTTTTAGTCATATTAACAAATCTCTCTTTACTTTTAGTTATACACTGAGATGCTCCACTGTCTATTATCCAGATATCATGGCTTACAGTTTTATTTGTACTTGATATAGCTACACTAACATCATTATAAGCTCTCTGCATATTACTAGCATTCTGCTTTTTACCCTTTTTACAGAATCTGGCTATATGACCTTTAGCCCCACAAGAATAACATTTCCTAACAATATAGGCAGTTGAAGACCATTGTTCTTCCTGTGGTGGTTTCTCTCTCAGTTGTTTTCTATCTTGCCTTCTTCTAGACTCTTCTAACAGTCTTCCTATTATGCCAGTCAATGTCAGTTCATCTCTGGTCAAAACTTCCAGTGAAGACACATAATCATCCTAAGAGTCATCCAAAGAAGAAAGAATAATATACACTTGATGCAACTCTGAGAAAATAAGTTCTTTTTCATGTAGCTCTTGTAATGTTCTCTTCATAAACTCCAAATGAGCTAACATGTTACCACCTTTTAACAAACGTGCTCTGAACAGTTTACGTGTAAGGTGTATGTGCGCACCAACACTATCACAAACATAAAGTCTCTTTAAGGTACTCCAACACTTGGCAGCAGAATCTTCACCATGAATATGGACCAGTTGCTGATCACTCAGTGTCAGTCCAATAATACTAAGAGCCTTTTCATTATCCCGGTTAAAGGCAGCTATTTTCTTCTTATCTTCATCATTTGTTGGATCCCAAGCTGTTATATCAGGTGGATTATTAACCACAGTCCATAATCCTTCTTTACGCAAAAGTAAGCTGCACTTCATAGACCAGGAAACATAGTTAGTTCCATCTAACCTGGTTATCAGGGATAAGCTAGTTGACTGTTCTTGTGCCATTGTTAATTTAACAGTAAACCACAAGTTAGCTGTCTGAGTATGAAACTGAATATTCACACTAACTCTCAATATCTCTCTGGGCCCATAACCAGTGTTAATGTATTAGCAGAGTATTCCTTGTGTTACCAAGGTTGTGCATACAGAAACGTTTAGATTGAGATCAGTTGTGAATAAGTACTCAGCCACACACAGATACACTAACATGAGTTAAAAGTTTACTTTAAGAAATAGCATGTTCCTATAAACAGTCCAAAGTCATACACTTAATAGTCATAATGACTATCCAAGTATTATCCAGTACAAGTACATTTTAGCTATAATACATAACTACAACACAGAGAGAAATGCAGAGCATACATACTCTAGGCCTTGCTCTAATGAGTAGCAGAGAACACACACTCTGAGTAGCAGAGACCAAAGACAAACAGAGAGGGACTCCCATAGAAATAAGCTGTGAACTCTAGCTCCCTCTTGTGGCAGTCTGCAACACCTAAGCTAAACAGACTTATAGCTGTTAAAAGCTAGACATATATTGTTCTATCCAATATTAGTTATGGTCAGAGACCTAACACACATTCAATTGTATTAATGTCCAATATGCAGTGTGGGTTCCAGACAGATGAGCTGTATTCGAGAATTGGTCTAGCAAATGTTTTGTATGCTCTGTTCAGTAGTGTAATATTACCGGAGAAGAAGCTACGCAAGATTAGGTTTACAACTCCTAATGCCTTTTTGGCGATGTTGTTACAGTGGGCTTTGGCACTTAGATAATTAGATATGAGTACTCCAAGGTCCTTGACAGAGTGAGGGTCATCTACAAGGTCGTGTCAACTCAGCTTGTATTTTGTGTTCTGATTCTTTTTGCCAATGTGTAAAACAGAGCATTTGTTGGTTGAGATTTGGAGTTGCCAATTGTTTGACCATTCTGACAGAAAGTCAAGCTCTATTTGAAGGGTAGCAGTATTGTCGGTGGTGTTAAATAGTTTTACATCATCGGCAAAGAGGACACACTTGCTTATAATATGATCGCAAAGGTTATTTATGTAGAGTATAAAGAGTGTTGATCCTAGAATGCTGCCTTGGGGGACACCACTTTTAACATGTACATGATTTGATAAGGCGCTCCCTATTTTGACCACTTATTGTCTGTTTGACAGGAAAGCAGTTATCAGAATTGGTTATCTTCAGAGTAAATACTTCATAAGCTAGTGTCTTCTTGAAACACTATATAGAATTATTTGTAATGAGGCACCTTTATGATAAAAATGAGTATATGATATATGGATCTATGTAGACATCTAGTATTAGAGGTGAAGATTCCATTTTGGGTTGTGTGTTGTTTTCCTGACAAGATAGTTCTATTATTTATGTACTTACCAAATCCAATTGGTGCTTCTGGCAGTCATTGCAATTGAGCAATATTGATTACTCCCACTGGCCTTAAGCCTCATTGCTAGTTTATACTAGAAGACAAGTGTGATTTTTATTACCAATAAGAGCAGAAACCTTTATTTTCCTCCATGTTATTTGCCTCAGTTTTTATCCTACTTAATAGCAGTATTAAAGGTAAAGGTTCCCCCGCACATGCGTGCTAGTCGTTTCCGGCTCTAGAGGCGGTGCTCATCTCCGTTTCTAAGCCAAAGAGCAGTGCTGTCCGAAGACGTCTCCGTGGTCATGTGGCTAGCATGACTAAACGCCGAAGGTGCACGGAGCGCTGTTACCTTCCCACCAAAGTGGTCCCTATTTTTCTACTTGCAATTTGTACGTGCTTTCGAACTGCTAGGTTGGCAGAAGCTGGAGCAAGTAACGGGAGCTCACTCTGTTGTGCGGCGCTAGGGATTCGAACTGCCTTCTGATCGACAAGCTCAGCGTCTTAGCTACTGAGCTACCACGTCCCTTAATAGTCCCTTAATAGTAGTATTAGGCCTAATTAAAATAATGGAAATTATGTGTTATAATGTGTATATTTTTCATAGCTTTGTGAAAGATATTGTCATTAATTTATTTTAATATTCCCAGAATGTAGCCTTGTGCTTTCTTGATTAAACTAATTTCCTGCCAGTGAATCTTACTGTATTTCTGTTTTCTCAGCGGTCTGTGAGATGTGTGGTATTGTGGGCACAAAAGATGCCTTCTTCTCCAAGACCAAACGTTTCTGCAGTGTCTCCTGCTCCAGGAGTTACTCCTCAAATTCCAAGAAGGCTAGCATTCTGGCAAGACTGCAGGTGATTAATATCCTCTTAATAGGACCGTTTGTTAAATTTGATACTGCTAAATATAAGGAAAGTGCTTTTTTAGAATATATATTTGGAAAGTGCTTTTTTCTGCAAACACTAACTTTATTTGGATAGTTTATTTGGATAGTTTAGGGTAGGGGTCAGCAACCTGCGGCTCTGGAGCCGCATGTGGCTCTTTCATCCCTCTGCTGCGGCTCCCTGTCGCCGGTTGGCACCACAATTTTGAGAGGAGCTTCCAATTGGGGTGGGGAGCAAGGCGTGCCAGGAGGAGACTTTATGGCAAGGGGCGGGTTTTCCGGTCAGCTCCACAATTGATAGGGCTGTTGGTTAGGACTGGTAGAGGAAAAAAGGACACTGCGCTAGGAGGTGGGGGAACCGGACTTCTGGTTGGCTGCAGAATTGAACTGGGGGCTTCCGGTTAGGACCTTTGTGGCTCTTTGAGTGTTTAAGGTTGCCGACCCTTGGTTTAGTGCCACCAATTTGGGAGGCACTAAAGGAGATTCAATAAATTCATGGAGGATTAGGCTACCAATGGTTACTAGTTGTAATAGCTATCTATAACTTCTGAAACATAGACAATATTTATCTGTGAGAAATTCCAGGAGTGTATGAGTGGAAACTATTATGATCATGTCCTATTGGCCTCTGATTGGCCACTAAGAGGACAAAACGCTAGGGCTGGATCTGAAAAAGAATAACTATTATTCTAAGCAGTGTTCTTCTTCAAATGCCAGCAAATGCACAAAAAAAGGCCACACTTGATTCTTATAAATAACTGAGAGTATATTTTGTTAGATACAGTGAAGTTAAGGCTGAAAAACATTTGATCTCCCTTCACAATTATACCCTCAATTATATCAGTGCTAATTTCATATAGACAAGCTGCCCTTTTTACTACAGATTCATATTTTATATCATATGGAACTTGTTTTTTTTTCTGATCTTGTTCATGCTTTGAGAAATTTACTCTACAAAATCTGTTTTCTGTGATCTGAGTAGCATTAGGAAAACTAGAAGTAATCTCTATGCCAATTTGACTAAACAGATATAGGGGCATAACAGAATTTCCATAACCAATCCATGTTTGTTTGATTCATAACCATTTAGAAATAATATATATGCAGTACCATTTTAAAATTAGAATAAAGAAAGGATGTAATGTATACATTTCACTTACGTTAGGAGCATTTGAAAGAGATGATAAAGTTAGTAGGAAAAGAATGAATCCATAATTTGTAAGAGGACAGTATTAATTTCATTGTATAACCCAAGAATTGAAATACAGACATGAGAATAAAGCATTTTTCCTTGCTAAAAGGACGATATAAAAATATAATTATTAATAATTTTTCTACTGTTATTGATACAGTTCTTTTCTGTGTAATATTCATACTTGAGTTGTTTAAGAAGAGGATTCAACTTTTTTTTCTCTTGCTAACTATAAAATATTTCAGAACTCATGAGTAGGAAAAACAAGTACTGTTCTTCCTGACTCTTGTAAATGTAATAAGATCTGTATTGTATACATTTTATTGCCTAAGAGCTCCCAGGAGCTTTACACGATTTGCAAAGTTATTGTAATATTAACTTTTCATGAGCAGAAATGACATTGCCAAATCTATCAAAGCCCTAACTCATATGAATTCCACCTCTCTTGTTCATATTATCAAATACTTCTAGTAAAGTGATTTATAACTATAGAAACCTATAACAAGACTGAATCCACATATTGGTCTAAAACCATTGTTTGCTAACCCTGTTTTATTAAATGAACATAACAATTGACTTTATGTAACACACTAAGCCAAAACCAGTGTTCATGATGAGATATTTACAACATAGTAAAGAATTACTACATGTAATTGGAAATCTACATTTTCTTTTGTGTGTGTGTGTGTGTGTGTGTGTGTGTGTTTCTTGTTTTGATACATTTTCACAGGGTAAACCACCAACGAAAAAAGCTAAAGTCCTGCACAAGGCAGCCTGGTCTGCTAAAATTGGAGCATTTCTCCACATTCAGGGGACAGGGCAACTGGCAGATGGAACATCAACTGGTCAAGATGGTAAGTGAGATCAGCAGTTGGAGGAACTAAAATTGTAATTACTACAAAATAAAGCATTCATCAGAGTGCTTGCAAAATACTCATGGATAAGGAGTATGGACTAACTAAAGAAGAAGCATGGATATGCCATCAAAATTAAATGCAATATGAAATGAATGACTGGATAGAAGGATCATCAACTCCTTTTTGTTTTTAGATCATTTCAAACTGAATATAGTTAACAAACTTTCTAATGTGTTGGCCTCTACCTTCTCTCATCCTCTCAGCCTATATCCTATTTCAGTGTTTCAAGATAAGCTGTGTCTATGAACTTTATTGACAAACCTGTTTATCTGTTGTGCTGCATCTGCTTTCCATCCTTAGGTTTCTATACTTAGAGGACCTGATATCTCTTATTTTGCATTCCTAGCTCTCATTGTAGGCTTTGACTGGGGAGCATATCTTCAGGACCATGAATACAAGGCTGCACCTGTTAGCAGTTTCAAACATGTGAGTACTCTCTGTTTTTTCAACAAGTGTGTTACAATGTGGGAAGTCATGTGAGATAGTACATTCCTCTAGAGCAAGCATGTCAAACTCACAATGACATGTTGTCGTCACATGACATATCACAACTTTTCCCCCCTTCGCTAAACCAGGGGTGGGCGTGGCCAACACGTGATTTATCTGGTCCGTGGCACGTGAGTTTGACACCCCTGCTCTAGAGCAAGGATGGGAAAATGAAGGTGTATTTGGCAATCAGTGATATCCGGGTAGGTGTAGCTATGGGACATGGGGGAAAATTGATACATGACATGACATGACATTGCATTACTTTTGCATACACATACATACATACATACAAACACAATTGAACATACATACTGTACATACAGCCAATATTTTTTTCTCTTCCCTGCTTTGCCCTGTTATCTTATCTTGCTTCCACTCCCATTCTTCTTGCAGGTTCCCCTTTATGATCAATGGGAAGATGTGATAAAAGGGCTGAAGGTTGAAGTATTGAACAGTGATGCTGTGCTTCCCAGTCGTGTGTATTGGATTGCTTCTGTTGTTAAGATTGCAGGTAGATTATTTGAGGAGGAGCATAGAAAAGACTATGAATTTTCTTTATTTTTTTAAAATGTGTACTACTTCTGTCCAAAAAGTTGATATAAACAAGATAAAGTGTTAAACTAGTTACCCAGAAGTGGTGCCTTGCCTTCATTAGATATATCAAGTGGAAGTTAGAAACAAAACATGTTGCAAATTCTTTGTTTTAGCTTCCTACACTTGACAGGTAATTAGACATCATAGCCTAAATGGCTTTTTTCAGTTGTATGTTTTCCTGACACTAACCAACACATTTAATGATATCTGCCTGATCATCAGGTTAAACAAGTCAACATTCCAGAGTTGATTATAAGATGGGCAGCTATAGAAATAAAATAAAATAAAATAAAATAATTAAAAATAAAATAATAAAATAAAATAAAATAATAATGTATAATAATATAATATAATATAATATAATATAATATAATATAATATAATATAATATAATATAATATAATATAATATAATATAATATAATATTATAATATAATATAATATAATATAATATAATATAATATAATATAATATAATAATATAATATAATATAATATAATATAATATAATATAATATAATATAATATAATATAATATAATATAATATAATATAATATAATAATATAATAATATAATAATATAATAATATAATATAATATAATATAATATAATATAATATAATATAATATAATATAATAATAAAATAAAATAATAAAATAATAAAATAATAAAATAAATAAAATATAAAATAAAATAAAATAAAATAAAATAAAATAAAATAAAATAAAATAAAATAAAATAAAATAAATAAAATAATAAAATAAAATAAAATAAAATAAAATAAAATAAAATAATAAAATAAAATAAAATAAAATAAAATAAAATAAAATAAAATAAAATATAAAATAAATAAAATAAAATAAAATAATAAAATAAAATAAAATAAAATAAAATAAAATAAAATAAAATAAAATAAAATAAAATAATAAAATAAAATAAAATAAAATAAAATAAAATAAAATAAAATAAAATAAAATAAAATAAAATAAAATAAAATAAAATAATAAAATAAAATAAAATAAAATAAAATAAAATAAAATAAAATAAAATAAAATAAAATAAAATAAAATAAAATAAAATAAAATAAAATAAAATAAAATAAAATAAAAATAAATAAATAATAACTCACTTATACTTCTACCACAAACACATTCATTCATTCTCACAGCTTGGTTTAAAAACAGATCCTTTCCAAAGAATATTTTCCCCTTTTTCTTGGAATGATAACCTGCTAAATGAAAATGTAAGAGTAGCTTTTCTAGAAGCTGGGATGCTGCCATCAGAAGCTCAGTCCTCCATCAATGACTTTTCTGTGGTGTGTGTGTGTGTGTGTGTGTGTGTGTGCGCGCGCGCGTGCTGTCTTGGTTTCAAGATGGGAGTCAGAAAACTCTGCATCCACAATTTTTATCCAGTCATACTATATCTGCTCTAAGCATTAGCTTAGCCTCTACCTTCATATCCCTATCCCAAATTTTTTAAAAAATGCAGGACTTCTAAGGAATTCCCAATTAACCTGTGATGATCTTGACAAAGAAAGAATTCACATAATTTTGAGGCAACCCCTCAGGCAGAACCTTTGTACATTCTCTGGTCTGTATTATGTATTATGAATCTGCCTTATACCATTCTTTGTAAATCTTCAACCAAGGAGTATATTTTGAACCATCAAAATGGTTCATCAAAAAAAAGTTTTGATGAACTTTCCCATGTTTCCAACCGCAGGGTTTTAGCAGGAGATAGTTAACTAAGAACTGAAAAACAGTACTCAACTGTCATCTCATTATCTGAACCTATTAAAATTTCAGATTGAATAGTGAAGTTGGCACTGGTGATTGGATGCAAGAAAACTGTAAAAATTGTTAGGTATCAGATCATCAAACTGTTTCAAAAGACAAAGTTCATTAGATAGATATAGATATAGATCAGGGGCCGCCGGTTCGCTTCCTGCATGGCTTACCTCGCCGCCGGTTTGCTTCCTGCACAGGTGCACATGCATGTGCAATACTGAAAATTCGCTAAAAAAACCCCACCGAAAACAAGATGGCAGCGCATGCACAGTGCTGGAAACTTGGCTTCTGCACATGCGCAGAAGAAAAAATCAGCAAAAAATTCCCCCCAAAATATATATATATTTAAAAAATCCAAAAAAAGATGGCGGCGTCCATGGACCGGCACTGACAGAACCGGCTTCGTGACGTCACCAGCGGTTTGCTACCGGTTCTATAGAACTGGTGCGAACTGGAAGGAACCCACCTCTGATAGAGATAGAGATAGAGATTGAGATTGAGATTGAGATTGAGATTGAGATTGAGATATTATTTTATTTATTTATTTATTATTTGTTCTTCTAGGCCGCCCTACTCCCGAGAAATAGAGATATTAGATATTAGATATTAGATATTAGATATTAGATATTAGATATTAGATATTAGATATTAGATATTAGATATTAGATATTAGATATTAGATATTAGATATTAGATATTAGATATAGAATTGTTTCCATAACTGGTGGAAGCTCTGTGATCTAATGGTACATGCAACTGAATGAATGGAGGTGACCTAAAGGAACTACTGGTGGAACTGTTAAGACAAATTATCATTGTTTAAGACTTAATGATAGCTAGATTGATAGGACAATGTCTATAGGCCCCAAAATGCCCTCACCAGCCAGCCAAAGTACTCTCAAAACTTTACCTTCCACCTTATTTCTGACAGGATATAATTGTAACAATACTGCAATTGTATTAGCTCTTTTAAACTATATTTTATTTTGGTCCATTATTGCCACTGATTAAATGTTCCTAAGGCAGCAGCTGACTATTTTATCAGGGAAGCAAATTATACTTAAAATCTGCTTTGTGGCTAGACATTGCAATGGATCTCTAGCCTATCTGAAGAAGGAATACAAGTAGAGGGAGATCAAAGTAATGAAGACATGAAAGAACTACAGTTATTCTGCTTTACTGTTTCTAGGAGCAAAAAAATAAATAATGTTATTATTTTGGGGGCAGGGGAGAAGAAAGCAAAAGAGGTTTTACAAAATCCTTGGCTCTGCTATCATTGATGAATGTGGAACATTTTGGGATAGAGGGAGAGAGGTATATCAAGGCATGCCTATGCATATGTATGGAAAGATTTTCATACGCTAGAGTAGATTTGGGGAAATATTAATGCAGGTAGTCCTTGACTTACAACCACAGTTGAGCCCAAACTTTCTGTTGCTAAGCAAGACATTTGTTAAGTGAATTTTGCCCCATTGTATGACCTTTCTTGCCACAGTTGTTAAGTGGATCACTACAATTGTTAAGTTAGTAAAATGGTTGTTAAGTGAATCTGGTTTCCCCATTGGCTTTGTTTGTCAGAAGATCGCAAAAGGTATTGCATGACCCCAGGACACTGCAATCATCATAAATATAAACCTTTGCCAAGGATCCTAATTTTGATCATATGACCATGGGCCTGCTGCAGCGCTTGTAAGTGTGAAAAACAGTCATAAGTCACTTTTTCAGTGCTGTTGTAACTTCAGATGGTCACTAAATGAACTGTTGTCAGTTGAAGACTAGCTGTAATTTCTGGACCAACCCATTTGTCAGTCATTTTAATGTGAATATCTAGATCTTTATAGTAGACATTTTGACATTTTGTTCCTCATAGGCAGTATTAATCTTCAAGGTTTAGTGATTGTGGTCTAGAAAATAAATTTCCTGACTTTTTGCCGTGGCTGACATTTTTAGAGCCAAAGTTGTTTGCATAACCAGCCACATTTGCTACCAAAACATCAGAAATGTCTGTTCTCTAGACCAGGGGTCTCCAACCTTGGCAACTTTAAGCCTGGCGGACTTCAACTCCCAGAATTCCCCAGCCAGCAACGCTGGCTGGGGAATTCTGGGAGTTGAAGTCCGCCAGGCTTAAAGTTGCCAAGGTTGGAGACCCCTGCTCTAGACCATGTTCACTAAACCCTGAAGTCCAACACTATCCAACAGATACTAGTCATGAAAGCCTACATCAGTATATTGTGCCTAGTAATTCCTCAGAATCCCAGAGACGCCCAGGAATCCCCAAAGATAATAATCTGTACTTTTAGGGATGGGAATTGTTCTGTTCCTTTCTTCAAAACTTCAATTTTGGCAGGTTACAAGGCACTGCTGCGTTATGAAGGCTTTGAAAATGATTCCAGTCATGACTTCTGGGTCAACTTAGGTACTATGGAAGTGCATCCAGTTGGTTGGTGTGCCATTAACAGCAAAATTCTGGTGCCACCTCAAAGTAAGTATCTTAAGTCTTGGTCAGTTGTAGAACTTTACAACTCACAATTTCCTTTTCTTCTCTTATCTAAGAAAGTTACTTTATATGTATTTATGCTACCGGTAGTGATTATACTGCTGTGGAACAAATTAGGCAAATCGAAAGCATCATCGTAGAATATTTAAGTTGCATGTTATCTGGAGAATTTAAGGGAAAGACAAGAAATGGGTATGGAGGCTGTGTAGATAGCATAGAAATTTTCTTGGTCTGTACACTTACTGAAATCTGTTCAATGCCATTTCTTCATCCAAATTCTTTGCAATACTTCTTTCATAGCTATTTGTTTTAACTAACAATTTCTATTTTTGCAATTCTGTTCCATTTTCATTTTTAGAGTCATTTAAGGGTGCTTTTTTAATATGTTGAACAACAACTTAATTGTGCCTGGATATTACAGGAGTTGTAATTCAGCACATCTGGAAAGCAGTGGCTTTAAGAAGATTGATTTATATGGTGATTTGATCATCAGACAGTGTAGTAACACTGCTAACATTTGTCTTGATACTTTAATCCAGGGGTGTCAAACTTGCGTCGTCACATTGCTGTCACGTGATGTAACGTGACTTTTTCCCCTTCGCTAAAATAGTGGGCGTGGCCAGCACGTGATGCATCCGGCCCGCAGGTCACGAGTTTGACACCACTGCTTTAATCCCTGTTATGCTTTGTAAAAATTCTACCAAATAAATATTACTTTTTGGAGCACCTCCTTGCGTTAGATCAGACTAGATCTGCTTTTCTGCTTAACTAGCACAATGGGGGGAAAGTCACAGTATATAATATTTTGCATTACAGTATATATGAAGATTGTACTTCGTTGAAACAGCTACCTATTTAGAGAGATAATACCATTGTTGGAAAATTGAGTACATATTTACTGCAGCAAGATGTTGATGCTTAATCATTATTTAGACCCTCTGTTCAAAGGTCTCTATACTGATTCCAGAAAAATGTTCAGCAGGGAAAATATAACCAAAAAGAATCTAACTAGAAGGAGTGTGATTCAGTTCTGTGTACTTCCACAGATACAAAAGGCATATTACACTGACTTTCTTAAATCTTTCTATACAGCTATCCATTCAAAGTTTACAAACTGGAAAGGGTACCTTATGAAAAAATTGGTGGGGGCTCGGACAATGCCAGTTGATTTCCATTTAAAGGTGAGGATGGGAACTATAGCAAAATTATTCAGACTAATCTAGTTTTCCAGTAGCTCATTCAAATCAGGTTTAAGTGGCAAATAAATTAATTCCCAGAGTTAATGCTGCATAGAATACTTGGAGAGAGGATTTATAACCAACATAGTGGCGAAAGAAGGTCAGTCTAATGTAGTATGTATTTTAACACTGTTTAAGAATAGCATATCGTAATGAAAATTTTTATGAATACCTTATGCATTTAGTAGTTAAAACATGTCTTTTATCTCTGAAGTTCATGCACTCTCTGAATACAGATAATCACTGATTTATGATTATTCGTTCATGAACTGTTGAAATTATGACAATGATGAAAAAATGAACTTATGGCCCGGGCCCAAAGTTATAACAGTTACAGTGCAACACAGTGACGTGACCAAAATTTGAAGCCTTGGCAGCTCACCTGTCAGACTCAAAAAAACCAAGAAATCACATAGTGATTCTTCCAAACTGATTTCTTTATTGTTGTACGCCTGTAGACAGAATCTTGCCTAACTGAAGCAGACTACTACTTATATGAAGCAGATACTGAGAGGGGCTGTCTTTCTCTCACACAAGATATTTGAACTGAATTGTCTTTTACTCCTCTGGAAATGCACCCCTCCCTCTTGTGAATCCAGCCCACTGCATTCCATCACGTTGCCTGCACTTATGGCCACAGGAGTGCTGCAACCGCCCCCACCTGCCTATTTCCTCCCATTTTTGGCCACTCTGCATCCTGCCTTACAGGGTGGCAAGCCTCAACAAGCATTTGCTCAAGCTCCAGCCTTCAAACAAGGACACTTATTCTAATAAAACATATTTAAAATCAAACAGTATATGTACATTTATTTTAAAAAGACAATTCATTCCATATTTTTCACATCAGCATGAAAGATGCATTAAATAGTACTATTTGTACAGTGAAAGTTAATGATCAAAATAAAGGATAAAAGGGAGTTTTTGAAAAATAAACCTAAAAACCCGATTTCTGAAATAAAGGATTATCCTTTATAATAAAGGATATATGGTCACTATATCCTCTATCTGTCATTTTGCTGTCTTGCTACATTTACTGCAAGAACAAGAAATTTTCCCCTGCTGGTTATCCTTGTGAAAGTATATTTTACAAAAAAAAATAACTTCTTTGTAATCAATATGAAGTAATGAAATGCTGAATTTAAGGAAGAATTTTTGTGTGTTTAGGTTTCTCAATGAAAATAAGATATTGATCATTTTATGGACTTACTGCTCAAAAGGTTTCATTTCAGTATAGTATGGCTATCCATTAAATTGGTTTATGCTCTCTAATGATATTAAATAATGTTATTATTCATTAAGAAGAGATAGGAGGAAAACAATTTTTCTTTTTCTTTGGGGTTTCTTTTCTCTTAGGGATTAAGATAACTATACTTTCACAGCTCTATTACTAGTTGAGAAATTCTAGAATAAAATCAAGCAGAATTGATCTTAAAGCCGGGGGAGAAAACAGTAAACCCTGCCCCTGCCCATGAAGGATTAAAAAAAACTTGCAAGTAAGTCATTATTATCCCATCATCTCAATTCAGTGCAGAGATGGCAAAATCAGCTGGCAATAAACCACTTAGGGTGCTTGTGATCATTGTTGCAGCACTTCCTGATTTGCAGATTATTACTAAAGAACCCAATCCATAAAATAAGAATAAGAATGCTACCCAATTGTGTTTACTTTTTCAGATTACACTGTGACCTGATCCTGAATGTGACTATTATAGGCATGAAGGGGAAGCTTTAATTCCATTTTAACTCCCATTATTTAATAACATTTTCTTTTCTTCTGTTTTTTTTTTAAATAATTGCAGCTGAAAAAGAATGGCATCTTTCCCATACGGCTAAGGGAAAGATTTAAGTTTTCTACCTTCCTCAATACAGTGGTTCTATTCCAGATCACTTCCCTGTGTGTTTACTCTGAAGAAATATAAGATGGAGGGATAGCTTCACAATGTGTACTTTTTGTAAATGGCTAGGTTAGATCTTGGTTTTGGGATATAGCAATGTGCCAATGTTTCTGTTTTGCAGAGTTGTGGGGATTTAACTCCTTTAATGGAAATTAATTTTTAAAACTCTGATTTTGGCTCTGGAGTTTGGGGTTTCCCAAAGAAAACAATTGATCTTCCACCTTCATGTCCACTTTCTGATTTACTCAGATGACTGAGAACATGAAGTATCCTTTCCGCCAAGGCATGAGGGTAGAAGTAGTGGACAAGGCCTGCATATCCCAAACACGAGTGGCCATTGTGGATACTGTAATTGGTGGCCGGCTGAGGCTTCTCTACGAGGATGGAGACAGCGATGATGATTTCTGGTGCCATATGTGGAGCCCTCTAATCCATCCTGTAGGCTGGTCCAGAAGGGTTGGCCATAGCATGAAAAAAACAGGTGAGTTTTCATATTGGATGCAAACAGCAATCACTCAGGATTTTCAGGGATTAAGGCCAGAAGTTTATATTTACCCATTAGATAGCAGTGGCAGTCCCTTTTTAGTATTTGTGAGTACAACAGGCAATTCTTATCTACTTTGGTTCACTGGATATTGTCCTAAAACAACAGTTTTCAACCTTTTCAGATAGACAGGCAGATGAACTACTAAACTACTCTCACAGATCAGCAATAGTTAGGAGAAATTGCATTAGAATACATTCAACCTAATTTTCTCTCTTTCCTTTTTTATAAATGTATTTCTTATTGTAAATACATTAAACTTATATTTTATGCAACTTAAACTTAACTTTTATGCAAATATATACATTTATTGCATTATTTTGGAAATTAGAAATAATTCGAGATTGCTCATGTCCCATTGTACTGTTCTATTTTTCCCTTTTAAAGATTATGAATAGCTAGAAATCTCCTCTCCCCCAATTCTAACTGCTGTCTTTATATGTCTTTCCTGATGGAAGAAAAGAATAATGATATGGCAAATCATCCTACCTTCCGGAAAATCTACTGCGATGCTGTTCCATATCTCTTCAAAAAGGTAGGAATTAGTCTGGTTCTTAGTACTGTCCTGCAGGATAAGGTAAACGTAAAGGTTCCCCTCGCACATATGTGCTAGTCGTTCCCGACTCTAGGTGGCGGTGCTCATCTCTGTTTCTAAGCCAAAGAGCCAATGTCTTCGTGGTCATGTGGCCAGCATGACTAAATGCTGAAGGCGCACGGAATGCTGTTATCTTCTCACCAAAGATGGTCCCTATTTTTCTACTTGCATTTTTACATGCTTTTGAACTGCTAGGTTGGCAGAAGCTGGGACAAGTAATGGGAGCTCACTCCATTACACGGTGCTAGGGATTCAAACCGCCGAACTGCCAACCTTTGTGATCAACAAGCTCAGCGTCTTAGCCACTGAGCCACCATGTCCCCTATCCTGCAGGATACAGTTAGCTAAAATGAGTTTTAAAAAAGTAATTTGGATATATTCTGTGAAACTATTGAAATCTTTCTTATGCAGTACAGTGAGATGGATTTGGTAATGTCCAAGAAACACAGTGTAAGAATTTGACTGATGTAGGGTAAAGAAATGAATCTCTGGGAACTAAAGGGAAGATTAAACAGAATAAACTTTTTCCATCCCCACCCATTTTTAAAACAACTTTATATAATTCTACTCCACTTTTGCAGTTCCTGGCATACTATTTAGGGTATGAACAAGCCATCTTGACTTGTTGAAATTCTCATTAGCCACAGCCAGAATAATCCAACAAGGCTTGGGATATCAGAAGAAAATGTGGTTAGAATAACATCTCAGGAACAGAGACAATATTTCTTCCTGATCATCCTCAGTAAGAGCCCTTCCTTTTATGTGCCGACTTCAGATCCAAATAGAAATATGACGAGTGATAGAAAATGTGAACTAGATGTGTGTTTTTATATATATTTGCAGCTGAGATGATTCAACTTTTTGCATGTTTATCCTGTAGGCTCAGTAATATCACTGTATTGTGATATTAAAGTGATAGCTCTCATCTAATATATAAGAAAGAATGATAAGGGAACAGCTTGATCAAAGCTAATCAATAAGCTTTATTTGAAAAGCAATTAAAACTTAAGGCTCTGCCCCATTGGATTGACTTGTTGATCAGTCCACTAATCTCAGCATCTTCCTATAGATATTCACATCTTTGATTCCCATTTGTCACTTTCTCCTATCATCTATTATAGGTACTTGCTGTCTATCCAGCAGGCGGCTGGTTTGAGGAAGGCATGAAATTGGAAGCTATTGATCCTCTGAATCCTGGCAACATTTGTGTGGCTACCATCTGTAAGGTATTGTGAAGAAGCAAAAGTGACTGTAGTAATACAAATATTCCTCTTGCTATCCTTGGCCCTTATGGAATTGGGAATTATGTGCTTGCTAATAAAGCTTTTATTAGCTAATCAGCCTTATTCAGACATGGTCCATCCTTATATTGGACCTGCGAGAGAAAGAAATACTCACCTTCCTCCTATTTTGCCATATAGATTTCTCAGCTTTTTTCATTTCTGGGAAAAAAGTATACTTTAATGAATAAAAAAATGGATTAGCTCCACTATGGCTTTTTATTGATAGCTCTTGAGCCTTCTTTCTGGTTGCATTATTAGACTTTCAATTTATAACTTCTATAGAAGGAATGGAATATAACTTTGGTTATTTAAACTTTAGGGTGCACCAGACTTTGCCCCTTGACATGTGTAAGTAACCAAAATGTAACTGCAGTCAGTAAACCAAACAAAACTGAGACAGGAGACTTTGGGGGATATAAAAAGGGGTGCCAAGATAACTTGACTTGTTTTTGCAGTGAATTTTTAGACACATTTTTTTTAATAGGTATTTAGGAGTCCATGTTTTTTTTTTGCGGGGGGGATTGTTTTTTTTTTTTTGGTATAAGTTTTATTTGCAGTTTTTCTTTAACAACCGACATTTTTTTGTGGACAGTGTAATGACTGGGGTAACATATTTTTCACACAGTATTCACAGTAATAATACAATTACATATACAAAATTTTTAACTTCCAACTTCTAACCTTAATGTGCTCATTATAATTATAATATATTCTTTTATATACTTATTAACTCCTAACATTTTGATATTATAGATGTCACTCAGTGTTCCACCACATTTTCAATATCTCAACTTTCTATAAACACTATTAAATCCAATTATCAGTAAGATCTAATCAGTCCCAAGTTTATATCTCTAAGTCCCCTTGATTTAAAGTCCTTATAGACTATATTTTCCAATATATTTTTCCATCCTGTTAATCATAATAATATTTTTAAATATATCTAGTCCTAGTCTTCTATCTCCTAATCTTAATATATCTGTATCTGTATTTTATACACAAACACACACACACACAACTATTTTCCCAATTTAAACTTTCTACTTATTTCTATTGTTTTCAATATTGTTACTATCTTACAAAATATTCTCTCTCTATCCATCATCTCTCAGCTTTCTAGAATTTCATTATTTATTGATTTTTTTGGTGATTCTTTTATATTTCTCTCTTGGAATCCTATATGACTTTCTAACATTTTTATACAAAATATTCCCTCTGTCTTATCCTTTATCTCCTTCTGCTGCATCTTTTGAATATCCATCCATAACCCTTTCTTTGTTTTTGTAAGCTCCTCCTTCCCCCCTCTATTCTATTATAAGCTCTTAAGGGATTGTCTATTTGGTTTTTAATATTTGTCATTGCTGTCTTTTCAGTATTTTTCTCTGCTTTTAACTTATTTTTATCTTTTAGTAGTTTGTTTTGCATTGTCCCATCCACCACTCCTAATTTCTCAGCTGTCTTCTGTGTATCATATTCATCTTTTCCCACCATTTGTTGAGTGCCTTCTACTTTCCCATCTCTATCTTTAAATATTCCCATCAACTTCTTATAGTTCTTTGTCGCTGTTTCTAACATTTCTTCATAAAACTTTATTGTCTCCTGCTGGGTCATTTTATAATAAATTAATATCCCTCTAATTTCTCAGTATTCCAATATCTAAAAAGTCCCCCCAAAAATCAATTATTAGCAAGATTTTATCAATCCCAAAGTTATTTCTCCAAGTCCCCAAAATATCTATAAATTTGTGCTTTTCAGTCTTTATAATTTCCAATTTACACCTTCCCAATTGTTCAGATTTTAAAATCTTAATCTTTTCTTCTTTTTCTTTTTTCTTTTTTCCTTTCCCCCTTCTGTCACTTTTCTTCTTTTGCTTCATAAGATGATCTATCACGTAATGTTAATAACCCAAATCCAACTTAGCCCACCAAGTTTCTTCCAATATTTCAAATCCGCTTTTCAGTGTAATATTGCAGTAGAGTTTTAGTGTTTAATTTAATTTGCCTTCTGAATCTTCAAGAAGCTCAGTAAATATTTCCCAGCATTCCAATTGCCTATTAAGATGAAGTCAAGGTCAGATAGTTTTCCAGATGTTATTTACTTTCTCTTAATTTCCTTTTGGATTTTATACAGTGCAATAATCTTCTTCCTCCAGTAGATGGCTCCGCTGCTCCCAATTCCAATGTTCCACAGAATATAAAAAACCAGAAACAGCTGATTGTCATCCAGTCAGGAGTTAGAGATAAAGTTTAGAAAATCAATTTCTCCCAATAGTCACTTTTCACAACATTGTTTGGCTTTTCCAAGCTATGTTTTAACTCACCCTTTAGGTTTTACTTTTACTTCTAAATCTTTAATCTTCTTCTTTAGTTTTTAGTCTTTAATTTTTCTTCATAAATCCAATCACTGCTTTTTTAGTGTTTGGAGATCATTTTTGGCACTTTAAATTAAGTCTCTAAGGTAACAGTTGGAAATTTTCTCACCCAGTTTCACTGCTCTGTCCACACATCGCTCCAGCACAAGATCTTCGTGTCCCAGTTGTCCCAGCTTGTGACTGACCAAAAATAGCTGTCATCCCTGCTGCTGTTCAGGAGAGCTTTCTTCGGATCAGCAAGGAAATTGCATTTTCCTTGCGATCAACGAAGCATCTCTCCTTTCTTCACCTCCCCTCCAGGGAGGCTTAACCCCGTAGGGTCTTCCAGCAAACAGTTGCTGGCTGCATTTCACGGAGCCTGGCGGAGCTCCGCTATTTTCCAGCCGTTCTTGCCACGACATCAACCGGAAGTCCCCCCATATTTTCTTTTTTTGTGTGAACTAGGGAATCATTATTTTTAAAGTAGGTTTTAAAAAAGTAAATGCTTAGGATTCATTAAGTTCTTTGGAAGAAAATTCTCCATGGAAGAAAAGTGAAGAATACATTTCTATAAAACCTTGGTGTTCGAGGGAGCGAAACTGACCCCCTCGGATCAGGTCTGCAACTTGGGGGTCCTCCTAGATCCACAGCTAAAATTGGATCACCATCTTTCTGCTGTGGCTAGGGGGGCCTTTGCACAGGTTCGCCTGGTGCACCAGTTGCGGCCATACTTGGAGAAGGAGGCTCTACTCACGGTCACTCATGCCCTTGTCACCTCGCGCTTGGACTACTGCAACGCGCTCTACATGGGGCTACCCTTGAAGAGTATCCGGAGACTTCAGCTGGTGCAAAATGCGGCTGCGCGTGCTGTAGTGGGTGTGCCAAGGTACACCCACGTGACACCTATACTCCGCCAGCTGCATTGGTTGCCCATCGGTCTCCGGGTCCAATTCAAGGTGTTGATCACCATCTTTAAAGCCCTTCATGGCTTAGGACCAGGTTATCTCCGGGACCGCATTCTGCCTCACACTTCCCTTCGACCGGTTAGGGCCCACAGAGTTGGCCTCCTCCAGGTCCCGTCGGCCAAGCAATGTCGCCTGGCGGGCCCTAGGGGGAGAGCCTTCTCTGTGGCAGGCCCCGCGCTCTGGAACCAACTTCCCCCAGAGACCCGAACTATCCCCACTCTGCTGGCCTTCCGAAAAGCTGTCAAGACATGGCTTTTCCTGCAGGCTGGGGGTAGAGCTTAATCCACTCGAGCTCACCCCAAGTATGTATGGTTGTTGAATGGGTATTGGATGATTTTAAATACTGTGTTTTTAATTTTTATATCTGTTTTTAAATGTAATATTTATAAATTGGTGTCTTGTATTTTCTCTGTTGTACGCCGCCCTGAGTCCTTCGGGAGTTGGGCGGCATATAAGAACACCATAATAAATAAATAAATAAAATAAATGGGATAACATGGCAAGCTACCTAGCTTTGGCCTTTCCAATTATATGTCTGCTTCAGATTTCTTCATTTGACTTTGCTGAGGTTGGGAATTGCTACCATAAAATATGACTTTATCTAATGTATTTAGGTCCTTTTAGATGGTTATCTTATGCTTGGCATTGATGGCACAATTTCCGAAAGTGATTCTGAATGGTTCTGCTATCATGGGTCCCTGCATTCCATTTTCCCTGCTGGCTTCTGTAAGAACAACAATATAGAGCTGATTCCACCAAAAGGTGAGTTCCCCAATTTGCTTTTTCTTAGTTTGCTTTTATGGCAAAATTGGCAGAGTTCCTTCTTACAAGATAGTTTGGGGGGGGGGGAACCTTCTCACATTGGGCCAGCCTGTCTTAACTTAATGCTTTTCATGGCAGAGTTAGAGTCCCAACTTATTTGAATAGCAGAAGTCTGGACAAGGCTGTTTCATACTTTATTTGTGGGTTTTTTCCTTTTGGCATTAAAGACAGAATATGATCAGCTGCTCCTGTCCTTTTCTCTTGGAAGGGCAGGTTTGGTCAGAATCCTCTTGCTGTCCTCTGGTTGTTCTGAAGAAGAATCTCTCTTTTTTTTCTTTTCACCACTTTTTTATTGGAGATGGTTATGCAAATGTTTATGTTCATATTAATATTTCTCTTTGCTCTTTTAAATAATTACTTTATTTTTAATTTTTTATTAAATTTATTGACTACCCATCTTAGCACAAGGTGACTCTGGGCGGTTTACAATATTAAAAAGAGAAAATAATACAAAACCTATATACAATAAAAAGATAAACACTGAATCCTACCTAAAGGATGGGGAAGGAGGGAGTAGGATGAGTGGATGATGGGAGGTGCGATCTATTAATCTGTCCACATCCCCCCATTGGAGCCCTAAGCCAAGTGGCACAGCCAGATCTTTAAGCTCTTGTGAAAGTCGGAGGATTGGAGCTAACCTCATTCCAGGGAGCAAGATATTCTGAAGGGCAGGTGCAGTGGCTCTTCTCCTGGACAGCATCCACCAGAATGGGGCCCGCAGCAGAGGTGGGTTTCATCAGGTTCTGACCAGTTCTGGAGAACCAGTAGCAGAAATTTTGAATAGTTCAGAGAAGCGGTAAATACCACCTCTGACCCCATCTATTCTCTGCCTCCCGAGTCCCAGCTGATCGGGAGGAAATGGGGCTTTTGCAGTAACCTTCCCCTGGAGTGGGGTGGGAATGGAGATTTTACAGTATCCTCCCCCTGCCATGCCCACCAAGCCATGCCCACAGAACCGGTAGTAAACATTTTTGAATCCCACCAGATATCATATGACCACCAAGCCATGCCCACCAAACAAGCCACGCCCACAGAACCGGTAGTAAAAAAAATTTGAAACCCACCACTGGCCCGCAGCACGCTTCCTCTGCTTGCACAGGTGGGGTGGGCCAAACCCATTGAGACATCCCTGCAAGTAGCCTTGACCCACGCTATGAAGGGCTTTAAAGGTGATTGCCAACATCTTGAATTGCACCCAGAAACAAACCAGCAGTCAGTGTAGCTTGCGGAGCAAGAATATTGAATGGCCCACTCTTGAGGCCCCCCAAATTGCCCACACCACCACACACTGCCCCAGCTGCAGCTTCCGAATGCTGTTCAAGGGTAGCCCTATGTAGTGAGCATTGCAGTAGTCAAAATGTGAGATGACTAGGGATTGAATAATCCTGATCCAGGTGAGGCAGCAATTGGTGCACAATCTGAAGTTGTACAGTCACAGTCCTAGCTGTGACTGCCACCTGCTCTTTGAACAGGATTTGCGAGTCCAGAAGAACCATCAAGTTGTGGACCGATCCATCTGGGGCAATGCCACCCCATCCAGAGCTAAAAATATCAAAGTCCTGGATCTTGGGACTCCATATAATAAATTCCACAATTATTATTGCTAATCTGTATTTTACAAAAATAGCTTTGCTCTGTATTCCAATAGATTATGTGTTTCTTTTTGTCAGTCATACCTATGAGGATGAAGCATTGATCTTAAAGGTTGCCGCTTTGTCTTCTGATAATGTCCATCTTTTTCTGATTTTGGTGGTGTTAGTTTTTCCTTCCTCTTTCTTATGTCAGAAAACTCCCAATTTCATATTTTAGGATATGATGCTAAGATCTTCAGTTGGGCAAGCTATCTAGACAAGACTAGGTCAAAATCTGCACCAGCACGTCTTTTCAATGTGGTGAGTACTATATTCACAGGCAAGATGATAAAAACAAATCAGCCTCTGTCCAGATAAATAGCAGATAATACTGAATACTGGAAGCATTTGTATAACATTCTATCCCCTCATCCACTTGTTCCTTTTCTTCATGCTGGCTTCCATTTTTATTCACAGTACCAGTCCTTGTGAAAAAAATGTGAAATCAATAGTAACCAATTAAATACAAAATATAATTCATATTCTACTATGAACGAGCCTCTATAGGATCTAGATAGATACAATTTCTTCATGATCAAGATGTTTTCTGTTTTAACTTGAGCTCTGGAATTAGTGCGTGCCTATGTTTGCATTTTAATTCTTTCTTTGATTCATTGAATATTTTGTGTCTAGACCATTTTACACTTTCCAAACCTGTTGATAAATTTTCACAATAAAATTTAATGTAGAAACATTTTTGCAAGGATTTAGATTGCCGGATTTAAAGAATGTATAATATGTATTATGTATTTGCATTTATCTTTTTAGGATTGTCCAAATCATGGCTTCAAAGTGGGTGCTAAAATAGAAGCAGTAGACCTGATGGAGCCAAGACTTATCTGTGTGGCAACAGTAAAAAGGATAGTCCATCGGCTCCTCAGAATTCACTTTGATGGCTGGGACAGTGAATATGACCAGTGGGTAGACTGTGAATCACCAGATATCTATCCTGTGGGTTGGTGTGAATTGATAGGTTACCAGCTGCAGCCACCAGTGACTCCAGGTGAGAAAAATAAACAGTTGCACTACTGGATATGAGAGAGAAGCTTCAGCTCAACCCAAACCATATTCTTACTCTACTTAAAAGCTTTGAACCATAGCGAGGGCTAAAGAGGTAGTTTAAGAGGAGCTGGTGTTGGCAGTCATTTTAATAGGAGCTCCCTTTGGAGTGGGATGGATCCCTAACATATGCCATTTTAATCCATAAACTCTGCTGCACCATCCCTGTTGTGCCATGTATGGCAGTGCGTTGAATCCAGTGTCATTTCCCAAACATAATAATAATGGCAGTGTGCTCTCTCTCTCCCCAGTGGAGCTACATTTAGTAGAGCCAGAAGGCTGTCCAGACAACCTGCTAAGGGGAGGGTGCCTGTTTCACCTTCAGTCATTTGTGTCCGCTCAACTAGGTAGACCAGATCAAGAAATCAACTCCAAGGAGGCTAAAA
Organism: Diadophis punctatus similis; assembly: GCA_023053685.1. Lineage (NCBI taxonomy): Eukaryota > Metazoa > Chordata > Lepidosauria > Squamata > Dipsadidae > Diadophis > Diadophis punctatus. The sequence continues at coordinate 30,309,032 of JALIGW010000004.1, forward strand.
CTACTTTTACTGTGATTGACAATATTAATAGAATATTGGAATTCTGAGCTCTACCAGACTAATTTTTTTTCTTTACTTTTGTATGCCATTAGTTGCCATTGTGCATTCAAGTAGGATGGTGTCATGTCCAACAGGTAGAGTGGTAGATCCTCATGGTTCTTGGGCTTCTGGGTAACAATTCAAAGTGGTGCTTTCCTGTAGGCAGGGATTAATCCTGCTGAATCTTACATTTCTCTTTAATTCATTGCAAGCTGTTTATTTGGACATCAATTTTCATGAATTATTAACTTTCCAGACTAAAATAAGCTAGATGCAAGTAAATACCTGATAAAGAAATTGGCATTCTCCACATTCCAGAAAGTGGAATAATTTTGTGCATAATTTTTTAAATTTAAGCAGTGTTTGTAAAAAAAGTACAATGGACTATGGTTGGATTACAGGAGGGGTTGAGAGCGATATGTGCTTCTGCATCCTGATGCTCAAATGGTTAAATTAATGGAAACTGCTGACTTTTTCCTTAGACTATTCACTATTTTCTATAAATACTTCTCCACAGAAGTATTATTACCTCCACAGAATAAGTATTATTACATCCACAGAATTAGTATTATTACATCCACAGAATACTGCCCAGTGGTCCTGTTTAGGGTCACCCGGACTCTCCTTGGGAAGGGAAGTCCAGAGGCCCATCTACAGGGCCGTATGGAGGAATTTTCCATGCATCTGGAGGATAAAATCATTCCCAATTGGATACCAAGCATAGGCTTGATTTTGTTGGATCTGAGAAAGTAGATAGGCTCCCTACAGAATGTAAATGCCACCACCTGTGTATTAAATCCATGCCCCTCTTGGCTGGTTGAGCTTTTCCGGGGTGTGAGTGTGGGTGGGTCATGTGGGTGGGTCCAAGTAATGGTGAATTCATCCTTGTTTGGGTGTGTGTTTCAGGTTCTTTTAAAGAGGTGCCTTACTCAAGAAGCCATCATTGAACTCTAGTCTTCCACCTCCCCTTTTTAAGGAAGGTGGTTGAGAAAATGGTGCCATTGCAACTCCAGAGGATCATAGAGGAAATTAATAGATTAACTGGACCTTTTTCAGGCAGATTTCATTGTGGATATAGTGCCAAAACAGATCATCCACTCATGAATGATCTCTGACAGGAGTAGGATGGAAGTGGTGCATTCATCCTTGCTCTTCTTGACCTCTTGGCAGCTTTTGATACCATTGACCATGGTATCCTTTTGGACTAACATAGAGAGTTGGGATGAGTGGCACATTTTTGTGCTGGGTTACCTCCTTCCACTGAGACCAGTCCCAGTTGGTATTAATAGAGAGAGGGAGAAATGTCCAGCTAATGGCCCCTGCTTTGTGGGGTGCTACAGAGCTTAGTGCTATCTTTGCTCTTTTTTAACATCTACATGAAACCGCTTGGTGAGATCATTCCTTGCCACAGAATGAAGTATCACTAGTATACTGATGATACCCAGTTTTACATCTCCATTCTGGGTGAAGTAAGTGAAGCTGTGCCTCGAAGCTGTGGGGGCATGGATGGGGAACAGTAGATTTCAGCTGAATCCTAGTAGGACAGAGTAGCTGTGAATGGGCCCCTCTGTATCCAGGAGTTTATAATCTTTGATCTTGAATGAGGTTGAACTACCCCAGACAGACCAGGTGAGTAACTTGGGGCAGTGGTGGGATTCAAATAATTTAACAACCGGTTCTCTGCCCTAATGAGTTCTTTCAGCAACCAGTTCACCAAGCTGCTCAGAAAGTTAACAGCCGGTTCTCCCAAAGTGGTGCGAACTGGCTGAATCCCACCACTGACTTGGGGGCTCTTCTTGACTCATGGCTCTTGTTCAAAGAGCAGGTGGCAGTTGTGGCAAGGAGGGCCTTTGCTCAATTTCATGTTATGCACCACTTACGCCCTTTCCTAGGTAGGGAGATTCTCTGTTCAGTCACTCATGACCTGGTCATCTCCTGTCTGGATTATTGCAATACACTCTACAAGGGGCTATCCTTGAAAAAATATCTAGAAGCTTCAACTGGTGCAGAATATAGCCACATGAGCAATTCTAGCTATTCAAAGAAGGGTAACACCTTTGCTCTGAAAACTATATTGGGTGCCAGTTTGCTTCTGGGTCCAATTCAAGGTAGTGGTTGTGACTTATAAAGCTCTACATGACATGTACATGACCTGGAGCCAGGCTACCTATGGAATTGTCTTCATTCCATTACATCGGCCCATTCTACTCAGAGAGGAAAGATATGTTACAGATCTTGTCAATTGAAGAATTCCAACTGGCGGAATATCACCCTGAGGAATATGCTATCTCTGGAGGTGAGGCAGGCCCCCACTCTCCTGGCCTTCCAAAAAGAAGTTAAAATATGGCTCTGGAGCCTTCCATGGGGAGCCCAGAGGAATATGCAGCCATGGGGCTGGTTGCACCTCGAGAGCCCTCCTTTCTCCTTTTAAACTAATTTTTAACAGGGTTTAATCATCCTTGCCTCCTTCCAAATTCTATTTTTTTTAACTTTTATATGCCGTTTTTACATTTTAGCATTGTATACTGCTCATAATCCCTCTCTGAGGCAGATGGGTGGTTCAAAAATATGATATGAGGGAGAAAGAGATTCAGATCAAATTTAGTATGCCAGATTTCAGAATGAAAATACACAAAGGCAGCCACACTGGGCCATGACACAAAATAATACAGAAGCCTGTTCCTATTCTTCTCCCTCAGGCTATGAAGTTCTTATACAACAAGTTCCAAACCCATTAAGTTAGGACCTGATTCTGGAAACAAGTGGTAGCTATGTCTTTATATTTAGTTGCTGCTTATTGCTTCTTGCATCCTGTACAACATACTATTCTAGACTTCTTCTCTTGATAATAGAACCTGAATCGCCTGCATTTGCCAAGGAGGTTTCAAAGAGGAAGCGAAAACCATATGGAAAGAAAAGTAAGAAGCACTTTCACTAAGTATCTCTGTTTCATTTTAATCACAAGGCAAAATTTGTTAAATTTGTTCTGCTGAATAGAGCAGGATCTGAAAGGAAAAACAAGAATCTGCCTCAAGATAAATAAGATGGAATGTTTCCCTGGGTCCATTTCTCTCTGTGTGATATTCATTGCAACATCAGTCAGTCAGGGAGTATTTAGCAGGATCTGGAATGCAATGCCTTGTAATTATAGTAAAGTCTTGATTTAATAAACTGAAGAGGAAAAGGGGTAGCATTAAAGTCCAGTGTCCATTAAAAGGCAATAAGGATCTTCAAGCCCAGAAATACTCATACATGAGAAGAAAAGGAATTTGAACTGCTGTGGAGCAATAGGCAGTGCAAGCTACGGAAGGACTATGCTGAAATTGATGGCAAATTCAGCAACTACAAGCAAGTCAAGTCAAAGCACTTAAAAAGCCAAAGCTAAAAAGCCACATAGGGATTTAGGATCAAAGTCTGGGGGGTACCAGTACCAGAAAGATCCCCTTGTTATATGGACTCGTTGGAGTCCAGGACTCAGAGGAACTGATGGTAGAGGTCTTTTTGATCAAAAGTTTATTTTATCCAGGCTAATAATTTAACTAAGCATGCCTTTTTTTCTGCCATGTCCTCATGATGTTGCTTTTATCGCATCCCCAGTCTATACCTGTTATAGCCAAAAGCTACCAATCCCTATATTTAACTTACCCAGTACATCACAAGTATGGACATTCCCACTTGCTGTTATTATTCCTGTGGCAGGTTAAGAATTGCAAGTGGAGGCAATAAATTGATTTTAAGGGGTTGAAGGACTGATGGATATCACTAACTCAGCCATGAGGAACAGTCTTTATATGTTTTTGTGAACCTTCTTAATGGTTTTCTGAGTCAAATTCCGAATTGGAAGGATTGTGTGTGTAAAGGTTTTACATTTTCCCCATTCGTAAGGAGGCAGTGCACATGTTTTGCAGGCAAAGACTTCATGTTGAAAATTTGATATATCCAACTGATAGGAAAATTTCTGTAAGAAATTCTGGAAAGGAACTTCAGGGTACCTGAACCATACCTGTTCTCATGCAGGTATTGCTGAACCACAATTCTTAACTTACCATGAACAATGGAGAGAGATGCTGAAAACTATTAAGTACCATTTGAAATGCAAGGCTGATTCTGAACTAAATGTCAGACTTAGTGTGAAGCATTTTCTTATGCTGTTCATCAGGATTGTTTTTTTAATCAGATTGAGAAATGTTTAAGCCACAAATTGCCTGTTTTCCTTTTTTGGGAGAACCTGCAATTTCCCTGTCATATAATAATTTATCCCTTCCACTACAGTTGTTATAGCAGTTTTGCTATTTGATAGACAAATTATATATTAATTGAGGTCTGCTAAAACTTTGTTGCTAAATTGATACTAACTAGGTGTAGCTTGGTTAGGTGGGAAATATGCATTCAAGATTGTGAAAGCATCTTCGTTCTATAAGAGCCTGCTAATTGCTTAACAACCATATTATCAATGAGCTTAAAATTATCAAGCTTTTCTCGGCAGTCTGATAACATTTACAGGACATGACAAAACGCTTTACTATGACACATTCATGCCTTAATTTTCTGATAGTCTTTGCTTGCACCTTGTGGCATGTGTATCCTATGTCATGGATAACTAATTATTTTGTCTCTATCCCTCCACATCAGCATACAAAATGTAGGCTGGGAATGATATCTAGAAGAAAGAACCTTATTTCTTACAGCTGTAGATGCTACAAATTAAGTCCGGGCTCTTATAGGTGTAAATGATAACTACTGTTTTACTATTATAATGAGCATTAGTTTTACATGCTTAAAGCCTCAGCTTGCTCCCACTGAAGATGTATTTTTAACTTAGCCACCCAGAGTCACCTTGTTGTAGGGGAGATGGATGCATAGAAATTAATGAACAAACAAACAAACAAGTTGGAGGGGCCTTCTACCCAAATGTTCATAGACGTCTCCAAGGCATTTGATAATATTTATGCTTCTGTTGAGTTACCCAGGCAGATATATTAAATATGTGTGTCAGTTTCTAGTAATTATAATTTTAAAATGACCTTCAATAAGATTTGTATCAATGTGATTAGTTTGGATGTAAGATAGCTTAGTACATCTGCTTCATTTGTCTCATAGCTGAGTTTAGATTATTAATCCTTATTAAGGTAATCAACCAGGATCTCATCTGTATCCTTTCAGCTGCATTTTGGGGATCACTTCACATTGTTTGCTTTATATTTTCCCCCAAAATTGTAAATTAGTTAGCCATTTATGTGCAGATATTTTACAGAAAAAAAACATTGATATAAGTATCCCCTCCCTGTATACAATTGTACAGCCCCCTGATACAACTGAGCTGCTATGAGGTCTTTGACAGAATTGTGAGGTGGATGTATGACTGTTTTTATTCAATTTGCTAAGGAAAAAAGATGACTGCTAAAGCCCGCTCCATCAAGGAGGCAGCTAAAAAAGTGATCACTCCAAAAACAAAGGAAGAAACAAAAGTTACCAAAAAGTTGCCTACTTCAAAATCAAAGGAGGGAACTCCAACTGTTTCAAAAATTGAGGCAACACAAGCTAAATCCAAGACTTCTTCAAAACTACTGCCTAAAAGTAAGGAAAAGGAAAAAAGTGCTTCATTTCTCCAATTTGTAAACATGAACAGGAAGAGCTTAGTCTTAAAAAAATTGCTAACATGCACATTTCAACTTGCTTAACTGCAAGGTTGGGAAGGTTTTCATGGACAGGTTTGCAATGTAACGTAAGAGCTACAGTAGTATACATAGTTCTCAACTTATGATTGATCACTTAGTGATTGTTCAAAATTACTACAGACCCTGATAATAGGACTTATGACCCGAATTCAAAGTTATGATATCCACCCTGCTCAGTGATCATGTGACTGCATTTTGGATGCTCAGCAACCAACCCACATTTATGGCCATTTGCAGCACCCTGCAGTCACATGACTGTGATCTACAACATGTTTGCCAGAAACTGGTGTTTACTTCCAGTTTCCTGCAAAAAAATGCCCCATAGCAAAGAATGCGCTTGCTTAACAATTGCAATGTTAGCTTAATGACTATGGCATTCACTTCACCACCACCACAAAAGGGGTCATAAAATCATGTGCATTCGATTGTGACTTGTTTTGACTGTCAATAATAACTCCAAAATGCCTTCACCTTAAAGATTTATCTTGATTTTCCTTATATGTGGACAATTTTGAAACCTGTACTGTTGCAAAAATACAATTGCAAAAAATAATTTTCAATGTAGAATTTGAAAATAGACACTTCCACTTTAAAAGCAGTAGCTTGCTAAAACTTTATGAAGAAAATATTGAAATCTTGTGGGAAGTTATCTCATGGCATGATCTGTAATTTTGTTTCTCTGGATAAATTGATAAGAAACAATAACATGTTAATCTAGAAATATTTTTGTTTGATGTTTAGTTTTCCTTATCCATGTGTGAATAGTGACAATTCTTTTTAGGAATAAAGGCATTTTGTTCATGTGTAAGACCTTTTAGATGTTTATTCTGTAATTGAACAGTAGCCTTTGTCTGTGTTTCCTAGCCTTTGTTGCTGTGCAAGTGAAAGAAGAAATGCTTGAAGACCCAAAGATGAGGCTTGAAACTCCACAACATTCAGTGCCAGTGAAGGATGAGGACATGGATCAAGAAGCTCCAGCACACTCCACAATAATTGGCTGCCTAAAGGATGAAGGCATGGAACTAGAGTCCTCAGAAATCCCTAGAGCAGATGAGCAGGACAGCAGCATGGACGTTGAAGCTGCAACAAGCCTTGATACACTTGGCTGCTTAAAGGAAGGGGTTAAGGAACCAGTAACCCAAGCAAACTCTATTGCAATTGCCTGCTTAAAAGATGGGGGCATAAAAGCAGAAGCAACAGTGAGCCCAGTGCTCATTAGCTGCTTAAAAGATGAGGATGTGGACTAGAGGTTCAAGCAGCATAAATATCAATGGTTCTGCAGAGCAGTCCTTCCCGAATCAAGGAAGGTGAATTGCCAACCTCTTTGGACTGTACTCTAGTTTTTTATGTGATACGATCAGCTTATGAAACAATTATTAGGACATATATTCTATCCCATCATGTAAAAAGGCAAGTCTACAGTGCTGCTCTGAATATTACTATGGATGAATTTCTGCTTTATAAAACTCTGTGAAAAGGCAGGGATATGTTACAGGGCATTTGTAATTTGCCTGACTACAGAAGTCACCACTATTTCGGTCAACAGTGGACTGCCTCTGAAACAAGTTATTGAGCAGGTACTCAAGAAAAGTTTTCTGCTGAAATAAATGGCAGATCAGTAAAATAGGTAAGAAAGCTGAGGAGCTCAGTGTCTTACTATGAAACGGTATTTTTCCAGCAATGCAAATTTAATATGAAAGGGGCCACATCAGGGGTGGGTTCCTCCTGGTTCGCCTGAACTGGTAGCGACTTGCTGGTGATGTCACGATGATGTCACCGAACTGGATCGGTCGGTGCTGGTCCATGGGCGCCGCCATCTTTTTTTAAAATTTATTTTTATTATTTTTATATTTTTTTGAATTTTTATTTTTTCTTCTGAGCATGTGCAGAAGCTGAGTTTCTGGCACTGTGCATGCAGTTGCCATCTTGTTTTTGGCTTTTTAAAAAATTATTTTTTTCCGCTTTTTTTGGCACTACGCACGAGGCGCGTCCACGCGACGCGGGAGGAAGCGAACCGGCAGCGAGGTAAGTTAGAACCCACCCCTGGGCCACATAGTACACAATGTCTTTCTCAGTGGCAGGCTTATGTAGTGGAAAACTCCAAGAAGTATCAGGATTCAATAATTGATTGATTGTTTCAACAGTTGAAAAAGCCGGACACAGCATAGGTCTCTTATGACCAGATTAGCCATGGGCAAAAACCTCAAATTTACTTAGATCTTACACAGAAGACAGTTTAAGCATGCACATGTATAAGGACCCCAACCTATAAGAGGGAATTACTTTACATCTGATAAGGATGCTAGATAGGATGGGTATCATTCAAAAGCTGACGATACTATCAGTAACATTAGTTGAAATGTGATATCTCAGCTTTGATATACAAGTGCCAAGGAATTGTTATTCTAACAAGCTGACCCTATGTTTAAATTGTGGAAGGAGAAAAAATAAGTCAATCATTTTACATCCTTAAGGCTGAAATGTCAACAGCAGCATAAATTCTGAAAGTATTTGGGAACATGTGCGAATCATTTATAGAGCTACAAAGAATTTTAAAATCCTACAATCATTTATATAACTACAAAGAATTTTAAGATCCTAAAATCCATATGAATGATATTCATATTCATAAGTTGAGGCAGTATTTTCTGTTTCCTGAATGGAGGAGAGTTTTCCAAGTCAAAATGGGGAGATCTTAGCTACTGTCAACAGAAGAAGCTCTAGGAGGCCTCAAATTATTTGGAAGAGTTTTCATGAGGCCATAATTTTGGTTTCCCCATTCTATGCTCTAGCTCTTTGATAACATTGCTTGCCTTTTCCTCTACTCTTTCAGCTTTGCAATATGATTTTTGTAGTGTTGTGACCAGAGCTATAGGTAATTGTCCAAATTCGGTTGCAGCATAGATTTATCCAAAACATCATTCTTCTACACCAGGAGTGTCAATCTCAAGGCCCATGGGCCGAATCCAGCCCATGGGGTGCTTAGATCTGACCCACGAAGCCGGCCTGGAAACAGCATAAGACCAGCCTGCTGTGCCTCTGCCAGTGAAAATGGAGCGGGGGGGGCGCTGTCTCCCCCGAGCTCCATTTTCGCTGGCAGAGGGCTATCAGAACAAACAAAAGGAGAAATGTTCCCCCTTTTGCATTTGAGCATGCAAGAAGGGGCAGGAAAGGAGAAAGGGAAAGAGGAAAGACAAAGAAAAAGAAGGGAAGATGGGAAGAGAGCAATGAGGGAAAAATAAGGAAAGGGGAAGGAAGAAGAATGAAGAGGGAAGGAAAAAGAAAAGAAGGAAGGAAGGAAGGTAGATGAGAGAGGGAGGGTCTCAGGGAAGTCCTGCCTTAGCACTTGGCCACCAAAGGTGCCCACGACACAAGTGACGTCGAACTGGCCATGCCCACCATGGCCATGCCCCCGGACCTCCGATGTCAAACACAACCCTGATGCGGCCCTCAATGAAATCAAGTTTGACAACCCTGTTCTATAGCTAAAGAGTTAGTTTTTGTGCTTGCTAGGAATTTTAGGAGTTGTAGTCCCAGCATATCTAATAGGAGAACACTAGGAGAACAATATCCTAAGAAATGCCTTTGAACTTGTGCAAATGGTTTATTTAGGCACAATTCAGAAACAGTATAAATACAGCACAAACTTCACGATTTTATCAGTAAATCAGGTGGGTTTTTTTAAAGCAAACATGTGGAAAACATGTTTAAATCTTGCTTCTCAAATGGACTGGTCAATTTGTACTGCCCTACAATTACTAGCTGAATATATAATGCAAAATAAATGACATATTTTCCAAATTATAATAGTTTAGAGACCACAACTATACTATGCATAATTTTGAACGTACTTTCTGTTTTTCACATTGCTGGACTGATCACTGTAACTAGACAAATAATGTAGATCAAAAGATGATAAAAGCATATACCAAGGTCTTCCTTCTCAAGTATGTTTCCATCAAGAGACTTCTCATTCATGCTTTACTTTTCTTTTCCTTAATTCCTGAGCTCCCCACCTGCATCCCTTATTTGGAGCGAGTTCCATCCCTGATTTTGGATACAGTTAAGCTGCCTTGTTTAGCCTTCTGGCTATTCCAACCTGGGCAGCTTTGGAAGATAGTGACAAACTTCACTTTTTGGCTATATAGATTTGGTGGAGAGCCACAAGTGGCCCCTACTCTCAGATTCAAGTTATCAAGCCACCTGGAAAATAAGAGAAAAAGAAGAAACATTATGATTTTATCTGATTTTACTGTATCTATCTAAGGGTGGGTTTTTTGTTGGTTTGGAGTTTTGTGGGGGGAAGGGGTTGTGGACGTTTTTGGTATGGTTTCACATTTGAGATATTAAGAAATTGTTCGTTTGTGAAAACAGGGAAGCAGGAAAAAATGGTGCTTGTTTACGATGTTTCCAAGTATGTTCTCAGTACAGAATTACTATTTTCTAGGAGAAATATGAAATATAGTTGATCAGCTTTACAACAGAAGGTTCATCCATCAATTATATGAGCTTGTATAATCACTATTTGGCAATCAAAGTTTAGCCTAGGGCCTAGGCTAACATTTTAGCATTTAAGATCTATAATTCCTTCACTGAAAAAAGTAAATCAGAAGTCAGTTGCTAAAAAGAAGTGATTAATGAATATCTGTAGTTCGATTTGCTACTCCATTTCTCTCCCATCTACACTTTGCAGAAAGAAAGAAGAGTCAGTTAAATTTGAATCTTGAGATTTCTCTTTGGCATTGCTAGCCCAGACCGATTTTTCATTGTTCATGGCTATGAGATAAAATCCAGGTGAACAATCCCAGGTATTCTGTTATCTCAGTAAGGATCCTGTACCACACCATCCAGTTATTATATTTATTCCAGCCATTCTACTTACACAAACATTCGAAACTACCCTGTTTTCCCCAAAATAAGACATCCCCCGATAATAAGGCCAATCAGGCTTTTGAGTGCATGGCAATAAGGCCAAGCACTTATTTCAGGGTTCAAAAAAATACAAGACAGGGTCTTATTTTCAGGGAAACACGGTATTTGCAACACAAAATTAAACAAATGAATAAAACAATTATTCATATCACTAAAATTCACAATTAATTTTTTATATATTAGATTGATGAAACATATGTACTTTTAGTATTTTGGGGGGCAAAGTATGTTTCTTTGAGGGAACATTCTGTGGCCTGATAATTACACATAAGAATCATTCTGTCTACCAGATAGATGAAACTCTGGCAGGAGAGACATCTTCAGTAGTTGAAATCGAGGTGAGCTGACAGGCTCTAAGATGTTTTATTTCTAGTACCTGAATAAAATCAGGTCTTTATTACATGTAAACAAGAAAAACTGATGCTGACATGATTATTTTCTTGTGACCTGCCCCAATACTGAATTACTCTCGGCTTCCTGATAAATCAAGGTATTAAGAAGGAAAACATTTTTTAGGATTATCCTCCAGATGATCTGGGATGACACCTGCAAATCACTAACCAGCATGGCAGAATTAAATTCACAAAGTTGCAGGCCAACACATCTGGAGGGACTAGGTAAGGTTAGGGAAGATCTCAAATCATGTGCAGCTTCAATTGCACAATCCAATTCTTCCAAACTTTTTAGCTCCTCCCCTCCTCTACTTTTAAAAAGTGATTGATTCTAGGAAAATAATCTATATAAGATCTGATCACCAGGCACTTCTATGATTTTGTGTCAATACAGTCTTGAATAATATATATTAATTACCATTAGCTGATTTTGTATGAAAGTACTAATAGGTGGTAATTAATATCTTTTCTTCATTCCAGCCTATAAGAAAAGGGACAAATTTTCTATTTTAGAAGAGGAGTACTGGGAATTAATGACTTACTTGCGTAATGGGAGAAGTCGACAATCACAGGAGAAAGGGATATCATTCAAGTTGATTATCTCCAGAGCAGTGAAGCCATGTAAATTAGGTAAATTGTACATTCTGTTTTTCCCCAGATACAGACTTTTAATATTTGGACCCAAGCCAGTGAAGGCCCCCGAAGAAACCTGTCAACACAAGTTGGTAATGATAAGTTCAAGAACTGCAGAAGGAATTTACAATTACCCCAAACTTCTATTTCCACTGACCCATTGTACAGTATGTGTCCAATAATTGTAAGAAAATTAGTGTATTTATAATAAAATTAGTGTTTTTATAGTAAAAACAGTCAACAGTTTCTTGTTTAATTAAACAAAACTTACATTTGAAGGAGAAAACATTTATCAGAGCTGACTATAATTAGCCTCTATCAAAAATATAGCTCAAAGTCTGCATGCAGTCTCCAGATTCTTGAATGCAGCCACCTCCGCTTATCTAAACATACTTGTAATGTTTTCAGTTGTCACTTGTAATATGTTTTCAGAAGGAAATTATTAAATACCCAGTGATGATAATCATCTAATTAATTTAGTTTATATCCTGGCCCTAGGACTCTTACCCCTCTCAAAGTGTAGCCAACAATCCAAGAAAACTGCAGGCTAATATTTGTGAGAATTGTGGGAGTCAGTATTTCACATTTTGATGCAATGTTTTTGGAATGAAAGAATGAATACTATATTTCTCCTTTTCTCATTATTATTAAGGTGGCTGTAGTTCTAGTTTAATTTTAATTTCCTCTCAGGTCCTGCTGTACTACCTCATTGTGGTGGCTGTGGCTGTTCCTGGGAGGAAGGAGTGACAAATGTTGGGAATGTAGGCCAAGAGGATATACTACCAGCAGGATTCTTCAAGGCATGAAGACCATCCTGGCTGCCTGTCTATAGTAAGCAGGCACCTGGAGCAGACAGCCCTTAAATAGAAAAATGCTAGAGATGGATGATCACTTTAATGACAATGACAATTTATAGTAAGCAGTGGTAAAGCATCCCTGTTTTACCAAGAAAATCACATAGAAAACAATAGAAAGGGATTGATGGTGTAATTTCAGATACGGGCCTCTCAGTTTGGATGATATTCTACATGTTATTTAGGAAGAATTAATGATGTTTATTGTGTCTAGAAATCTAGTTATTGATTTGACATACAAGAAAAAAAATTAAACTGGAAAGACAGAATTATATTGGGAACATGGGAGGGCTCTACAGAATGAAAGATGAATCAACTAGATGAGACCCAGTTTGGTCTAATAGTTACAGCATTAGAAATTTTAAAACCTGAAGAATCCTGAAGACTCTGCATTCGATTCCCACCTTTGGTATGAAAGCCGGCTGGGTGACTTTGGGCCTGTCACTCTCTCTCTCATCCCAATTCACTTCACAGGGTTTTTGTAAGAAAAATAGGAGGAGGAAGAGGTATGTTCATCACCTTGAATTATTTATAAAGTAATAGAGTAAGGATATGAAATAAATAAATAGACAAATTAGCATCAGTGAATTGACATGAACTGAAATTGGGCAGAGTGGTAAACAGTATCTTCATTTGACTACTCACCATGAAAACAAAGAAGCAATGGTGTTGCTTTCATAGTCAGGAAAAATACAGCAAGGACAGTGTTTGTGTATGGTGCATCTAATGACTGAATAATATCAATTAGACTTCATGGTCAAGACATAATTATGACAATTATCAAAGTTTATGTTCCAATTATTGATACAGAAGAAGAGAAGATCGACAAATGTTATGGTTGGTTCAATGGAATATGCAACCAAGATGTGCTGCTAATGGTTGGGGACTAGAATATCAAAGTTGGAAATAATCAGGAAAATGTTATTGGACTGCAGGGTCTAAAAACACAAATGAAGCAGTCAAACACTTGTTGTCTGTCAAACAGACAAGTGGTCAAAATAGAATCAGCTCTATCAAACCCTGTACCTGTTAACAGCGGTGTTCCTCAAGGCAGGGTTTTAGGACCTACTCTCTTTATTCTTTACATAAATGACATTTGTGATAATATACAAAGTAACTGCGTCCTCTTCGCAGATGATGTAAAACTATTCAACACCACCAACAATACTACAACCCTTCAAAAAGACCTTGAGTATGTATCTGAATGGTCAAACAAGTGGCAACTTCAAATCTCAATCAACAAATGTTCTGTTTTACACATTGGCAAAAAATTATTTATTTTATTTATTTATTTAAATGGATTTATATGCCGCCAAACTCCCAGGGGACTCTGGGCGGCTAGGGGACTCAGAATCAGAATCAGAATCAGAACACAAAATACAAACTAGATAATGATGACCATGTTGATGATCCTCACTCAGTAAAGGACTTTGGAGTACTCATCTCTAATGATCTAAGCGCCAGAGCCCACTGCAACAACATAGCTAAGAAGGCATTAAGAGTGGTTAACCTAATCTTGCGTAGCTCCTTCTCTGGTAACATTGTACTCTTAACTAGAGCATACAAAACATTTGCTAGACCAATTCTTGAATACAGCTCATCTGTCTGGAACCAATACTACATATCAGACATTAACACAATTGAGAATGTCCAGAGATATTTCACAAGAAGAGTATTACATTCCTCTGTTTGCAACAGAATACCTTATGAAACCAGACTTGAAATTTTGGAACTTGAAAATTTAGAACTACGCCGCCTTCCATCTGACTTAAGTGTAGCTCACAAAATTATCTGCCACAATGTCCTACCTGTTAATGACTACTTCAGCTTCAACCACAACAATACACGAGCTCACAATAGATACAAACTTAATGTAAACCGCTCCAAACTTGATTGCAAAAAATTCGACTTCAACAACAGAGTGGTCAATGCCTGGAATACATTACCTGACTCAATTGTTTCTTCCCCTAACCCCAAAAACTTTAACCTTAGATTATCTACCATCGACCTCACCCCATTCCTAAGAGGTCTGTAAGGGGCATGCATAAACGCACAATCGTGCCTACCGTTCCTGTCCAAATGCACCCATATATTCATAATTCTTGTACTCATAATCTTGCTTGTACTATTATATATATATATATACAGTCATGTTTATACTTTGCTTGTTATCTTATACGCTTGACAAATAAATAAATAATAATAATCAATATCTGCTAATCCACTGATTTCTTCATTGCTAACAAAGACTTGCAACGATAAAAATGATGCCTACATATGACATTACAAGATGGTGTACACAAAATCAAATTGACTATATTATTGGTACAAGTAAGGGGAAAACCCCAGTTATAAAAACAAGTGGCCAGGGGCTGACTAGAATACATCACAAGCTGCTCATGGAAGAAAAAAGCAAATTATTTCCACAATACAGCAGTTAGGCATATATCCACCATTTTCAGGGATGATACAGGTGGTCATTAACTTAGGAACACAATGGAGCTTAGAATTTCGGTCATAAGTGTGATTGTAAGTCAATTCACCCATGATCAGTTTCAATTTTACTACCATTTTTATGATGGTGGTAATTGAGTCATTGTAGTTATTAAGTAAATCCAGCATATCCAATCTGGTTTTTTTTTGCTGAAAAACAGCAAAAAACATTGTAAATCTCAATCGCATGACTGGATAGATGGCAATCAGTCATAAATGCAAGCCAGTTGCCCACTGTTCGAAATGCAATCACACGATTGCAGGGGGAACAGCAGATATAACTTTGAGAATGGATGCAAATAGATTTTTTGAAGTCTGTTGAAACTTCAAAAAAGTCGTTAAATGACCTGTCGTAAGACAAGGACTACTTGTATTGGAAATTGCTTTGAAGTCCTGAGCCTCACTGATAGAGAACCAAAGGGGATGTTGAATGAAATTAAAAATTTAAAGTTGGCCAACATGAAGAAACAGAAGAAAACAAACTATGTCAGTACAAACTGACAAGAAGAGAAACCAAAGCCAAGGAGACAAAAAAGTCTTAGAAAAGAACTTAAGACTTTCAAAGAAGTGTTGATAGAGCCAAGAAGTAGTATTGCAACAATATGTATAAACACATTGAATATGGAAACAAAGAAATATTTCCAAAAAATCTCTAATGTCTATATTTATTTATTTATTTATTTGTGAGATTTATATACCACCTCACAGTGCAAGCACTCTCTAAGCGGTTTACACCAGTAAGCAATGTATATTTATATTGCCCCCAACAATCTGGGTCCTCATTTTACCTACCTCAGAAGGATGGAAGGCTGAGTCAACCTTGAGCCGGTGAGATTTGAACCGCCGACCTATGGATCACAGTCAGCTAAAGTGGCCTGCAGTACTGCCCTCTAACCGCTGCGCCACCTCAGCTCTTATATCCAAGATATTCTGGAAGATATTTCCTACTACAGGAATCTTTAGTACTAGAAAATGAAGTTAGATCACACTCCGGTCATTATTAAGTAGAAGGTTACAGGAATTGATGGGATGTCTACTGAAATTTGGGAAGCTACAGAAAACCAATAAAGATGCTAATTCCATTGTGCCAGCAAATCTGGAGAATGATGCAGTGACCAACATATTGGAAAATCAGTTTACAATAACAAGGAAAGAAGAGATACAAGTACCAGAGCATGCATACTATCATATACTATCCTTAATTCCACAAGCTGGCAAATTGTGTTTAGGATCATCCAATAGAGATTAGTCTTACATCAAAAAGCTTTGGGACAGATTGAGAAACAAGATACATTATTGCTGTTATATGCTGAATAACTAAGAAAGCCAAACAATACCAAAAAAATATCTATGTACATTGATATTTGTGTCTGGAAAGCCATCTTGTACCTATCTTGTACGTTTTTAAGAGTAATTTTATTGTATCTTTATTGTATCTTTTGTTTTTACCTTCGTTATTTTGTGAGCTGTTGTAGAGAGCAGAGGGAATGGTTTTGAAGGACAGGAAAAAGATCTGTTACCAAGGCAACCCGTCAGATACAAGGGGCCTGACTTTCAGGTGGGGAATATGGTGGATTGATGTGTCTCTGAAAACACAAAGATAATGCTGAGTCTGGAATTGGGATCGGGTGAGGCTCCCAGTTTTGCAGAGCTTCTCCAGAAAAAGATAAACCAAAGAAATTGCCCACATGTACTCCAGATGGCTGTTCCTTATAAGGAAGCCTGCAGGACCCAAAAGATACCTCAGGAGTAAAAGAGCTAGTAACCAAGGAAAGGAGGTCAGGCTTGCAACCTCAGTGGAATCTTTTAAAGATACTGTCAGCCCTGGAGGCTATCTTTTCTTTTGGATCTTCAGGGCTGCCACACTTAGTTTGTGGGAAACTGGGAGGGAGGTTTACATGGGGATTATTTAGCCATAACAACATTCTTTTCTCTGAGAGTCAAGGACGTTCAGCCTGCACCTGGAGTGGCGTGACTGGGAGGGGTCTCCAGTTGGGATGGTGGATTGATTGGACCATGTGATGGACATGTGGGTGCAGGGGAAGGGACTTCGACTTTCCTTTGGGTGGGTAAAACCCAGGAGCTTTCAGATTCTGGTTTTTCCAGATGTGCCAATATGACATCTCTAATAAAATGGAACTTTGAGGAACTGCTGCCCTTGGAGTCTTCATTAGTTGGGGGTGTTACTTGGACCCTGACAGATACTGGCAGGGGTGGGATTCAGCTGGTTCAGACTGGATCAGGCGAACCGGTTGTTACGATTATGCAGAGTTCAGAGAACTGGCAAATCGCACCAACGGTTGGCCCCGCCCCTTCCCACCCCGCCAGTCATTACTCATCTTGCCTGCTCACCCGCCATTGCTGCCTGCCTGCTTTCGCCCATTGCTGCCTGCCTTCACCCGCCATTGCTGCCTGCCTTCGCCCACCATTGCTGCCTGCCTGCTTCCGCCCACGATTGCTGCCTGCCTTTGCCCGCCATTGCTAACCTGCCTTCGCCCGCCATTGCTGCCTGCCTTCACCCGTGGCCCTGATCTCCCTGAGTAAGTGAGAGCCTGCAGGCTCCAGTCGAGTCGACTCCCGGGCCGACCTACCTCCTGCCACCGCTGCGGAAAGCCCCGGTCGAGTGCCAACTCCTGGGCCAGCCTAGGCTGTCGCAGCTGTGCTGCCCCCCTCCGTCCCCAGCCTTGCCTGCTAGCTCCGTTGCCACCGCATCTCCATCGCACATGGCGCGCGGGCCCGGCCTAGCTAGCAAGGTAACCCACCCCCTGGATTGACTCCTGGGCCAGGCCGACCTACCTGCCGCCGCTGCCATGGAAAGCCCCAGTTGAGTGCCGATTCCTGGGATGGCCTAGGCCGCCGCCGCTGCGCTGCCCCCACTTCCATTCCCGGCCTTGCTTGCCTGCCTTCTCTACTCCCTTCCCCGCAGCCTTCCCGGTGGTCCCCATGGAAGGGAATATTTTAAAAATTGTCTCCAACTTACCTGTTGCCTTGCTTCGCACAGCCCAATGCCGTTGGTCTGATCGGCCTGCGAGCCTCCCTGAATCTGCCTGCCTGCCTTGGGTAAGTTGCTCTTTTTTTTTTTAAATAAGCAATTTTTAAAAATAAATTTTAAATTAATTAAATTAAAAAATTAAATATTTACATGGTGTACAGTTGGGTACAGTTAATTTTGTGTAATGTATGACAATTTTTCATAACAATAATGATCACATACTAATAATAATTGTTTATCCATTTTAGTGAACTTTCCTTAAATAATTGGTCTTTCCTTTTATACTTTTAGATTTCTAACTTGTTTCTGTTAGCCATTGATAAAACAAATCCCATGTTAAGAAGTATTCAGTTTCTTCCTTCTCCTTAATTTTAAGTGTTTTAATCTGTCCATTTCTGCACATTCTAAAAAAAATTAATTACATTTTCATCTATAGGGATCTCTTGGTTTTTCCACTGTTGTTCAAACGTAACTCTAGCCGCTGTTAACACATGTAAAATTAAATATGTACAAGCTGAGCCCAATACTGAACCTAATTCATATATTCCTGTTTTTTAAACTGAGGAATAAATTTAGAAAAAGAATTCAGTATTGCTCTGTGTATGTGCCAATGAATTTCATTCTTAATCTAACTTCTTAGATGATTTTGTACTATATCTTTTTTTGTACTAGATATGTATAAGGCTGTAAAAAGCTTCAGTACATTTTTAGGATGAAAAGTCTAAAAAGCTTAGGCGACTAAACATGGCTTTCCCTGGCTTCTCTCTCTCTACTATAGAGAGAGCATTCCATTAGGGACTGTTGGTCCAGGTAAGACCTGGACTAATGTAAAGTAGTCTTGGCTAGGAAAGATTTTTATGCCAATACTGGCACAAAATAACAAACTCCCTTGGTTTGTTAATTGTATTTTTCATTTTGTTTATTTTTCAATTAATTAATTGTAATTATGAAAATATCAGCCATTCTTTTATATATACAGTGTAACATCTTTTGCATGTCATTCTTATAGGCCAGTGATGGCAAACCTATGGCACACTTGCCATAGGTGGCACACGGAGTCATATCTGAGGGCACGCAAGGTGTTGCCTTATGTCAGCTAATTTTCGGCCTTCTTTTCGGCCGTTTTCGCTCTCCCCAGGCTTCAGGAAAGCCTCCTGAAGCCTGGGGACAGCGAAAACGGGCCAACCGGAAGTTCACTTGTGTGCGTCACCCCCAGCCTCCTTTTCGCTGTCAGAGGTCTTCAGGAACTTCTCCAGCTTTGGACAGTTGCAGCCAGGCCTCTCACATCTCGGCCCATTTCTTCTGCAGCCGGCAAGGCTTTCCTGAAGGCCTCTGTAGCAGGAGTGGGTTCTAATTTTTTTTACTACCGGTTCTGTGGTTGTGGCTTATTTTGTGGATGTGGCTTGATGGTCATGTAACTGAGTGGGATGGCTTTGCGGTCATGTGACTGGGTGGGATGGCTTGGTGATCATGTGACTGGGTGTTCATGTGATTGGGTGGGCGTGGCCAACTTGACATCACTCACGTCAAAGGTTAGGGTTAGGATTAGGGTGCCTGACCTTTCCTCGCCTCAAAGGCCTCAAAGAGATACAATTTCCCTATCTATTTACTACTACTGAACATCCAAAATATACTATTTAATCCTATGTATTATGTGTACATACATATTACACACAGGCACACAAAGATATACATTATCTACTATATATACTGTATGTGTAGGTACACACACACACACACACACACACACACACACACACACACACACACACACAGAGCTCTTCTAAAACTATACACATTCAACCTCACTTACTGCATTTGGAAAAACACACCCAGAGTCCACTTTCTGCCACACATTTAACCATAACTTCTGTACATTAGAACATTACACATGCCTTCAGATGTACTTCCCTAGTTTGCACATGACTGTTAGAGCCAGGAGATGTCATGGATTGAGTAAAATGTGGTGAAACTCACTTAACAACGCTGTTGCTTAGCAACCAAAATTTTGGGCTCAATTGTGGTCATAAGTCAAGGACTATCTCTGCCTTCCTCTGCATGGCAGTCTTGTCCTAGTAAACTCCTTCTCCTTTCTGGCAATTTTCCTCTCTGTTAGGGGCACCAAAATAATCCAGACAATGTAAGGTTTCCTGCTGCAGCAGGGGGTTGGACTAGATGATCTCCGAGGTGTCTTCCAGCCCTAAATTGCTGTACTGTTTCAAAGTGTCTTCTGAAGCCACATCTAGTGCCAGGGTTTGTGGTGCTTCCTTCCTCTTCTTTCTCTCTCTCTCTCTCTCTTCTCTTCCTTTCTTTTTCTTTTTCTTTCCTTTTCTTTCTTTTTTCTTTCTTTCTTTCTGTCTCTCTCCCTTCCTTCCTTCCTTTCTCTTTCTTTCTCCCTTCCTTTTTCTTTCGTCTCTCCCTCTCCCCCCCCCCCCTCTCTCTCTCTCTCTCTCTCACACACACACACACACACACACACACACACACACACACACACACACACACACACCTGGTCTGGGCACAAAGTATCTGTTGTTACAGAAGTTTTCATTTCTCTCTATAATACACCTGATACCAATCAATTCAATACCCTATCTTTCAACTACATAAAGCCGAAGGGAAGGGAAGAAGGGGACTAACCTTAAAAAAGTTTACTTGGCAGTAAGGCTACTCTCTTTCAGTGGGATTTACTCCTAATAGATGCACATGATTGCAGGCAGACAGCTAGCTCCGTTGTTTAATAGGCTCTAAGTAAAATTTCTACATTAACAAAATTTATACCTAAACCACAGAATATAGGAGCAAAAAATCATAGCAATAGTCTGAGCTATGCTTTTCTTCTTTAAATGGAAGTACTACCCATTTTAACCAGACATTAAGACTCATTAGTTTGGAATACAAGTATAGCTTGCACTGAACCTTGACAGTACTTGTTTTCCTTACAAACTAGCTCAACTTTGTTTCCTTTAAATCTTGCTTTCGTTTCACATCACCTGCTTCGGATCAAGAGCTCCGTTTTTAGGGAAAGAGAGTGGAGTGGGGGGGTGCTTTGGAAATAAAAGCACTGCAAGAGAGAAGGGTAAAGGCATGATCTGGATTCCGGATTCCAAGCATTCCCTGAGCCGGGAAGCCCTCCTCGTTCTCATTCTTCCCAATCCCTTCCCTTCCCACTCCCGGATCCTTCTTCCCCCCAACCCCCCCAATGCCCCCCCGCATGTGCACAGGCCTCACTGAAGCCTCCTGACTTCCAGTAGGCCTGTTGGGCTGTTTTTTGCTCTCCCCAGGGTTCAGGAAAGCTGCCTGAAGCCTGGGGACGGCGAAAAATGGCCCAACGGGCCAATTGGAAGTTCAGAAACGAAAGGAAGTGGAGCTGCCCTACAACTTACCTTCAGATAGTTGCAACCAGGCCTTGCACACCTCAGCCCATTTCTTCTGCAGCTGGGAAGGCTTTCCTGAAGGCCTGTGTAGCCGATAACAGCTCCGGATCTATCTGAAGCTCTGTTATTGGCTACACAGGCCTTTGAGAAAGCCTTCCCGGCGACAGAAGAAATGGGTCAACATGTGAGAGGCCTGGCTGCAACTGTCCAAAGCCAAAGAAGTTCCTGAAGACCTCTGACAGCAAAAAGGAAGCTGAGGGTGAGCACACAAGTGAACTTCCAGTTGGCCCATTGGGCTATTTTCGCCGTGGGGAGAGCAAAAACGGCCGAAAAGTCAGCCGAAAATCAGCTGGCCAGCACGTGCATGCGCGCTGGAGCTGACATAGGGCAACACCTCACGTGCCCTCAGATATGGCTCCGCGTGCCACCTGTGACACGCATGCCATAGGTTCTCCATCACTGCCCTATAACTATTATAAATATAAGAGCAGCTTTCAGGTTCCAGTGAAACAGATCCAGATAAGAGAAATACTTTAAACTGAAACTCCACAGAATATTGCCAATATAGCACTTAGACTTAGACTTATATACTGCTTCATAGTGCTTTACAGCCCTCTCTAAGCGGTTTACAGAGTTCAGCATATTGCCCCCAACAATCTGGGTCCTCATTTTACCCACCTCGGAAGGATGGAAGGCTGAGTCAACCCTGAGCCGGTGAGATTTGAACAGCTGAACTGCTGAACTGCAGTGCTGCATTTTAACCACTGCGCCATCTCGGTTCTACAATAACTGTAGGATGATTATTTTACTTCCTGTATTCCTTTACTGGAAATTCTAATTAAATGTATCCATTTTTGTATTTTATTTCCATATTGGTGAGGTTGTACTTTGGGGAAACTGGCGTAATATCTAATGACTATCTATCAATACCACATTTTCATCATCTGGGTTTTTGAAATAATATATAACACTAAACCAAACAAACTACAGCTGCACAGGCGTATTTTTGTGATGATGATGGCAATGTCACTATAGTTTGCAGCTGCCCAATTTCTAACTTACTTGTTCAAGGCCCATGTTATCCAGATACAAGTGCTGCAGAGATTTTGCAATTGGAAGGAAAGCACCGTTCCCAATGTATTTTATAGGATTCTTAGACAATTTCAGTTCATTGAGTATAGGCAATCCTCTAAGGGCCTTGGTGGGAATTTCTTGCAAAGAATTTTCATCTAGATGCAGTTTCTCTAGCATCTTGGCCTGCTTCAGAGCTTTAGGAGACAAGTCTGTAATATGATTTCCTGTTAAGTAAAGACAGCGTAGTTGTTTCATTCCAGCCAGAGCATTATCGGACAGCTGACTGATTGAATTGTGTTTCAAGTGGAAAGCAAAGAGGTTGGGCAAGTACCTGAAGGCATCCTTGGACATTTGAGTGAATTTGTTGTGATCTAGAAAAAGATAAGCAAGTTGGGTGGTGTCTCTGAAAATATCAGCATCAATGGAAGATATATCATTATTAGACAGATAAAGATAGATGAGTGTTCTTAGGTCCCGGAAAGCACCAGGCTGTAGTACTTTAATCTTACAGTTCTGCAGGTGAAGTGAGGTCAGGTTTTTCAAGCCAATGAAGGAACCATTTGGTATGGAATGGAACTCATTGTGTTGCAAGTCCAGAAGTTGAATGTTGCTAGGAAATCCTTTGGGTATATGCAAGAGATTTTTGTTATCACACTTCCCATGCTGGTAATCTAATAAACAGGTACATTCTTTTGGACATTTTACAGTACCCTCCTCTGGCTTTCTGCCGATTATTGTTGGAAGCAGCTCCTCTTCTAACATCTGATGTTTACACTTCATATCTGTTGCCCGCAAGGATTCCAAGTGCTCTCCTCTGAAGGCCGGAGGACCAGGACATACTATATCAATGTATATTTTTGCCTTGTCAGCCCACTCTTTGAGGGTACGCATGTGGCAGGTACAAAGCATAGGGTTGCCTGTTAAGTTTATTTTTTTAAGGTGGACCATTTCTACCAGGGGCTGCAATACCAACAGCTGGTTGTTGTGCAAGTCAAGAGTATGGAGTAAGGGGCTCCTGACAAAAGCTCTTTCTGAGACCTCCTGAAGGGCCATGTTATCCAAGTAAAGCTGCTTGAGATTAGTCATTTCAATGGCCTCCTCATCAATGTAAGTGATGGGGTTGTGTCCTAAATCCAGCCGACTTATGCCAGATAGTCTAGACAATGCCTCAGTGGGAAAGAACTGCAATTCATTATGGTGTAGACTTAGATTTCTGAGTGTTGGTAATCCACCAAAAGCTTCGTTGGCAAACACATTAAGTGAGTTATGGGACAAATTGATCCACTTGATCATCTGAAGTCCCTGGAAAACCATATCTGGCAAGTAAACCAATGAGTTTTTGGCCAGATTCAATAAACTAAGGAATCCAAGTTGCCCAAACGCTCCTGGCTTTATTTCTTCAATCTGATTATTTTCTAAAATAAGTTGACGGAGGGAAGACAGGCCATCTAAGGATTCTTGATAGATGAAGGCTATATTGTTAGAAGCCAGATTGAGGTAAACTAGCTGTCCTAATCCCCTGAAAGCCCCTTCCTCAATGCTTTTTATCTTGCATCTCTGAAGGTTCAAATGGGTGAGGTACGGAATGGACAAAAAGGTTCCTAAAGGAATCACTGTAATTATGTTATCTTGAAGAGCCAACTTTTTAGTAATCTGCAGATTTAAGGAAACAAACATTAGTTTTATTCTCAATAGCTGCCTGTTCACTGGATTTTTGGGCCATCATACCGGTAGTAGTTCCTCAAAGTTTTATTTTTAATGGAAAATCAGGAAATTATATGCTGTCACACATCAAGACTGCTATGATATAGATCATTTTTTAAAAAGTTTATAATTAATCTTCGTTGTCCGGTAGTTGCTGGATATTAGAATTAAAGATTGTTTAAATCTTAATAGATTTTGGAAGCAGACAAACCAGCTTACACAAATCAGTTGCAAAATAGATTGAAGTAATTGTTCCTAGTCTGGTGCCTTCTTAAACTGTTGAGATTTTCCATCTCACCATGACTTTTGTATCAGGTAAAGAAAGGTAAGATTAGAGGAAGCATGCCATAGAGAATTCAGTGGCTGCATGGAGGTCTTAGCCAAAAGGAATCCATTCTAAGCTGGGAAGTGAAGGCAATAAGCATTGGAGCAAGTTGTTGGAGAGAGAAAATCAAAGAATGAAATGATTGGTACATTATTAAACAAAGACAAGCAACATAATACTCTAGACACCAGAATGCCTCAGAATAGCTCTTGGAAGTGTCAAGTTTCTTGCTCTTTGAAATTTTTAAGATTCTTTGAATAATAAATAAATGAGTAGTTGGCCTGCTGCCAAAATTAGAACCAACCTTTAGCATAGCCATTATAATGTAAACAATGTGCAATGATTATTTTAATCTGTTTGAAGGGTGATTATTAAAACTTATTGTTAATTATATTAATATTATTAGCCACCCAGACACAAGATGAGCAGTCATAGAAATCCTTTAAATAAATAGCTCCAATAAAAAGAATCCATAGTTGTGTGTTCTTTTTGGAAATCTTCACCAAAGTTTTAAAGATAAGATGAAATTATAAAAACCAACCCAGAAGGTTAATGAGAAGGATAAAAAACAATGGTACCTCTTTTTAAATTATTAATTTCTGGTTGGTTGTTTATATAATGGTCGAAATATTGGGTGAGCACTATGACATACAGTCAACATTTTAAATCTGCCCATTGACCCCAAAACTTTACCTATTGTTTTTCTGTTAATGAATGGTGTATTGGTTTTTTAAATTTTCATTTTCTAAAAAAAAATATGCTATGGTTTTAATACATTGTAAACCACCCTGGGAAAATCCTGGGTAAATGCCTTCCCATATAGACTCACCTGAGGGATATTAACAGGCACCTTAGTCAGATTCCTGCTTGAGCAAATGACTTGATGCTTGATGCTATCACAGGTACAGATTTGTGGGCAATGTTCAGCAATCAGGATTTCTGTAATCATGGCTGTTATCAGGAGAAAGTTGGCAGAAGCCCACATCCTGGAAAGCAACAGACTTGGGAAAAGAAAGGTATTCATTGGACTACATTCAGGTTTTTGCCTACATACAAGATTGAGCAACAGCAAACTTAAATTTCTGCAGCGTTTTAACAGCTTTCAACACACAGAACAGCGGCTTGAAGAACCGAATACATAAGCGATACAAAAGAAGCAAAATCAGATAAGAAACAGCTTTTCTCACATCTGTATTAGTTGCTGTTTTAATATCAATAAGTTGATTTCTTGTTACCATGGCAAAAGTATTTTTCATATTTCCCACATTTTTGTCTTAATTTATAAGTAAAATTGGCAAACATAAAAGCAGCGATGATAATTAAAGGCTAATGGCCAAAAGAAAGAGGAAGACAGAGATACATTCTAAATGACCATAACTTTTTTTGCAAGTAATTTTTGGAGTTCTGTTTTTTCCCTATAAGTTCTATTAATTGTGTTTCAGTATAATATGTGTGGCTTGATTTTGGTTTGGAGTGTTCTAGGAATCTAGCCAATAGCCAATTGTAGTTTATTTAATAGACCAAGATTTAGCACAGGCATGGGTAAGCAGATATTTTTGTGTGTATGTAGTCCCCACTACTAGCAATTAGGTGTTACAGTTTCCTGCCATCTAAAGTTAGGAAATGCTAAAACATTGAAAGAGAAACAGTAGTTCAAAATTAAAAACAACAGCAAAACAATAACCCCTTCCTTCCTTCACTGAAATCAAGGGGAAAATGCATATCAGGGGTCCTTAGTGCTCTCTGAGCTTGGTTTTTTTCTTGCAGATGTTTCATTACCCAAACTAGGTAACATCATCAGTGCTAATCATGCATATCCTTGTTTGACCCATTCTGCATCATACATTCAACTACTAGTAACCTGAAACTATTGATGCCTTGGCCATCAAATAAGTTTCATATACAAGCCTAGCACAGTATATTTATTTACTCTATAACCACAGTATATTATATACCAACATCCATCACCCAACCAATAATTTGTTGACTGAGTTAGCTAGTAGTAGCTGAATGGAAAGAATATCTGTCAATCAATCACTATTCGTTATTTCTGTTTCCAATTGGCCGGTACCAAAATTAACTCTCCTGGGCTTCCGGGGTTCTATGAATCAACAGCAGCACTTACTCCTTTTTTCAAAACAAGAAAAATATGTTTCCAGCATCTCCTTTACTCTACCCTACATGGGGTAGTGGAATACAAGTGGATATTCTCTATATTCTTTATAAGCAGCCCTTTAAATTGGACAATGACAGGCTCAGCGCACTTCCTCAGATCTTGGATGGCAGGCCTACACTTGCATACAATCAATCGCCCATTGATGCAGATTCTCACAAGGAACAGCAGGATCAATGCTAACATAGGAATCAGACCTTACAACAAACCCAACTGTCTTCTTTAGTCCCATCTATACCAATAGCACTATTACAGTTCCCAAAACAAAGTTATAGGTAACTTCCCATGGTCTTCCTTTAATGTGATATATGCCATCATCCACCAGCAATGAACCTTTGAATGCTACTTAGGATAAGCAGGACAAACAAGATCAATGAACACAAGTTTGACATCAGGATTCAAAACATGAGCAAAGTAATATACGAGCACTGCAACTTCCAGGACAATGCATAGAAGACCTCAGAGTGTGAGTTTTGGAAAAACTGGACTTTAACAGCACCATTAATGAAGTGATTGCTGAACTCACATCAAAAAGGCAAACTCAGACGATCTCAACAAATACAATGTTTTTGTTTTTAAAAATACAATTATTAATTGATGAGTTACTTGTAATCTGTCTCATATGTAAGCCGGATAAGTACAAACAATTTATCTTCCCCCAACTTCATCCTGATTTAAATCTTACATCAATTTATGCACTTTATGCATCCAATGATGTGAACTGCAACTCTATAAAACTTGTGTCTTTTAGTAATTTTAAATAATCCTAAACAGCATTTAATAGTTTTTCCTCCAAAGAAGTCAGTTTATTTATTTACTTTTTCCTAACTTACCTTTGTTCCACTAGGTCTAGGTTAAGGCCAGTAAAGATGAGGTTAAAATTAAGAAAATGCTGCATCAAAAGCTTTTCCCTACTATGGTAGCTCCTAAAGGTATGTGAACTTTCCTGGAGCACTAGCAGAGCTGAATGAGCTCTTGTTTAGCAGGAATGTTTTTTCCTCCCTCCCTGCTTCTCCCTCCAACACACATCAACAGAATACTTTGATGTCTATGCCATTATGAAAATGCCACAATTATGTTAGAATCTTTCAGGCTGTCATTCATAGAAGCTAAATAGGAAGAGGCTGAAAACCTATACAGGAAGTGCATATTATTGGAATTGATAAGAATGGGTTTGTTGCCTGCAGTTGTGGCAATGACTAACAATTTCAGCAGTTTTATTTTTTTATTATATACAAACACCAATATTTATAACCAGTTGCAAAAGAGCAAATAATAGTTGTATAGAGCCTACTACAGACCAGAGTTTTATTTATTTGTTTATGATCAATGACGAGCAAATAGCTACAAGCACTAAAGTAAGAGCAATAAAACCACTGTCTAGATCTGCCAATTAAAAAGCACATGTATAAAAAGTAAGAAAAGAATAAAATAAAATGAAGCAAAACAAAATGGATAAAATAAAGTTTAGATAAAAGGATTTGCTCATGATATTATTTCCAGATCAGGTCACTGATAAGAATCTGGCAGCTCTATTCAGACAGACATGCAATATCAAAGACTTTTTGGCAAATCTCAGCTTTTGCTTTCTCTAGGCATAGAGATAGCAAAGAGTGGCTAGAAGGGCTGCAATAAAACGGCTCAGCTATTTTTTTACTTTCCATCTTGATGTGATGTCATCAAGACAAAATAGCAAGGCCAATGGGTCAAAAAAAGAAAAATAGAGATTTGAGTCAATAAAGCAGATGGCTAACATTAATCTTACCTCCAGTGGGATTATTCCAGTACCCATGCAAATTAGAGCCTTTGGAACACAGTATGAAATCTGGAAGAGAGTTCAAGATAGCATCAGGGCTTGCGATACTTGTAGGTACCAATATATCTGTGCACTATATAGCATTTGGGATACAGGCTTAGCCTTAAGCAGCTTAATAGAAGGCAGTAGGTATCTATCCACTTTCGAGTGGAAAAAAAAGTCCAGGATTGTCTTGGTACTATTTATTGGTTTTGGTAGAGATAATTCTATATTGTTCCTGCTAGATTCAGAGGCTTGAAAAATTACTTCAAGATAGTTAAAAGCTGGAATTTGTTCTGTTTTGTTAGTTCTGTAGGAAGTTAGCACCCACCCTCTCCTAGAAGAATGAAATATCTAGGAAATATTAAAAAGGCAGAATACTATATTTCCCTGGATGAGAAATGGAAAAACATGTTTTTTAGGCAGGAAGCACTCACTCTTAATAGCCCCCACCCTCCTCAATAGCCCACAGCAGATGTCAGCACTTAAGAGATAAGGAGATAGCTAGGTCTATTCATAAGCAAATGCCCTCACCCAAGATCCAACAAAGGTAGGATTAGCCCTCAGCCATAATAGGAATTGCCCAAAATCCTCTTCATTACATCATCACCCAGCAAGATTCAACTAAGCTTGGGACTCAAGACACTATAGTTACCCCTGCATGGCCCCATGGGAGTCTGACAACCAATTAGAATACATTTCTTACACAGGAACAGGAAGCTCCAAGGCGGGGCCCAAGAGAGGGTATGAATCTATCTCCCTCTCTCACCCATGTGCCTTTTTTTGCCCAGGACCTCAAAACCATGTGTTCCTCCTGTCCACCATTAAATCATCTTTCCAAGCAGTCTCCATGTTTCCAATGTATTTCTTCCCACTTGGAACTGAACCCAGATGGATATTTCTTCCAACAGTTCCTTCTGCCATTGGTGTTTATGGTTGCTAGGTCGTCTTCAGGAATCCATAAGAATTCTATAAGGGCCACAAATTTTTCCTAAGTCCCTCTAAGTAAGGGAGAAAATTGCTAGGTTATTATAATATAGCAGTATTGCCAAATGTCTGCCCTTGAGCATAGGGGTGAGGGTGATACTCTTTTTTTGATAAAAACAGCCACTATCAAGTTTGCAGTGGTGCTTAAAAGTTTGTAAATCAGAAGTATTCAAGAAGTCAATTTTACAAAAGTCACCAGAAGTCAATTTTACAAGAGTCAGTTTGTAAAATTGACTTCTGAATACTGCCCAGAAAATTACACAATTCCAGTTAGCAGTAAATCCTAGGCTTAGAAAGCTTAGAACTACGTTGCCTTCGGCACGACCTAAGCATAGCCCATAAAATTATCTGCTACAACGTCCTTCCTGTCAATGACTACTTCAGCTTCAACCACAACAATACACGAGCACATAACAGATACAAACTCAAAGTGAACCGCTCCAAACTTGACTGTAGAAAATATGACTTTAGCAACAGAGTGGTAAATGCCTGGAACTCACTACCTGACTCTGTGGTTTCGTCACCAAACCCCCAAAGCTTTACCCTTAGACTGTCCACTGTTGACCTCACCAGATTCCTAAGAGGTCAGTAAGGGGCGTGCATAAGTGCACCAGCGTGCCTACCGTCCCTGTCCTAATGTTCCCTCTTATCAGTACCCATCTTATGTATATAAACAATGTTACATCTATGTATATTACCAACACGTACTTGACAAAATAAATAAATAAAATGTTACTTTACACACATTGTAAATGTAATTATGAATTGTGTTTACATTGAAAATAAATTAATCCATGCAAAGAATGTAACTTTACAGTATAATTCAAGTATTATGTGCCTTAATAAATATTCAGCAAGACATAGTTCCTTTTTATGTCCATAAACAGTTCCTGAAATTTTGGACTGATTTTCATTTTAACAGCACCATTTATTGGGGAGGGGGAAGCAGTACTCATGGGCAAATCCTCCAATAGTATTTTTATTTGTGCGGTAGAAATGATTAAGATTAGACTAAATTAATAGAAATTGAACTAAATAAACGCGATCTGCTATTGCCATGGCTAGATTTTCTAAATAGTTTTCCAGTAAAAGAAATTGGCAGACGAAGCTCTTTTCTAACAACCCTCTTCCCTTCCCCCATCGCGCCTCTAAACTACTTCCTGAGCTCTGAACATGCGTGAAGATCCTCGCTTCGGAGCTAAACAGAAGTATCACGTGACAGATGACCGTGCACGACGGAAATGCCGGAAAATAAGAAAAGGTGGATTAATTTGCATACCCTTCATACATTGCGGCAAACTTCTTTTATGTTCAGATGTTTATTCTTAATTTTAAGGTTTTGATTGATATGGTTTGCAGGACAACTGTGAATTTTCAACTCTTCGTCATGATATTACATTTGGCATTTTAGTTTGATATTAAATTGATATTCACCATTACAACATGAGCTGTTGCTATGTGCCTCTCATAATAAAGCTTCAACGGGTTGTTCCTTTGAAGCTAGCGAAGTTTATGGGTCTTACGCGGGTTCCGTTGTGAGGGAAAGTCTTTTGTTTATGGCTAATATTTTGAAGCTGTATTCTAGTAGAGCTACAATAGGCTATTGGAAAACAGTTATTTCAGGAAGTTATTTGGGTTTAAATTATTGTTATGCTCGTGTTCCTTATGTGGTTGTTGCCTAATAGGTACATGGTTTTGTAAGTTTCGGCAGAGGAGTATTTTGGTGGGGAAATTCAGTTGTTGGTGCTTATCTTAATCAGTAATTCTTTTCAATTCAAAGTTGCATGAATACCTTCTGCTTCATAAAATTTATTTTTTATTTTGCCATTCATGTTTCCTTAACTAATTTATTTTTCCTATTTTTGTTTTACTATAAAAGACAGAATTCATCAGTTTTTCAAAACTTTGTTATAATATATATTCAATATAAGTAGTCCTCAACTTACCACAATTGAGCCTAAAATTTCTGTTACTAAGCAAGATAGCTAAGTAAATTTTGTCCCATTTTATGACCTTTCTTGCCACAGTTATTAAGTGAATCACTGCAGTTGTTAAATTAGTAACACCATTAAGTGAATCTGGCTTCCCCATTGACTTTCCTTGTCAGAAGGTCGCAAAAGGGGATCACATTTTGCGACCTGACAAGTAAAGTCAATGAGGAAGCCAGATTCACTTAACGGTGTTACTAATTTAACAACTGCAGTGATTCACTTAACTGTGGCAAGAAAGGTCATAAAATGGGACAAAATTTACTTAACTGTCTTGCTTAGTAACAGAAATTTTAGGCTCAATTGTCGTAAGTTGAGGACTACTTGTGCGGCATCCCCATGAGGTGGTAAGTGTGAAAAAAGGTCATATGTCACTTTTTTCAGTGCCATTGTAACTTTGAACGGTCACTAAGTAAACTGTTGTAAGTCAAGGACTACCTGTATATTTATTGTATTTAATTATACAATTGAATGCAAACTATAAGCAGCTACAATTCTACCATACACCAGGACTAAAACAATAAAAATAATAAAAAATTATAATTTTATCAAAACCAAGTAACAATTAACACCAGACAACGAAGATTTTGCTTCCTGAACATTTCTGGGTGTATCTTATAGATTTCTGGCTGTTAATCATTAAAATATCCTGTAATTTTAACCTGTCACATATCTTTTTATAGAAATCTGGTTTTGCAGTTTTACATTTTAAGTTTACTAATATTTGCTTGCATTATAAGAAGCTTTGTGTAGTTCATACATGTACAGGCATGCATTCAGGGCATGTTGTATAAATTTATGGAACGGATAGTTTGGACATGCCTACGCATGATTAGGCTGGATGGATGCTGCCTGGGAAGGTTATAATGCGCTCTACATGGGGCTACCCTTGAAGAGTATCCAGAGACTGCAATTGGTGCAAAATGCAGCTGCGCGAACTGTGGTGGGTGTGCCTAGGTACACCCACGTAACACCTATCCTCCGCCAGCTGCATTGGCTGCCCATTAGTCTCCGGATCCAATTTAAGGTGTTGGTTTTGACCTTTAAAGCCCTTCATGGCTCAGGGCCAAGCTACCTTTGGGACCGCATCCTGCCGCATACCTCCCTACGACCGGTTAGGTCCCACAGAGTTGGTCTCCTCCAGGTCCCATCGATCAAGCAATGCCAGTTGGCGGGGCCTAGGGGGAGAGCCTTCTCTGTGGGAGCTCCCTCCCTGTGGAACCAACTCCCTCCGGAGATCAGGACTATCCCCACCCTGCTGGCCTTCCGTAAAGCAATAAAAACTTGGCTCTTCCGGCAGGCGGGGTGAAAGTGAGACCGAGCAGATTATACTTGGGTCTCCCCCCCTTGTTATGAATGTTGGAGATTTTTTAATTTTTATATCTTTTTAACTGTTATATGTTTTTATTTGTAATGGATTTGACATGCTGTGAGCCGCCCAGAGTCCCCCGGGAGTTGGGCGGCATACAAATCTATTAAATTAAATTAAATTAAATTAAATTATAAAAGCAGCTCACATGAATAGATGCTACTCATTTTGTTGATATCAGTTTCCAATGTATTTTGGTGTAATTGTTTCAACGTATAGCATTGCCAATGTACATGTAATTTAAATAACAAGTAACCCAGTTATAGACTTGCTGTAGTATGTTTGGCAGCAGCAGAAATGTCTTGCCAATGTTGGAAGAGCCACAATACGTGCTGCTACATATGTGGTAAGTACATGGTTAATCCTCAAACATGCACCGACTGGACGTAAGAAAGCATATGAAGTTGGGTTGTAAGATTGGTAATTAAGAGGAGGTCTGGGCTCCTCTCATTTGTTGTGCAAGATTTGCTGTTCATCTTTGAGCTTGGCAGAGAGGAACTCGGAAGCCAATGCCTCTTTGCTGTCCTGATGATATGGTGAGAACAAAATGATGATATCATAGACTTACTCCTAACTAATGTCGCTGGTTTCACTGCTAAAAATCAGAAATCAATTAAATATCCCAATCTGCCATGAGACCAGTGCCACATGATGACAATTTGCCACTACCGAACCCACCAGAGACAATGGAGCTAACACGAAACAGACGAAGATGCTGCAATGTACCAGCCAGGCACGGACAGTCACAGTGATTTGGATTTTGAACTGGTGAGCCTCATCTCATAACACAGTCAGAATTAAATGACCTGGTCAGGGACCTGGATTTTTCACTATCTAAAGCAGAACTCCTGGGTTCAAAACTGCAAAGGTGGTGTTTGCTCTCTTTTGAAACTGCCATGATGATTTAACAAATTTCTTTGCACAGGTTGACAACTTTGTTTTCTGTACTGACAGTTTTTTTCACAGCTTTGCATTTTGAGCATGACTCACTAGAACGGCATCTCTTTACTGATTCATCATTGTTAACCCTCAAAACTATCTCATTACACAATGGCAATATACAACGTTCAGTACCTGTTGACTATGTGGCACACATGAAAGAAGTACCGTATTTTTCGGAGTATAAGACGCACCTTTTTACCCTCAAAAAGAGGGTGAAAACTTAGGTGCGTCTTATACACCGAATGTAGCCCCACCCAGCCAGTCACCCCCACCCTTTGGCCTCTGTCTTCCAGCAATTTACCTGATTGCAGCAAAGAGGGAAGAGCCTGTAAAGCCAAGCGTCATTAGCAGCTTCCCGACCTACAGCTGAATTGCCACTTGCTAAAATGAAACTGAAACTAGCTTGCAAAGAGGCAAATAGCTGGGAGAGACAGATTTTTATTTTCTGCTGAACTGGATGCAAGGGGTAAGTGAATAACTATAAATGTCTATAGAATGTTCAAATTATTAGACTTATTTTTTAAAGACTGCTTTATTATTGTTCTAGAGCCAGGGGTCTCCAACCTTGGCAATTTTAAGACTTGTGGACTTCAGCTCCCAGAATTCCACAGCCAGCTTTGTTAGCTTTGCTGGCTGTGGAATTCTGGGAGTTGAAGTCCACAAGTCTTAAAGTTGCCAAGGTTGGAGACCCCTGTAAATCTAGACAACTTAACAAAATAAAGAAGTGTTTTAAAATAAATGCTTGCTCTGAAGAGGCCCAGTGCTATTGTATCTTCTTTTAAATAATAGAGAATAATGTATACTTCCAGAAATTTTAATTAATTTTAACAGCTCTGTACAAGTATAGTCTGAAATGTAACAGTGTCCTGTTTAGTATTAGAGTTAAATCCTGACTTACCTTGGAGTAGATCTATTTAAATAATTGGGAGGAGTTAGTGTGACTACATTTAAGTAAACTTTCTGGCATAATGTACATTTCTCCAATTCTTTGCTATATCTATGGGTCAGGCACACATGCACAGAAATACACAGCAAACAGTGTATATCATCTGTGCTATTTGCTGTTTGCTGTTTGGCAAATTGCTTGGAGGCAGAGGCCTTTTTTCCTTGTTTTCCTCCCCCAAAACTAAGGTGCGTCTTATACTCCGGTGCGTCTTATACTCCGAAAAATACGGTATATGAAAACATGGAACTGTTGTTGAACCAGATCCAGTACGGAGTATAACTGGAATGTAGGTGGAGATCTAAAAGCAATGGCTCTGGCTGCTTGAAATGCAGCCCAGATATACCAAGTCCAGTTAGTCTTTGATTTACGACCACAATTGAGCCCAAAATTTCTGTTGCTAAGTGAGACATTTGTTACGAGATTTTTATTCCATTTTACATCCTTTCACAGTTGTTAAGTGAATCACTGCAATTGTTAAGCTAGTAATACGTTAAGTGAATCTGGTTTCCTCATTGACTTTAACAGAATAACATGAGATGGAAGGGACCTTGGAGGTCGTTGGAGGTTAGTAACAACCGTGTTACTTCTATTCATGAACTGCTTTTTTAGGATGGGAGAGGGAAAGAAGCTGTCATATTTCTTGAATAGAATAAAGTTTATCGATTGTAACAATCAGTGAGTAGTTTAACATTTCCATCAAAAGCTAAGCTTATTGTAGGTAGGTAACGGGGGGGGGGGGGAGAGATGCCACTGTGTTTTTCTTTTCAATCTATTAGTCTAGCCTAAACCTCTGGAATTATCCTGGTAGACTCCCATTTAAGTACTCAAAATCTCAATTAGCTTTTTCAAGGTTGACTATAGTTGACTAGCTACTGCCATCTAGGTGGAAAACAAAATTTAAACACCAACTGGGAAACAACTATTTCTTCTAATGGGAGAAATTACAAATGGAAAGGAAAAAAAATAGAGCTTTTGGAAAAATTAGCATTTGAAGTATATACATAAGCGAAGAAGACCATTTATGGAAGTACAATACCTTACTTCCAAAAACTCTTATTCAGATAGCCTAGTCCAGGGGTCTCCAACCTGACAGCTTTAAGACTTGTGGACTTTAACTCCCAGAATTCCTCAGCCAGCTTTGCTGGCTGAGGAATTCTGGGAGTTGAAGTCCACAAGTCTTAAAGCTGCCAAGGTTGGAGACCCTCTGGACTATTCAGAATAGGACAATGTACAAGTTTTCAAGAAATGACTGGTAGCTGACCAATTTTATTGTTTTCATGGAAATTTGCTTAGAGATTTGTCTTTTAATTTTAATAAGCAAATAAACACCCATTAATCAAGGACGATTTGCAACATGTTCTTCTCTGGTTAGGCTTTGAAACAGCTCATAAAAGAGAACACGTGGGAAAATACTATGATTTTGAAATATAAAAAGGAAAATTAAATGGAGGATAATAGGCGCTTATTAGACTTACAGGTACAAGAAATCCTTGACTTACTACCACAATTTAGGCATTAAATTTATGTTGCTAAGTGAGAAATTTGTTGTGAGTTTCACATTTTACGACTTTTCTTGTCACATTTGTTAAGTGAATCACTGCAGTTTTTAAATTAGTAACACGGTTGTTCAGTGAACCCGGTATCCCCATTGACTGCTTGTCAGAAGTTTGCAAAAGGTGATCACCTGACCCCGGGACACTGCAACCGTCATAAATGTGAGTCAGTTGTCAAGTATCCAAATGTAAATCACGTGACCATGGGGATGCTGCAATGGTCATAACTCTGAAAAATGTTCGTAAGTCACTTTTTTCTGTGCCATTGTAACTTCTAACGGTCATTAAATGAACTGATGTAAGTCGAGGACTACCTGTATTAACTAGCACAGCAGAAAAGTAGACCTTTGGATAAAATCTCTTTTCTTCATCTTCACCATTTTTTCCCATTTGAAAAGGACCAGGAAGAAAAAGAAGGGGAAATAAATCCC
The DNA here is from genome assembly GCA_023053685.1 of Diadophis punctatus similis. Classification (NCBI taxonomy): domain Eukaryota; kingdom Metazoa; phylum Chordata; class Lepidosauria; order Squamata; family Dipsadidae; genus Diadophis; species Diadophis punctatus. The sequence continues at coordinate 30,345,709 of JALIGW010000004.1, forward strand.
AAGGCCAGTCAAAATTGATTACATTTATTCTGAACTACTATATCTTTGTAAGGCAGTTATCACTAACAGTCATTTGCAGGCCACCAGTAATTGTCTTATTAGTGGAAATGTCAATGAATAGTGGTGAAGGATTCCACATAAATATTCTTGGTCAAAAAAAAATATACTACATTGCCACAGAATAGCTTGAAACTAAAAGAGCAAGAAATAATAAAAATAGTAATATTGTTTTATGTCTTGTGATGGCCTATATCTGGAGGAAAACAACCTTCCCACTAGGCTCATAGCATAATGCACTTGGCAAGGAAGCTTCAGACCTTTGCGGTTACCTCCAAAGAATAGTCCAAGAAATATATCTGGAGATCAGGTAAGTTCTTAACCTTGAGAACAATGAATGAGAAACAAAAGTCCCAGATTAAAAAAAAGTAATCTGAGACAAAACCAACAGAGAAAAACAAAAACAAAAATCTCAAAGAAAGGGGGAAAAGATTCCTGGGAAGGCAGAGTTCATTTTGGAAACAGACAGTTCAAAAACAACAAACAGCAACATAAAAAGTACATGGCAAAGTTCCTCCAAGTTTGTAATTGTTGTAAGAAACGCAGCCAGACATCCTATGCCTCAGTGACCAAGTAGGCACATTTTCCCCTGAAGGTTCCGACGCTTTGCTCTCCATCTCAATATGTTCTCCTGATAGTCTTTGGGTGAGAGAGAGAGCCATGGCCTTTGTGTTACAGCTGGTGGAGGGTCTGTAATAGCAAGTGTCGAGCAAAAGAGCAGGGATCCAAAGCACGGTTAGGCCTATGGAGATAAAATGGAAACGAGGGAATAACTTTTTCTCCAAAATTTCTTAAACTGCATTGAGTCAACAGATACTTAAAGAGGGAGTACAAACTGCCATTCTGCCCAAGAAGAATTCTGAAACTTTTCATAGACAATTATCAGATATTTTAAAGAAATATTGAAGATTTATATAACATCAAGGGAAACAGTGTACTTATTTTCTACTTTATATGAGAAGGCTGCTGTGAATAAGAAAAATTCTGAGAGTTTAAAACATTGACATGAACCACAATATCAAATTTGTGCAGCAAAAGTAAGATTCATAGCGAAAGAAAATCTCTCCAAAGGAGGCAAAGTCTCTCCATGACTTCAGCAACCTACATTCACTAACACAAAGGCCATGGATAAGCAAGACAATACATCATGTAAGTTATTACAAAAAGTAGTAAGCCATTTAGCCTTCCACAACTTTTTGTGTGTGATCTCGGCACCAGCTCCACTATCAAATGCATTCATATTTCATGTAGCATGTATTATACAAGCAGAGAGTAATAATACTGTTTGTTTAATTTCACACTAGAAATAATCTACAGTATAAATTATTAAGGAAAATAAAATTTTCAATATTTTTTTCTGCATCAACCAAGAAACCCTCCATAATATTTCACTGGAAGATTTTTCACTTTTTCTAACTGTTTTTGGATTGAAAAGAAAATCTAGGATCATAGAATATATATTCAGCACATAGTGGAAAAAAGAAACATACATAGTCCTTGACTTAAAGTGAATTATGAAAATTCAGTTGCTTGGCAACTAGCATGTACTGATGACAATTGCAATGTACCAGGATCATGTGATCACCTTTTGTAACCTTCTGACAAGCAGTGTTAATGGAGAAGCCAGATTCACTTAACAATCGTCTTACTGTTTACAACAGTGATTCACTTAACAATAGTGGCAAGAGAAGCCGTAAAATGGGGCAAAAATCACTTAACTGTCTTGCTTAGCAATAGAAATTTTGGGCTCAATTGTGGTCATAGGTTGAGGCCTATCTGTTAACATCTTAATGTAAAAATGCCATATTGTATCCAGTTTTATTTATTTATTATAGTTAAGACCAAAGATTGATATGATCTGAAGAATTATATTAAATTGGCCTATAACTGTAATAAAGATTTGATTAGTATCTTAAATACAGAAGTGTGTTAATTTTAATTAAACAGAACAGTTATTACAGTAGATTACCCCAAAATTGAACAAATTAGCTATTTCTGTAGTCTGTACAAGCTTATAATTTTGTAGATTTCCTTCCATTGTAAAGGATCTTCCCAGTAAAACATCAATCAATATTTACTTCTAAAACCCAAAACTGTTTTTATTTATATATTTTCTATACTGCTTAATTCTGAAGGCTCCAATAAGTACACCTTTAAAGTAATTTAGTAACAAACAATATCACAGTAAATCAATAGCATCATCTTAAAAAACAGCACTAAATATGACAATCACTGCTCATAAATGTTCCTTTTGGAAAGTCTCTGGAAGGCCATGGAAGAAAGTCTCAATGTGGGGAGTAAGTTATTCCACAGGAGGGGAGGCCCCACACAGTAAAAAGCCCTCCCACTTCGCCTTTTCACAGGTAGGGCCCCTTAGTAGGCTTTTGTATGTGCTTGGGTTCAGCAGGCAGACTCTAAATGGGAAAAGTGTTCTTGTAGATATAGCTCCCAAGTCTGATCCTAAGTCATAGAGAATTTAACAAGTAATAACATTTAGACAAATGTTGGGAGCAAGTGCAGCTCCTATAAAAGCACAATTATTTGACAGTGTCAATATTGCCCGTTACCTTTACTCAACAATAGGTTCAGGAACACTAATACCTGTGAACTGGTAGGAAAATATTAGATCACCCCCCTATGTATTGCTAATCTTTCCACTGAGATCACAATACTCACTTTGTGACAAAGGCCAAGAGAATTGGGACAAGGGACTTGGGAAAATAATCCTGCTGGACCATGTGATTCAATGTCATTAGAGGTCCATAAAGGCTCGGAACAGCCCTGGTCTTCTCTTCACTCTGAAAGGTAAAAGAAAAAACGAAGATTAGAAGGAAAGTTACTACATCTAGAGAGGCCAGCAACATTTACACAGTATTGTCCCCACCACCTCCCATAACCACACAGAATTCATTTTGTTCCAGTCTGCAAACATTCCGGCAATCCTTCAGCAACCTTTCTAAATTCAGACACTGAACTGGGATAGCTCCATATTCCTTTTATTTTTTTGCCTCCCAAACAAGTATGGTGAGATGCCATCATATTGATTCCATTCATAAAGATTGATAGAAGATAGAATTTCACATTAAATTATTGCTTGAACATACCAAGACTTGATCTTTTCCTTTCCAAATATAAATACAGATAGACCTCAACATACAACTATTTGTTTAATGATCGTTCAAAGTTATAAGGGCACTGAAGACTTCCAAGGTCCCTTCTAATTCTATCATTCTGTAATTTATTACATGTGCCATCATACCTGGCATGAGATCTTCACCTACTGTGCTTTTTGGAATAGAAAATATACAATCAAACCTCATAGCTGTCAAAAATCACCTGTCTCTGTCTACTTACTTTTAGCAATCCCATGTGAATCAAAAGACTTGTTACGAAAGCATCAGAATTGAAGTTGGCTGATGAAAAAGCTTCTCTCATCAAAGCATCTAAAAAGATCCAACTGTATTAGAAACATGGAAACCTCAATCCTTAGGGAAATATTTGATTTTGGTCTACTGCCTATGTCCTGTTGTCTAAGGAAAAGCATCACAGTCCTAGCTAACAATTTCAAATATTTAAAAATAAGGAAAAAGGGAAAAAAATAACTAGCTGCAACTCTCATTACTATGCACATTATTTCAGGATCCAAGAGCATAAATTAAGTTCCTATAGTGAAAGGCAGCATATTTTTATAGAAATAAGTAAAACTAATTTTAAATTGACCTCTTTTGTAAAATAGTGCATAAAAAGGAACATTCAAAAAGCTAGCGTCTGGCCCAATCTCTATATATTTGTTCTCCTGAGCTACAGGAGACTATAGCTGAAATTGTCAAAAAAACAGGTTATTAAAAATCTTATGGCAACTTTATCTAATAGTTTTTTACACACATGGATCTGTTTATATAATCATTGTACTGATTAAAGCCTTTAAAAAAGGACATACCTGTTGTTTCACACACTGCTGTTTTTACTCCTGTCTCATCTTTGAAGACAGAAGAGATCTTAAGAAAAACAGTAACAACTTTTTCTGTGTCAGATGTGTCTGTCTAGAAGAAATATAATATCAAAATTAAGCTTGCTACAATAGTTTGTCACTAGAAAGAGAATAGGTGGCCTGTGCTATTACTTAACCTCATAAAAACGGTTTTGCAATACATCTAGGCAATTATTATGATTGCATTACTTTGATTTGATTCCAAAGCAGTGTTTAAGTAGGCAGAGAGCTATAAACACAACATTGGCATGCAATTCCATAGAACTGCATCTTTTTCCAAATTCCCAGGGCATGCCTTGATGACCTTTCTGGTGTCAGATCTAAAGTGCTGCATAGCCCTAGCAATTCTTATTTCTCCAAAGAAATAACACTTTTAACTAATTTAGATAGCAAAGCTGCTATGTGATATTGGGCTTAATACATATTAGAATTCTAATATTTGTTTCCAAGTAAAGCAATGTGTAAAGTAGAAGAGAGGAGACACCAGTCAAGAAGAACAGAACTACTGAGCAACTAGCCATTGTGCCCAGAAAAGTGTGTTTTGTAAGATATTAGCAATGGTTTACCTGCTGAATTATCAAAGTCGAACACTTGGGGCCAAGTCGCAACAATTTCTCTGGCGATGGAAAAGCTAGAAAGGTGCCAACATCAACAGGAGGAAGAGGAGAGGATAATGGTGTAGAATCCTGGAAGAAATCATGAAAATTAATCTTTTGCCAAAAAATACAGAAAAAGTAGCAGCTGTGTAGCAGATGAGAAATGAGGGAACGGGTAATGCAGTAACGTGGATTCATTTCGGCAAAAGTAGTATAGCTTCCAAGTTTATTGGGAGATAAATATCCTTTAAGATCTTGTTGTCACCACCCCAAGATGATAGTTTTAATCTTGTAGTCTGATTTTATACTCTCATCTCTTTTATTTCTGCTAGCATAATAAATTAGATGAGAAACATAATCTTTCTCTCATTCACTCATAGGACTAGTTTTATTTAACAATAACTGTACAAAGTTATTGTTAAATAAAACTAGTCCTATGAGTGAATGAGAGAAAAGCTTCCTCTTTTCTCTGCTTTATTACAGAAAGGTTGTTCAGCTAATCACTTTCCTTTACATTTTTATATAATGATCCTTCCTTTTCTTTTCCTGCTTTTATTCTGTTGAATTGTCAATTACTACTTTTTCTCTTCTTGTCGCCTATCTCTAAATTCTGTTTGCTTTTTTGTCTGTACTCATAAAACAGTAATAGTTTATTTGTATTACTTAAAATATGCAGGCAGTTTTAAAAGAAAACAGCCAGCTTGGCCTGGATATGAACTTAGGAATACACTCCAGGAATATCTGCAGAAATCTAGTCTATATGGCTACATTTACTAGGAAATTTAAATGTACATCATATTAATTTTACATACTTATAAACATTGTAGCCAAGTGTCTTAACAGGAAAAAAAACATGAAATGTAATCAAGTAAATAAATTATTTGTAAATTTTATTTTTGGCTACAGTATTTTGGAAACATAGTAATTTGGAATTGTACATTTTAATACATTAAGTTTCAAGGGGAAAAGCAGCAAAGCAAGATTAAACAGGAGTAGGTGTATGCATTTGTTTTCATTAAGCAGGTACACATAATTCCTTAAGGATAATTATTTGAAAAAGTCAGCAACTATAAAACTGATAAATAATTTTATACAAGCAAAAACAACAACAATGAATAAATAGCTACAACAACTTTCCAACTGATACCACCAGGCATATCAACTGCAGCAGTTGTTCTTGTTTAAGAGGAAAGGTGTGCTTATACCTACATGTTCCTCTAAGATTTTTTTAGGTGTAAGAGGTTCTTGTTCTCCCTGTCCCCTCTCCTGCACCTGAAGTGGCTCTTCTTCCTCCTCCTCTTCTTCCTCTTCTTCTTCTTCCTCCTCCTCCTCCTCTTCTTCTTCTTCTTCCTCCTCCTCCTCTTCATCATCTTCTCCATCATCCTCACTAAACGAATACAAGAATATAATTATACATACTATTGGGAGACATATGCAGATATTTATTTCTAGTCAGCTTGTATTCATCATTATGAAATTGAAAAGACACACAAATAAAGAAATTGGATATCCAAAACACAGTAAGTAACCATATTGTCCACAAGGTCACTTCCATATTCATAACAAGATATGATATTAAATCTAACCCAACTCCTCCTAATGGAAATACTAAGTCTGAGGTGCAAAAATCTAGCTGCTCTCGAGCTAGAAGCAATATATTTGAATTTTCTGCATTTGTTGCCACCTAGTCCTTCAGATTTTTTCAGCACAAAATCTAGTAGCCCTAGTTCATGAATGACAATAATTTACAGAAATAAATGGAAGAATCCAAGATAATAAATGCAACTTGTCAAATATCAAATCTTTGAAAAAGAGACAAGATTCTGATTGTTCCAACTCAAGAATTTGAGGGAGGGGGGAAGGTGGAATACAATAGTTTATTTTTTTTTTAATCTTCCCAATCTCAAATTTTCTTACTGCAAATTGGAAAGAATTGTGGCAGCACCTGGAACAAAATGGTTTCCAACAGCCCTGGAGTGTAGCTCAGACTGCTTGCACCCTGAAGGCTGGAGAAAAGGCAGAACAAACAATTACAACACCATGTGTATGTGTATTTCTCCACTTCTGCCAAAGCCACAGTATAAATTAACCTTAAACCATATTACACAACAGCTGCACAGTACACTTTCACTTTTGCTATTGAGGTTTTGCTGAAAGGCTCTTAAATGAGGCTTGCAGCCATAAATATTCATTATATTAAATAAATCATTTCACAGACTGTGTATATAATACACATATTTACATAAGAACCAAACATCCAGGGCAAATAAAAATACTATTATATGGCTTAATAAGGGTCCTGCAGTGAAATTTATCAAATTAACAAAAGTGTTAGTGAACATTGAAATTAATTGTTGCTGAATAAGTGTCTATTTCACACATTAAAAATCATTTAGAAATTGAAATAGCCAATTATTGGAGGCTCCGTTAGTATCTTACCTCAGGGAGCCTAGGATCTCTCCCATATTGAAGCCTTCAAGGATATCCCGGAGCTGTTCACAGCCTTCTTCTCCAAAACAATTGCCTATGACAAGGATAAAAGCATATATAAAGAGAAGTATATATATTTTAAAGGATAGTTTGAAAAGCTCTATGTTTCTATATAGAGAACTGGATAAAACCACAAGCTTTAGTATCATATCTGAATGAAAAATGCTATACTGCAATTAAAGTTGATCACTGTAAAGTATTTGAAATCAATTGACTCAGATAGGATGGGCAATCTGTGGTCTACTCGTCCTTGCATGTCACATCCTTTTGTATCTTCAAAGTCCATGCTGCCAAGATGGCATATGTTCGGTTTCCTACCAATATTCAGACTAAAAACAAAATGATGTGAAAGTTTTCTGGTGTGCTTAACATACCTACAAAAGTTTTTAAAACTCAAGCCTCTGACCCTTAACACTCATAGGAATCTATTCATTGTGACTTTTGGCTCAAAATAAGTTACTTTTCTTTTTAGAGAAAAGTAACTTATTCTGGCCTATGCTTGGGTTTCCACAAAGACTATAAGTGCCCACAAAACACAGGTATCAAATTAAAGCTGTTGCCTATCCAGCCTCTGAGAAAAAGTCAGTAAATCTACCTAGGAATAAGATTTGCATAATCTTAAGAACTACAGTGAATCCTGTGGTCCATTATTACTGAGATTGCATATTTGGGAAACTAGAAGACCAGGCATCCAGTGGCAATTGGTAAAAGGAAGATAGGGAACAGATCACGAACTGAAAATCTGTGGAAAGCTAACTGAAAGGGAATGAACTTGAGAAAGAGAAGGGAATTTAGTTATAAATATAGATTTATAAATATAGATATAGATTTAGGTATACATTGGCTTGACGTAGCCAGTCAAGAGTTTGGTTGGGGATTTTAGCTACTAAAAACAGCATTATCAACCATAGCACAATCACATACAGTACCATTGAGCTCTAACTTCTCCAGCTCTGACTTGTCCTCAATAGCTTCAACAACTATAAGTCCAGCATCTAACTTGATCTCACAGAAGGATAAGTTGAGTTCCTAGAAAGCAGAAAGTAAAATTTCCTAATAATACTTGGGTTAGGAAGAATGCAAGAAATATTTTTAAATGGGCTCATGGCATCTATAATTCATATCATCCAGAGTCCTAAAAAACAATTCAGAAACAATAGGGGCAGGACAAGATGCCTGGATTACAAATAATCATTTCTGAAGACTGCTTTGGTTGATTTCATTTTTGATTCACTGCTTTTTAAGTTCCTGGATGAATAAATTATGTTCCTGGATGATATGTGACATATAAACCGTGGCTGTAGAGAACCCCATTCTTCTCACTAGCTTTCAGGAAATGTATTTTTTCCTCCTTATGACAGAAAATTAAACAATCTGTGGTTCACCACAACCCTTACTGTGAGTTGCCGAGGCTCTGATATATGCATGTAAATACGCTACCCTGGCCTGGCAAATTATTCAACTTTAGGATTTAAGAAGTTACCCATCCATATTTTAGAATAACATGTTGGCCTTCATTCCAATTTAATATAAATGGAAACAAAATTTACATTTATCTTAAACCAAATATACACGATTCTCTAACTTCATCATGTAGCTTGACAAAACTGAAATGTTCTTGGTGTTTTTAACTTGACTTCCAACTCATGACTGTATCTTTAGCTGTATGATGGATGGTAACATTATTTTTAGGATTTAAAAACCAAAATTTTAGCATTTTGGACCAGTGTTCTCCAAGTGGTTTCTTAAAATACAAAAATGCATGTATTTCATATTTATATGATCTCTAATACCAAAATGTTTACTTACAGAAGCAGAAGTTATGCTCTGGTCTTGCCCTAGCCAAACAAATCTAGGAAATTAACTGGCTCCGCTGAAATAGTCTGGGCTACAGCTTCAAAGAAGGATTACTCTTTATTTTTCTTCACTGCCTGCTGGGCACAACTAAAGATCCCCAATAAGCATATTCATTTTTTTTCCCTTTTAACAACCCCGTAATCGGTGGAGTTGGGGCAACTGAATGGAGCCGAGTGTTTACTGGCTGGATACCCTTCCTGTCACCAATGCAGAGATTTTGCCGCAGATATATTCTTATTGTGCCCAGAGAGAGAAATATCTGCCTCTACCTAGGATCGAACTCACAGCCTCCTGATTGTGAGGCGAGAGCTCCACCTCTAGGCCACGGCACCACTCACCCAATAAGCATATTCATGTCAGCCATAATTTAGTCTGACTCATCGCATACATAGCAATATACAAAATAGGATTCAAGTATGGTTGGCCATACCTTTAGTTTATGAAGGCCTTCACTAACAGCTTCAGCAATAGCAACAGCACCTCTTGAACGCACCAGGCAATCCCCAAAGTTGATTGTTTCCACTTGACGGAGTTTCTTGAGGGTCTGAATAAAACAAAGTAAACAATGCAGACTTAATTCAACCCTGACAGAAGTGCTTCCTTTTAAAAATATAAGAGAGCTGTACTGAATCAGACCTGTTGCATCCAGCATTTCAGAGGAGCTCATAAACAATTCCCAAGTGCAAGTGCTTACTCATTTGGGTTCTGCCAGAAATTTAGAGGCACACTGCTACTATAGATAAAATGGTACCCTTACTCTTCATGATTTTCTCTAGTCCCATTTTGAATTATTCCCAGGGATGGTCAATTTTGTATTTTACATTAGCAAATTCAACAGTGTTTCCCAACTCCCCCCCCCCCAATTGCTATCTCACATGCATTAACATATAAGCAAACTTAATGTACACTGGCAAAAATTCAGATTGTTTTCTCTTCTCTAAACAATTAATCCATTTTATTTCACAACTGCTTTTCTAGATTTGAATCCAAATCACTATTAATGTGGAAATCAGTATTAATATAAAATGTATGACAAAATTATTGAAAAATGCTTACTTCTGCCATAGCCAGAGCTCCCTTGTCAGTGAAAGTGTTATCATTCAAATTAATCACTCTCAGCAAAGGATTGACAGCAAAGGCCTCAGCTAAGGCTGTAATTCCTGGATGATTGATTCCATTCTGTGGCATATGAACTTCTTCCACAGTCCCAATAACCTGAGGATCAAGATAGCATAGAAAGCCATTGTTCAAACAGAGGTAAAATATTTTTTCCTAATTACTGTATCTATTTAAACTCTTCAAACATAATAAGGCAAATATTACTTATTCTAATCTAAAATAGTAGAGTGTAGAAGCTATTTCAAGCCCTAGAGCAGTGATGGCGAACCTATGGCACGCGTGCCACAGGTGGCACGCGGAGCCATATCGGAGGGCACGCGAGGCGTTGCCCTGTCAGCTCCACGGCAAACCGGAAGTTCGGAAAACGCACTTCCGTTTTGCCATTGGGCTGTTTTTAGCACTCCGGAGGGTTCAGGGAAGCTTCCTGAAGCCCCGGAATGCAAAAAACAACGAAACGGACAAACCGGAAGTGCGTTTTCCGAACTTCCGGTTTGCCCATTTCGTCGTTTTTTACCGTCCCAGGCTCCGGTAAGGCCTTTGTGCGGTGTGTGTGTGTGTGTGTGTGCACATGCGCAGGGGGAAGCATGCGTGGGGGGGTTGTGCGCATGCGTGGGGGGGAGGGAATGGGTGTGGGTATGCGTGCGCGCGCTAGCGCGCGCACCCCCCCTTTTGGCACACGAACCAAAAAAGGTTCACCATCACTGCCCTAGAGTTTGCTTCTAGAGATTCACCAATTGGAGTGCAATGCATGTTAATTTTTAATAAAATTGTTTTCAAAAACATTAAGTACAACATTTAGCTTCTTTTTCTCATGTACCTTGTATCATGAACACAACTTTGAATTTCCTGCCATCTTTCCCAATGACTTTGCTTTTGAGAAGCTGGCAGGAAACATAAAAACTGCAATCAGGTGACTATGGAGATGCTGCAATGGCCAGAACACTAGGATTGATCATACATATCATTTGTTAAATGCTGTCATATCTTTGAATAGTTGCTCAGCAAATGGTTGGAACTGAAGTACTATCGGTAAGTTGAAATATGACACAGAACAACGGGTTTCTATTCAAGTAGGGCAGCTGGGCCAAACTTGTTGCACAACAATAATCAACCTATACTGCAATGATGGCATTTTTTTTATTAATATGATGTCCCAATTCGTTGAATCCTCCAAATATATTCAGGAAGTGGCTGTTTCCCCAAATAAATTGACCACTACTACAAAAGCCATTAGCACCACCAATAGTCATCAGCTAGTAAGAACATAATGTACAACAAATCAGAGTTGGATAATAAAAATATTCATGTTTTTTAGAACACATCTGACCAAAGTCAGATTTTCCCTTCCTATTTGCCAATTATACATAACTGTTTAATGGGATATGACTCTTTCTTATACTGACTGTGAATGCCTCAGCAAGAGCAGTTGCTCCATCATTTTCCAGGCGGTTCCTGCCAGCCATAAATACTTTCAGAGCCAATGGCTTGCCTTGAGCAGTTGATTTCCTGTGACATTCTTTCAGAGCTCCTGCTAAGATCTTAAGAAAAAACAATGTTGACATTGTTAAGGTGTCAATTCACCATGCCTACAGGGAACAAATTATTTAAACTGCAGTTTTATATACATGATATGGACACTCTGCTAGTAACATTGTGCATTAGTAACATTCCCAATTGTAACATAAAAAAGAGTAATTTTGGTCACGAAATTGGCATGAATGCATGTACTCAACTCAGATTTCTCTGACGGATACAGGGTGACAGATTCTTTACCTCTTAACTAGAGTTCCTTCTAGAACATTCTAGGACAGGCCAAGAATAAGCCAATATACTTTTTATTAGAGTAAATGATGTTGCCTTCCCCATCAATTTGGGAGGCTTTGTAAGACAACAATCTATAGCAATACATTATGTGTGTAGAAACAAATCACAAGGGAAGCTGGAAGTCAAACGTTCTACTTTCCACTTCATAAAGATCCAGGAAATGATTTTTACCTTGCCACCACCAATACCCATGCCACAGTTGTTTAGCTTGAGTTCCTGCAGAGTAAAACAGGTAGGGCTCTTCAGCAATGCCTCAAATCCACGGACTCCATCTGGTCCAAAGGCATTATCACTCAGATCCAACTCTACAAGTTGGCAGCCAGCAGAAATGAGGGCTTCTCCGAGAGAAATCTGACAAATGATAAAAGGTTTACAGAAGAGAAATATTTTGTTCAAAGCCAATGCTAATTTTTTTTGCTATCATTTCAAGTTATGAAAAGTGGAATATAGTTTGTACAGTATCCCTAAACTTTTCAAATAAGACTATATCTAAACAAATATATAATATGTGATAAAAAGAAAAAAACTGATAGGAAATTATCTTAGGTATCTTTATACAGGAATAAGCTCCAAATGAACTTCCTTTGAGTAAGCATTCCTAAAAATAGACTGGATTTGTGAATAGACTTCTCTTATCAGCAGCTGAGCTGAAGGCTCCTTCACATTCACAAAATTTAAAAAATATGGAATAACAAATCATATCTTACTATAATGCTGTATGTAAACTCAGCCTTTCTCTCTCACACACACATCCATGACAAATTCAATTTTAATTTAAAAACACATATTCACTTATTTCCTTAACCTGCTTAGAGAAAGAAGGCAATTCATTCAGTCAACAACAGGGGTGTCAAACTCAAGGCCCGGGGGCTGGATCCGGCCCGTGGGGCGCTTAGATCTGGCCTGCAGGGCTGCCCTGGAAACAAGGGTGAAGGACTGGCCCGTGGTGCCTCTGCCAGCGAAAACGGAGCTTGCGAAGACCGCGGATGGCCCTCCTGAGCTCCATTTTCGCTGGCAGAGCGCTCAGGCCACCACTTGTGCTCCCAACACAAGTGATGTAGAGCTGGACATGCCCACCCTGGCCATGCCCATCCCATCCCCCAGAGGTCAAACATAACCCTGATGCGGCCCTCAATGAAATCAAGTTTGACACTCCTGGTCTTACAACAACATTTCAGAAATATTTGACCCATGACACTGCCTTGAACTGAATTAGATTGTTATTTGTTTACCTTAGCATGACCTACTCCGATTAGCAGCAGTGTCAGCCAATGATGTTCTTTGCCTTTCTACTGAGAAATGTCTTAACTGGAAATAACAATAAAGAACTGAACCTGAGACTTTTTCACAGATTCTTATATATACTATATTACTGATTTGTCATTAGTCTCCAAATGTTCTTTTGGTTGGTCCTTGCTTCCAAACCCCTGTAAAAAATCAGCATACTGCTGTCATTTTGATCACTAACCTCAGATGATACTCCTACATTGTAGCATTTAAAAAATCTCATGTTAATAATAGTTAATAGTTACATATTTCACGTACCAAAGCAGTGGGAATCTCAGATCTCAGTCTCCCGGTGAACATATCACTCCAATGACACCTCTAGAATAATATATATATTATAAATATGGTAAAAATCATAGAAGATACATAATAAACTGTTTATTTCTCTATGATGTCCTTGGTGAACAATATGCATTATTGCAAAAATGACTATATGTGAAAATTAAGAAGCTGGCATAATAACCAAGTTCCAGAGAGTGCATAAATTTATCCCGTTTGCTGAAACATGGAATCCCAGTTTACTTTATTTTAGCAAGAGTTGAATCTAGTCACAATTTCAGAGGAGGATTAAACGCCAACCCTCCAAAACATAATACTTCTACTACATAAAGTGGCGGGTATGAGAGAGATATATGACAGAGTGCAAGGTTGAGAGTTAATGTTATTGAGAATGTGAAAATAATTAAGACCCTATAAAATGTTTCTTATGCTTGTCATCCAAAATATAACTTTGATGTGTTTGAAGAATAATACATTTAAGGCACAATTTCATTATTATACAGAATAATCAGACATCAAAATCTCACCTTGAGCTGAGATTTCTTCTCCAGTGCCTTGGCAATGACTTTTGCTGCTTCAACTCCCACAGTATTCCCTTCCAAACGCAGGGCTTCCAATCCATCAAACTCCTCAATCTCTTTGATCACATCTTCAGCTGCAGAGATAGGCAGAATATTTCTGAACTCCAACCCAAACTGCATCTATCCTCATTATAATTCCACCTCAAGTCCTATTGTCTCTCCACCAATTGTGCTTTCCTTCCTTTTTATTTAAAATATTACCAAGAAGGGTTAAAGCAAAATAAGATTCCTGATTGCTGGTTCACATTTTATCCACCATCAGATCTATAATCATTCTCTAGAAGTCATTTAGAAAGTAGTCCTCAACCTCCGGGCTGCGGCCCACTACCTGGCAGTGGTCTATTTCAAACTGAGCCGCACGAGAGATGGGCTGGCACGCACAAGTGTGCAGCTCAATTCATCCAAGCAGCGAGCCAGCACATATGTGATCACAAGGCCCAGTTCTCCTGTCCCCTGTTGTGACCCGCCAGCAGCCCGTGCAGCTGGTAGCTGATTCCGGCAGCGCAGAGGCTGATGTGGTGATGCACCAGCGGTCTGTGCAGCTGGCACCCGAGTCAGACAGTGAGGAGGCTGGAGAGGACTCAGTGCCAGAGGCGGAGATTCAGCCAGGGCCTTCAGAACCTCCAGAAGCTCCCATCAGTGACAAGGAAGAAGAGGAGCCTATTCTCAATGCATGGGCACGCAGAGCTGCCAAAAGGCAGGAATGGTTCCTCAGGAGGTCTCCTCAGGAGTAAGGCTTAGGGCTAATTGGCCACTCCCCTAGCCTATTTAAGGGATGAAGCAGGAAATTTGCAGGAAACGTTCGTTCATATTCCTTCGTGTCTTGACTCTGATCGGCTCTTGTTCTCTCGGCATTTTTCCTGCAAATTGCTTCTGGGCATTTTGCCAACCACTGTAAGCTTGCTGATATCTACAAGACTGTTGACTCAGCCTTGAGTTATTATTTCGTGGACTCGTGCTGGCTGTTAATGAAGTTGAATTAACAGCCGGTGTTCAGAAAAGACTGCTTTAAACTGTATTTGTGTTTGACGACTACTAAAAAAGCTTATTAGTAGTCCTTACTTAGTAAAGTAAGGGTTTGTACTGATTTTGTGTGTGCTGTGTTCTTTGTGGTCCGTACCTACATCCCCCTCCCAGCTGGGCCTAGCCACAAAGTTTGGAGACCTCTGATTTAGGATTCAGTCTATTTGGGGGTATTATAATATATGCTTTTATTTCATATAAATGAGCTCTGCAAAAGTAATACATCTACTCAATGAAACACTCATAATCAACAGCAACAGCATATCCTCTTACCATCTTCTGCAGTATTGAGTTTCAGACTTTTGCCTTTAAAGCTCAGCTGGCCTCCGCCCACTTGGGTTTTAGCAAGTGATTCTGCAAGCTTAGTTATATCTTCTGATGCCATTTTTTAACTCTGCCAACTGTTGCCAATATTAGATGGGAAAGATGCTGGAAAAGAAGAGAGAAATAACTAAGTGTGTGAGAGATAAATATTAGCCTCTTTCACTTCCCCTCCTGTTCTCTTTTTTTTGTATAGCATAACAAGAGGAAGCTAAAGATTGTTATTGTATTGGTTCTATGGCTTCATAATTATTGAATATTTTGCTAGAAAAAGAAAGTGAAGAAAAAGTGAAGAAAAAGAGCAATATAATCTATAAAACTGTCAAGTGTAGTAGACTAATAATTTATAATTACCTTGCATGATACTATGCCACTGAACTAGGCTGAAAGCTTGCTGTGAAGACAGCAATGTTTGCTCTGTTCAGACAAAACTAGCCAGGCCATTTCGCCCAAATATTACTTGGCTTATCACAACATGTTACTTAGCATCATTTTATAGCAAATGCTACCACTGCGCTTCTACTATTTTATGCATAAATTAGCTTCTGTATTAACACATTTCAAACAAGGATGGATAATGCAGGGCAGAGGATGCACTAGGACCGTGATGGCAAACTTATGGCACTTGTGCACTGCCGGCATGCGAGCTGTTGCCCTAGCTCAGCTCCAGAGCGCATGTGCCGTGCCGGCCAGCTGAATTTCGGTTCTCGTAGAGGCTCTGGGAGGGCATTTTCGGCCTCCGGAGGACCTCCAGGGGGGGCGGGGGAGGCCTTTTCGCCCTCCCCAGGCTCCAGGGAAGCCTCTGGAGCCTGGGGAGGGCGAAAAATGGGCCTACTGAGCCCACCAGAAGTCGGGAAATGGGGGAGGGGGGTCATGCACGCATGCGTGGGGGGCGGGGCAGCGTGGGTGTGGGTGTCACGCGCGCATTCGCGGGGTGGGTGAGCCACAGGGGAGCATTGAATTATGGGTGTGGGCATGTGAACGTGCGCAATAGCGCATGAGCACTTTTGACACCTGAGGAAAAAAAGGTTCACCATCACTGCACTAGAACAAGGAAGGTTTCGAACAGATTAGTTGGATAGCCAAATTCACCATCCAGAAAAGCCCAGATCCACCTTTCTTAAAAAATTAAATTCTGCTTTCATTCCATAAAAAATATTTCTTATTTCTAGTTTCTATCCATCCTATTTTTATACAAAGCTGAGCAAGAAACGATTAATGATAATAAAAAGTAAACTTAAGTGTCAATAGATTTCCTATCAGCCTTCTTTTTTTTCCAATAAAAAAAGCATTTCCCAGCCATATACCCTAATTCCCAACTGTTCCGTTCCAGCCAAGATGAACCTCCAAAGAAATTGAACAAATAGCACTGACAGAGCCTACATTACAACCATTTGTTTAATGGCCGTTTGAAGTTACGGCACTGAAAAAGTGATTTATGAGCGTTTTTCACACTTATGACCGTTGCAGTATCCCCCATGGTTACATGATTAAAATTTAGATGTTTGGCAACTGAATCATATTTATGATGGTTGCAGTGTCCCGGGGTCACATGATCCTCCTTTGTGACCTTTTGACAAGCACAATCAATTGGGAAGCCAGATTCACTTAACAACTGTGTTAGTAACTTAACAACTGCAGTGATTCACTTAACAACTGTGGCAATAAAGTTGTAAAATGGGGCAAAACTCACTTAACAAATATCTCACTTAGCAACAGAAATTTTGGGCTCAATTGAGGTCATTCAGTCGAGGACTACCTGTATTTTATAACATTGCCTTATTTGCCACTACATAAATATAAAAGAGTGGCTAAATAGTAACAAAGGAACAAACAACAGACATTGCAATACTTTTGTTATTTATTAGATTTTATCCCTTTATTACTTTATAAGTAACTCAATGCAGCAAACATACCTAATACTCCTTTTTGTTCTTATTTACTCCACAACAACTAAATAGTTATACTACTAAGGACCTTAATTTTCCTGTTACTTGGGGGGGGGGGAATAGAAGTTATTCTCTATTTCTCTATTTTCCTTACTAATGTCGTCTGTATCTTCTGACCAACACAAATCTTTTGGATTGTAGTAACCTGGCAGTATTAATCTGTATTTTAGAAAGCCTCCTTTTTTTATGTTTTGCCATCATCTCCTCTCCACTTCTGGAACAAAACATTTTTTTCAGAGGTCAGCTCAAGTATATCAACTTTTTTATTAGAAAAAAACCAAAAGGGCTAGAGAAATCTTGGTTGCTCTATCTTTATTATTCTTCACCGTGACAGAACTCTTTATGCATTTCATACCGGTACACGTTATAATTTTGCTTGAACCAGTTCAATTCCCCCACCACCCCCTTCTATAAGCAAAATCCAACAATAGCGACGGGGATGAAAACGCACTCGGTTACCGAAGTCCTCCTTCTGAAAGCCCCAGTTCAGACGTGCGCTCAGAATTTACATAACCCAACCTAATCTGGCCCCACTCGTGAGGAGCAACGAGGGCATGACGTCACACAGGGGCGAGAACAAGCAGATTTTGGCAGGAAAGGAAACCTATCGGTACGAAGGAGGTTTTGACCGGCGTCACCTCCAATTGCCCGAGAATGTTTTTCGTTCGCAACCCCTGCGACACGTCTACACGTGTACATACCCCTAACACGTGCAGCCCAGGAAGCAAGACAGAAGCTCCTTCTTCCCCCCACACAATACGTTTCCTTCCGTGTGCCGGCAGGCGTAGTCAGAACCGCGGAGGAGGAGGAGGAGGAGGAGGAGCGAACCCACCCTCAATTTACCAACGACCCTCGAATAAATCAGGCTAATCAACTGTCCGCCCTTCGGCGGGCGAGCAGCCGCCTCCGCCTACCTGGCGCGTCGGTTCTCGCTGTCACGTTGAAGCCACTCCGGCCACCGCAGCCACCCAAGATGATGGCGTTGAGGGAGGCGGAGGATTTGAAAGCCGGCAGTTTCGTTTCCCGGGTTGTGATTCGCTCCGTGGCCGCTTGCGTTTGCTCGGGGCGGCTTACTTCGCCTCTTTACGCTCCTCCTTCCTTGCAACGACTCTGAGGTAATTGTAGCGAAAGGGCGGTGACGAGGAAAAGAGGTCATAATTTTGTGTTGCACAGTGCAGCTCGCCCACTCGCTCGCCAGCGCAGAGTATCCTGGGAGTTGTAGTTAATTTTTTTACATTAAGATAGTATTGGGAAATGTTAATATTTTTCTTTCATGGAGCGGTTTGTTGCTAGAAGCAGCGAGATAAATGTGTGTAGAAGAGAGTTGGATTAGCAAAGTATCGGTAGTTTTTGTCAAAAAAAAGTTATCTGTTCTCTGCCATATTTCCATCTGTGTAATATGTAGAAATGTTACAGCCTGATTTCTGTGTCTGCAAATTCATCACATTCTTAATGTTTATATATGCAATCGTTAAAAATATTTGATGAATTTTGAAACGTGAGAAAGTAAGTGTATTGGACATTCGTTGAAATTTCCTAAAATGAATACTTTATGGATTATATTTAATGGAATGTGAAAAATAAGAACAGTGCAGGATTGAAGTAAAGCATGTGTGTCAATTAATAGAATGTTTAAAGAATGGTTGAGCAGTGAGCAAGGAAAAAGGGAATGTGCAATGGAGAAATGGTTAGAAACACGAACGTGTGTACAGTATCTTCTGGGTGCAGACAGTAAGGTGCTCTTGGCTGTGAAACAATTATTTGCAGCAAAGGTTTGAATAATACAGAGAGGAATATGATTGTGAAAAACTGCACTGAAGTATAAAGTAGTTTTATGTTTGACAGGGGAAAAAATAGAGTGATGAATAATGCAAGCTATACATAAATGGTGTGAAACTAGAGGAAGTAAAATGAATTTGTTTATCTCGATGCACAGAATTAGAAAGCAATGGATATAATGTGGTCTATTTCAAGGAATGAAACTGAAATGTCTGTGTATAAGATTGTTTTGCCCATTTCTTTATGAGAGTTGGATATGACAGGAGAAATGAAGTTGAATACAATAGTTTTCTTTTCCCAAGCCATAGCTTCTTGTGCGCTGTTCTTTTACTCTTTTATTCATTTAGGAAGGCAACTGTTTAATTTGTTGGTCAGTCACTGCAATAAATATCTATCTAGAATGCAATACCATAAGGTTACTTTAAAAGTATTATAGAGTTAACAGCAAACAGGTAACGAATAAATATAGATTAAATATAAAAGTGTGTGGCCAGTAAAAAAAAAAAGTACAGGAAGGTGTTTTGTTCAGAGAGAATAAAGATCATACTTCAAAACAAATATGGAGGAAGAGTGAATAGACTGAGAAGAGCAAGAAACTTGGCAAGGTATAATAAAAGCTGGCGAATCCCATTTGGGCTTCCAAGTAAGGAGAATCAGAGCTGGTCAATATTTTTAGGAGTGACCACTGGTAAATACCAGAGCTGTAGTTTCTACCGAAAAGGTCAAAACAAAACAAAACAGACCAAGGCAGGTGAGGACGTAAACATTTCATACATATGTCAAGAAAGATACAAAGATAGCTTCATAAATTCAACCAGGAACGGTATATAGTTTCAAGCCATTGTAAAATGCCATTTTCTGCCTGTCATCCCTTGCTCATTATTCTGCATTTTCTGCCTAAAAATCCTACCCAAATGCATCACTCAGTGTGGAGGTGCATCTATTACAATTGTTCTGGAAGACCACTATATAGAGAGGAGTTTGTGAGAGTCTACAAAACAAAATTTTGAGTGCATTCATATTATTTGCCAAGCATCCTTGAACATACAGTATGTCATGTTTTGTTGGATTATAGCTATCCAAGTGCAGCATCATTGTTATTTAGCACTACAATATATGAGCTGCATGGGGGCATGATGGGTCAACGGTTAAAGATGCTGAGCTTGTCAGCTGGAAAACTGGCAGCCCAGCTTGGAAACTCCAGCACTGCACAACAGGGTAATCTTCCAGTACTTGCCCCATCAGCTCCTGCCAACCTAGAAGTTCAAAAGTATGCAAATGCAAGTAGATAAATCAGTACCACTTTGGTGGGAAGGTTACAGTATTCTGTGCACCTCAGCATATAGATATGCTGGCCACAAGGCCATGGCAGTGTCTTCAGACAATACTGGCTCCCTCTGCTAAGAAATGAAGATGAGCCCCATCCTCTACAGTCAGATACAACTGGACAGGAGAAATTTACCTTTATATGAGTTGCAGAAATCCAAATAAGCATTAGACAACTGTAAAGACTTTTCTGTATCTCTTTGCCATCTTCTAATTTTTATTACATCAGCCAGTCTACACATTCACCTTGGAGTACCCAACTGAACTCAATTGGCTTTTATTCAGAGAAGAAATATATTTAATTTACAGACTGAAATTGCTTTCAGATCTTTCATGTCTGCAGCCCAGTGCTGGATAGCGGCCGCGCAGGTGGTGTATGAGCAAGTGAAGCTACAGTTGTGCAAGTGGTGAGTGTGTGTTCGCCATCGCTGGTCTGCAGAGCTGGAAAGGTTGGGGACTACTGATATAGAATATATCATACTTCCTTAAGATACATGTCGTCACATGTTGTGTTTCATTCTTTTGTTTTTCTCTTCTTATGTTACTATTTTTTTAAAAATAGAAGTACATTTTGAAAAAGAAGATATATCAAAAAAATCATTTGGCTCAATTTCTAAATATATTAAATATTGAGCATACAGAATAATACTGATCAATCTTTGCATTGCACTGATAAAGAGCTAAATTGTAAACAGAATGCAAACACATACTGTGACTAAGGATGAAGCCATTATTCCTGATAAAATGCTAAATCCCAATTTTTATCCCCAAATCATTCAAGAGTACATTTACATCTCTAAATCATATTGATTTTTGCCACAAACCTATATATATATAACAATTCAGGAAATAGTGGAACAACCCTATATTTTATCAGAAAATGTCTCCTCATCCATTTTACATTTCAAAATTGTGAAGATTTCATCCAGCTCTCTAAAAATATTCTCTGTCCAGTTAAGGATAAGAAAACCTTTTGTGAATCAGTTTAATTTAATTTAATTTAATTTAATTTATTGTTCTTATAGGCTACCCAATCCTGTAGGACTCAGGGCGGCATACAACAGTAAAAAGAACAATTAAATACAATAAAAACAATTTTAAAAGTTAAAAAAGTTAAAAACCAGTCATCCATGGGGGGATTAAGGTCTCGTTCCCCCTGCCTGCAGGAAGAGCCATGTCTTCATGGCTTTGCGGAAGGCCAGCAGGGTGGGGATAATCCGGATCTCTGGTGGGAGTTGGTTCCAGAGAGATGGAACTCCCACAGAGAAGGCTCTCCCCCGTGGTCCCACCAACCGACATTGCTTGGTTGATGGGACCTGAAGGAGACCAACTCTGTGGGACCTAACCGGTCGTAGGGAGGTATGCGGTAGGATGCGGTCCCGGAGGTAACCTGGCCCTGAGCCATGTAGGGCTTTAAAGGTCAAAACCAACACCTTAAATTGCGTCTGG
Organism: Diadophis punctatus similis; assembly: GCA_023053685.1. NCBI lineage: Eukaryota > Metazoa > Chordata > Lepidosauria > Squamata > Dipsadidae > Diadophis > Diadophis punctatus. The sequence goes on from JALIGW010000004.1 coordinate 30,367,637, forward strand.
AGACTAATGGGCAGCCAATGCAGCTGGCGGAGAATGGGTGTTACGTGGGTGTATCTGGGAGCACCCACCACATCTCGCGCAGCTGCATTTTGCACCAATTGCAGTCTCCGGATACTCTTTAAGGGTAGCCCCATGTAGAGTGCATTACAGTAGTCCAGCCATGAGGTGATGAGGGCGTGAGTGACTGTGAGTAAGGCCTCCCTCTCCAAGTAGGGTCACAATTGGTGCACCAGGCGAACCTGTGCAAAGGTCCCCCTAGCCACAGCTAACAGATGTTGCTCCAATTTTAGCTGTGGATCTAGGAGAACACCCAAATTGCGAACCCGTTCCGAGGGAGTTAATTTCTCTCCCCCAAGAACCAAGGAGGGGCAGTCGACATAATCCTTAGGGGGCAATATCCACAGCCATTCGGTCTTGTCAGGATTGAGCTTGAGTCTATTCATTCCCATCCAGACCCTAACATCGTCCAGGCAAAGGCACATTACATCAACTGCTTCCCTGAACTGAGAAGGGGTGGAGATGTACAACTAGGTATCATCAGCATATTGCTGGTACCTCACCCAGTGTCGTCGGATGATCTCACCCAGCGGTTTCATGTAGATGTTAAACAGGATAGGCAAGAGGACCGAGCCCTGAGGCACCCCGCAAATCAGCATCTTAATAACATAAAAATATAATTTGTATTACAGTATTTAAAATTCTTAGCCACACATTTGTTAATTGAAAAAGAAATCAGATGCTGTTGTATATGGACAGAATTGGAACAGCTTGCCTTCAGAAGTTGTGGATATTCCATCACTGCAGGATAGTGGATAGTGTCTCTTGCTTAAGCAGGGGGTTGGACTAGAAGACCTCCCTTCCAGCTGTTATTCTGTTAATTATTAAATCCTATCATATAACAGCCATATTTTAGCTTAGATAAATTTAATGGGTTCTCCTCCCATAGAAAATTTCTTAATGCTTTATTGCTTAAAATAATAATTTTAACATAGAAACATGCTAAATAAATGTATAAATCTTATGCTAATGTTATTTTGTCCCATAAATTTAACAGAATTTTAATAATTATTTAAGTACATTTTTATTTGAGAAGGAAAGTAGGATACATTTTCATCCATAAAAATGTTTCCTTGGAATAATTACTTAATTTTATTAAAATAACAACAGCAATACTAACAATATTACAGTATTAATATTATAATTACCTGAAAAATTCAACAAGTAAAATCCTACATTTTATAAATATTCATACATTAGAACCTATGAAATATATGAATCTTACTCCAATGAACTAAATGGTTATTCAGTTCATTGGAGTAAGATTCATATATTTCATAGGTGATAAATTAACATATAAAACTGTTTGGAATATATATGTAATTTTCAATCATTATTGACATATAATAACAGCTTACAGTAATTACTGTAAGAATGTTTTGCAAGCCAATGGTCAAGGCAATATCTCCAATATCAAAAATAGGAGAGAAAGAACATCCTTGATGAATTCCGCAAGACCTCTGGCTACATAAAGAGATAATTTCATATGTATTAGCAATAGCACTTAGACCAGTGATGGCGAACCTATGGCACGGGTGCCACAGGTGGCACGCGGAGCCATATCTGCCGGCACGCGAGCTGTTGCCCTAATTCCGCTCCAGTGCGCATATGCGCTCCGGCCAGCTGATTTTTGGCTTTCATGGAGGCTCTGGGAGGGCGTTTTCGGCCTCTGGAGGGCCTCCAGGGGGCAGGGGGAGCCATTTTCGCCCTCCCCACGCTACAAGAAAACCTCTGAAGTCTGGGGAGGGCGAAAAATGAGCCTATCGGGCCCACCCGAAGTCGGGAAACGGGGGAGCGGGGGGATCGTGCACGCATGCACAGGGGCGGGGCAGCACGGGGGGGATCACACGCACATGCGCAGGGGGCAGGGGGGCATTGTATTATGGGTGTGGGCACTTGCACGTGCGCAATAGCGTTCACGCGCATGCTTTTGGCACCCGAGGAAAAAAAGGTTCGCCATCACTGACTTAGACTTATATACCGCTTTACAGTGCTTTTACAGCCCTCTTTAATCAGTTTACAGAGCCAGCATATTGCCCCCAACAATTTGGGTCCGCTGAGTTAACCTATTAGCTGTTTCAAAAGGAGTGGGTAGCTACATTTTGGTCCAAATAAAAAAGGAAGAAATCCAATTTTTTAAAAATCCATTGCTCCATATTCAAAAATGTTTTCTGAATTCAACAAGATCAGCATTGCAGATTTTAGCTTTTTTGAAATACACAACCGGACTATCAATTATCAAAGTTATCACATCTTGATACACTTCTTAATTTTAGCCACAAACCTGCTACTTATTTTATCTTATGCAAGAGAGAGAGCCACAAACCATAATTACACAAAAATGGCCTTTTGAGGAACTTAAGAACATAACAGACCCCAAAACATTTTGTTTTTCACAATGGTGAACCAGTTCCTACTATGGTACTCACAGGCAGGAAACAACCATAGTTTTTCTGTCATTGTTCCCCTACAAGTGTATGGAATTATGTTTCTCCTACTCACATAATTTTCAAGATTAATGGCACTGGATAGATTTGATCTCCATAAATTTACACATTCCTCTTTTAAAACCATCCAAATTAGTAGCCACATCACTATATTTTTTTGTAATTAATTCCACAGGTTAATTACCATATGTTCCGGCGTATAAGATGACTTTTTATCCCTTGAAAATCTCCTCAAAAGTCGGGGGTCGTCTTATACGCCGGGTATTAAAACTTCCAAGCCGGGGGGAGCTCAAAAACGGCCGCAGCCGCATCCCTACTGTTCTCCGGCCAAGCGGCCAAAGGAGCTCTGGAGCCCTGACGCCACCCTGCATCTCAGTCTCTTCAGGCTTGTCCGGCAGCCTGTTGGGAAGGCTGCGGTTCATGGGAGGGAAGGAGAGAGAGCGCTACCGCCGCCGCTGCTGCTATTGCCGCTCCGATGTGTCTCCCCGGTCACTGTAGCTGCACCGGGGAGCCCGCGTCCTTGTCAACAATGGAGACGCTGCGCGCGTGGGAGGGACCACAGAGCAGAGGCGCCTGGCAAGCGAGGTGAGTGGCGGCATCTGCGGCAGGCTCCTGCCCGCGTCTCCTGCCCGCCCGCCTCTCATTCTTTTAAATGCTAAGGCAAGAGACGCGGGCTCCCCAGTGCAGCCACAGCAACCGGGGAGACTTCGCACATGCAGTGCCTTGCGCAAAGGACATGCCGGAGCAGCAATAGCCACAGCGGTAGCGCGCGCTCTCCTTCCCTCCCATGCACATTAACCCTGGCGGCGCCGTAGTCAGGGACTCAGTCGGGTGGCTGGAGCCCCGCGGGAGACGGCAACAGAGGTTCCTTCTTCCTCCTGCAGGGAGAAAGACAGAAGGAAGGAAGAAAGGAAGGGACAGATGGACAGACAGACAGATGTTAGGAAGGAAGAAAGAAAGAAAAAGAAAGATGGTAGGAGGGGTAGTCTTATACGGTGAGTATATCCCAAATTCTATATTTTAATTGGAAAAGTTGGGGGTCGTCTTATACACCCAGTCGTCTTATACGCCGGAACATACGGTATATGATATGTGAAAAACTGCTTCTTTTATCTACACAAAGTTTCCTTTCAATTACCTTCACTGGGTAGTCTTAGTATTTTGAGTAAAGGGAGAAAAACTTCTTGCCATTTTCCCAGGCTATGTATTATTTTAAACAATTCATGTCCATTGTCATAATTTTTTCAAGTTAAAGAGCCCTAAGCATCCTGGTATTTTCTTGCAGGGAAAATAGCAAGCCTTCTGATCATTCATTTATGTTTTCCTGACCTTTCTTACTCTGTTATCCCTTCTAAAGATGGTGATATAAACTGTACTTCAGATGCAGATGTACTATGGATGATATAATGACAGCATCTTTGTTTCCTATCCTATTATTCATCTCTAGCATGGAACTTGCTTTTTTTCCTAGTTACCAGACACTGAGTTAAAGTCTTCAGTATACTACCTGTTATGTATTCAGACTGCACTGTTTACTGCAAGGTCCGCTATTCTGAGCGGGAAAATGGAGACTGCTGATTGGTTGAACTAGCTGTCAGCCCTGTATAAAAGGGAGAGCTGTCAGCCTGGTTCCTTTGCTGGATCTATCTGTTGTACAATAAGCAGCTGTTAGTTACACTACTGTCTCCAGCCTCTTCAGTACCAGGACTTAACATTGGCGACGAGGATGGGATATTGAAGAGGATTTGCGAGTGAGCCAAAGATCCAGCCTGGCGGGAAAGCACAAATGCCGGCCATTTTGCGCGGCAGAATTCAAACCCGCAAAATGCAAGATGTCAGCATTCCACCCCCCGACTCCTTTCGACTCGGCCAAAGAAATCTGGGGGTCCTACATGACTAGATTCCGCTGTTTCCTAGAGGCGAACGATCTACAAGGCCTAACCGACAATCGGAAGCAGGCTTTATTCCTCAGCCACTGCGGGCATGAGGTCTTCGACATGGCTGAATCCCTAGCCGAACCAACGCCTGTGGAAACGGTTCCCTGGCCAACTCTCCAGAACTTACTTCAGACCCATTATGCGCCTGTACCCTCAAAGGTTGTCAGAAGGCACGAGTTCCAACAGCGACTACAATGAGACGGGGAGTCAATTATTCAATATCTCGCGGCTCTACGAAAGGCAGCCATGCACTGTGATTTCTGTGACCTCAATGACATATTATTAGACCAACTCATTTGCGGAGTACAGGACATCAGGCTGCAGCGAAGACTCTTGGCCAAATCCAACATAACCCTTCAAACAGCATTGGATGAAGCCAGAGCCACCGAGTCCTCAAATAAAGCTGCAGAGTTGCTGCACCACCAGAGTACACCACCTCCATGAGGTGGTGAAGTCCACGAGACCCAGTGCCAAGACGATTCCGACGACAGCGAGGGAGAGGAGGTCTGCTGAATGGATCAGCGCCAGGGACTCGAGGCGCACAAGCTTAGGCCATGCCTCAGCTGCGGGGGGCCACATCCCTGGGCATCCTGCCAATTCAGGGATGCCACTTGCCGCCCAGACTTCCAAGGACTATATATTAAGGACTATCTTGAACTGGGTGTGGAAGGGGTGGCCGCAAGGCCCAGTTAATCCTGTGTTCAGACCATACTTGGCAAGGCAGCATGAGAGATCGGCGCAAGGGGGGTGCCTATTGTGGGGCAAGCTCATAATTGTTCCTCCATCGCTAAGAGAGGATATTCTAAGGGCTTTGCATGAGGGGCACCCAGGGGTGGTCAGGATGAAGGCGCTAAAACGAAGCTATGTGTGGTGGCCCAAACTAATGGGCTCACCCACCACCGACTCTATTATCCGGGCTCTCCGGAAACTATTTGCCACCCATGGGCTTCCAGACATGCTAGTTTCCGACAACGGTCCTCATCTCACTGCAACCCCATTTGAGGGGTTCCTAGCCGAGTTAGGCATCAGACATATACTGACCGCTCCCTTCCACCTGAGCAGTAATGGACAAGCTGAGCACATGGTCCGAGCGGCCAAAGAAGCCCTGGGGCGTTTAGGGCCAGGCAACTGTCAGGCCCGCATCGACAAGTTCCTCCTGGTGCAACATATTACCCCTAGCATGGTCACTGGGAGAAGTCCAGCGGAACTACTAATGGGCCGGTGACTCCGGTCCATGCTGGATAGATTGCACCCTAACTATTCAAACCAAAAAGAGCAAACCAATCCCGTTCAAACCAGAACGTTCCAAATAAATGACCCGGTGTTCGCTAGGAACTTTGCAGACGGCCCCCTATGGCTACCTGGGGAAATCTGGGAAGTCACAGGCCCAAAATCATATGTAGTACTACTAAGTGATGGGAGAAAATGGCAGCATCGTATCGACCAACTGCGCAGCCGCCACCCACTTAATGCAGATTACAAACAAACCCCTAACGATGATTTCCCTACAACTAACTCACACCCGGGATGACGAAGCACTTACCTGCAGAGCCAGAGTCACCACCAATCGATGCCCAGGAACCGGTTCCTGTAGAGTCCTCGGCCACGCCCAGGCCATTCCAGGAGGTTCCACAGGCAGAGCCAGAGACGACAAACCCATCCTCTCGTCCAAAGCCAACTCCCCTACTGATCTGCGCAGGTCCACTAGGGTTCCTCAATGCCCCGCCTATCTACGGGACTACATAGGCTAATGTGTTGGACTGAACCAAGAGGGGAGGGGAGTTATGTATTCAGACTGCACTGTTTACTCTAAAGTCCGCTATTCTGAGCGGGAAAATGGAGACCGCTGATTAGGTGAACCAGCTGACAGCCCTGTATAAAAGGGAGAGCTGTCAGCCTGGTTCCTTTGCTGGATTTATCTGTTGTACAATAAAGAGCTGTTAGTTACACTACTGTCTCCAGCCTCTTCAGTACCAGGACTTAAAAAACTACCCACTATAACACCAGGATTTACTCTGTTTCATTCAAACTGCAGCTTCAATTTGGATCACTTTACACTTAATTTAAGTCACCTTTCCCCTATAATTGACATAACATTGTATTGCACTCTTTTATTGCAAAATGCAATCTATATGATAGTATTGTGGGGAAAAATATCCATCTGGTTCAGTTCCAAGCCTGGAGAAATACAATGGAAACATGGAGGCTGATTGGAAAGATGTTTTATTGATGAAGCAGAACCACATGGGTTTGTGGTTCTGGGCAGCTGACAAAATGGAGTTGAGAGTGGGGTTTTTTTTATACTTTCGCTGGGCTTTGTATTTGAGCTTCCTGTTCCTGTGCAAGAACATGTATTCTATTGGCTGTTGTCAGATTCCTATGGAGTCATGTAGGAGTTATGTAGAGGTCATAGCTGGCTCTATAGGCAAAAGAGGAAATGCAAATCCTAGGTGTTTGAGCTCCCTGGTTTGGTTGAAATTTGGACTGTTCTGAGATGATGCAATGAAGGGGCTTGTGTTCTGAAAGGATGTTGGGCAATTCCTATTGGGGCTTAATGACTTTGTCCTGGTTGGGATCTTGAATGAGGGCTAATCAGTCTTTGCTGCAGGGAGTTTCAAAATATCCTGTCTTGAATGGATTTCTGCCTGCAGTATTTGTTTTGCCTATGAATAGAGCTATCTAGATACTTGTCTTCCTTTTTCAATAAGCTCTTTATCTCTTAAGTGCTGACATCTGTTGTGGGCTGTTAAGGAAAGTGGGCGTTGCTTTCTGCCTCTAAAAAAACATGTTTCTCCATTTCTCCCTTTAGGGAGATATAATATTCTGCCTTTTTTAATATTTCTCAAAATATTTCATTCTTCTAGGTGGGTGGGTGCTGACTTTCTAAAGTATTATAAATTGGTGTCTGCCAGCTTGAGAGGCTCTTGCCTTGAAAAGCTGCATCTGAAATTAAAAAAAATCTTCCCAATGTATATGCCTGAAAGTAAGCAGCAAAGAATTGCAGGCTGGTTTATTGAAAAATCTCACTTAATTAGTTTATTCCATTTATCTGTATCTCCCCTCTCCCCCCTTATATATCTTCTCTGGTTTTATTTGCGAATAACAGCATTACATAGGTAAAATTTCACATATTTTCATTTCCTATGTTTTAAGTGTGATATTTCAAAAGTCTGGGCATAAATACAGTAGCAGATTTATTAACTGGTTGCTGGAGTTGAGTTCAGTTTGAAGGAGGCTTTACCATTTTTTAAAATACTGTTGTACACTGTGTGTGTGTGTGTGTGTGTGTGTGTTTGTGTGTGTCGAGTACCTATGGTGGGAAACAGGTGGTCGTTAGGACCTGGAGGGATCCCAAGGAAGCATTTTGCCTGGCTGGTAAGGCTGTGTTAGGGAGACCTGGAAATGAAAGTAAAAAAGACGAAGAGGCACATGGAGGCAACAGCAGGGGCAGCAGCAAAAGCTGCTCTAGGATCAGAATTCTGCCTTCTGCAATGAAGTAATAGTGACTATTTATAACAATATCTCTAGTACTACCATACCATTAATCAAGGCAAGTAACCATAGTGAAAATTTCTAAGCAGAAGGGGTGAGTAGGTTATTTATTTATTTTGTCTGATAAGGAAAGAAAAAAAGGTGGAGGGAGAAAGATGTGAGAAATCCCCCCCCTCCAGCAATATTACATAGATTCGAAGAACATTGGCAAACATCGTAATTGCAGTTGCAGCCAAATCCTCCCCAATCAAAAAGTCTCGGTCTTTCTTTAAAAACACAGCTGGGAGCAAATTGGTAAAGACGATTTTTCCCGAACGAGATGGGGTATCGGAGGGCCGGCAGGAGTTTGGGAGTGAATGGCGGACCCAGTGGCCTTTTGGAACGATCGGGACTTCCTGCTATTTCTCTCCGATGGGGCCAGGGGATTGTAAGCTGCCTTGCCGGGTTTTTTTACTAAAAACATTCATTATATGCCATTTCAGTGAAAGAAAAAGTGCCGACGCCTATGAGTGGGTCCTGCTTAAAGATAGCTTTTAGTTCTGGATCTGGCATTTTGTAGCCTGACTTTATCAAAGTTACCAGTGTAACAGCATGGAAATGGTTTCCTGTTGTAGTGTATAAATCTTTTTGTATATGTCCCAAACATCTTTCTGCGCCGTGGGGCTATTTTAGCTTGGAAATAACCGTGACCGCTTGCTATGAGTTTGGGAGAGAGTCCCTGTAATAATACTGTGGGTTTTTTCCGTTTACTTCCGCCATAGAGAGATATCTAATGCCGGGTCGCTTTACTAAGCGAGGCCGCGGCTTGGAGGCCTTGGATTAATAGGGGTAGGACAGTTTTATTCCAGCGAAATTTGAACTAAAAATCGTGTTTTTTAATGAGGGCAAAGTAAGGACAACGGTTTGAAGAAGCTAAGTAATATAAAATGAAAAACAGTTACTGTGCATAAGTGCATATTGTGCTATAATCTGAATAGCAAAGGCTTCCTAATATTTGTTAATATAACAAACTACCATTCATGCATAAATGTCGTGTGCCTGTTGCATTAATTTAATAGGTTAAGCAAGCATGGAGAATGGCAAATGTGTTTAAATTGCTACTGAGAATGCAGCATTTTATTCTCCATGACTAGGGAAAAGTAGGTGAGTGGCAGGAACAAGTAAATTAGGCGTTATAATTTCCAGGTTGGTGGGATATACTGTAGTAGTATATGGCTAGTGTTTGTTTAAGCCTTTGGTATATTTCTACGTTATTCTGTTTTTAATCTGTTTTTTGCTCATTTTAAGTAAACTTCGCCTAAATTGTGAAAGTTGGTCATATTTTGTCAAAAATGTTTGAATAAAGTTACTATACTACACAACTTTTCAAAACAGTGCTAACCATCTGTATGATTCTTAATATATTGGAGGGCTAAGTGATTTGTGACTTGTAAATCATATGTGGCTTAGCATTGTTTGTTATTAGGAGTTTGGTAATCTCCAAATTTGAAAAAAAGAAAAGAAATTGTGAATGCTCTAACACTGGAAGTTTTTAAGAAGAGATTGGACAACCATTTGTCTGAAATAGTAGGGTTTTTTGCCTGAGCTGGGGATTGAACTAGAAGACCTCCAAGATCCCTTCCAACTCTGTTGTTCTGTTCTGTTCGCGACCTTCTGACAACAAAGTCAATGGAGAAACCAGATTCACTTTAACAACCATGTTACTAACTTAACAATTGCAGTGATTCATTTAACAACTGTGGCAAGAAAGTCCATTAAATGGGGCAAAATTATCTTAATAACACTCTTGCTTAGCAACAGAAATTTGGGACACAGTTGTGATTGTAAGTGGAGGACTACCTGTAGTCTGCTCACCAGTAGATTTTATACTTAATCATCATTACAATTATTTAAAAATTTATCCTACATGTAATTTTCTCTTAAAGTTATATAGAGTCTTTAGAATAATTCCAAAGATTTCCAAGGTATTGAGAAAGGTTACAAGATCTTGAATTTTTTTCTTCCTATTCCTTTGCTCTCCTTAGAAATGTTGTATATGCTTTCGAGAAGTATAATGAAGTAAGCATAATGAAATAAGCTTTCGCTTTTTCTATATTTTTAAGAAGGGAAGTTGTTGGAATTTATTTACTCACATTTGCGGATAATATATTGCTAAGTGCTTACATTATTTGTGGATGGAAAGAAAATACTAAATACTAACATATTTGGGAAAGAAATATCATAGTGCTATGTCCATGTTAAAATTTGAACTAAATAGATTTGTACGACTGTACAAAATTAAAATATTCTTTTTTACTATTGCAGTGATGCAATGGAAAGACAAAAAAGAAAAGAAGAGATAGAGAAAGGTCTTCAGTTCATCCAGTAAGTAACCATATTTGGTAGTGGTGGTGTTTCTGTTTTCATTTATTGTAATATAAAATTCTACTTTTTTCAATGTATCACCAAACATCCCAACAAGAATCAAGTCACAATTCTATTATGGTTGCATCAGTGTAAAAATATGGCAGTGCCCAAGAAGTTACTTGTTGGAACTATGTGGCCTAATTTAAACATATTACCTTCATGTGGAGTTTGGAACCTAGAAATATTAGACTTCCATCAGTGTATTTCAATTAACATACTTGTAAAGGAAAACTTCTGAGACCAAGGAGGAATATAATTTCTTAGATTTCTATTTATCTTTTTGTTTTGTTAATTCAGTCTGTAAATTTGAGGTGATGTTCTTCAGCTGATTTATTCTATTGATTGGCTTTATAGGAATGTTATCAAATAAATTGAGAGTTTGAGGCTTATATTCAGTTTTTGTTGGCTTCAGCTTTACATGACTATAATTTTCCAATACAGAGGAGTTGAACTTTGTCCTACTTATGAAGTCAAGTCAAAGCCTTTATTGTCATTGTACATAATGTATACAACAAAATTGGTTAGAAACCTTCCTACACATGTGGGCCATGGATACTAGCCACAAATTTTCCTTCTTCCATTTGTGGAGAGTTTACTGAATTATTTTTTCATTAAAATTGCTCAAAGTTCTTGACAAACACCAATGTATTAGTCAGCCTTTAATGTTGGTACCTAATAATACTGGAAAATTTCTGGAAAACGGGGGTATCTGTTTTACTGTGGAAATTTCCTCTCCATGATTAAATTATACATGTAATATACATGTCTTTATGCGTGTTAGATCACTGTACACATTTCATGACTGTTTTATTCTTTCATAATGGTTTCATTCATTCTTCATTCTAGGTCTACATTACCATTAAGCCAAGAAGATTATGAGGTAACTTTAAGATTTCACTTTCTTATTTTAAAGTATCTAATGGTATTATGTAAATACAGCTTAACCTGTTGTCATAGGTAATGTTGGGGAACAGAAGAATAGTATTAATAGTTTTCTAGAGTGGTTAGGTGAACATAGTTCTATGTGGAAAAATCAGCAATCATTCTCAGCTCTATCTGAAGCTACAGCAGAATTTCACTAAGGAAAGTTGTATTTATTTATACGTAACATTTTTACTGCTTTTGATTATCATAAAAATAATCTCCAGCTTTATTCTTACAGGAGACTATGTTTGTATATTTTATTTATTATAAATAACTTTATTCAGGTTTACTCATTATTACAACATCTACAGAACTGACAGTGAACTAAAATATACTGTTAAGCACAACAATCGTAACTGCAGAACAAAAGCATACACAGTAGTAAAGCATGTATGAAGTGTAGGATCAGTAATGAGATGGCCCTGCTGAAGAAAAGTTTATGCATTTTTGGAAATGCAGCAGAGAAAAGAGTGTGTAGACCTCTCAGGGAGAAGCATCAAAATACAGAGGCAGATACTAAGAATTTCCTGCTGTTTGGGTTAAGTTATTATTAACTGCACTGGATCTTCTGGCTTAGTTGAACTGAGAATTGTTGACTTTTCTGACAAGGATTTTTTTCATTCAGCCCAGTAGGAAAAATAGAAAAGAAAGCTTTGGATCTTCCTATTCAAAGTCAGCAATTTAGAATGCAACAATTCTTGTGCCCATCCTGAAATGAAAAAGATCAGAATGAAGATGATTTTAATGTGGAATCTTTGGTGGTGTTTGATCTTAGTTGTTTGCTTGCAGTTTTTCATTACCTGATTAAGTAACATCAGTACTAGTAGTGTCAGGTTTGTTCCCTGCTTATATACAGTAATTTGCCCTGCCACTGCTGGCTTCTTGATTAGATTTTCTGCTTGATTTATCCCTGAGCTACACATATTCTCTTCCATTGGATGATTTTAATGAGAAATTCCATTTTTAAACCAATGATGCCACTGCAAATACAAGTAGCCCTCGACTTAAAATGGCAATTGGGACTGGAATTTCCATTACAAAGTGATACGGTTATAAAGTGACAACAATCCAGCAGGGAAGGTCACAAATGACAGTGGTTGTAAACCTGGTAAGTGCAAGCTGATTGCCAAGCACCCAGTTTGCGATGTGGGATGAAGGGATGCTAGGCCAGCTGGAGTTTCAAGGACTTGTCATAACCACCATTTGTTCAGCACCATTGTAACTTCAAATGGTTGTAGGGTAGGGTTAGAATCGGGGGTCCTCAACCCCCGGTCCATGGACCATCACCGGTCTGCGGCATGCCAGAAACTGGGCTGTGCAAACAAATCCCATTGGCGGGATTCGGGCAGCACATGAAACAACACCTCCAGTCCATGGAAAAACCTCTCTCCATGGAACTGGTCCCTGGTGCTCAAAAGATTGGGGGCCACTGGGTTAGACTACTACATAAGGAAAATAAGACAACTATCAAACACCCAGTATTTTGAAAAATCAGATCAATCAACTAAAGCAAACAAGTTACTATTGGTTGAAGAAAACATTGGGTTTCAGTATATGTTAGAAGCTGAATGCTCAATGCAGGGAGGATGGTTTCACCTGAGCCTTCTGTTTGGATATTGTTGGGCAGACCCCACGTATTCCTCCCCCTTCCTTGTCCTCATCATTTTATAAAATGTGAAGAATAATTGAAATCCAGTATCTACAGTATGGAGACTGCTTGGTGCTTCAGTCAGTCAAGCAAAGTACTCCAGTTTTTAAGTGAGAAATTTGTTTTTTTGAGGAACCCACTTTCCTAATGACCCTGAGGTTTGAATGACATGTACATCCACTAGTTTTCAACCGCTGTGCTAGAACAACCAAAGATGATTTCTGTCTATTCATATCTCAGGATTCAAATGGTTTACGAAATGATTTTAATAGCCCTATTGTGCCATACTTAAGACTCTGGATTTGTTACATCTGTTCTCTATTGTGAAATAAAAGCATCATGTTACAGCGAATAGGTAGGTCTGAAACAGACTAGAGTAGTACAATTGATTATTTAGTGCTATTGAGCCATTACTGCAGAATAATACGTTAAAATGTTGTGGAGGGAACCATAAGTGAAAGCCTTGAAAGTAATTATGAAGTTTTGAATCCTCCTCTTCACATTCTTCCCTATAGGCTTTTTTACAAAAATTGGTGCAAAACTTACTTGCAGAGGGCAATGATTTATTCAGAGAGAAGGATTATAAGTTGTCACTGGGGCAGTATGTTGAAGGGTTGAATGTGTCTGAATATGCAGCTTCAGATGAAGTGAACATTCCTGCGGATCTTTTATGCAAACTCCATGTCAATCGAGCTGCCTGCTACTTTGCTATGGTGAGTACCCCTTTGACTGTGTCATATATCTATGTACAGGTACTTGTGGCTTACCGACTGCAATTGGGACCGTCAACTCTGATCCTAAGTGATACCATTATAAAATAAAAGGTCATGTGACTGCACCTGACTTACAACATCAGTTTGTCAGTTCCAGCTGTGGTTATTAAGTGAATCCCTGTGGATCATTAAGTGCAGCATCACGTAACCGACTTGTGACTTCCTCTTGATTTCCCCATTGACTTTGCTTGTCAGAAACTCTGAAGATTGCAAATGGCAATCAGGTGACCCTGGGACTCTGCAAACATTGCAAATGTGTGCCCTTTAACAAGTGCCCAAGTGTAATCACATGACGGCAGGGAAGCTGCAGAAGCTGTAATTTTGAGGACAAATTATGTACTTCAAGTGGTCGCTGAATGAGTGGTCGGTAAGCAAGGGATACGTATACTTAACTTGATAAATCCAACTTTCACATCCATAGAATGTCACAGAGAAAATTACTGGATGCATGATTCTGACCTTTAGAAGATGGAAGAAGGGGAGGCCACTTTTGCACATTCACATTCAAAACCACAAAACTTGAAAGCAAAGAGGAAGATAATTTGATCAAAGCAAATGGCAAGGTGACATAGTTAATTTTTCTCTTGGGTCTTTGTAAGATGGAAGTCCTATGCAGTCCTTTACTTATAACCATTCATTTAGTGATCGTTTGAAGTTATAATGGCAATCAAAAAAGTGACTTCTGATCATTTTTCACACTTAATGACTGTTGCAGCATCCCCATGATCACGTGATCAAATTGGTTCTCATTTATGAACAGTGTTGCCATGTCATGTGTTCACCTTTTGCAACCTTCTGACCAGCAAAGTCAATGGGGAAGCCAGATTTACTTAACCAAGTTACTAACTTAACAACTGCAGTGATTCACTTAACAACTGTGGCAAGAAAGGTCATAAAATGGGACAAAACTCACTTTGCAACTGTCTCACTTAGCAACAGCAATTTTGGGCTCAGTTGTGGTCATCAGTTGAGGACTACATGTACTGTGAACTGTGTGTTTGTGTGAGAAATATACAGCTAATATCCCAAAGGTGCTTTTTCAGGAGGCAACTGGACTTCCTTTTTTTCTTTGAAGACATTTCAGTTCTCATCCATGAAGCTTCTTCAGCTCTGACTAGATGGTGGGGAATGGAGGGGTTTATATTCATTGCAGACAGCTGGTCATTTGCACCATCCAGTCAGAGCTGAAGAAGTTTCTTGGATGAGAAGTGAAACGTCTTCAAAGAAAAACAGGAAAGTCCAGTTGCCTCTTGAAAAAGCACCTTTGGGAAAACCATGACCTGGATGATTGAGAATCTCCATAGACATACTGTCTATTCAGTGGTGAAATGTAAATTGTTTTGCCACTGGTTCTGTGGGCGTGACTTATTGGAGGGTCATGTGATGGTGGGTGTGGCCATTAAAATGTGAGCATTTTTAACTAAAAAAAGTTTTTAAAAAGTTCCGACGGTCAGTTGTGACAATCAGCTGTGCTGTGCGATCATCGGAACCTTTTTAAAAACTTTTTAAAGCATTTTTTACTACCGGTTCCGGCGAATAAGTAGTAAAAATGTTTTAAAACATTTTTTTTTAAACAGCTTTTTTTTAAACAGCTTTTTTTTAAACTGTTTAAAGCATTTTAACTACCTATTCGCCAGAATCGTTAGTAAAAAAATGCTTTAAAAAAGTAAAAAAAAGGTTCCGACAATCGTGCGATCATCGGAACCTTTTTTAAAAACTTTTTAAAGCATTTTTTACTAACAGTTCGTTGAATCGGTAGCAATTTTTTTACTAACGGTTCGGGCAAACCGGCCTGAACCAGTCGCATTTCACCCCTGTATCTATTACTATCTGTTACCTGAAAGGCCATATTGTTAGTTAAATGCTCCTGATAGAACCCTCATCTAGGATTTTCTTTGCTCCTTTTTCCCTTTACCAAGAGTCCATAAGAATAGTGACTTAATTAATTCTCTTTTTTGGGGGGTAGGACATATGAGACATATGTTTGTGTTAACGTTCTCATGATCACATTTATTAATTATCTAAAAGGGCTTACATGAAAAAGCTTTAGAAGATAGTGAGAAGGCTCTGGGATTCAACAAGGAGAACATCCGTGCTCTCTTTCGGAAGGCCCGCTGCTTAAGTGAGCTAGGAAGATACAAGGAAGCTTATGAATGTAACAGCCGCTGTTTGCTCTCACTCCCACATGTAAGTAGTAATTTCCTCTTCTCTAAATATTTTGTATTATTAATAGAAAACCAGATAAGTGTTTTAAATGACTAAAATGATATTAGAGTTGTAGCATATTTTACAGGTAATCCTTTAGTTTCAACAGCACTTGCGACAGAATTGCCATTGCTGAGTGATGTGGTTGTAAAGCACAATATCATGTGTGACTGCCTCATTAACAATGGCACTCTGGTTAGTCTCATTTGTCGTTGTGTCTTGGGTAGTCTCATTTGTCGTTGTAACCAAAAGACATAGGGGTCATTAAGTGAGGAGGAGGGAGGGAGTCCCAGACAAGGAGTGTGGGAGGGTAGGCCCAGTGCAGGCTGGATGAACTCAGGGAGGCTGGGAAAGAGGGTGCGGGGCATGTACCTATATGCAAGTGCAGGGAGGCATAGGGAAGGAAGGTGCTGGTGCCCACATGTCTATGTGCGAGCCCATGGAGGCAGGGAAGGAGGCCACTGGTGGGTGGGTGCCTATGCGTGAAAACGGAGATTAGAGAAGGAGGGCACTGGACAGTACACGTGGGTGCAGAGGGAAGAAGGGTGGTAGTGTGTGCAATGTGAAAGGCTGGTGGGAAGACTTACCTGAGTAACTGGTGATCTTCCCTCTGGCTTCCCCATTGACTTTTCTTGTGGAAAACCAGAGAATGTTGGCAATGGCTATCACAGGACTGTGGGATGCTGCAACCAGTCGTAAATGCACGTTGATTATCAAGTGCCTGAACTTTGTTCACAACTGGTTATGCACTGCAACAGCTGGAACTTTGATGTGTTTTTGTTCAGTGGTCATGTGATCGTCATTTGTAGCCTTCACTGCCAGCTTCCAATAAGCAAAGCCAATGGGGAAGTCGGCAGGAGGTTGCAAATGGTGATCCCAGGATGCTGCATCTGGGCAGTCTTCACCTAATGATGGATGGAACTGCAGATGGGATTGCTGGAACTGCAGTCACGAAACATCATGCCTTATAACCGCATTACTTAGCAATGCAGTTTCTGGTTCCAATTACTGTTGCATTGGCAAATGTATTGTAAATGTTTACAGCAATGTTACATCCTTTATGCCTGCAGTATTCAGTTACAAAAGTCTGAAAACTGGTTCTAATGAATAAACTGTGTGTGATCACGATTATACTCTATATTGATGTATGATATATAATGAAATATTTGGAGCAAAAAAAATCTGCTGATAACATACCTATAAATTTTGTACCTATTATAATTTCTAATTAATTTTACAGTGTGGCAGAGATTCATAATGCAAAGATTTTTAATTGTTTTTTTAATTTAAAAATGTTAATAGGAGCTACCTAACAGAGTTCAGTTGAATTGAAAGAGCAAAGGATAGAACAATTCAAAATTAGGTAAAACTCTGTATGCTATGGGCTTTCTTGTTTAAAAAAAAAATCATTATTATTTGCAAATAATACAAGATTAAATTATCTACTTTTTGTACTTTTCACTGCCAATAAAATAGATGACATCAGTTTTGTATTATCTGTGATCACCGTATCTGGAAATACTGGTAGTCCTCAACGACCACAATCGGGATCAGAATTTCATTGCTAAGAAAGGCAGTTAACTGAGTCGCACCCAATTTTACCACCTTTTTTGCTATGGTTGTTAAGTGAATAATGCATTTGTTAAGCAAATCCAGCAAAAGAAACAAAAAACCCACCCCAATGACTTTGCTTGTGGAAAGCTGACTGGTAAGGTTGCAAATGGTGCTAACATAACCTCAGGAAACTTCAGTCATTGTGAATACATGCTGCTTGCCAAGCACCTGAAATTTTGATCACACACCCTTGGAAATGCTGCAATGGTTATAGGTATGAGGACTGGTCCAAGTCCTAGTACCTCACTTACTGGTTGTAAGTCGATGCCATTGTAACTTTGGTCGCGAAATGAATAATTGAGGACTATCTGTAATCTCTAATTGTTTTTTCTACTGAAGGATGAAAGTGTGGTCCAGTTGGGTCAGGACCTTGCACAGAAGCTGGGATTAAGAGTCCGGAAAGCATATAAGAGGCCTCAGGTATGATGTTTGCATACTACTTCCCATGACAGTACACATACTTTATTTTTCCCCCCAATCCTGAAGCTTGAATCTTTTATATCATTTTATACCTACAGAGTCCAATATTAGCTGAAATATTTGGTCTGCATTGAACGCTCATGTATAAGCAGTATATATGGGTGTACAGCCAAACTAGGCTACCTGTATATCTTATATAGTTTTCCCTTATTAAAGGTGACATTTCTTTGCAAATGTGTCACTTATCGTTCTTTTAAGTGTCTTAAATGTCTGCTACTTCCTCTCTCTTTCTCTCTTTGCAGCAGGATTCAGAAACATTTTCTGTACTGAGTAATGGCCTGACATCTGCCTTACCAAATCAGGTATATCGTTATTGTTTAAACAGTGGAATTGATATAATGGATAGCACGTTTTCCTGCTTGGGTGAACATAATTTCCTAGGTAAAGTTCTTAATTAAAAATGTGGATTAAAAAAAGGCAAGAGGTAGCTACAGCAAAAGGATGTGTTGATGAAGTGCTGCATCACCCACCTGAAGAGCATCTTAATATTCTCCATTTAGAAGTATGCAGCTAGCCAAAGTTTCCAGACATCCTTGTGGACAAGAATCTCAGAGGGAGAGTGAGCTATGTTTGTTTGTTTGTTTGTTTGTTTATATATATATTTATTTATTTATTTAAAACAATTATATGTCCACTCATTTTAAAAGTAATCTCTGGGTAACTCACAACCAAATACACATAATTGCGCATATTTGCATTTTTATTTTCTAAATAATTTCTGAACATTTTTAAATTTTAAAAAGTTATTAAAAGTGAAGGTATTTAAGAGCTAGATAAACACCATCTCAGTCTTTATAAGATTAACTCTGGCTATATGATTTGAACAAAAAAAATCCTTTCAAGAGCTAGCTCTTTGCTTTTTACTTTTTCGGAAAAATAATTCTAGAGCTTCAGGCCCAAGTACAGTTCTTGATGACTACGGGAGCTCTCGACTTACGACCATTCAGTTGGCACTGAAAAAGTGACATGGCTGATCCTTGCACTTAACAACTGTCACAACAACCCTGTGGTCACATGATCAAAAATCAGGTGTTCGGCAACTGCTGTGTCCTGGGGTAACATGATTGTCATTTGCAACCTTTCCAGGGGGCTTCCGGCAAACATATATTGAGAGAAGCCAGATTCACATAATGACCATGGTGATTTGATTAACAACCACAGCAAAAAAGGGTGTAGATCAGAGGTGACTCGTGTAATGACTTCATCACTTAGCAACCGAAGTTCTGATTCCATTTGTGGTCATAAGTTGAGGACTACCTATAGATCTTACAGCAATAGAGTAATTTGGGAAGAATTTATTTCTCCTATTGTTTTTAATGAGAATTCGTTACGATTACTTAAGGCTTGTTTTCAAGGCACAGTCTAGGGTAGTGATGGCGAACCTATGGCACGCGTGCCACAGATGGCACGCGGAGCCATATCAGAGGGCACGCGAGGCGTTGCCCTGTCAGCTCCACAGGCAAACCGGAAGTTTGGAAAAATGCACTTCCGGTTTGCCGTTGGGCTGTTTTTTGCACTCCGGGAGGGTTTAGGGAAGCTTCCTGAAGCCTCGGAATGCGAAAAATGTCGAAACAGGCAAACCGGAAGTTCGGAAAACGCACTTCTGGTTTGCCGTTGGGCTGTTTTTAGCACTTTGGAGGGTTCAGGGAAGCTTCCTGAAGCCCCGGAGTGCAAAAAACAGCCCAACGGGCAAACCGGAAGTGCGCTTTTCCGAACTTCCGGTTTGCCCGTTTTGCTGTTTTTCACCGTCCCAGGCTTCAGTAAGGCCTTTGTGCGGGGGTAGGGTGGGGGTGCGTATGTGCAGGGGGCAGCGTGGGGGGGTTGTGCGCATGCGTGGGGGGAGGGAATGGGTGTGGGCACGTGTGCATGCGCTAGCGCGCGCACACACCCTTTTGGCACGCGAACCAAAAAAGGTTCGCCATCACTGGTCTAGGCATATATGAATAGCGATTAAGTAGATTTGAGTTTAATTGAGATGCAAATGGAAAATCTTTGAGAACTGAGTATCTGCTGTCCTGAAATAAAGATGGATAAAATGAAATAGTAAAACAGACTTAAATTTGTAACAGTAAGCTTACCTTGAAAAGGTGGAAGTTTCAAATCTGGCCTTTTAAAAGCCCAGTTAGTTTACACAACATGGTTCCATCTGTTGTCCCTTGGGTAGTAGTTTGGTAGATTTCACTGCCACCGGTCTTCCAGAACCTGTCCCCATAATGCTAATGTGTAAAAGAGAGAGGCCTCCCATATGATTGTCTTTTTTGGTAAATTAGGGTTAAAAATGGAAATAATTAAATAATTTATGTAGTGCAATCTCTGTTCTTTTAGCATAAAAGCATACAATTAGTGTTCGGCAGTTCTTTTTGAGAGAGAAATCAATCTTGTAAGAGAGAAAAAGTTTTCTGCTTTCTAAGCATTATTGACTACTGGTGACAGTCAGAATGAATTCCTGCGGTTTTCTAAGTAACATTTTCAGAGTTGGTTGGCTACTGCCTTCTTCCTAGGGCTGAGGGAGACCGAAATGTCAGTGATTGAAAGCATAGAGCCCTGCCCTTTTTGAAAGCTGGCAGCCCCATATATTAAAAAGAAAAGAATAAACTATTCGGGGGTAATCCAAATAAAAAGATAACGAAGGATGTATCTCACTATACATAATTCAAGTGTTAAGAACATATGAATGCCCACTTATACGGGTACTTCTATTAGCTAGACATATAATCTTCCTCCAGAGAAATTAAGAAGTAATTATTGCTGTTTTCCGAAGAAGTTGGTTGTATGGAATGGTGATGACTGACGGTTGTAACAATAAAAAAATCAGTTCTGCAGAATTATTAATTATGAGATCCAGCCAATAACAAAGGTACAAATCTCATTCTGAAGCATTTTTCATAGGTAATCCAATCTTGCATTTCTATACATCTAGATTAGTTCTTTGTAAAAATTGGAAAAAGAAACTGAATTTGGTCAAAAGAGAATTGATTATTTTTTTCCTCTTGCAGACCAATGGATTGGGCTCCATAGATGACATTGAAACAGGTAATGAATGCATTTTTGCTTCTTTGATTCATAGTTATTCCCACCACCACCCTCAAACGGAACAAGAGGTTTTGGTTTCAGAAAGAAATCTGCAAAATATTTGGTTGTCAGTTGAATTTGTCACTAAGACATCTAACAGGATGTCCAGCAGGAAATACCTGGGAAAAGACGAATCCTTTCTTTTTGAGAAGTCAACACAGTTCTTTCTCACTGATGCAACCAATACAGGCAGAAGTTTAAAATGTGAATAGTGGCAATGATAGAGCCATTGCTAGAAACATCTGACCATCACATCTATATAAGAATGGTTTGTAATTCTGAAAATTGTGTTTGAATTGGACATCATGTGGCAGTTTCTAAGAGTATAATTCAGTGGTGGGTCCACTCTATAGCACCGGTAGCGGCCTGCTGGTGACATCACAGTACCGGTGCGGTCGGTTGCCGATGCCTGGCGCCGCCATTTTTTTTAAAAAAAAAATTTCTGCGCATGCCCAGAAGCCGAGCTTCCTACCCCACAGTGAGTCCAAGCAGGGGAGGATGGCTGAGGGAGCATGTGAGATGCTGAAAGAACAGGTGGCAGAACCTATCTCCGTTCCCCTCCCTTCAGCAGTCCGAGAAGCCACAAATGCGCAGTGATGATCCTCGGCATTTTTGCATGTTCGAGGCTTCTCGAGCTGCTGAGGGGAGGGGGAATGGGCAGCAGGACCTATCTCCGTTCCCCTCCCTTCAGCAGTCCGAGAAGCCATGCCCACCTGGTCACATGGCTGGCAAGCCACACCCACAAAATAAGCCACGCCCACAGAGGTAGTAAAAAAATTAGGAACCCGCCTCTGGTATAATTCTAGCAAATAGGCTAATGAATCTTTTCACAAAGATGAACAGTTTGTTTTGAAGATGAGAGACATTATTAGTTGAGCGCTAGAAGAAATACTCCGCACTCAGAATGTTCTGTGTTCTGACTCTGGGCTCTTTGGCTTTTAAAAAAAAAATGATACAAGCATCTGTCTCTGGAGAACAACTACTACTCAGAATAGTCAATGCGAAGATATACAAATATATTACTATTTTACATTGCTTTGTGTTTACTCTCTTGAATGCAATGTATGTAAGGGTGGTCCTTAGCTGTAATCTCATACGTAATCTTCCAGATAGCTCTGTGGTCCTTCAATGCATCGTTACTCCTAGTGCTCCTTCTGTCACTGCCAGCAAATCCAATGCCTTTTCATCAACTGACTTGGATACGAAAACCCTGCCAACATCACTCCCTGCAACTAACCTGCTCCCTTCTACAGATGTGGCATCTATACCAGAGTCTGACAGTGTCGACGACTTCACTGAAGGAGAAGTTCTTGGAGATGAACTGGACTCACTTCTGGATTCTATTGCAGATGGGTCCCAGTACCCACTAGTAAGAGTGACTTTTGTAGATGCTCCTCTGTTTTAGCCACTGCTCTCTTGCCTCTTCATCTTAATCATTACAGGGTTTACTTAGTACGTTCCATGCTCACCCTCCATCACTGCTTTTTAAACTTCTCCCTTCTAAGTAATGGAGGACATTTGTGATGTGTGTTACATAATGATACATGGAACTGTTAATTATCTCAGAGAAAGGACTAGTGCAATCTTAGTATTTGCAGTTGTCTAAATAAGGATAAGCAATTGAAGACTTTGAGATTATATAGTTCCTCTCCTTAGCTCCCACTTTTTTGAGCGTACAATTAATCATATGATCACAATTGGCCTGAACTTCTGTCATTAACTGATAACGGTCATAAAGCATGATGTCATGTGACAGCTTCATTAGCAACTACAACCTTGACAGTCCCAGTTGCTATTGTAACTCCAGACACATGGGTCATTAAGCAGGAAGCAGAGGGGGTTCCAAATAAGCGCAGGAGTGGGTGGGAGGTCTGTCACAGGTTGCCTATGTGTTTGGGGATGTTGCTGCAGTGTGGCACAGCCTCAGGGAGGCCTGAGAAATAGGGTGTGAGAAGGCTGGGGAAAGGATATGCTTCTTGGCTGCCACACCCTGGGATGTCTCAGCAGCACAGTGCTAAGTAGCCCCACCCCAGGAAGCACAAAGGAGCTTCTTGGCATGCTGTGGCTCTGGGGTTGTAAGACGTCCCTGAGCTGCAGTGCAGTGCCATTCCTGAGGCTGTAAAGGAATGGACATAGCTTGTTAAAGGTTACTAGGGCTTCCTAGTAACACTTTTCCCATTTCCCAAATTGTGTTTAAAAGGGAGCTTGATATCTGCTATAGGGAAATCCATCACTTAATGATAGATTTGCATACAACAATTGCAGATTTCAGACCCTAACCCATGTCAGCCATTATTAAAAATAGTAAAATTGGGACAAATGTAATAGGTTAGCTAGCTAAATCTTTTGGAGCTCAGTCTCAACAGTTTTTCTTTCACAGCCAAAGGCGGCCATAATAGTGGTGGTTGTCCATATATTCTTCTTTATTTGAGCTGATCTCCAGTCTATTGCAGTTCCCATAAAAATGGCCTGGAGTAGCTTACTGGTTGGATAGATGTTCAAGCTAATTGTTTTTCTGCTGGTTTTTCCTTGCTTTACTATGACTTTCCAAAGCTTCTGTTCCCCCTGGGGTCGTTGGGCTATTGTGTGCTTGGTTCCCTTTGTTCAGTTATGCTACTTATTTCAAGGTTGCCCTGAATACCTAGCTAGCTTTAATTCATGGTTAAATTGATGCCAGCATAAGCATAACTTTTTGTAGAGCTGTACTTTGTATTCAGAGACAAAAGAGGTTTCAGACTGTGCAGGGTCATGAATGTAGCATTAGTCTGCAGCTCTTTAAAGCAGCTGCACTTTTTTTTTAAAGATTGCATAACAACCCTTACTAGTAGTTCCTTCATCCTTGGGAAAAAGACACAGCTGGATAAGGAGTTACAGGCAGGTTTTGCTCATAGACGCTTTTGCCTTGAGTTCAAAGTGTTGCACACCCTAAGTCTTAAAAGGCATTTCAGAAGCATTTGCTTAGTCAAATGCTTGATGTTGCTGCCACATTGTTAAAAGTAATTGCGGACTAATTTTAGAGTGAACTGGTTCCCTGTGACATTTTGTCTATCTGCATCCTATCTTCCTTCACAGAGATGGTGGTGTAGAGGTGAATCTGTCATAAAGTTCAATATGTCTGGAAACGTAAAATAGGAAAGTCTGAAATAATGTTTTAACTTCTCCCCTTTAATCACAACACATTTTATTTTTCCCCAAAGTCTCTTGTCCGTGGTGCCATTCCTGCCAATCTGCCAAGTGAGGTGCCCCAGCTCATCCCTGTGTTTCCAGGTGGTACTCCACTTCTTCCTCCTGTGGTGACCGCTAACATTCCAGTCTCCACACCGTTGCCACCTGCCTCCTTTGGCCTAGTGATGGAGGGTACAAAGCAACTCTCGTCTTCATCTGTTCTGGATACCTTTGAAACACCAGTTGGGGGCAGTGGCACGTCTCCTTTGGATTCACTGGATTCACTAGATCTGCTCCCATACACAGAGTCTCGGCTGGATATGTTAGATGCTTTTGGAACCAGTAGGGGATCATTGGATGCTTTAGATACCTTTACTGTTGGTAGGTATGGAGAATATTTACCGTATTTTTCGGAGTATAAGACGAACCAGAATATAAGATGCACCTTAGACAAGGCCGAGGTGGCGCAGCGGTTAGAGTGGGGTACTGCAGGCCACTTTAGCTGACTGTGATCCGCAGGTCAGCGGTTCAAATCTCACCGGCTCAAGGTTGACTCAGCCTTCCATCCTTCCGAGGTAGATAAAATGAGGACCCAGATTGTTGGGGGCAATATAAATATACATTGCTTACTGGTGTAAACCGCTTAGAGAGTGCTTGCACTGTGAGGCGGTATATAAATCTCACAAATAAATAAAATAAATAAATAAATTTTGGGGAGGAAAATAGGGGAAAAAATCTACCTACCAGGTATTCATCTGGCTAGCGTCCTTAGTCTGGTCAGCTTCAGCACATTATTTTATCCCCTGGTTAGGGCTGGAAAAAACTTTTTCGGAGGGAGTAGCAATGAAAACAAGCCTGTAAAGACTTACGGCTGGAAAAAAACTTCTTCGGAGGGAGTAGCAATGAAAAAATCCTGCAAGCTGGGAAGATTGTTAGCACCTCGTTAGGGCTGAAAAAAAAGCTTTGAAAAAGCTACATTCGGAGTATGAGACGCACCCAAATTTTCAGCCTCTTTTAGGGGGGGAAAGGTGCGTCTTATACTCCGAAAAATACGGTAAGTAATGTTAGCTTGTGACACAGGAAGAACCAGTTCAGTGTAGTGATTGAAGTACTTGCCTAGAAACCAGGAGACTATGAATTCATGTATGGCAGTGATCTCCAGCCTTTGTGGCTTGGTGGACTGGCGGAGGCGGTGGGGGGGAGCAGAGGGGATGGTTTAGTGTGTGCAAACACACTATTTTCACAAGTGCAGCACTTGCCCACACTTGCCCACAGACCAGGATTGGAGACCTCTGATGTAAGGCATGAAATCTGGCTTGTGATTTATGGGCCACATGGTCTCTCAGCCCAATCCACTTTACAGGGTTGTTGTGGAGAAAAAGAGAAGAAAGGAATATTGTGCATGTTTTCTGCCTTGAGTTACTTATAAAGTAATAAAGGCAAGATAAAAACATAATCTATTAGAGTACTTCTGCATCAGTATTTCATAAGTAGAATGGCATTTCTGTGTCCTGGATCGGTCCCTCCATTGCTGTTTATGGTTTATTTTCCCATCTACTTATGAGCCGAGGTGGCACAGCGGTTAGAGAGCAGTACTGCAGGCTACTTTAGCTGACTGTGATCATTTGAGTTCAGCTGTTCAAATCTCACCGGCTCAGGGTTGACTCAGCCTTCCATCCTTCCGAGGTAGGTAAAATGAGGACCCAGATTGTTGGGGGCAATGTAAAATATATACATTGCTTAATGGTGTAAACCGCTTAGAGAGTGCTTGCACTATGAGGCGGTATATAAATCTCATAAATAAATAAATAAATAATAAATAAATAAATAAATAAATAAATAAATAAATAAATACTCTTTATTAATACATTGTATTGTGTCATTTTGTATAATATCTATTGTGGTTGATGTTAAAAGTGTTGAATAATAGCTTTAGGAGATCCATTGTTGTAGATCAGTGGTCCCCAACCTTTCCGGCTCTGCGGACTGGCCGCGGCAGGGAGAGGGTGTGTCAAGCTGCGAGTAATAATAATAATTTATTGTCATTGTACGTATATACACAGTACACCCATACAACGGAAGTAGAGGTAGAGGTTTCTTTCGCTGCATATGCCAACAGGATGGGTTTGCATGTGCACCCGCTGCTTGTGCAAATGGAGCTTCTTGTGCTTGCCTGCTGCTGCACAACCCAGTTCCCAGTGGGCCGAGGATTGGGGGTTTGGAACCCCTGTTGTATATTTATAGACAAATCTGAAAAAACTGCATGGTTTATAGCAGGAATGAATTGTCCTGAAAACATTAATACTTAATGGAGGCTATATCTCCCAGGATTGTCTACCATTGATCATGCTGACTAGAATGCTAGTTGTTGTTCAGCAGAGTTTCACCCAAGGCATGGCAATAAATTTCTCTCTAGAACTGAGCCACCAACAGTGGAAGAATCCAGGCCAAAGCTTGGATAAATAAATTGCTCTTATGGCAGATAAAAGAAACCCTATTAATGAAGATCAGCCATTGAGGATTCTAACAGTCCACCCCACTGTATGTGAGAAAATTTAAATATTACAACTCCTTCCCCCACCCTTATGTGGGAATAGATTTCCTTCCCCTCATTTTTTGGACTTGGATATGAAAGTCATTTGCATTCTTTTCATCATGGTCCTTTCTAGTTTCAGACTGTTGGTTTCCAGAATTGGGTTTCAGCCCTAAATATATGTAAAATTTGAGAAGTACAAAGAAAGGGCTTGTATGTAGTACTGCTTCCATAGTTGATAGGACGTTGCATAATTGACATTCACAAAAATCTTAAATTGTTTTTTTTTCTCCCACTCTTTAGAGGAAACCAGCATCCAAGAACCCCGCCAACCTGCTGGAATTCAAAAGTCACTATCATTGGTGAGTAACCTTTTCCCTTAATTGAGAAGAAGAGAAATGCCTATTAACTGTTTTCATCCAGGTCCTCAATTTGATTAGCAAAATATTGCTGTACTTCCATTTTTTTAAAACTTCACTTCCCAATCTATTCAAAAGATTCTGTGTTGAAGTGATCATAAATTGTTTGAGTGATTTGACATTGGATGAGTAAAGGAACAATTTCCTTTTGGGTCTAAACCATTTTATGACTAAACAAATGAACTTTGAATCATTGCAGAAGGGGAATGTATATCTCTTGCTATAAGAAAAATGCTGCTTAATTTAATATTTGCTAATACTTTCACAATTGGAAAAAGCTCCTTTTCTGTGACATGCTACATGTTGAAAATGAAGCAGGTTAAGTTGCTCATTATTGCTACATGTAGTCTTCGACTTACAACAGTTCATTTGCTAACTATTTGAAGTTACCACGGCACCGAAAAACTGACTTATAACCATTTTTCACACTTACGACCGTTGCAGCATCCCTGTGGTCATGTGATCAAAATTCAGATGCTTGGCAACTAGTTCATATTTATGAAGGCTGCAGTGTCCCAGGGCCATGTGTTCACATTTTGCAACGTTCTGACAAGCAAATTCAATGGGGAAGACACATTCACTTAACAATCGTGTTACCAACAACAACTGCTGTGATTCACTTAATAACTATGGCAAGAAAGGTGTAAAATGGGGCAAAACTTAACTGTCTCGCTTAGCAACAGAAACTTTGGGTTCAATTGCAATTGTAAGTCAAAGATTACCTGTATTTTTGTTCATTTGAAAAATGAACCCTGAGGAATGGTAGATGTAGTAGACGTTGCTGATCTCTAAGGAAGCTTATTTCATTGTCCTTTTCAGGCAAACCAAACTGGGCCAAGCACCCACACCACAGTACCCAAAGTTGTAGAGTTCCTTATGTCTCAGCCAGAATTGGTGATGTCCAACACAACTCTGCTTGTGAAGAATCCCTTGGTGTCTACTCACATCTTCAAACAGGCCTGTCACATCTGCTATCCCAAAACAGGTCATCTGCTTATGATGAAGATGGCCTCAAATGGTTAGCAAAACTGGACTCTTGTTAATATTGTCCTCTTTTATAGGTCCCAAAGCTGGCGATTATACTTATCGAGAAGGCCTGGAACATAAGTGCAAGCGAGATATACTACTGGGCAGGCGTCGTATATCAGAAGATAAAACTTGGAAGAGAATTCGCCCACGTCCCACCAAGACAAACTTTGTGGGATCCTATTATCTATGCAAAGGTGAATTGAAGAAAGAGGAGAATGTAATAAAATGCAAACTGTTTCATGAAGGAGGAAAAGTCCTGTGCAGGGTGGGCTGAAGAATGTGAAGGCAATACACTCTTAATTTTTGTCTACTTACTTAATCACTGTGTTTACTGATTGTAGGGATTTATAAAACTCCCTTAAAATTTCCAGGTATTAAAACATTTAAAACTCAAACTTGAAAGCAATTTTACTTGAAAGTAAAATTGAAAACATGCATAATGAGAACATTCGGGAAATATTCCACTTAATGGTCACGGTGAGATTTTCTCCCCACTGAAAGTAAATGCAAACAATAATAAATAGTCAATACTTTGTTGCCCTTACATGATGATGTAAGGACTGACACTGGTGAAGTGGGAACCAACAATTCTCAGGTCTGACAGAACCATAGTAAGTATTGAACAAGGACCTCCCAATCAAAAGGCTAGGAAAAGAACGGTCAAAAGTCTGACTCAAACGGTGGGAGGAAAAGGATTTAAACCCGAAGGGCTGACAATTATGTATAGGACTTGATTTCTGTGTTCTGCGGTATTTTTAATTTATTTATTTGTATCCCGCTTTTGATACTTTTACAAATAACTTAAGGTGGAAAATGCACTTTATATCCCTCCCTCCTCCTATTTGCCTCCACAGCAACAGCCCTGTGAGGTGGGTTGAGCTGAGAGAGAGTGACCAAGGTCACCCAGCTGGGTTTCATGGCTAAGGTGGGATTTGAACTCATGGTCTCCCAATTTCTAGCCCGGTGCCTTAATCATTAGACCGAACTAGTTCTACGGTACAGATCTTCTGTTTGTATAAAATATATTTCTTGTTTGCAATAAAAACAGCTTCTCTACATGGGTGAAGTCAGCTTCTGCTGTTAGCAGCTATTAGCAGCTACGGAATGCAAGATTGAGTTCCAGGAGAACAAAGGTTTATTGCTGTGATTGACACGAAATCTAGCAAATGTCAACATACATTTGCCTGAGGCAGCCAATTAGTGTGTCTCAGTGTAGGGTAGGCTCTGTTACCATTAAATCCATTCTTGCTTAGTCAAGAGGAGCTGAATGCAGCTAGACTTCAACTTACAACCATTTGTTTAGTGACTGTCCAAAGTTACAATGGCATTGAAAAAAGTGACATGACCGCTTTACAAACTTTTATGACTTGCAGCATCCCCATTGTCAGGTGATCATGCAAAGTCAATGGGGAAGCCAGATTCACTTAAGAACCTTGTTAATACCTTAACAGCTGCAGTGATTCACTTAACAACTATGACAAACAAAGGTTGTAAAATGTGGCAAACCTCACTTAACTATCTTGCTTAACAATAGAAATTCTGGGCTCATTTGTGATCGTAAGTCAAGGACTATAGTAATATCTTCAGTAAATTTCGTTAGGGTCTTCTTTAATGAAGTTTTCAGTTTCTCTTTTATCAATTGGGTGAAGCTTGGGGAGGGAGAGAAGGAAACAGTATAAGGGTTAGCAAGAGACCTTAGTTCTGATTCTAGCCTCCACTCCATGTATGGTGGTCTGATGTTTGTTGCTTTGTAGATATGCTTAACAAGCAGGATTGTAAGTACGGGGATAACTGCACCTTCGCGTACCACCAGGAGGAGATCGATGTGTGGACAGAGGAGCGAAAGGGGACACTCAATCGTGACCTCTTGTTTGATCCACTGAGTGGGATCAAGCGAGGTAACCTGACTATTACCAAGATCCTGAAAGAACACCAGGGCATATTCACCTTTCTTTGTGAGGTATGAAATAGGCAATGCAGGCATACAAGATTGTATTTTCATGATATTGTCCACTGTGCCTTTACTAATTGCTTACTGGGTTACATCGTAAGAAAACTCTCCAATGCCAGTTTTGGACATTTGGGTTTTGAAGGTAATCATCACAAGCTCACTCTGTCACATTTCAATTGAGCTATGAACAGAAAATGCTTATGTTTTATTTATTTATTTATTTATTTATAAGAGTTCTTATAGGCCGCCCAATCCCGTGGGACTTAGGGCGGCGTACAACAGAGATAAGAACTATACAGTAAAATAGCATCTAAAAAAAACCATTATATTACAATTTAAAAACCATTCATACATGGAATCATCTCTTCACCCCGCCTGCCGGAAGAGCCATGTTTTTACTGCCTTGCGGAAGGCCAGTAGGGTGGGGATAGTCCGGATCTCTGGTGGAAGTTGGTTCCAGAGAGATGGGGCTCCCACAGAGAAAGCCCTCCCCCGTGGGCCCGCCAACCGGCATTGTTTGGCTGACGGGACCTGGAGGAGGCCCACTCTGTGGGACCTAACTGGTCGTAGGGAGGTATGTGGCAGGATGCGGTCCCGAAGGTAACCTGGCCCTGAGCCATGTAGGGCTTTAAAGGTCAAAACCAACACCTTAAATTGCAACCGGAGACTAATGGGCAGCCAATGCAGCTGGTGGAGGATGGGTGTTACGTGGGTGTATCTCGGTACACCCACCACAGCTCGCGCAGCTGCATTCTGTACCAATTGTAGTCTCCGGATGCTCTTCGAGGGTAGCCCCATGTAGAGCGTGTTACAGTAGTCAAGCCGTGAGGTGACAAGGGCATGAGTGACTGTGAGCAAAGCCTCCCTCTCCAAGTAGGGTCGCAATTGGTGCACAAGACGGATCTGTGCAAAGGTCTCCCTAGCCACAGCTGAAAGATGTTGCTCCAATTTAAGCTGTGGGTCTAGGAGAACACCCAAATTGCGAACCTGTTCTGAGGAAGTCAATTTTTCTCCCCCGAGAACCAAGGAGGGACAGTCGACATAGTCCTTGGGGGGCAATATCCAGAGCCACTCCGTCTTGTCTGGGTTGAGCCTGAGTCTGTTCACTCCCATCCAGACCCTCACATCGTCCAGGCAGCGGCACATTACATCAACAGCTTCACTGAACTGACACGGGCTGGAGATGTACAACTGGGTATCATCAGCATACTGCTGATATCTCACCCCGTGTCGTCGGATGATCTCATATGTGAGAATGAGTGACATTATTTCATTCCGTAAAAGTTTATGGTCAGCCTAGAAAAGCAATCAGAGTTGAATTCTCTTTTAGCTTGCACATGGAACAAGCATGTATTTGTTTTTCAAGTGACTGGGCAGAGAACCATTAAGTAGTACATGTATTGAAATAAGTTACAACTTGCTGAATAAACCAGACTGGTTGGAAAAACATACCACGTGATATAGCTGTATTCTCACAACACACTAAACACATTAGTAAATCCCAAACAAATGAGGCCTTGAGATTGAGTGTTATATTTGGCTTCAGAAGATGTGTTTTGTTTTGTTTTTTTTAATTGTGAAGCTGTTTGAGCTATCACGTTTGCAGATGACATAGAATTAGAAAGGATATAACTAATACTGAGAAGATAGGCATAACAATAAAAAGAATAGATAAATTGAAAATAGATATTTAGTAGAATCAAATGCAAAGTATTTTCCTTAGAAAATAAAAAAGGTATCACTATAAAAAGAGGATGCTTGGGTTAGTAATAGTACTTTTGAAAAGTTCCTGAATCCCCAATTTCCAAACTAATAAATTGTTCTGCTATTCGGTATTCATCAAACTTTACCTCATGTGCTATGATAATTCTAGCCATTGCATTTTAAAGGATTTAGACAAAATAGGAGATGTTCAGACCGAAGCTGTGAGAAAGAACAAGAGACTCTTAAGACATATGAAGACAGAGAGAAATAATTCAGAATGTTTAGCCTTGAGAGGAGAAATGTGGGAAGGGATGAGATGCTGCTCTTCAAATATCTTAAAAGAGGTCACATACAAAAAAGGTGAAGACATGTCTAAGTTATTCTGGAATTCAAAATATAAAATGATAGACTAAAATGATAGAAAAGCAAATTCTGACTTAGAAAAGCTTCATAATACTAAAAGCAGTTTGTCAGTGAAACTAGTTACTGAGAGAAGTGATGTAATTCCCTTCTGGGTGCATTCAAGCAGAAGGTAGACATCTCTTAGAGATACTGAGCAGAATCTAGGCTCAATGACAAGAATGACTTCTTTCACTTCTCTGATTCTGAGCTAGAGCCTCCAAGTGTCAGTTTTTGTATGTAAAATAATCTATAATCCAGAATTGGAGAGAAATGTATATTCTTGTAGGCAAAAATGGAAGTATATTGAAAGAAAATGTCATTGTCTTTTATATAAGTGTGCAGAGCAAAAAAAGTCTAAACTGCTATTTTTATATATCTGTTTGCAGATCTGCTTTGATAGCAAACCTCGAATAATCAGCAAAGGGCTCAAGGACTCTCCGGCAGTGTGCTCCAACCTTGCTGCAAAACATAGTTTTTATAATAATAAGTAAGTGGTTTGGACCTGTCTTCAGCCAGTAATATGTAACTGTTTATTAAAGGCAAACTGAGCCACAAAGTCACAATTCTATTTCTTCTATAAAAAGAACAGTGTTATGCTATTTTGTAGGAATGTTGAAAAGATTACTCGTTCCATATCCCACAGGCATTATTCAATTGTTATGTTGCACTGCTCTGATTAACAGCTGGTAGTTTGAACTAGCTCCATACAACTATGCCTATTTTAATCATCACACTAAACAGCTTTAATTTGGTTGAAATGCTGTTTCCAAGAGGCTACTAATCCTTAAGCATCTTACTAATTTATTAAGATATATTTCATTTGCTTCCAGTGCATTTTCTCACAATCTGTTTTCCAGAACCCTGAAACAAATGATTTGTAGTTTAAATTGTAATTATGTTTAAGGTAATAAAACCAACAGCAACTCTAAAAAAACTATTCTCTATGTACAATATAATTGAAACCAAACCCAGCAATTATAGGGTTGGGGGTGGAGTTGAGAGGCACCGGGCCAACATTTAAAACATCTTTTTCCTTTGTATTAATAATGTAAATGATGTTACTAGTGTACAAGGATCAGTTATGCTAATACCAATCATAATACTTGGAGAACTTAATACAAGTACTAATATAACCTGATTTAAAGATGCATACAAGGAACTGATTTCTAGAGAGATGGCCTAGAAGCAAGAGTATATTCACAGCATCTAGAAAGTTGGATGATGATAGGTATTAAGATTGAACTAACTTACTCATCCATCACTATCCCTGCCCTCAGTATCTGATGAGTGGAAGTTACAAACTGGAAAATGGCTGGTTTTGTCTCCGCTCTACCTTTGTTTTTAGTAACTGGCTTTTTAATGAGGATTAGTATAAAATAATATCTCTTTTTTGCAGGTGTCTGGTTCACATTGTTCGTTCCACCTCTCTAAAATACTCTAAAATCCGCCAGTTTCAGGAACATTTTCAGTTTGATGTCTGCAGGCATGAAGTGCGTTATGGCTGCTTGCGTGAAGATAGTTGCCATTTTGCTCATAGCTTTATAGAGCTTAAAATTTGGCTGCTGCAGCAGTATTCTGGTGAGTAGTCACTTGGATGGGACTGTCCAGAGGACTGCAGGGAGGTTAGTTTCAGGCTTCAATGTGTGCACTGTTTCCCTGAGCTCCTGCTGAGAATGTTATCCAGAAATTGAAGAAAGGGGAAAAAATGATTTTAAAAAAATTATATATACAATACTCTTGGTTATAGAACTGTGTGTGTCTTCTAACAAAATTGATTGGGTCCAGTGGGGCAGCCTTAATTAATGTCTTACATATGTGATTATATAATGGGAATGATTTGAAGGAAGAGTTTTAGTTATGAATATTACAAACTTTGCAAAAAGTATTTGCTCTAAATTAGGTCCCTGATGAGAATAACTGGAGATCGAAGATCAAGAGGGAAGGCTGAGAGTATGCCTCCCTTTTGGACATTTGGCTTGTGTGCCTTGCAATAACATTTTTGCAACAATTGTGCTGAAATGAATAAGCACAGGTATCAACAGAACCATTTTCCTCACCTCTGTTCGTAGCCTTGAACACACAATGTTTTGGCCATTATTGAATGGAAGAATGCAGACCTTTAGTATTCCATCCAGTCATCTCTGGATGTAGAAATCAACAGTTCTAGACAATGGCTTTGAATGAGTTTGTGTATGTATTGAAAGAGAAGGTAGACTCTACTTCAGTTCTTGAATTTGCACACAAAAGTAGTAGGTCCTTATTAGAACAATTATTATAAGTGATAATAAGCATAATCCTTGACTAATTTGTATCTTCTGTAGAACATTGTAGAACGTGTTTGGGGAATTGGTTTGGACTGAATTGTTAGAATCCTTTGCTATAGCAAGGCAATGCTCATCCAGTTACTCGCTAAGGGCAATAATTCCAATACTAAAAGTTTATTTTTAAATTTTAGGCGGAAGATATATTGTACAATCTCTTATGAACATTTTATTACTATGAAGTGTCACTTTCTCCAATTTTTGCAAATATATAGTGGATTCTGATTAAATTCAGGAAAAGGAGCATCTCAGAAATACTTGCTGATAGAACAAAGCAATGAAAGAGTTTTAACTATGTTACAATAATCTGTTAAGTCTCTGAAGCTACTTTTGTCATCCTAGGAATGACTCATGAAGATATTGTACAAGAATCTAAAAAATATTGGCAGCAAATGGAGGCACATGCTGGCAAAGCAAACAACAATATGGTAACCTATCTAGTTTTATTTTAATCCTTATAAAAAGCAGAATTGCATGAATAGTTTAAAGAAGTTAAAGTAAAAGTTTAAATGAATAAAATAGTCAGGAAATAAAAATATACGAAGCTTATGTAAAAGCCATTATTCTAGTGAAAGCTTAAAATTAAACTATCAAAATCTAAAGTGCTTCAGAGAGGAGTAGTGTTTGTATGTGGTGCCCAAAAGAGGTATCAGAATATTCCCTGCGGAAAGGTGTTCCAACTGAGAAGTCCCTTCCCTTTAGAGCTATTCAAGTAAGAACACGGGGACAAAAAATATTTTATGTAATCTGGCTCCAGGCCAATCAAGAGTTTAACATTCATCACTGTTTGAATCTGATCTGGAAATGGAATGGCAACCAGTATGGCTGACAAAGGATTTTTAGGATGACACAATAAATCCCATAACTGAGATTGAGTCTCTTTTGGATTGACTAAAATTCTGAACCATCTTCACAGATAGCGTAGCATATAACTCAAGTGAGAGGGGAGAAGTGCTTGTAAAAGAGATTCCATTTGACATCTGATCTATCAGTTTGAGCAAATAAAAATTATTCTTCCCTATTGAAGCCATTGTGTCTAAGGCTCCAACCTTAAATGAAGCTATTAGTAGATGCCACGAGACATAAGGCACCTGTCATTGCATAAATATAGATGGGCCTGCAGTCTGCTAGATACAAATATATGAATGATACAGTTGAGGTGGTATCTAAAGAATACTATAGATATTTAAGGGTCATGGGTTTTTTTAGTGCACTGAACGTTTTGACAGGGAAGTTGGATTTCTTCTTCTAGATTAAGCCATGGTTAATCAATCTGTCTTGTTAGGTAGAGCAAGCAGCCAACTGAGATGACTGATGTTGGAAGGCAGTTATTGTAGAACAAAGCCATGTCTGCCTTGCAGTTTCTTCTATACCATGAAAACCAGTCTGTTCTCTTGAAACCTAACAATGTCCTTTAAGACATTTTCTTCCTACAGTTCCTCTCCTCCCACTGCTCTTGGTTTCATTCATACTACTTAAATAATCTGTCAGGCTCATGCTTGAAATTCTTAGATGCAACAACATCTTTCATTGTTTTTTTAATTAAAAATGATATATCAAAAAATTTACAGAAGAAAAACGTTTGAAAACAAAATCTCAAGATTTCATATCTTAAAAACAGCATTTTGATAATCACAGACATTTATTTAAACTGGTGGATGATGATGATAGATTTATTCTTAGATGTTTATAGTTATTGAGGGGGGAATATATTAATTTGTAAGTTATTATTTGAAAATCCAACCTTTAATTTTAAAGCATTGCCTAGTGATTATAATCTGATGCTCTTACTTGGAGGCATTTTGAAGTGCTAAAAAAGCGCCTGGCTAGTTAACAAAAGGTGCCCAATCCTGGAATTGAATTAAAACAATTTTTGAATTATTGGCATTTTTCTTTATCATCTAGATGTTTTTCATTTCTTTTTGTTGGAAGTTTTAAAAGCAAGAGCAAAATTAATACAAACTAAAATAGAATGAGAAATAAAAAAAGTAAAAGAAATAAAAGGGAAAGCTAAAATGAAAAACGAGAAGAAAGAAGAAAAATAGAAAAGAAAAAACAGATACAAAGAAGTGGCTTCCAATCTTTTTTGCAGTAATCATAATTGTAGATTTATCTTCTTGGATAAAGCAGTGAGTCTCTTCTTTCTATAATGTATCCTACTGCAAAATAGAATTCATCATATAAGTATCTCTAATTTCTTTTGTCAACCATTTTCAGTTCAGGAAGGCATGTTATGACTTGACCAATGTATGTTTTATAGATTGTGACTTGATGAAACTCTAGCAATGCAGGGCAGATTTTCATACTTTGCAGCTGCCTTAGGTACTATTTTGCACCATCATACCTAAACTTTTTGAGAAAGCATGGATGAACATAAGAAATTCGATGTAGCTGACATAAAACCAAGGAACAGACATGAAAAAAATGAACAAGAATTTTGTAGATTTTGGACTAAAATGAGTATTGTAATTGCCCATCCAAAGCAAGGCACCCTGTTTGGCCTGCATTGCCATCTCCCTTTATATTTGCTTAAGCAAGTTGAATCAAATTAGAAACAATCCTGCATAATTCCTTTTTATTGTGGGAAAGTTACATTTTTAAGCATTAAAAAATATTGCAGGGTAGAAAAGCGGGGAACTGTATGTTTACTACATTCTTCTTACTGCTTGGGTGCCTCATGTATGTCATGGTTATAGCTACATGGCAGTCTGAAGGCAACATAAGATTTGTAGAAAGAAACTAAAAAGACATGGGAAAAAGGCTGAGGCTTCACAAAGTAAATATACAGAGAGAAAGCATCTTTAAACTGTAAGAGATGGCTGGAATGACCTTGCTTAGGCCCAGAATTTCCAGGAATTCATGGAACAAGAAAGATATTGCCATTTTGACATTTGCTATCATACTAAGTGTACATGGATAAACATTACATGTAGTGAAGATGTTCACGCTAAAGCATCAAGAATAATGGATTGTTAATGGGGAGTGGAGTAGATGGTACAATTATGGTCCTGATTGTTACAACAATGCAAGAGACATAAAATGTATTATTTATTTATTTATTTATTTGGGAATTATTCTATGCCGCCCTACTCCCTAAGCACTCAGGGCGGCGTACAGCATTTTAAAGAACATCAAACAATAAAACAATAAAACAATAAGTATAAGTAAGGCATGATATAATGCTGGTTCCAATTCTGGAACTGTTATCAGCATTACTCTGAATGAAAGACTAACAATGTGGTATCTGCATATAACAAAACAATCACAGGGGCCCCTAGATAGGAACTGTGGAGACCCAAATTAATGATATGCTGATGGCCAGACTTCATGACAGTGTTCTCAAGAAATCTTTCAGGATATCAAAAGAAATGTGAGATTTCAGTAATGAGATCACCAGAATCTCACAGTAGATTTCTGGCAACCATGCAAATATGTAAAATTACACACTGGCATTCGGTGCTTGAAAAATAATGCTCACTCCTTTGTAATGAGAAGGCCAGACGTCTTTTCATCATTTGATAGAATTCAGAATAAATGTTACAAAAGCAGCAAGTTTATTTATTTAAATTTATTATAGCTGCCCAATTTCCATGGACTCTACAATGGACACACACACCGGATTTCCCTTCCCCCATCCATAAACACAGATAAAACCTAAAACTACACAGACAGCATGAACTAAAACAATGTAAAAATGATACGAAACCCAATAGCCCCCTGGCAAAAACAGAAATACATTAATTGCAGGCCTGGAACCAGTCAGGTTTCAATTACTTTCTGATCCCTAGTAGGGGGGGCCCTGTCCTTATCTAGTGTGTGGGAATGTGTTCTTCCAAAAGGTGTTGAAAAAGTTGTCTTCAGAATTGGAGTGAGAGAAAAAGCAACTCTGCTTTTTATCTGAGGTAGCAGCATACAATGCATGCTTTCAAAAGCTGGGTTAATTCTGGAAAGAATTTCTGGATGTATTTCCAACAAATGTTCCTTGTGGTTAGCTTCCCTCCAACTGCTAGTCATGCGCAGGTCTTAGTTGTTGTGCTTTGAGAATGACTTGCAAATAAGTGTATTTGAAAATTGTCATCAGCGGGAGTACATTGGCAAATTCTGATAGAGATCGGCTAAAACAAAGGCAGGAGAAGATTACAAGAACTTTATATGTCCTTATATCTAAATAAAGCTGTCTCATCCCATATCTCTCTAGAAAGCTGACTTGCATCAATACTAGACCAATGATCTATCTTGTCAGTATTATAATGACTGCATTGCTAAGGCTGCAGTTAAGAATCATTTTGAATCTTTCTTGAAGATTCAAATATGAGTCAACAATTTTCATGTATATTACGTAATTATGAACACAGGGCTACAAGAAAGGGGTATCAGCATGCTAGGGGAAAATTTGCAAGAATCGTATAAAATATTTGGCGGGGGAAATCAAAGGAGCAAAAATAATACAAATGGAATATGTCCATTGACCATAAAACTCAGGATCTTTTGGATGAAAAGAAAGCAAACTGGGAGGGGGATGTAAAGAAAACATGGATGAATGAAAAAAAATAACAACTGAGGACCATTTCATAGTAGTGTGCTATATCACTAAGCTCCATGCTCTAGCCTTTCTTTGAAGTGTGCTTCTTGCCTTATTTGGAATAACAAATCCAGACTGCTGAGACAGAGCTTTTAATCCTGTATTTGATACAGCTTAATTACTAACTTACAATGTACTTTGGGCCTCATAACAGCAGACGCTGCTGTTCCCTGATGCCTTTTGGGCTCAATTAATCTAGCGCACACTTAGCAACTTCTAATTTCTAGGTAACATTGTTATGAAGTTAGTCAGTCTGCTGTGTCTTGTTTTTACAAATACAATCATGTCCACTAAATGCCTTCCTACTTAATCTTTTTCTCATGTATAAACATAGTTTTATCTGGTAAAAGATTATATTGTGCAAAGCTAAGACAGCTTACTTTAAAGCTCCTGTACAGTTGATGTTGTATTAAGTTCTTGAAAGAGCCAGTTGAAAGTGATGAATTAAAGTAACTATTCAAAGGGGGCTGCGGTGGCTCACGTGGTAAGATGCTAGGTCTGTGTGCCGCTAAGGTTGACAGCTCGGCGGCTCGATTCCCGTGAGTGAATAAACCACGGAGGGACAAGAAAGGAGCCTTCCCCGATTGCCTACCGGCAGTCAGGCATATCAGGTAAAGAGAATACTGCCCGAAAAAATTCCTTTCACATAGGCAGGCAGGCAGCCACCTTTGATCCCTGGCTAACACATGCCATACACTAAATAAATAAACTATTCAAGGCATATTTTCATAGGCAGATCCTAGGCAGTTTCAAGCCACAAAGGCTATGTCAATTATATTAACATTGTTAATATAAATAATAAAACAAAAGTTGACTAGATTAGTATTAAAGGTAAATGTCAAAAGAATAATAATGATAAAATACAAATTTGTAATAAAATTATTTATTGATACTGCAGTTTGGAGGCCATCCAACTCCTGATGACTGTGCAGCTTATGGTTTAAAAATAAAACAAAAATTCATAAACGGCCTGAAGACAAGTAAATAAATAAAAACCCATCCAATGGGCCCCACCCTAAATCAATCCCAAGGCCTGAGAGCTTCCTGA
This sequence comes from Diadophis punctatus similis, assembly GCA_023053685.1. NCBI lineage: Eukaryota > Metazoa > Chordata > Lepidosauria > Squamata > Dipsadidae > Diadophis > Diadophis punctatus. The sequence continues at coordinate 30,407,846 of JALIGW010000004.1, forward strand.
ATGTGTTCCGATTGGGAACCTTCCAGATCTTGGAGGGAAGGGACACTGTCATTCTGGATGGTAGGAACCCTGACAGAAAAAACCTGCCTTCTAAGCCCACCAGACGACACTAGGGACCCTGAAGTATGCCCACTGTACCAAATCTCAAGGGCAGAAACAGTAAGAAATAGGCAGTCCTCCAAATCCTAGTCTGTCTAGAGGCTGTCCATTCTTGTACCAACAATGCTTATGTTCTGAAACCAAACAAGGTCAGCCTTATAGCAAGTTTTTTCTAAATTGCACTTTTGAGCTATGAACTATAATCCCTAGAACTCCCAGATACACTATTGATTAGGGAATTCTGGAACTAAGTCTTAGCATGTCTGGAGGATGAGAGATTGAAGAAAGCTGGCATACGGTAGTATACTTCTTGATGAGGTTTTGCCATCCTGGAAGTACTGCTCAATTTCCATTGTTCAGTGGAACATAAAGAGAGACCTCTATCAGGAAATGCTATTGATACAAAGAGCATTTTGTGCATTAAGCATCCTAAAGAGAATAGCTTTGGTGGGGGTGGGTGTATGTACATACACATAATACAGTACATGCAGTATGTGATTCTGTGAATGTTTATTTTCAGTCCTATATGTACAGTCGTCTTCAGCTTCTCATTTGGGGATGATGGGAAATTACCGTGTTTCCCCGAAAATAAGACATGTCCCGAAAATAAGCCCCACAGGGCTTTTCCGGATATGCCTTGAAATAAGCCCCGCCCCCAAAATAAGCCCCCTTCCCCAACTACATACACGCATCCCCTGCCCCATCTGCTACCCCCCAAATTGTGCCTGAAGATCTTACGAGCGTCTGGCAGCTCACCGCTTCGCTTTCTCTGCTGGTCTTTGCAGGGAAACTCCTTGAAATGTAAAGGAAAAGTTATTGCGAGTGCGAGAAGTTGTTAATTGCTCACACTCACGATAACTTTTCCTTTACATTTCAAGAAGTTTCCCTGCAAAGACCTGCCGAGAAAGAGAAGCTGCGAGCTGCCAGATGCTGGTAAGATAAGCGTCTCGCAGCCTGGCCCTCCCTCTCCCCTGCCTCCCCCAAATTGTGCCTGAAGATCTCGCCGCTTCTCTTTCTTGGCAGGTCTTTGCAGGGAAACTTCTTGTAATGTAAAGGAAAAGTTATCGCGAGTGTGAGCAATTAACTTCTCGCACTCGCGATAACTTTTCCTTTACATTTCAAGGAGTTTCCCTGCAAAGACCTGCCGAGAAAGAGAAGCGACGAGCTGTCAGATGCTGGTAAGATGAGCGTCTCGCAGCCCGGCTTTCCCCCGCAGACGGGGAATGGGTGTTGGGCGTTTGCAGAAGGCAAAGCGGGGTCTGTCCGTCGCTCCAACTGGTGGGCTGCCTTTGGCAGCGTTTTGAAACTGCCTGCGATGAAGGAATCGATGCTTGCCTCCTGTTCTTCGCAGGCAGGAGCGCGTTTTAAAAAGCTGCCAAAGGCAGCCCGGAGCAGCTGAGCCAGTCCAGCAAGTGAGGGAGGCGGTGGCAAGAGGCGGAGCCAAAAAGGACGGCGACAAGGAAGTTTGCTTCTCAAGCACTGCACTCATCTGGGCATTTCAAGCTGACGTAGACAGAGGCCAGATGAGCGCAGGGCTTGAGAAGCAGACGTCCCTGTTGCCGCCGCCGCCTTCCTCACTCGTGCCTCGCCTACTCTGCCAAGCCCCAGCGCAAGACGCACCACTTACTGGAGTTTGGCAGCTCCGTGGTCTCTCGGCATGTCTGTTTGCAAGGTTTTTTCCCCTAAACAGACTAGCCGAGAGACCATGGAGTTGCCAAACTCCAGTAAGTGGTGCATCTCGCGCCCCGCCCCACCTGCACCCAAAAAATAATAAGCCCCCCCCCCCCGAAAATAAGGGCAGAAGCATTTTTGGGAGGGTCAAAAAATATAAGCCCCTATCTTATTTTCGGGGAAACACGGTAGCAATAAGGATTCTTATCTAACTGGATGTTTTTATAGCCATGTTTTGTTGTTTGCTTTTTCCATAAAAGAATATATATTAGAACACAGGTTTCTCTATTAACTTTGTTTTCTTCTCCTTCCTGATTTTAGGCATCTGTCAGAACTCCCATTTCCAATACTTTTGACCTCCAGATGAAATTTGTGTGTGGCCAATGTTGGAGAAATGGACAAGTTGTGGAACCAGACAAAGACCTCAAATATTGTAGTGCCAAAGCACACCATTGGTAGGTACCTTTTCCTTGTCTTGTTTTCTCCTGTCCTGCGATTATTTCAGTATCTTATATTGAAGGTGGAGGTGTAGAACCACCTCCTGCGATTATTTCGGTATCTTATATTGAAATAACTGATCAGTTTTATTTTTTAATGCAGTCTATAAATATTCATAACTAAATATGCTGCTGGCAGCTTATTTGCTGCTGCAGTTTTGTTTCTCAGTTAACATTGATGAAAAGTGCATGCCCCGATTGTCATAGCTTTTTCCTTGGTGGGATTATGGTTATGGTTCACCCGTTTGGACCCTTCCTTGGTTGCCATGAAAGCTGAACTTAGTAAGAATTCTCATTTTTAATGTTCCATTATAGTGATGTAAAGTTTTTATAGCATTTGTTTTGTGCCTGCTTAGCTTATTTTTTTACAACATGCTTCCTCCAGTTGGACCAAGGAGCGCCGTGTCCTGCTAGTGATGTCCAAAGCCAAAAAAAAGTGGGTATCTGTTCGACCCCTGCCTTCTATCCGCAATTTCCCTCAACAATATGATGTAAGTAATGCTCTTCTTTGCACAACACTGCCTACCCTATCTTGCCTTCCATCCTTCTGAGGTCGGTAAAATGAGGACCAGATTTTTGGGGGCAATATGCTGACTCTAAACCACTTAGAGAGGGCTTCAAAGCACTGTGAAGCTGTATATACATCTAAGTGCTATTGCTATTGCTATTGCTTGAGGGTCTCCATGCAGGAAAATGAGAGCAAGACCTCAAATGGTGAAGGAGATGCTCAGTAGTCAGTACTGAAATCCAAAGGTATCTGCCATTCAATATTGAGCGAATATTTGATACCTATTGACATATGCATTCACATTATTTTGACTGTCGTGTTTCAGAATTGTTTGATTCTGAAAGTGACAAATATATCTTACATTTCTTTCTTTTATGTTGGCTATAGGTAGAGCAACAGATATAAAAACAAGGTTGATATTCTGCTAGAAAAGATACAACGTATTCTGTGATGTAAAAGAGCTGAATAATTAGTCAAGCATTTGTTTTAAAAGGAAGTTTTAAAAAATAAACAACACTTAAAAATAAAAGCAACACAGTCACAACTGAAACTTGTCTTTGGGGGTTACTTTTTTGAAGGTGAATAGGGCTAGAAATAACATTTTATATAAATAGATTAAAAAGTACACGTCGATGCATGCAATGAGATACGCGTTTGCATGGACTTTATCCTTGGGCAAATGCTTCCTGAGAATTCTTATATGTTCTATTGTCTTTGGTGTGTTGTGGGGGGGGGGATCTACAAAATTTAAGTCTAGTATGAAAGGAAATGTTGTTATTCCACCTAATTGTGTCTTTGTTGATTGGTAAAGTTGTGTGCAGATTTTTGGTATTTTTGGAAGTATCAGTTCAGTCTGTTTCTAATTGGAATGTCTGCCTCTTTCCTTTGAACAAAAAGCCAAAATATTTTGTTTGCATGTGTGAGTGATGAGTAAGAACAAGGGAGGGAGTTATAAATAGATCGTTCTTCTAATATACATGAATGGTTTTAATTATAGAATGGAAATTGGAAACTCCAATTTAACTTTAGGGCGTGGTCTTTTAAGAACTGTAAAAGATATTTTTTTTCACGATAGAAGAAGTCTTTCTTCAACTTCTCTTAGGATGTGTGGATTACATTTTGTGCCCAAAGATGTCATATCAAGAAAACCTCTTTGGGGGGAGAATTCCAAAGTCAGGATGCCATTTCTGAATATCCTATCTCCAGACACTATCTTTCTGCCCAACTCATTTTAGTTGCAGTGGGACTTGGAAAAAGATCTCTGAGATTGAACATTAAAATTTGTCCGGCTCAAGTAAAAGAAGTTAGCCCTTATAACATGTCTGGATTCTATGCCATGTAGGGCTTTCTGAATTTGAAGAAGCAATCGGAAGATGCATTTTATTTTGGTATAGCTGCAAAGCCACAGCTTATGTTCTATATATTAATTAGAGATGATGTCCTTATGTACTACCGTATTTTTCGGAGTATAAGATGCACCGGAGTATAAGATGCACCTTAGTTTTTGGGGAGGAAAATAGGGAAAAAATAATCTGCCTACCAGGTATTCATCTGGCTAGCGTCCTTAGTCTGGTCAGCTTCAGCACATTAGTTTGCTGGTTTTGAGCCCACGTGCTTGCTTTTTATCCCCTGGTTGGGGATAAAAAACAGTTTCTTAAACACTTCACTTCTCTCCCTCTTCAGAGAGAGAAACAATGAGAAAAGCAGGCAAAGAGAAGATCGCTTGGCTAGCAAAGGACAGAAGATCGCTTCACTCGTTAGCACCACGTTAGGGCTGAAAAAAAGGCGGAAGATCGCTTGAGCTTCACTGTTAGCACCTCTAGGGCTGAAAAAAGGCTCAGCTGATTGTCGGAGGGAGCAGCAATGAAAAAAGCAGGCAAAGAGAAGATCGAAGATTGCATTAGCACAGTGTTTCCCAACCTTGGCAACTTGAAGATGTCTGGACTTCAACTCCCAGAATTTCCCAGCCAGCGAATGCTGGCTGGGGAATTCTGGGAGTTGAAGTCCAGACATCTTCAAGTTGCCAAGGTTGGGAAACACTGCATTAGCACTTCGTTAGGGCTAAAAAAAAAGCTTAGTAAAAACTACATTCGGAGTATAAGATGCACCCAAATTTTCAGCCTCTTTTAGGGGGGGAAAAGGTGCTTCTTATTCTCCGAAAAATACGATATATATTCATGAGAGTATTGTTAATTGATCAAGTAATTTCTGCTGAGGAGTTGTATCCAATCCATGAATTCTAAAGCCTAGATGAAAACTTATGTAAAAAGCTTTCTAAGACACAGGAACCTCTTGGGTTTAAAACCTTCACCTTCATACTACACAACTGTGCCTTTTGCAAGTTTTCATAATCATATTTCATGTCTTAATCAAAATAGTTTCTTCCTTGCCTTGGGAAATAAATAATGTGCTTGCTTGGAGATGACATGGCAACTTTGGGTTTTGAAGATTTATTTTAGTGGGCATTAATTTAAGGAAAAAGCCGTATGCAAATGAAAAAGCTGTTCTGTAATGTTTCAATCCAACAGATGTTAAATGACAGTGGCTTGTTACTTGTTCTTCTCAATTGTAGATGCAATTCTCAAAAGGTAGAACTGGTATATGAGGCTGGATTAGATCCACTTTGGGAATCTAGTCTTATTTGTATCCATTTCCTGAAGAGAGAGATGATTTGGTACAGAGCTACTTTCTGATGTGGCAAAAGAGTTGCCAAATTGGGCCTCCAGAGCCCTTATTTAAATTTTGTCATGGATTTTTTTTTTCTTAAAAAATGACCACAGCATTCTGAGGCTACTAGAGTAGATCTGAGTTTAGAGCCACACCCTGAAATATCTTGATCAGGTTTTTTTCTGTTTCATTTTAAGAGAATGTATGGAGAAGAGGGTAAAACAATGAAGTTTGAAGACATTCCCTAGACGGTTCAGTACTGCTTAATACATGAGGGGAACATAATGTTGAGGCAATGCATGCTCATATAAACATTATCTAATTAATATAGGAAAAATGTTGCCAAATAGACTCATTTAATTTCTCTGTTTAGTATAGTAGCCAACCAGATCCTTCTGTTAATCCTATAGATGAAACTGAAGGATCCAGCTTTGCATTGCCATTGAGAAAGGGAAGTGGGAGGCAGAGTGACACATTGGTGGAGGCATGGCCTTCAGAGATAACAAACTTTCAGCAGACAGGAAAAGGGATTTGTCATGGCTATAAGGCCTATGGGGCTGTGAAGGAGTAGCAGGTTTCCCTCATCTTGGCTCTTTAAGCAGAAGAAGACTGAAGGAAAGGCAAAGGCAAACAGGTGATGTGCATAGCCAGAGATAAAGGAAAAGCAGATGCTACAGAGAAAAAGAGAAGGACAGCCTAGTGACATACCGTATTTTTTGAAGTATAAGACGCACCGGAGTATAAGACGCGCCTTAGTTTTTGGGGAGGAAAATAGGGGGGGGGGAATCTGCCTAGCAGGTATTCATCTGACTAGCGTCCTTAGTCTGGTCAGCTTCAGCACATTATTTTATCCCCTGGTTAGGGCTTTAAAAAACCTTATTCGAAGCGAGTAGCAATGAAAAAAAGCCTGCAAGCCGGTAAGAGCCGGGAAGATCGTTAGCACCTCGTTAGGGCTGGGGAAAAAAGCTTCGAAAAAGCTACATTCAGAGTATAAGATGCACCCAAATTTTCAGCCTCTTATGGGGGGGGAAGGTGTGTCTTATACTCCGAAAAATGCGGTAATTAGACTGTTCTCGAGACTGCTGCATATTGCTTACTTGTAGCAACTTATGAAGAAAAGAGTCATCCTTGCAGGATCCAATCTGGGTCGGTCACCGGGACCAGAGTTTAGTCTTCCAAGCTTTCAGACTTGTGCTGGAGCCCATCTTCAGGAAACTTCTCTGACGTATTCTGGTAGAGAGAAGTTCCCTGTGGATGGGCTCTAACATGAGTCTGAAAATTTGGAAGACTAAAACTCTGGTCCCAGTGACTGACTTAAATTGGATCCTGCAGCGTTAACCTGGGACCTGTATATTTGCCTTCGTTCATGAGAGTCATTCTTGCATATTTTTGAAGGTAGAATGTGGTTCTGTCACTCTGGAAGAGAAGAAGGAAGGAAACTGTCCATAGATCCAAAGCCTATAATGCAGGGGGCGCCATTGCATTCTGCACAATAATTGCTTTTTTGCACACTTTATGCCATATTAATCCTGTTATTCCCTGTACAGGTAGTTATAACAGTTCACTTTGTGACCGTTCAAAGTTACAACAGCACTGAAAGAAGTGACTTATGACTGTTTTTCACACAACATTGCAGCATCTCCATGGTAGTGATCAAAATTCAGATATTTATGACATTTGCAGTGTTCCAAGGTCATGCAATTCCCGTTTTTTGACCTTTGGACAAGCAAAGTCAATTTGGAGGCCATCCAACTCCTGATGACTGTGCAGCTTATGGTTTAAAAATAAAACAAAAATTCATAAACTGCCTGAAGACAAGTGAAGCTAGATTCACTTAACAATTTTGTTACTAACTTAAGAACTGCAGCTATTCGCTAACAACTGTGGCAAGAAAAGTCATAAAATGGGGCAAAACTCATTTAACAAACGTCTCCTTAGCAACATAAATTTTGGGCTCAATTGAAGTTGTAAATTGAGGACTAGCTGTATATCTTTTGTGACTATTAATGATCAGAATATTGAGATTGGCTCATACCTGAGGCATGTGGATATCAGGCACACATTGAATATGTGTACTCCAGTGGTGGCCAACCTTAAGCATACCATCCGCCAAATTTTTTCGCAGACGAGTTCCAATCCGCCATTTATTATTTATTTATTTATTTATTTTGGTCGTTTTTGTATGCTGCCCCACTCCCGCAGGACTCAGGGCGGCCATACAACTTTCTTTCTTTCTTTCTTTCTCTCTCTCTCTCTTCCTCCTTCCTTCCTTCCTTCTTTGTCTTTTCTCCTTCCTTCCTCCCTCCCTCCCTTCTTTCTTTGTCTTCCTTCCTTCCTAACTTTTCTTTCTTTCTTTCTTCCTTCTTTGTCTTTTCTCCTTCCTTCCTCCTTCCTTCCTTCTTTTTTTCTTTGTCTTTTCTCCTTCCTTCCTTGTCTTTCTTCCTTCCTAACTTTTTTCTTTCTTTTTCTTTCTTTCTCTTCCTTCCTTCTTTCTCTTTCTTTTCTGTCTTCCTTCCTTCCTAACCTTTCTTTCTTCCTTCCTAACCTTTCTTTCTTTCTTGTCTTCCTTCCTTCCTAACTTTTCTTGCTTCCTTCCTAACTCTTCCTCCTTCCTTCCTAACTTTTCTTTCTTTCTGTCTTTCTTTCTGTCTGTCTTTCTCTTTCTTTCTTTCTTTCCCTTCCTAACTTTTCTTCCTTACTTACTTTTCTTCCTTCCTTCCTTACTTTTCTTTCTTTCTTTCTCTTTCTTTCTCTCTTTCTTCTTTCTTTCTTTCTCCCTCCCTCCTCCTTCCTTCTTTCTTTCTCTTCCTTCCTTCTTAACCTTCCTTCCTCCCTCTTTGTCTTTTCTCCTTCCTTCCTCCTTCCTTCCTTCTTTTTTCTTTGTCTTTTCTCCTTCCTTCTTTCCTTCTTTGTCTTTCTTCCTTCCTAACTTTTTTTCTTCCTTCCTTCTTTCTCTTTCTTTTCTGCCTTCCTTCCTTCCTAACCTTTCTTTCTTTCTTGTCTTCCTTCCTTCCTAACTTTTCTTGCTTCCTTCCTAACTTTTCCTCCTTCCTTCCTAACTTTTCTTTCTTTCTCTCTTTCTGTCTTTCTTTCTTTCTGTCTTTCTTTCTTTCCCTTCCTAACTTTTCTTCCTTACTTACTTTCCTTCCTTCCTTCCTTCCTTCCTTCCTAACTTTTCTTTCTTTCTTCCTTCCTAACTTTTCTTTCTTTCTTTCTTTCTTTCTTTCTTTCTTTCTTTCTTTCTTTCTTTCTTTCTTTCTTTCTTTCTTTCTTTCTTTCTTTCTTTCTTTCTTTCTTTCTTTCTTTCTTTCTTTCTTTCTTTCTTTCTTCCTTCCTTCCTTCCTTCCTTCCTTCCTTCCTTCCTTCCTTCTTTCTTTCTTTCTTTGTCTTCCTTCCTTCCTAACTTTTCTTCCTTCCTTCCTAACTTTCCTTCCTTCCTTCCTTTTTCCCTGCAAAGCAATCCCCACCGTGGCTCCTTTCTCCCTCGCCCAACCCTCTTCCAAGACGCAAAGTCCTGATGCCGCCACTTCTGGCATCCCTGCGCCTCTTTCAGAAGGGAGGGAAAGAGGGCGCTTCCCCCCTCCCCCTGGAAATAAGAACCCCCCGCAGGAGTAACGATCACAACAACCAGGGCTGGCAAAGCACCTCACCAGCACCAGCAGCCGGCAGGAACAAAAGCAAGCGCGGGGCGATGAGAAGGCTCGCCCTGGGCGGAGCTTCCACGCAGCTTCTGCATTCTGAGAAGCAGCAGCAGCAGCGTAGGCTGCGATAGTAGCCCCCCCTCCTCAGAGCCTTGCTGTCCTCCCTTTCCCAATGGAGCTGTGGAGTCCCGCACCTCAGGGCATGTGGGCAACAGGCAATTGCTTAGCTTTGGGGTGAAGCCTCGGATTGCTGCCTCCACCTCCGCCTCCTTCTTCTCCTCTCCCCCCTCTCCCCCCACCGCTTCCTTTGCTCTGAAGTAACGAAACACGAGCAGCGGGGCCGGCGCTTGTGACTGACTACTTCCTCCTCTGCCCTGCTAGCTCAGGAATTCTGGGAGTTGAAGTCCACGAGTCACAGAAGAGCCAACTTTGCTCGTTTCGTCATTGCCGGAGTTTGACTTCGAACTGCGCGCGCTCTCCAGAATTATGCAGGAAGAAAGAGATCAGACAATAAGAAGGTCAGAATCACTTTCGCTCGCTAAAACCTTCTTATTGTCCGATCCCCTTCTTCCTGCATAATTGTTATCCACTGACCAAATTTCTCTGTACATTTTTCTTCACGGTTGTAAAACAGCGTCACCTTTTCTGTCTGTTGGATGATTGCAATGCGCCACTTGCAATCATCCAATGCGCCACGTTTGGCGCATGCGCCACGGTTTGGCCACCCCTGGTGTACTCCATGTGGTAAAGCCTCCAACTCTTAACAAAGAAACCTCAGAAAAATGCAGAATTTTAGCACATGGTGCAGAAATACATGAGATTTTCTAGGTGCCATCTTGAAGATTTGCAATAACTGGCTATGCAATAGGCCAAGGCTATTACTTTTATCACCTTTTCTCCCTCCCTCTGGCACCAAAATGTGCTTCCATCATCACAGTATATATAGGGCTGAGGAAGCTTACATTTTCCCATCCTGTATGCTAAAGAACATTATTCTTCTCTTGCATTCATCAACAAGCATGTAGGCAGGAAAAAGGAAGAGATGTTGAGATGATTAAATCTCCTACCTGCCCCTTAAGCAAGCAGTTGGAGAGCTGGATGTACTGTACAGTAATTCTAATGGAAAACGGGATGCTCAGGCTGTTTGTTGTGTTTTCAAGTGAATCACGTTCAAAGCGGCAAACAGAGTAGCAGCAGCTTTGAAACCTGTAGTAAGTTGCACTCCTCCAAGAAACCATATATGGGCAGTAGGTTGCCCCCATAGAATCACTACTGGATGTGTAATGAATTCACAATACTTGGCATATCTTTTCCTTGTTTGATTTTTGCCAGCTTAATTCTCATGAGAAAGAAAGTATTTCTGAAGGCCATAAATTTTTCTGTTTCTTCCCAGCTCTGTATTCATGCCCAAAATGGTAGGAAATGCCAGTATGTTGGAAATTGCTCCTTTGCCCATAGCCCTGAAGAGAGAGAGATGTGGACCTTCATGAAAGAAAATAAGAGTGAGTGGAGTATTTAAATATGTATCTTTACATATGTTTGGGAGCTACAGATTTATTTGTTTGTTTGCCTTCCTTCCTTCCTTCTGGTTTCTACCCCCCACCCCCATTCCATAATCTCCAAGTTCTCATTGACAATAATAAATGATCAGTGTCAATATAACTGGCTTCCGGTAAAATATAGTGTGAAAGCTGACAAAGTTTAACTAAGATTTAACATTATATGAATATTAGGTCATTAGTAAGTCATTATAATTTCAAACTGGGGATTTATGTTTTGGAATGAATATGCAGATTCTGGTTTCCTGAATTCATGATTAGAATAAATACCCACTTGAAAATGTCCAGGTGCTACAATGAAGTTTTAAATTAGCTTCCAACTGATATTAATGAAAGATATTTGAACTTCATTACAGTAAAGAGGAAGTTGGCAGTGTAATGAAGAGGAAAGTTAGCTCTGCCTTTTCAATAGTGGCTGCCTTTGAAAACATCCCAGGATGTGGGGATTAGGCCAGATCCAGGACCTGAAAAGGGGTTTGGTTGAGGCAGGATCTGGGCTGAATTGTGCAACTGTTTCGAAGCAACAGGTTTCAATATTCAAAAGGAGCTGCATTCCTTCTATACTTCATTTGATAAAAGATGTTAGACTGGCACCGATTCTATGTCAGTCTTCAGATACTGTAGCTCAGTGTTTCCCAACCTTGGCAAGTTGAAGATGTCTGGACTTCAACTCCCAAAATTCCCCAGCCAGCATTCGCTGGCTGGGGAATTCTGGGAGTTGAAGTCCAGACATCTTCAACTTGCCAAGGTTGGGAAACACTGCTGTAGCTGAATGACAGCACATCTACCTTGCATGGAAAAGACCCAAGGTTCAGTCCCTGGAATCCTGAAGCAGGGCTGAGGAAGACTGTTTGTCTGACATCTGAAGAGTGCTGTGTGAAATTGAGTAAGATTCTGACTTGGTAATAAAAAGCTTTTGATGTTGGCAGCCAAACATCCCTGTTTAGAAAGATTGTGTTGGTAGGATGCAAAAGTGTCTTTAGCTAATCCAGCTGGTATATTGTTGCAGTTCTGGATATGCAGCAGACTTATGACATGTGGCTGAAAAAGCACAACCCCGGAAAGCCTGGAGAGGGAACACCTCTAACATCACGAGAAGGAGAAAAGCAGATCCAGATGCCCACTGACTATGCTGACATGGTAGTGTCATATTCTAGATAATGTTGTGATACTTATTTTTATTTTGCACGTGAATGGTTTTAAGATAAAGAGTGCTACAAAATGAAACCCATGTCAGCAACTTGCATCTCATATAGATCTTCAGTGCAGCATTATACATGCTCAGCCGCTGCTGGTTTTGCCGTAATTTTGCAAAATAAGATGGCACATGACAAGTGTCGTCCCCAAGAGCTGTTCTCATTATCTCTAAAGCCCACACAAAAGCTACATGATGAGGTGATGAAGTGGTTGTCAAGCTCATCAACTTCTGAAAGCAATGTGAAGAAAAGAATCCTGCCTACCTTTTATACTCTTGCGTTAAATCCTGGTTCTTCTCCATGTGCTCTGCTGGAGATAGTGATGCTCTGATCTCATTACACAGGGAAAGAAGTTTAGACTGTCACATTATACATTGTCACAGGTAGAATGATTGTGTACCCTGGAATAGAAGGCTGATGGCCCCTTAATAAATTACATGTTTTCCTAAGTAGCTCTGAGGATCTCAGAAGCCAGTCAGTATATACATTTTGCTAACAAAAGATTTGTTCACCGGTAAGATACAGAGTTAGGTCATTCTACATTTATTGATTATATTTAGATGAAAATCAAACTCGTAGGATTTTTTTTGCAGAACAAATCTTCCTGTGAAACAAATGTTACCCTATTCCCGTTATGGCGAACCTATGGCACGTGTGCCACAGGTGGCACACGGAGCCATATCTGAGGGCACGTGAGGCATTGCCCTATGTCAGCTCTAGCGCATATGTGCGCGCTGGCCAGCTGATTTTCAGCCTTCAGGAGGGCGCGGGGAGGTCATTTTCGCCTTCCCCAGGCTTTAGGAAAGCCTCCAGACCCTGTGGATGGCGAAAAACGGACCCAACGGCCAGGGGCGGGTTGCTCACTTACCGATACCGGTGTGATGCGCGCACATCTCTATGTTTCGGGCACATGGGCGCATGCCCCCTTGCATGATTTTGCTTCTGCGCATGCACAGAAGCAAAATCGCGCCGAAATTCTCACAAAAAGATGGCGACACGCGCGACAGACCAGCGGAGACAGCACCAAACCAGCCGTGCGCAAATTGCGCAATCGGCCACTCCCTACCGGAGCTACACACCGGACAGCTCCGGGAGGAACCCACCACTGCCAACGGCCCAACCGGAAGTTCATTTCTGAACTTCCGGTTGGGTCCGTTTTTCACCCTCCCCAAGCTTTAGGAGGCTTTCCTGAAGCCTGGGGAGGGTGAAAAATGCCCCAATGGCCTAATGGTTGGGCCGTTGGGTCCGTTTTTTGCCATCCACAGACTTTGGAGGCTTTCCTGAAGCCTGGGGAAGGCGAAAATAACCTCCTCCCGCCCTCCGGAAGGCCGAAAATCAGCTGGAATTTCGTTTTTCGCCATCCATAGGCTCCGGAGGCTTCAGTAAGCCCTGCACATGTGCGGGGGGGCAGCACGGGGGGGGTTGTGCGCACATGCACGGGGGAGGGCATTGCATTATGGGTGTGGGCATGTGCGTGTGACCTTTTGGCACCCGAGCAAAAAAAGGTTTGCCATCACTGCCCTATTCCATCAATCAACACATCAATTGTAGCATAAAACTAGAAAATGTTTAGTAATTCATACTTTTGGTGATGCATCCAGCAGGTCTTGCTCGTTCAAGTAACCAAGTGGAAACAGAAAAATATGTGCCACCTTTAACAGAATCATTATCTTGGGGCTCCTGAGTATTTTTCAATCCCTAAGAAACTTGAGTATTTTAATAGTATAATTTTTTTTGCTAATACTCAGTTCTGTTAACAAATCAGTATGAATCCTCAAAAGAACAGTGGATTTAGCCATGGAAAAGTAATTTTATTCAACAATAAAGGATTCCCCAGCCATTTTTAGAGCAGCTATCAGTGCAACCTAGTAAAGGCATAGGACTGTATTCTCTTGTTTTTCTGGTGGCTAGATGGGTTACCATTGCTGGCTTTGTGGGAAGAACAGCAACAGTAAGAAACAGTGGGAGCAGCACATCCAATCTGAGAAGCATAAAGAGAAAGTATTTACATCTGACAATGACTCCACCTGTTGGAATTACCGTTTCCCAATGGGAGAGTTCCGCCTCTGTGAAAGGTACATCCCATAACATTTTCCCTTTTTTAGGTCATGTACAAGGAGCTGAGATGGCGCAGTGGTTAAAAGCAGCACTGCAACCTACTCCAGCTGACTGCTAGTTCAGCAGTTCAGCTGTTCAAATCTCACCGGCTCAAGGTTGACTCAGCCTTCCATCCTTCCGAGGTCGGTAAAATGAGGACCCAGATTGTTGGGGGCAATATGCTGAACTCTGTAAACCGCTTAGAGAGGGCTGGAAAGCACTATGAAGCGGTATATGTCTAAGTGATATTGCTATTGCTACTCCTGCAGAGGAGGGGGAGCGTGTGAATTTTTTGCTGTAGTTTAACTACAGTTTAAAGCAGGGGTGTCACTCGTCACGTGCTAGCCCTGTCCCCGCCCGGTTTAGTGAAGGGAGAAAAAGTCCCAATACGTCACGTGACGATGCGAGTTTAAAGGAAATTATCTCTGCTAAGTCTGTGACTCACATAGAGAGATCTTTCATGGCTGCAGATAAGTCTTTAAATCAGTATTTCTCAACCTTGGCAATTTTAAGATATATGGATGACAACTCCCAGAATTCCCCAGTATTCTGGCTAGGGAATTCTGGGAGTTGAAATCCATACAAGATTGTATGGTTGTATGCCAAGGTTGAGAAACATTAACTTAAATGCAGAACCTTTCTGGCAAAGATGGGCTTAAGTATGCATTCAGATATAATATGCTCATGTCCTTGTTTACCAACTAAAGAAATAGTGTTTTTTAAGCAGATTAGTACCTTATATTCTTACGATTTGATATAGGAACTATGTTTATTCCTGGGCTGATGATTTCAGAAGCTGTAAAATCTTGCTCTATAGTTTCTCCTATTATTGATTCTTTAGTTAATCTTCATAATTGATACACCAGCTTTCATGTGATTTATTTGAAGGTGGCCACTTTGTCGGCAGAACATTTTGTTAACCGATCTAGATTCCCATGTGCCAGAATCTGGATTGTTTCATGCTGTAGGCCCTGCGGCTTTAGGGAAGCATCTTTCTGTAATTTAAAATTAGCTTTCTGAGTTCGAATACTAGAGAATTAAAGAAGAACGATTCCTATTTTAAAAATTGACAGTTGTGTACTGCCCTCCTACAGGTTCCAAAAAACAAAAGGCTGTCCTGAAGGAGAGAAATGTCTCTTTGCTCATGGACAAGATGAGTTGACAGAATGGCTTGATCGGAGGGAAGTAATGAAGCAGAAACTGGCTAAAGCTCGAAAGGATATGCTGCTGTGCCCTCGAGATGATGACTTTGGCAAATACAGCTTTCTATTACGTGATAGTATATAATTCTGGATGGTGGTAGAAACGAGCAGACTTTTCAGAACTGGAGTAAGATGAAGCTTGGGCAGTTACAAAGAGCCTGAAAACTGTTCCAATACCGTGGCTTTGATTGTAAGATAATCAAAATGATTCACTAATGTTGAATGGAATTAAGGATTGAATCATCAGTAGCCAGTGGACACAATGCTTCTATCATTTTGTTTTCCAATTTTTTTCGGTCAATTACCAGCTTCTTTTTCTTTCATAAAAGAGAAGATGTTTTTCTTTTTAATTTTCCAACCAGATTCTTATTTTGAGCATTTAATTTTTGATTGGGATATTGTGATATTACAAAAGCAAGCATAGAGCGAGGGGATATGTCACAGATGCAGGGTTTTTGTTCAAGCTAGACACTGGTGTGCTGGTCTTTATGCTCACAAACCTACAGTGTTGAAATTAACAATACAAAATGTTAAATATGAATAAGATATAAGCTTCCCCCACTTCAATCTGGTTTTAAAACGTTCAGATTATTCTGGTGGTTGCTTTTAAATAATAGTAGTAAAGTATTTACTATTTAATACTACTAAGTGGTAATTAAAGAAATACTAGTAAAGAATATATTATGTCTTTTTCTCCTTATAGCCAGAATTCCATCACAGATGAAAGCAAAGAATTTTAATCCTGTCACATGACATTAGAAAAGCCATTGGCTGTCTCTGGAAGCAATTAGTTTTTTCATAGTAAAGATTATTGAAAATACAATAGATAATTGATTATTGATTTAGGCCTTGTATGAATATATATAAGTCAGATAACTCTTATTTCTGATGGTATGTCAGCAATCACAACAGTTAATTTTTGCTTCTTTAGAGAGAACTTTAAAGATATCTGAGAATTTTCCTGTACAGGAACATGTTACTATGTTTGGGTTTCTGCAGAGAACCTGCCTGTTGAAAAAGAATAGTTTCCCACTATACATGTAGTTGTCTCTCTAGTAGGTATAGTTCTGGTGGCTATGAAAAAACAGTAATGATGGAAATGAGATAAAAGGATTTAGTTTGTTATCCAGGCGTGGATTTTATAAATCTGATTGTGCCAAAGAATTAGGTTTGTAAACTTTCTTTGGCATTAATAATTTAGCGCTAATTATAAAAGTATCTTGGTAATTTTGATCTCAAGGGGGAAAAGAAATTAAACATTTTCAAAATAACACTTGAAAATTCATCTGTCTAATTTAAATTGCAAATAAGAGACTTGCAATTAAATGTTTCATATCTCAAACTAATAGAAGTTAAATATAAGACTAGAACATTAAGTTTCCTTCCCTTTTCTTAAGTTAAGAACAAGAAAATTTCCTCTGAACCAATATTCAATGTACCTGTGAAAAGGATTTCAAGAGGCCGTAATTTAAAGCATCTTTACTAGCAATTAAGTTCCCCTAACTTAGTGGTCAATTGAACAATAAAGTCAGAAAAAATATGATAGTAACATTTCACAGAATTAATATAACAGATTGTAGGAAAAAAAATGTCACATTGTTTGATGTGACAGGAGGAAACAAATGATCCATAGTGTATGGATTTTTCAACTGTAACCAAAAAACCCTCAGCATTTTTAGTGCAATTATCTTTATTGGTCTGATAGGGAAGTATATATATGTTTTGGGTATATGGTGCTACAAAATTGGCTTTTATACTTTTGCAAAGTGGATGAAGGCATGGTGAAACCTGAATGTGAAGGTTTCATGTAAAGATATCTATCTAGAATCTGTAGGCTTGCTTACAAAATGCTTTACTCTTAATGAAGTGTGAATGCTGTAGAATGTTACACCTTTCTTCTTTTGAAGTAATATCAGTCTAGATGATCCACCCTTATTCATATTAAGAAGAAATGAGTATAATTATAAAATGTATAATAATTATAAAGGAAATGCAGTTAGTAGGAAGAATATAATGTCAGTCTCTTTTTCTGCTATTATTGATATAGATGGATTATTAACTCACATTTGTCTGATAACTTTAATTACTCATTTCTATCCATCACAAATTTTGGTCTAATATCATCTGTTCCCTGAATAAAAGCAAGTATTTTTGGTTTATTTTAATGGTGCAAAGATCAGCCATTCCTGAGAAAAGTTTGGATACTTTTTTCAAAGTTTTGAAAAAGAATATTTTAGCATCATGCACCCGATGCCCTCCAAATGTGTTAAATTGCTACCCCCATCATAAATACTGAACATGGTAATTGACTGTGTTGATCTGCAATGAAAGAAATTATTCATCAATCTAGAGCAGTGTTTCCCAACCTTGGCAACTTGAAGATGTCTGGACTTCAACTCCCAGAGTTCCCCAGCCAGCATTCGCTGGCTGGGGAATTCTAAGAGTTGAAGTCCAGACATCTTCAAGTTGCCAAGGTTGGGAAACACTGATCTAGAGGGTGCCTGAGCAGGGAAATTTGTGTACGGGGTAGAGAATCTTTGTATTTCTAAATCTTTTAAAAGTAGTTATGTTCCCCAATTGTCATCCTGTGTGGAATCCATAAATATCAGGACTGAAAATTGTTTAAACCAGCCTCTCCCCAGTTTGATTGTTATAGAAGTTGCAACAGGATTTTTCAGAGCCTGCTTTCCATTATCCTAGACATTTATTTTTATAAAAGGAGTACATTTTTGTCTATTGCCTCACTAATTAAATACTGTAGTCTTAATTATTGATTCTGGATTAAATGAAGCCACAGGACCCCAGTTGCAATTAAATGAGCCAGATGCATTCCCTCTTCCCATGCATAGATGTGTTGAGTAAGTTACACAATACACTATTATCTGTTCAATTTGTTGATCTTATTTCTCTAAGAAAAATGGAGGTAAATAAGAGATGGATGCTTAACATTCTAAACTGTCTGCTGAATCTAGAAATATAACCATATGCTGTGTCAACCCAAGATATGTGCGTTTATTTAGATTATAGAGCTAAATAAAATGTTTCCTTAAAAAAAGTAATTAAAATTAGTTGTAGCCTTTTTCTACCCTCTTCAGTACAGCTGTGCTGGAGGGAAAAAAGGCTTGTGGATTATGATGTTAGAGCATGATGGGTGCACGTATTCTGGGCATTGCAGTGGAAATTTTCATTTTATTTCCTGGTATGATAATCTGGTATGTGGTGTTGCAGTATTTTGTTACCAGACTTGTTCTAGTGTGTATATATGTACTCCTTTCATAAGACATAT
Organism: Diadophis punctatus similis; assembly: GCA_023053685.1. Taxonomy (NCBI): domain Eukaryota; kingdom Metazoa; phylum Chordata; class Lepidosauria; order Squamata; family Dipsadidae; genus Diadophis; species Diadophis punctatus. The sequence goes on from JALIGW010000004.1 coordinate 30,426,269, forward strand.
ATACACAGGTATTAAATATATCACTCTATATAATATTATATATGTGTGTGGTATAAGGAATCTTTATTGAGAGTTAAGGAAAAGGACTCAAGCCAGGGAATATAGCATCTCTCATTGAAAGAAAGAAGATGTGGGGAGAGGATGAATATTTATCTGGGATTCAATAAAGCATTGATTATTATACCCACCAGTCATGAATCTACTATTTTGTAAAAGCCTGTAAATCTTATTCACAGAAATAAATATTCAGCTAATGAGGAAGTAAAATCTGTTTATTGTTTTGAGGAAGGAGATACCAGACAGGAATAGGGGTTCTCTTTTGACATTTTGTTTCTTTTTCTTTTGTCAACCCAGAGGTTACAGGGATCATCAGTTTCTATTACATCTTGCTATATCCTGCAGCATTTAAGTCCTGTGCTTTGAACAGCTGAATTAAAACAATAAAGCAGGCTATAGTTAACTAAAATTTAATGGGTTGGCAAGGAAGGGATTTTCAGAAAGCATTTGAGAATGAAATTGAGAATATTGTCATTGATTGTATAAATATAAATGCAAAATGTGCTTCTGAAATCTTGGGATGACCTGTTATTCTTTATATCAGTGTTTCCCAACCTTGGCAACTTGAAGATATCTGGACTTCAACTCCCAGAATTCCCCAGCCAGCGAATGCTGGCTGGGGAATTCTGGAAGTTGAAGTCCAGATATCTTCAAGTTGCCAAGGTTGGGAAACACTGCTTTATATCAAAGTGATTCCGTATAAGATGCCAAAGAGAAAGAAAAGCTGATAGGCTCCTTTCCTAGACCTGAAAATGGAGCAAGATAAATTTGAAGGGGATGCTGGTTAACCAAGCTTTCTACCAGATTGTCCCTTAGAAATGTGAGGAGAAAGGAAAGCAAATGAAGGGAGATGCTTTATTTCCAAGCTGGGTTTGTAATAAGCTCGAGAGTCCTTCAAAGTATCTATTAATATATTTTAAGAATACCACACTTTACTATTAAAGAGTAATAATATCTTTCACAAAGTCCAGTAATCAAATAATACTATAGATGTCCTAACAACATTCTTGTTCTTAATAAATTTGTTTCCTTTAGCCTTTGTAATAGAAAATAAAAGTGTGCACTTTAAACCTTCATCCTGTGCTTTGTATACTGATGTTACTCTTCAAGTAAAAATATTAACATTGCCCTCCGTCTCTTATTATTGAAGATAACTCACATTGGCTAATGACTCAGACCGGGGCGTTTTATGGCCTGCGAGCCATATCCAGCCCTTTGGCTGTTTCTATTCAGCCTCCAGCTGGTGGGGGTGGGGGGCAGTGGCAGCCCTCCACAATACACCTGGTTTCTCATATGGCCCCTTGGGAAAATTAATTGCCCACCCCTGGAGTAACCAGTAGATAGCTCAATTTTGTTTGTTGTGGACCAGTTATTTCACTTCTATTGGGTTCAGTCTATATTTTGCTAGATCTTCCAAATGTTTTAGCCAACTTTTCTTTGAGCAGATCACAACCACCAGGCATGATTTCCAGAACAGTTGATAAGGAAGTGTCTGAAATACTATAGTCAATACATCTGAATTGCACTACCTGCTATAGACTAGTTGCAACATCACTTTTTAATCATTTCATCTTATATTTTGTCATAAATTGAAATTTCCAATATTTGCAGTGCTTTGAAAAACTTTGAGAGGTTTTTTTTTTCTCCAAATGTCAGATGGCATATACATTTGCTAAATTAAAAAGTCAGTCATGCTAGGAGTGATCAGCGGAAAAAGGAGAAAGGGCTGCCCTGCTTGATGACATTATAAGGATGACTCCAACATGATCATGATGGATCTGAAGGAGGCAATGTGAGAAAGAGAGGCATGGAGAGTGCTGGTCCATAGAATGGCCAAAGGTCAGACACGACTGAATGACATGATGATGATGCTACTAAAAATCTTGTTCCCATAACCTTAACTGGGTGAAACTGCATCAAAGAGTAGCCATTTTTTAATCAAAGTACTTCAAATGGGCTTATTTACCTAATTAATTTTGTTAGCCACACATCTCTCTTCGAAGCAACTCTGGGTAACTTACAATATTAAATGCAATAAAACCATAAAAGATAAATATTTCTAAAAGCAATAAAAATATAATTACAATCCAAGTAAAGTTTCAGTTAAAATATGAGGAAGGAAGGAGGATAGGTGGGAGTGGCGGGAGATGGATTTTCTCTTAATTTATCAACCACCTCCAGTGTAATACACTCTATTGGGGCCCCAAGCCAGCTAGCAGAGGCAAGTCTTCAGGGCCTTACGGAAGTTTCTAAAGGTGGAAGCCAATCTCACCTTAGGGGTTGAGATGTTCCAAAGGACAGGAAACCATGGTAGAGAAGGCTCTTCTGGACCCTGCCAGCCAAAATTCCCTGATTGATGGAACCCACAGCATGCCCCCTGTGCCAGCAGAGTGGGTGGGCCAGTCCCGTGGGGGTGAGATGGTTCCTTAAGTAACCTGGGCCCATGCCAGGGGTGGGTTCCAGTTACCTTTGCTACCGGTGCACATTGTGACATTTCGCGCGTCTCCTTGTGCGATTTTACTTCCACGCATGCTCAGAAGGACGTTTCAGCCCGAAACACAGCTGAGGAGCTGCTCAGCTGTGCTTTGGACGAAGAAATAAAGGTCGGCATTAACCCGGGGGCAGGTGGGAGGGCTTTTTTTCAAAGCAGAGGATGAGAAGCCATCCAAACCCGAAAAAATCATGGAAAATTCTGAAAAAAAGATGGCGGCACCCACGGACCGGCAGACAGGATTACGTCACCAGCGGACCGCTACCGGTGCGCACGTACTGGTCCGCACCTGTAGGAACCCACCCCTGGCCCATGCCATGCATGGCTTTAAAGGTAATAACCAATATCTTGAATTGCACCCAGAAGCAAACTGGCAACCAGTAGTTGTAGTTTTCAAATGCTCTTCAAGGGTAGCCTGAAACTTATGGAATGTGTTCAAAACTCAGAACCCATAATTCCAGTTGAATTGAAATTTGGCAAATTTTATAAAAATTTTATAAAAATTTTATAAAAATAATTACCATAAAACAGTTTACGACATAATACAAAATGTAATAAAATATTTCCTGTACTGATGTTTGTGCTATATATGCAGTTCATCATAGGCTACTTCCAAGGCAGAAACATCTGAATATATCCCAATGTTTACAGTGAAGGCAGGACATTAGAAATTCTGTTGTTGAAAGCATTGACGAACCCAGTAAGGAATTATCTCTGAAAGAGTAATACAAGGGTCAAGGGTTCTCTAGTAAAGTCTAATATTCTGCATTAGATAACGACATTGGGAATCTTAATTACTAATAGATATACATTTTGATAGCAATACTTAACGCTGCTTTTTTGCAAGTTACCATGCCAGTGTTCTGAAAGCTGAGGCAGCTTTTTATTTTGATTGCTGTTCGTGGATAATTTAGCCATTATTTAAAATAGTTGAATTTGTTCAAGCAGAACTCCATCAAAGTTCCCCCCTACTCAAAAATCCCCCCTACACAAATGGATAACTGCATTCCTGGCAAACAGACAACAAGAGGTCAAAATAGGACCAGCTCTATCAAACCCTGTACCTTTTAACAGTGGTGTTACCCAAGGAAGCGTTTTAGGACCTACTCTCTTCATTCTTTACATAAATGACATTTGTGATAATATACAAAGCAACTGCGTCCTCTTCGCAGATGATGTTAAACTATTCAACACCACCGACAATACTACAACCCTTCAAAAAGACCTTGACTATGTTTCTGAATGGTCTTAACAAGTGGCAACTACCAATCTCAAACAACAAATGCTCAGTTTTACACATTGGCAAAAATAATCAAAACACAAAATACAAACTTGATGATCATGACCTTGATGATGATCCTCACTCAGTAAAGGACCTTGGAGTACTCATCTCTAACGATCTAAGTGCCAGAGCCCACTGCAACAACATAGCTAAGAAGGCATTAAGAGTGGTTAACCTAATCTTGCGTAGCTTCTTCTCTGGTAACATTGTACTCTTAACCAGAGCATACAAAACATTTGCTAGACCGATCCTTGATTACAGCTCATCTGTCTGGAACCCACACTACATATCAGACATTAACACAATTGAGAATGTCCAGAGATACTTCACAAGAAGAGTATTACATTCCTCTGTTCACAACAGAATACCTTACGAAACCAGACTTGAAATTTTGGGACTTGAAAATTTAGAACTACGCCGCCTTCAATCTGACCTAAGTGTAGCTCACAAAATTATCTGCCACAATGTCCTACCTATTAACGACTACTTCAGCTTCAACCGCAATAATACACGAGCTCACAATAGATACAAACTTAATGTAAACCGCACCAAACTTGATTGCAAAAAATTCGACTTCAACAACAGAGTGGTTAATGCCTGGAACACTTTACTGACTCAGTAGTTTCTTCCCCTAACCCCAAAAACTTCAACCTCAGATTATCTACCATCGACCTCACCCCATTCCTAAGAGGTCGGTAAGGGGCGTGCATAAGTGCACAATCGTACCTACCGTTCCTGTCCTAATGTACCCATATATTCATACCTCTTTTACTCTTATTCTTGCTTGTACTATTACATATATATTCAATCATGTTTTACTGTTTATACTTTGCTTATAATCATATATGCTTGACAAATAAACAAATACAAATACAAAGTAGATGATTGTCCAAGAGACTTCAGTTGTGAATATTTTGTTTATCTTGCTGATATTGATGGTTAAGCCATTGGACAAGTAGTAGTTGTTTTTATTTAAAGTAGGATGTCCATGGTCCTCTCTTTCACTGTCTGCCAAAGTCACGATGCCTTTAGCAAACATTAGATCTGTGATTAATTCATCTGGTCCAAATTTGACCCTGTAAGTGGCCAGCGGAGACTTTTCACATGACTGCATTGATCACAATGTTGAACAGCAAGAGAAATGCGAGACTATCTGCAGACAGCTAATGCTGGTCCCAGATCTGGATAAAAGAGGAGGATTGCTTCCTTGCTAAGGGACCATAAAAGCAGGCATGAACCTTACATATATTAATAATATGAAATATGAGCAAATGTAACCTAACTAGGGTATAAAGATGGCCGATCCTTTTTTTTATTTACCTTAAAAATATGTAACATACACTTAGTCTTCCTTGCAACACCTGTGATATCACTACTCTTTTTGGGGGTGGGGGCAGGCATACATTTGGACAATGTTTTTAATTACATGAATATTAGTCCTTTCCATGGACCTGATTACACTGCTTTGAAAGTCAATCATGCCATTGCTGCTCAGTACGAGTCCCTGAGAACAGAAGCTGAAAAATACATCGTCTCTCAAGTTTATAAGAACAGAATGGATAGATTGGCCTTTGGTTTGATGCATTTCATTATTGCTTTTAATCAATGAAATGAGAGAGAGAGATGGATCCTAATAGTTTCTAGTAAGCAGGGGGAGTGGATGGGAAAGTAATATTTCATACTCCTTCCCACCCAATTTTTCTTTCTTAACCCCCTCAACCAATGACAACTGACAACATAAAATGTCCTTTTATATGTCTGAAAGAAGAGTGACAAGTATTCAGTTAACAGTGGCAAGATTGAGTGATATTATAATAGGATGGGAGGGAAGGACCCATGTTTCTTTCAACCATCATACATATATGGATCAGGGGTGGGTTCTAACTTACTGGTTCGCTACCTTCCGCGCTGCGTGGGTGCGCCGTGTGAGCACGCCATGCACGCGCACATGCGCAGTGGCAAAAAAAACCAGAAAAAATCCCCCCCAAAAGCCAAAAACAAGATGGCGATGCATGCGCAGTGCTGGAAACTTGGCTTCTGCGCATGCGCAGAAGAAAAAAAACCTGGGAAAAAAATCCCAAAAAAATTCCAAAAAAAGATGCGGCCTCTACGGGCTGGCACCAACCGATCGGTTCTGTGATGTCATCATGACATCACCAGCGGGTTGCTACCGGTTCAGGTGAATCCTGATGAAATAAACAAACAAACAAACAAATAAATAAATAAAATGTCTTTTGTTTGAACAAAGCAATCAACGTTGCCATCTCCACCAACTCCATTAGCCTCTCTATCCAGATGTACAAGGCTTTCAAAAATTCTTCCTCTTTTAAGAAGGGAAATTACAGGGTTACACTGATACAGATATGGGAAGTGATGCTTGTTGATTACTTGTCACATGCACTGCTGAAGGATACTTGCAACAATCATGCAACCGCATTCCTTACATCCCACTCAGAATAGAGGGTATTGAAGTGGGGAATAAACAATCCAGTCTTAGTCAGTAGCCACATGGCCAAGTCTTGCCGAGAAGTCTCATGCTGCCTCCTGTTCTTCCGTCATGACATAAGGCTTCTTAGCCTTCGGTTGCCCCCGGCTGCAAAAAGTAATCATGAAAACGGACTATCCTTGGTCAGAGATCCAAGGGACGTTTTATCCGTACAAAATCATTTGTTGGTTTACTTTACAGGGTTTATATGTTACTCCAGTCATAATTGATTCTGAGCAATATGCAGTTCTCCCTTTTGTAATTCAGATCAAAATAAAATACAACTGAAAAACCAAATCATACAAATCACAGAATAAGACTCAGGGAGTAAATGCAATCCCTTCTCTCTCTCTCTCTCTCTCTCTCTCTCTCTCTCTCTCTCTCTCTCTCTCTCTCTCTCTCTCTCTCTCTCTCTCTCTCTCTCTCTCTCTCTCTCTCTCTCTCTCTCTCTCTCTCCCTCCCTCCCTCCCTCCCTCCCTCCCTCCCTCCCTCTCTCTCTCTCTCTTTTTTCTTTTGCTAGTAAAGGTTCTTAATCTTAATCTTCTGGACTTGTATGAATAGCTACACCAGGGATCAGCAACCCGCGGCTCTGGAGGCTCTTTCATCCCTCTGCTGCGGCTCCCTGTTGCTCAAAATAGGCATCACATCCGCCAATGTGTCACACCCGCCAGCACGCGATTTATTGAGCTTTTCGACTCCCGGTAGGCCAACCATGGATAAATCCAAGAAAAGAAAAGTTTCAGAAGAAAACAGAACGTTTAATTCAACTACATATGTTAGTTCTGTGACCGCTCAAGAAATTGTCAGCCACAGGAAGGATTTGTGGCTCCCAGTGTTTTCTTTTCTGTGGGAAACGAGTCCAAATGGCTCTTTGAGTGTTTAAGGTTGCTGACCCCTGAGCTACACTAATGCCACCAGGGGAAGACCATTCAAATGTGTTTGGGTGGGGGGGGACACTGTTCCAAAGGAGGAGGGCTCGAATAAAGAAGACATGCTTCCTTGGCCCCTATAGATGGCCTATCTGGAGAATGTGAAGAAAACCCGCCTATTTGTGAGAAGCTGGTCCTGCATGTATCCAAGCTTCGATCTGTGCATGGCTTTAAAGCAGTGGTGGGTTCCTACAGGTGCGGTCCACTCTATAGCACCGGTAGTGGCCCGCTGGTGACATCACAGTACTGGTGCGGTCAGTTGCCAGTGCCTGGGCGCCACCATTAAAAAAAAATTTTTTTTATTTTTAAAAAATTTTCTTCTGCACATGCCCAGAAGCCGAGCTTCCGGCACTGTGCATGTGCTGCCTTCCTACCCCACAGTGAGTCCAAGCAAGGGAGGATGGCTGAGGGAGCGCGTGAGACATTGAAAGAACGGGTGGCAGGACCTATCCCAGGTCCCCTCCCTTCAGCAGTCTGAGAAGCCACGAAAGCGCAGTGATGATCCTAGGCATTTTTGCACATTCGAGGCTTCTCGAGCTGCTGAAGGGAGGGGGAATGGGCGGCAGGAGCCTAGGATCATTGAATGGGGAGAAGCATTCAGGCCGGACGGAGCCTCCTAGAAGAACCGCTGCCGCGGTCTTGCTGCTCCCGCTGCGGGGGGCTGCGTTGCGGGTGGGCAATGCTCCCCCCGTTTCTCCGGCTGCTGCCAAGCTCCCGAGGCCCACGCCCACCCGGTCACATGACTGGCAAGCCACACCTACAAAATAAGCCACGCCCACAGAGTGGTAGTAAAAAAATTAGGAACCCGCCCTGCTTTAAAGGTCTTTAAAGATCAGCACACTGGAAGCAAATCAGTAAGCAATTCTGCTCCAAAAGTAGCAGTGTTATATAGGTGCAATGAGAAAGCTGCTACATTTTGGTTTAAAGGTAGCTTCCAAAATGCTTCTCAAGGACAGCCCTATATACAGCACACTGCAGTAGTCAGTATCACTATAGTAGTCCAACTAACCAAAGCATGAGTGGCTATAAGCAAACCCTTCCATTCCAGAAGAGGTCACAAATGTCACATAGATGGAACTGTGTAGAAGCTCCCTGAGAAAATGTTTATTTTTGTGCTTTTCAATTTCTAAATTAACTGGCATGCAACCATGTATTTCTAACCTGATCCAAATGCTTTAAGATAATAATGAACATGGCAATGTGCTAACATAAGTGTGTCCAAGTCTCCAGCAGCTGTACTTTCTTTCTTTTTTTCCAGTTGGGTTTTAGATTTATAAAATAATAGTTTTCACGCTGGGTAACACTCTCGGAGTCTCTTGCTGTATGTTTTCTATATTTTTTTTCATTGAAAAATGTTACCACTAGCTTCCCTTTGTTATGTGACTTTGGTAAAAATTTTGCTTTTTACTAACCTTATCGTCTATCTGCTCAAAGATAGATATTAATATAGGTAGTCCTTGATTTATAACAGTTCATTTAGTGACCGTTCAAGGCAGCATGGTTTTGACAGACTATTCAAAGTCCTGCCAATTCTGGTGCCAAATATAAGAGTTGGGTGGAAGCTACAGAAAGATATTCATTCTAAACATATTTGGAAGCACATAAATTATTATTTCACATCTTCTAAAATGCAATTCTCTTTTCAAAATTACTTGACTGCCATAATAGCAGTAGAATCTTTTTAAAATTAGTAACATTCTATTTTCTTTCTGTTTTTCTGTGTTATTCCCATAGCTACCTAGTATAACATTGCTACTGCATTTTACAAAAGAGTTTGGGGAAAATTAAAATTCCTTGAACTTGGGATAGCTTGCTTGTGATAAATATTTCATCACAGGTGCTCTGCTGTAGAACAAGTCTCGTCTTCTTCAAAAGACAGCCTTAATCTCTCAATATCTTTCATTAAGTATCCTCACCACCACCCATGTTATTGGTTTTGTCCCTCTCTCTTGTCTCTGCGATATGTCAATTAAATAATCATATATTTAGCCATTATGGGAGCAACTGGGCAGTTCTTTTGTTTATTCTCCAGAAACAATATCTCTCTTCATTTTTGAAGCAAGGCTATTTAGAAGTGGCACGCCCACAAGTGCGAAAGGAATACGAGAGGTAGGGCAGAGATTTTATACATAAGGCCTCCAGGCTGAATAAAGATTATGGAAAAGACTTAGAGGAGAGATGCCAAGGAGAAGCCGAGGCTTGTTTGCATTGATTCTGAGTAACTTGCGTGCAAATGCAGGATGAGTTTGCAACCTAATTAAGATGTTTTGTCTATAATTGTAAATTGTGCTTTCAACCACAAAGCATTGTCCATTTTAAAATTCAAAGGCAAAAATGGTTAAAATTAGCAGGTTTAAGTGATCAATGTTTATTGTATACCAAGATACAACTTTTGGAATAGAGCCATAATTCTGACAGCAAGACTAAATTTAAATTAGAGCTGCAGATACTTCTATGATGAAAAATATGTTTCTTAACGAGTCACTCTCCTGTTTGAAAGCATAATATAAGACTTATTTAGTTATTATTCTTGTCTCTCACCACAATCTGTGAGTTCTCTCCCACCTAGTCCATTGTGCTAAGGGGTTTCATCCAGTCTCAAGACTGGCTTCAGTCTTAGTAATTTAACTTTTTATTAGTTTATCAAAGTATAAAATGCAAAGAAAAAAAACATGGAAAAGTAAGAAGAGAGGGACGGAAAAAGAAGGGATATAGTGTAATGGGGGGGGGGGAAGGCACCAACTTCTGACTCTCTTTAGCACAGTAGAAGGTAACAACATTACAACCACAACTTTTTCCTTTTACATAACAATATTTACAAGCCATTTCATAGCTTCAGTCTTGTGATAGATGCCACTAACAGACTGAAGCTCATTCAGTTCCTTCAACTTTAGTTTAGGACTTCACTATTATTTAACTGTTATTACGGTTCATCACATAGTCAGCCAGATGTTTAAACTGGATCTAGCATTTTTATTCACCTATCATCATCATCATCATCATCATCATCAATCTGGAAAATATAATGGCTGATATGATGGAAAAGGCTAGAAAAAATATCAGTAATAAAAATGAATTATCTTATCTAGTATTATTTCTGAATTTCAAATGGTCCCAATGAGAATGGAAGAAAACACATTTAATGAATCACAAAGACAAATTAATAAGCTTATTTGTTCAGATAAAATACTGAAGATCAAACTCAAAATTCTACAAGATGCAGAAGAACAAGATCTATTTGCTATATGAAATTTTAAACTAAACGATTAAGATAATTTTGAGCTGGATTAAGACTGGATCATCTGCAACATTAGGTTATGCAGTATATATTGTGATAAGGTTCTATGAAATGTGATTCAGAAATTCATCTAGTCAAAGATTGCATAATTAAATGAATGAGGAATTTAACAGGATCATTGGGAAAACAATGGGAATATCAAAAACGAATAAATATCAAATCCATTCAGAGAAAACTGGCAAGTTTTTCATTAATATATTACTCCACTATTGATTGCTAAAATGGATAATACATATTCAAAATCCTGGTAGAAATGCAATAATTAAGAATAATCCACATAATTACCGTATTTCAAGTCTGGTGGCAGTGTAACACAGCTTGAAGATGATTCATCATAGGATGAAGCAAATTTTGAACAATTACTTCCTCTTCATGGCAATTATTTTTCTCTTTAGTATTAAAAGCTTTTTATTCATTCAAATTACTTATATTCAATTTCTTCACTAGAAGACTGGCAGATTAAGTTTGGGGAATGCGCTAAATATAAAAAATAATATGATAGTTAAAAAAATAAACCTGATACTAACTTAATTTCGAAATTATTTATGGACTATAATTCTGTACTGAGATTTCTGCCATTCTCAAATTTCAGGTTTCTTTTAACAAAAAATTAAAATATTAGATATCTGATAATCTTATATGGGTATATGGGTTAATTCAGATTAATTAGAAATTCTGATTAATTCTTATGTTTTTATTATTTTGATTATAAAAGTAAAAATGACTGGTTTTGCTAGTCTGATTTCTAATAGTTCTTAAAATGCCAAGCTGATAAATGATTATAGGTATTCCAATTCAATGTTACTTGTAAGAATAAAAGTGAAATGTTTTTACTTTTACTTTTTAAATTTTGTAAATATTTATACAATGTATTTTTTTTGATCCTCCATTTATTCTTTTTTTCTTCCCTTTTCATTTTACTCTTATAATAAAAACCGTGATTTTTTAAAATTGCAGATAACACACAATTAATACTTAAAAAAAATAAAACAAAGTTCTAAATGAGCCTGAGGGTTAGAGCAGTGACTTGAAAATTGTATAATGAAGTTTTAGAGAATCAAATGCAAAGTGCTCCACTTAAGAAAAAAATAAAAATGCATAGACATGAGGCATAATGTGCCTAATTTGCTATTAGTATTTATTCCTTTGTGAATTTAAGATACCATTAATTATACATGGAATTATAAGCTACTAATTCTGGTCGTTTATTTAGGATTTACTTCCATATCCATATCCATAAAATGATGAAACCAGTTAAAACCATGCCATGCCGTAAAATAATCAAGCATAAGCTACTCCCCTTGGTAACTGCTACTAGAACTCAACCACATTAACCATATTAATTATCATTAATTTATAAACATATGAAGATGTTAATTGATTACTAGCTGAATATGAATCTTTCAAAATGGTAAACACAGTATCACCTTGTATTAACAGAAGGAGAGCATCCCCGTAATTGAAAGCAATAGTTGTATCATTGTTTTGTTGGTCAAAGCCCAGATCAAGTAATGTGTCCAGTCATTAGGTTTCAAGAAAGATTCAGAGAAATTGCAAGAGGTTCAGAGAAAATAATGATGAGAATGGGGCTGTAAACCATGGGTCCTCAAGCTACGGCCCGCGGGCCACATGCGGCCCACCGAAGCCATTAATCCAGCCCACGCAGGACCATGAGGCTGCCCCGCCCACATCGCCCCGCTCATCCTTTGGCCAAGCGCAGGACTTCGTGAGCCCCACGGGCCGGAACTGAAAGGTAAGGCCAACAATTTTGGCCTGCAGAGACGTTCTGGAGGTGGGGGAGGTGAAAAATGGGGTGCACATATGCCCCAAGAGGTGAAAAATGGCTGATAACAGGTCATTTTTGTCCTGCAGAATGCTGCTGGAGGCGGGGGACGTGAAAAACAGAGCGCACAGTTGCCCCAGGAGGCCAAAAAACGGGTGAAAATGATCTGTTTTTCACCTCCCCCGCCTCCAGAAGATAGATAGAAAGAGAAAGAGAGAGAGAGAGAGAGAGAGAGAGAGACAGACAGGCAGACAGACAGACAGACAGACTGACAGACTGACAGAGATTTCTCAAGCTCCTTGGGGCTGAGAAGAATTGCTGCAAAACTGAGTTTTCTGAAGTGGACCATTAGACTCCTAAACTAAGGTGACCAGACGTCCCGATTTTGGCGGGACAGACCCGCTTTTTCATCATTTGTCCCGCGTCCCGCCCGTCCTCTAAAAAGTCCCGATTTTTTGAAAGAATGCACAACTAGGGCATTCTTTCAAAAAATCGGCCTGAAAGGCAGCAGGCCTCTCAGCTCGGGCCGGCCGTGGGCGGCATTGGCGGCGGGCGGGCGTCCCGCGTTGTTGACTCCTCCGGCGGCGGCTGGAAGCTGGGGGGAGGGGGGAGGCTGCTCCTCCTCTCCTTCCCCCGCCCCATCCCTAGCCCCACCCTCGGAGGCGCCACTGCTGTTGGGAGGGGTGAGGGACGAGGAGCCGTCGCTGCTTTGAGTTTACGAGCGGCGCAAACAGCCCTTCCTCGTCCCCCTCCCCTTTCTTCCCCCCGTCGCCTCGCTGCCGCCGTTGCCCTGGGGCCGGGCGGGCAACCGGGAGACCGCGGCGCTTGGATGCTTGGAGCAGGTAAGCTGCCGGCTGCCTCCTTTCCTCGTCTCCCGCCTCCCGTTCGTTGCTTGCCAGCCCGGCCGAAGGGAAGGCGGGAGGCGAGGAAAGGCCTCCCAAAAGGGAGGCGGGCTCCCGAAGGGAGCCCAGCCCTTCGGGAGCCCGCCTCCCGCCTTCCCTTCGGCCGGGCTGGCAAGCAACGAACGGGAGGCGGGAGACGGGGAAAGGAGGCAGCCGGCAGCTTACCTGTCGCGAGCTGCAGGCATCCAAGCGCCCTCCCGCCTCCCCCCCCTCTCCCCCCCACCTCACCTGGATGCCGACATTTGTTGTTTTGCCCTCTGTGCATGCGCAGCGTTCTGCGCATGCGCAGAGGGCAAAACAAATGGCAGCGCCCAGGCGCCCCCCCCGTCCCGCTTAAAAATAAAAAAATCTGGTCACTTTGTCCTAAACAACTGAAAAAATGATCTAGTAAAAAGAAAAGTCAACCAAAAGAGCAACATGCAAACAAAAGCAAATAAAATACCCCCAGGAGCAAAACAAATTAAAGTTTAATTTGTGTGCAATGTTTAATGGACTGTTATATTGGCCACACCCACCTAATCACATGACCTAGCCACACCCAGCCGGTCTGGCCCCCCAACAGTTTGAGAGACCGTGAATTGGCCCCCGAGGGCAACAGGGACGTGTGACGTGTCCCTCCGCGGTCCCCTCCCGGGTGACAGCCAGGGCTTCACCGCCTTCTCTTTTCCTCAGAGGCGTGGTGTCTGCCTCCAAGTCCTTGTGGAGGGACATACACACACACACGCCCCTGTCACCCCATTTGTTGGATCACAACAAATTGTGGCAAGTTCTTAAAGAGATGGGAGTACCAGACCATCTTATTTGTCTCTTGAGAAACCTATATGATGATATAGATGATATAAGAACTCCTGCTTTGGGCAGAGGTTGGACTAGAACAGGGGTCCCCAACCACCGGCCATGGCTCACTACCAGACTGTGGCTGGTTCGGAAGTGAGCCATGCAAGCGGTGAGCTGGCACATGTGTGCAGCTCGACTTGCGCGGGCTGGCGGCATGCAGCTTGATTCATGTAAGTAGTGGCTGGTGTGAACATACACACACCAGCCCACCACTTGCACAGGCCAGTTCCCTTCTCCCCCCTGCTGGGCAACCAAGCCATAAAGGTTGGGGATTGCTGGACTAGAAGATTGCCTATGTTCCTTTCAGCTCTATAATTCTATGATTCTAATGAAGGATATCAAGCTCATGCCCACCAACACAAACAGTTGCGATTGGATACAGATCCTTTTTTTTCTCTCAGTGGGAAATTATTAATTGTTCTGTGCACTCATCCAACTATAGCATAGTCAGTTCCACCAATGGATTAATCAGAATGTATTATTAATCCATTAGAACATGCCGGTTCAGAAAGATTAATGCAATTGTGGGATTTTTGTGGTTTTGTTTCTGCATACATTGTGCAGTGTCATCAAACCCTTTCCCAACAGACATGATTTCTGTGGATTTAACTGCTAGTTTTTTTCCTCCCTCCTTTCTGATATTTGTATTGCATTTAATTGTTCTCTATGTTTAAAAATGCTGTTATATATTCATTTCTTTTATTTCTCAGAATATTCTTTATGTAAATTCTGTTAATGAACATTAAAGTGCACAAACATTAGAATATTAGATAAATATTAGACAAATATTAGATAAATATGTAAAGCCTTAGGAAGAAAATAATTCTAGCCCTTCTTTAGCTACCATAATTTTAAAAAAATCAAATATTCAAATAACAAACTGAGCCGAGGTGGCGCAGCGGTTAGAGGCAGCACTGCAGGCTACTTTAGCTGACTGTGATCCGCAGGTCAGTGGTTCAAATCCCACCGGCTCAAGGTTGACTCAGCCGTCCATCCTTCCGAGGTAGGTAAAATGAGGACCCAGATTGTTGGGGGCAATATAAATATACATTGCTTACTGGTGTAAACCGCTTAGAGAGTGCTTGCACTGTGAGGCAGTATATGAATCTCACAAATAAATAAATAAATAAATAAACAAACAAACAAACAATTATTGATTAAAAAATAACTTGCACAGTTTGAGTAATGATAACTGAAATTGCGGATAACTAAAATATTCCCTTGGGGATATGTGATAGGACATTTTGCTTGGAATAAGTACTGTAAACTGTTGTGACGTTATGTGATGCTGCCCAAGGTCCCTGTATTTATATGTGACTGGTCAGTTTGGTTGATTTGACTTCCAGTTAAGTTTCCAAAATACAAAGTGGTCTGGAAATAATCATTTTGTGTTAATCCATTCAAAACTTAGTATTGCTGTATCCTTATTTTATTATTTATTTATTTATTCAACTACATATGTTTGACATGCTATCAAAAACAATTTAATATATCCACAATTAGCACAAAAAATAACAACATCCTGCAACGATATTTACATCTGCCTAGGCCAGATCCTTGGAAAGGACTTGATAGGTAGACAAAAATGCCAAATCCAGTCTGAATATATGGCTGACTGTGCAATGAACCACAAGCATATCATAACAACAATAATAACCAAAGATATTAAACAGCAGACAGCACAATCTGGTTAGAATGCTCTCTGGAGCAACGTCGGCATCTTCTCAAATACCTGGGTCTTCTATTGTATCAGTCTGTAATAGGTACTGTAATAAAGGTAAAGGTAAAGGTTCCCCTCGCATATATGTGCTAGTCGTTCCTGACTCTAGGGGGCAGTGCTCATCTCCGTTTCAAAGCCGAAGAGCCAGCGCTGTCCGGAGACGTCTCCTTGGTCATGTGGCCGGCATGACTAAACGCCAAAGGCGCACGGAACACTGTAATAGGTACTGACTTATTCTATTTTATTTTTTTATTTATTTGTCAAGCACATATGATTAAAAGCAATGTGTAAACAAAGTATAAACATGATTGTGTATGTATATATATATATATATATATATATATATATATATATATATATATATATATATATATATATATATATATATATATATATATATATATATATATATATATATATATAACAGTACAAGCATGATTATAAGTACAAGAAGTATGAATATATGGGTACATTAGGACAGGAACGGTAGGCACAATTGTGCGCTTATGCACGCCCCTTACAGACCTCTTAGGAATGGGGTGAACAAAATGTTGCTTTTCGTATTCAGAATTGTCTAATTTTATTGATTATAAATTATTGACTTATTTATTTTATTAATATTGATCTTTCAAGTTATGATCTTCCCACAAAGTAGCTGATTTTTTTAAAATGTGAGATAAACTAAAAATACACTGGCTGATCAGTAATTACTAAAACCTTTTCAGAGCCTCAAAGAAATTGAGCTTTTATATTAATACAATTTCTTCTACATTAATATTCTTTGTTAGCCAGCACTGATGATTATAACAGAGCACTGGGCCTCAGATTTCAGTCATCGATCTATTGCAGTAAGCTTATTATCCTTTCAGACCTTCATTTGCTACCGCTGCTTGTTCGCTCATACTTGGTATAATGCCTTTCTTACGACCAAACTGTTTCCACTCCTTAGTTAGATAACTGTCCCAATTCTCTGTATTCTGATTGGCTGAGGCGGGCCTTATAAACCAGCTCAGGCACCTCAGCCAATCCTCTTTTATTACTGGCCGATTGATTAAAGGGAGGGTAGGGGGAGAAATTCGATGAAAGAATGCTGGTTCCCCTCTGATTGGCTTTCCCTTTCTCAAACTCTTCCCTCGTTTTCATATTGCAGATTTTAGCAATGTAGTTAAAGATAGCCCAAGCTTCCGAGTTACTTTTGTTCTAGGTAAAACAAAAAGTTCTTTGCATTCAGGGGCTCAGTCAGCAACCCAGAAGCCCTTTCCTCGGAAAGATAGGGAATTGTTCCCCCTCCCGCCGGCTCCGCGATTGGCCATGACTAGCTACCACAATAGCGGGGTCGGTCCCGTGGACTTTCCCGAGGTCCTGAAATCGCTTCTGGAATACCATTTACCTTGGACGGGCGCTCTGAAAGGTAGGTCAAGTCACCTCCACCCCACGCCTAACTGTATCCCGAGGCTGTAAGAAGGAACGGGTGAATTGCATCTCAATGTCTGTATGATAGTTTGAGCGCCTGAAAATTCGTGGATTTCCCACGATCGGGGAAACGGCAAGTGAGGCGAGGCGAAACGTAATAGGCAGTTTAAGGGCAATGAAGTCTAGGCGCAGGCAACTTTAAGACTTGTGGACTTTAACTCCCAGAATTCTCCAGCCAGCTATGCTGCCTGGAGAATTCTGGGAGTTGAAGTCCACAAATCTTAAAGTTGCCAAGTTTGAAGACCTCCGGTCTAGGGGGCCTGTGGAGTGGGATAGGAGCCGAAAAAGATGTAAGAAAGGGGGGGTGGGGGCTGGGGTGACGATGAAATGCAGGATTGTGGGCCTCTACTGACCGCTTTAAATTCTCAGGCTTGTTACCGGCATGTACTTTGAGAGCAGTTCAGATACTCTCTTTGCTATTCTCTTTTCCAGAGAAACGTTATTTAAAAGTGTTATAAAACTGAATTTCTGGTGAGAGGTTGGCTCTAGAGCAGTGATGGCGAACCTTTTTTGGTCCGCGTGCCAAAAAGGGGGGGGGGATGCGTGGGATCACTTGTGTGCGTGCCCACACCCATAATTCCATGCACCCCCGCGCATGCGCGTATGACCCCCCCATTCCCAGCATGCAATGGCACGCCCATTTTTTGCTCTCTCCAGGCTTCTAGGAGCCTGGGGAGGGCGAAAACGGCCTTCCCCACCCCCTCTGGAGGCTGGAAACAGCCTGTTTCCTGACTCCCAGTGGGCCCAGAAGGCCCAAAAATCAGCTGGCTGGTGCGAAATGCGTGCCGGACCTGAGCTCGCGTGCCCACTGATATGGCTCCGCGTGCCACTTGTGGCACCCGTGCCATAGGTTCGCCATCACGGCTCTAGAGTTACAAGTTTTGAACCACTCATTCATTTATGAAAGTTCTCTTGTTCTGATGAGGGTACAATTTTGCTCACTTCCTGCATTCCTGAATACTGGGCTAATACTTGTCTGAATACTTGTCTAAGCTAGTTGTAAATTTACGGTACTGAATTTGAATAAGAATACTCCATAACAATGTAACAGAAATATTGAAGGAGATTGCTCCTGTCTCCACCTCTTTCAATATGAGGCTAATAACATTGAATGGATATTTTATGCCTGGTGAAAACAGAGGAAAAGGGCAAAAGTTATTGTTTAGGGATCCCTTGCCACATTTTTTAAAATCACAGATAAGTCTGTTTTCTTCCTTGCAGACTTTGTTCTGACTGTTACATGAAACCAAGTATCTGTTCTCTGGTAAAATTGATCTGAAGGAATTTGTCCTGTGGAATCAGGGATTAGGGAAATTGTGAGATCTGTAAATGTTCAGATGTATCTATATAGACTATTTTGAAATTGCATTTTCAGATTATGATGCCACGGCAACACTCTTTAAGGGTGGTCATCCTATCTCATAAAGAAATAATTTTCATCTTTACTGAAAGATGAAAATTACATAATGAATATGATGCTTTGGGATCCTAGTCATCCCATTCAAATATATTTTTACATCAAGGCCTCTTTCTAAGATAAACATCCCTCAGCTTCTAATAATAGAGCCACTTTTATTGGCAGGTGAGAAATCAAGCTAACATGGCACGTATAATGTCTATGGGAGTAATTAAACTATGAATGCAAGAAAGAGGTTTCTTCTGCACTGGACATTTTTGACTATTTACTCTGGGGCACTATGCATTATTGTCCCCTGCTGTATAGAATATTTCTATATTTGATATGTATTTAACTATTCTGGTTAAGCTTTAGAGAGTGCTTGGTGTGTAGATAAATTGCCCAGGTGAGAATATCTACAAAAGTCTTGTTCCCTAAGATTGTCAATGTTATTAGAGTGACATGTTGGGTAAATTCTATCAAGTGTTTTCATTTTCCTTATTACTGTTATACTTTTATGAACTACCATGCATAACAGGTTTCTGCTTGTTTCTTACAGTCAGTGAGATTACCTTTTTCTTTTACTTTGCTTTGGGAAAGTCTGCATCACATAAGGTTCATGTGCTTATAAGCCATTTTTGATTATTTGTTGTATCTAGGATGAATTCTAAATATTTTTATTGGGAATTTGTTTAACTATTCAGATCACGGGGAAAACAGTGATTATCTTTTTCTTGGATTCAAGGGACACCAAGTGGAAATGTTATTCTGTTTTATATCAATCTGTTGCAATTACCCACACCAAAAGACCCATTTTCTCTTGCAAACTACCTATGTGTATGTATATGAATTGCTTGCATACAAAAATGAACTACCGGTATGTTGTTATATCACAAAGTTCAGTATGGAAGAGAAGAGATGGCGATGGGCAAAGTAAAAAGAGATGTCTGGAAAGCTGTAGGAGATGAAAGAAAATGGGGGGTGACAGAAAGATATGAAGAGAAGAGAAATCTGAAATCTGAGTTACAAGCAGGAGGGATTAAAAGGAGATGGATACAAAGGGGAAGGAAAAATTTATGGTGAGACATGAAAACTAAGAGATAAAACTGAGAAACTGATGATTGAATGAATGAGCTTTTACACTTTTATTTAGGGTTTGGAATTTAGCTTTTCATCTGCCTGGGATTAACTGGGGACTCAATTCTTGCTTTCAGTAAATCAACATGATGCTGAAAAAAAGGAAAACAAACGTTCTGTGTCAGGCTCACTCTAAGCAATATTCTACAACTGATTGCCAAAGTAGAAAATCTTGTTTCTGGGCATTCCCTGCCTTGTCCTCAAAGACTGGAACTCATGAAATGATATATAAGGAATACCTTAACGTTTTGACAAGTTTATGTGATCAGAGCTATATTGAAAGAATCATATTTAATTATTAATTTCCAAGCACAATTAATGCAACTGTTTTAAATGAACAGTCCTTAAAATCAGACCTGGCAAAGGTTATTTATGTTACTAAATCTACTCCTGATAAGTGCAGAAAATATTAAGGCATTCCCCAGTCTATTCCCCTCTACTTCAATACATCCAATTATAAGGAGGCCACCACTACCCTAGTTAACTAACTCAACCACTGATTCCTTTTACATTAGAACTTGTCCTAACATTCAATTGGAACCTGTAATTTAAGGCCAGTATTGCATGTCCTCCACTTTGTATTTTGAGTCAGTAGAATACAGATCCTCCTCCTCCAGGTTTTACCTCTTCAGGTAATTGAAGAGGACTATCATATCTCCCCTCCCCACTGTGATCCTATAATTTGATGTTAAACTGAAATATATGCATTGATTGATGGGTATAAACTTGTAGATAGCTTAGAGGCAGCAGTCTATTTATATAAATATTTACATATTATATTTAAAAATAAAGGCAAGAAACACCCTACTTCTGTGATGGCGAACCTATGGCATGCGTGCCCGAAGTGGCACACGGAGACATGCCGCCTAGAATGCGAGGTGTCAGCCGTTCCTCTTCTGGGTTTCTGGCACATATGCGCACGCGATGATCAGCTGGCCTTTGTGCGTGTGGCAGTGCTGGAAACCAGAAGAGCTGGTCTTCCATCTTCTGGTGTGAGCATGTGCGCTGGCCAGTTGATTGTTGCGTGTGCATGCACAGCAGTAACTGGAAGACTTGCCAGCCGGCGCGCATGCATGCGCCAGAACCCAGAAGTAAATTTTTCGGCGCGTGCATGTCCCCTGGGCAACTCCTCTTCCTGCGGCCCAGATAAGCACGCGCACGTGTGAAGTGCTCCCTTTTCAGCACTTGGTGCCCCGCGTGCGTGCACGCTGCCTTTTCACTACTCGGTGCTGAAAAGGTTCGCCATCACTGCCCTACTTCCTAATACTGTGACCTTGGACCAGACACAACATAAATCAGATCATATAAAACCATCATATAAGATTTCCTGGACACATTAAGAATCCTTTTGCTCAAATTCAGGTTGTCATTGATGCTATGTGTCTGTCTGTCTGTCTGTCTGTCTATCATCTATCTATCTATCTATCTATCTATCTATCTATCTATCTATCTATCTATCTATCTATCTATCTATCTATCTATCTATCTATCATCTATCGCCTGTCTTCCTTTATTTGTATGTATACTACCATGAAAATATCTTAAAACCTGTCTTCAGTAATAAAACTGTAGAGCCAAAATCTAACATTCATTAAAACAATGTAAATTTAAGATAGCATACAGTATTGCCAAACAGATGGCAGGCAAAGAACAGATATTGATCTCCAAAGACTTGTCAGAACAGCTAGGTTTTGACAGCTTTCCAAAAGATGACTCAAGTACAGACTGAGGCCAACTAGATATCTTGGGGAGGGGGTGGGCATTTTAATCCAGTAGATCAGGGCAATAATGGAGAAAATTGCTTCTCTGGTCCTGTCCCCTTCATCTTTCAAACTGAGATTAACCAGGTCATTCTCTCAAGCACAACAAATAGTACCAATAGGGGAGAATTTTTGTAGCTCAGGGTTGAAATGAGGAGCCCTTGGTGCTTTGAGCTTGGTTGTTTTCATGCAAATCTGTCATTGCCCAAATGAGGTGGCATCAATGTAAGAAAACATTGATCTGCAAGAAAACAACCAAACTGAAAGAGCACCAAGGACTCCTCATTTCAATCCCTCACAATAAATAGTCTGGTTAAAGTAACTTGGAGGATATATAGGCTATAAATATGCTGGGCCTATAACTTCTAGGCTTTTTGTTGTTGTTGTTAAGACCAGCAGCTGAATTGTGTTTGAATTTCAAAAATCTTTTCCTATGTACTATTATGAAGCCATGTGCTCCCCATCCTGTAACTGTGCAGAAGTCCCAACTCATAATCTCGTTACTATATTTTGTATTCATAACCTGATATTTTACAAGGTGCACAGAGGCTGAACATCTTTTTCCAGGCAAGATGATGCATCCATTAAAAAACTCCATCTCTTCCATACCAATCTTCAGTTTATAGATTTCATACAATCCTCTCTGCCTCCAGAGATCAGTCTTATATCAGTCAGATTTATTTGAATGTGATTAAAATTGGGTGTCATCTGTATAGTAATGTATGGTAATAACAGATTTCAGCCAAAATCTCAACAAGGCACATGCACATGCCAAGGCACATGCCTTGATGTCGTTTTTGTGCTGAGGATATATTAAGAATGTAGAAATCTTATTATATTATTCTGAGCTGCAAATTTCTTGCTCAGAGATAGTTCCATTTTGTTTACATAGGCGCTAGATAAGTTTAATAAATTATTATTGCTGGAGGTGTTATTATTATCTGACAAGAAAAAGTTTTCAGTGGGACTGAACATGCAATATCCAGATGAATTTTTCAAACATGTGGAAACAGCTGGTGTTGGCTTAATGATAAAAAGGAATTAGTATATAGACTATTTTGTTTTGACTTGACTAGCGTATCCTGGAAAACTAGTCTTTGCCTCTCAGTTTCTTTAAAAGCTTTACTAATCCCTGTTGAATTATTAAAGTAGGGTAAGAGAAGAATGATATGAATACTTGTGCCAATCAAAATAACCCATGTGCTAAAGTAATGGAATGTCATGCTCACTTGTAACATTTAATGTTAAAAATTCCCTTAAACCGAATTTAATTTTTAGTGTTTACACATAGTATTTTGGGCAATGATGTGGAAACAGTTTGTAATTATCTTCTTTTGGGATGTTTTTTTCAAGTTCCAGTCTAGTTTATCATATGAGAATTTCCTGGTGACTTGCTCTCCAAGGACTAGCCAGATTTGATCCTGGTTAGCTCAGTTACTTGCTGTGACCTGTAATGTTTAATATTTATTTAAAAGAGCATTTTTGAAGAATCAAATGTTAATATTTCTCCAACATTTATCAATCTAGGAAAATCGATCTCTTTCCGCTCCCAAGGAAATTATATTCAAAATGGGCAATAAGGAAGACAAGAACAATCAATGGAAGGGTAACTGGTGTGACTGCATATGTAGACCATTTTCTTTTGTATGTCACTATTTTAACTATTTTTTAAAGGTTCAGCCCCAAGGATGTACAGCTGCCCAAGACATTTTGCCGTTTGAAGGACAAGACTGTGTTTTCCTTCCCAGCCCATTTGCTAAATCAGTTGGATGGCCAACAGAGCATTTTTTTGATGTCATCAAAGGGATAGCATCTTCACTGGGCCTATGGTCAGACCACTGACTGCCCTGTCCTGAATAGTGTACTGCCTCACATCATCCTGCCTAATAATAAGGCTGGCTCTGACATAGAAAGGGAAACACACAGCATGGTCTCCTGTAAGCCAAATTCAGTTGGTGTTGTCTTTATTTATTTATTGAATTTATATTGCTGCCTATTCGCCCATGGCGACTCAAGGCGGCTTACAGACTAAAAACCACATTTAAAACAATAAAAACTAACAAAAAGAATCAAATAAATTAATATAGTACAATATAACAAAATCACCTCCCACCCACCCCGCCCCGGCGACAGCAGATCACATGAGCCATTTAAATGGGCTCCATCCTGCTCTGGGTTCCCCAGGCCCGCTGGCAGAACCAGGTCTACAGAGCCTTTATTGGCACATCTATTAGGGCTGGGAATGGGTTTTGGCAGCAATAAAGAAGAGGGTTGCAACTGCTTTCTTCTGGGATGTTCTACAGCCCTGGGGTCCCCAGAAGCCCATCCAAACATTAACCTGACTGACCTTGCTCAGCCTCTGAGTTTTGACAAGGCTGGTCACACACTGCCATCTGCTGAGACCAATATAGATAAACAAGCTTCAATAGGATTGGAAAGAAAAAAAATGGCACCATGTATAAGTTTAGGAAGACAATTCTGCTAAAACATAAGAGGATCTGTGTGTCATTAACAAGAGGAAACATGGCTGAGTACAATTGGTATCACAACACAACACAAACCACCCTGGGGTTTTTCTGGTTAGCCTAAGCTGGTAGGAATATAAGCGCAAGGATTCTTATCTACTGCAATGTTCGCAGTTCAACTTATCCATTTTGCAAATAGATTTTTACTTGCAACGAGCCTTTGGGGCAGGATAAAATGGTTTTCTTCAAGTGATGTGTTCTGAATGACTTTTGAGTTGCGCGTCGGCTGAGAACGTGTTGGTCCAAAGACCGAACGAACATATACACTTGCGAGCCTGACGCTTCCCCAACCTGTGCTCCTAGGGCAGTGTTTCTCAACCTTGACAGTTTGAAGATGTGTGGACTTCAACTCCCAGAATTCCCCAGCCAGCGTTGCTGGCTGGGGAATTCTGGGAATTGAAGTCCACACATCTTCAAACTGCCAAGGTTGAGAAACACTGTCCTAGGGATTTTTGAGTGGGCTCCCGTAATTGCCAGCCGGTTACGGCTTTTGACCACCCCAGATGAGGAAATATAGTAGAACCCAACTGGCGGGTCACGGGTTGGAGTAGCCTGCTCAACCGCCGCCTTCATCTCCCCTTCACCCTGATCTTTTCCGCGCCTCCCTTTGCGTTTGGAGCGGAGGCCCTCTGAGCGTCCCGACGCCCGCTGAGGTATGAAAGCCTATCTGCTACTTGGCCCCGCCCCAGAGTTCCTTGCAGCTCAAAAGCTCCGCCTTGCCGCTGTTTCTCTGATGGTTGGCGCACCCTCTGGGGTCATTTGAGGTTTAGCGCTGGAGGCGCTCGCCGCGTTTTAAACGATGGGAGTCTCGGTGGGGCTCCTGACGCCAGCAGAGGGGAAAAGGGGCGGTGCCCACATTCTCGCGAATCGCTCCTCGCTCCGCGGCACGTGCCAGGCCTCCGTTCAAGCTTGTCGCGGAGTGGCTG
The DNA here is from genome assembly GCA_023053685.1 of Diadophis punctatus similis. Taxonomy (NCBI): domain Eukaryota; kingdom Metazoa; phylum Chordata; class Lepidosauria; order Squamata; family Dipsadidae; genus Diadophis; species Diadophis punctatus. The sequence goes on from JALIGW010000004.1 coordinate 30,451,270, forward strand.
CGGTACCAAGCCAGTTCCGTCTTTCGGCAGGCCCAGCCAATCGCCGCACGAGCAACTTAAAAGACGGTCATGAATAATAAGTGTCTCCGGGGCCGTCGGAGGCGCGCCGAGGAAAGTGGCGCATGCGCTCTCGTTAGCTTCGAGGGGCAACGGTAGATTTAATTATTTTTTTCTTTTCCGCGGCGTCCGCTCCGCTGGCGTCGCTTCTCGCCTCCTCCTTCCCTCTGGGCCTCCGGGGGAGGGGGGTGTCTGGAGCCCCGCCGGTCGGCCCCCTACGCGTCAATAGCATGTCCAGCCGTGCCGCGCCTCAGGAGGTAGCAGCGGCAGCGGGGACCGCGGGAGCCGTGCAGCAAGAACGGGGCCCGACAGGCGCTTTTCCTTTGGTGCTGAAGAAACTGATGGAAAATCCTCCGCGGGACGCACGCCTGGGTGAGGGGGGCGGGAGCGTCTCGGGGTAGACTCGGCCCCCGCAGAAGGAAATGCGCGATGGACGGGAGGGAGGCGGTGGAGAGGGAATTGCGGCGGCGGCGGCGGCTGTGGTGCCTCAGTTCGGACGGGCAGGTCGCATCCATTTTGCCGTGTGGCCTGGCGGTCGCTCGGTTGCTCCTGGTTGTTGCCGCGGAGCGCTTCAATCGCCCGGCACCTGCAGACCCCGTCGCTCATTGGCGTATATCTGTTTTTGAAGCGCTGAGCGCGTAAAGCGGCGAGTCCGCGAATTGTTTTCTTGAAAGTAATCTCCACTTAACGGAGCGGGGCTTCCTTGTGATAACCGCGAATAGGACCATCGGCCCCGAAGGGGTGCTGGAAGCACATAGAGCACTCTGCCTTTGGGGAAGCGGCTGGATCGATCTCTTGCACTAACAGGCAAAGTATAGGCGCGAAACACACACACACCACACACGTTTAGTCTGGGAGAGGATTTCTTTCTGTTTGATTCTGGATTTGTGGGGTCATATACCTCTTTCCCTTATCTGTCAGGGGAATGACTTTTGCATGCTATCATTATGTATTTTCTTTTTAAATGCTTTGAATTAGTCTTTTTTTTTACCAATGGCACAAGAGAAGAAAGTAGTAAGTAATAGCAGCAAACGTTAGTGGTGATTTAATTGTCAACACTTTGTTCCTCAGCTTGAATAATCAAATCTTTGTTTTAAATATTCATTTATATAAAAGTAGCTCTGATACCCTCTGTCTTCCCCCTCTTCTAAACAAACAGCAGCATTGTGGACTTGCTATTGAAAATATAGTAGCCATATAACTTCAAGATTTTCCATATTGATTGAAGAATGCAAAGCAACTGGATTTAAGACTTTGTATAATGCTTTATCTTATTGGTCATTTCTGTTTCTGTATATGTGTTTGAAACAAGATTACATTTTTGAAATTTATATTCTTTTGAATTAATTTCTTAACATCTATAGTTTATTTTGCATTTTACATTGCTATAATATTAAGAACTAAATTCTGGTGCTAATAATGCAGAAAAATTATTCTGTTTAATTAAGATATGCAATTTTTTTTATTGAGCCAGTCCTATATCTACTTAACTAAGAATACAATTAGTTGAACACAAAGGGATAATTTTCAGGAAACAGAAAACTGACCTACGATATTGGTTTGCATCTTTTATGCATCTTTGCATTTTTATGTCTTAAAATTAGTACTTACAAATGAACATTTCATCACATATTCCGTGCATTATTATATTATTTGCATGTGAAAGGGCTGTATATTAAATGAGCCATTTCATATATTGAAAACCTCTTCAACTTTATTTTCTGTTGGTTCATACACTCAAAGTGACTGATCATATTTCTTTAGCAAGTTCAAATTGGCGAACCTCCATGTAGATTGTTTTGGCAGCAGTACAGAGTCTACTAGCTTTTGGGGGATCAGCCATGGTCAGCTAGGTGTTACCATCGGTAGTATTGATTCAGCAAATGGTTCCAGTTCTTGGATCATCATATAAAAACAAATCATTAAATATAGTTCTGCATAAGACTAATATCATTCTGTTTTCTTCTAGATAAAGAGAAGAAGGAAAAACTTGAGGAAGATGAAGCAGCTGCTGCAAGTACAATGGCAGTCTCTGCCTCCCTCATGCCTCCCATTTGGGATAAAACTATTCCTTATGATGGGGAGTCTTTTCATCTGGAGTATATGGATCTTGATGAATTCCTGTTGGAAAATGGAATCCCTTCCAGTCCTGCTCATCTAGATCTGAATCAGAATCCCCTCCTGCCTGTGGCTGAACTGGAAGGAAAAGAACCTGCCACTGTTGCTACCACTCCACCTGCATCATCTTCCACAGTGGTTTTCAATCTATCAGAAACGACCAAAAATTCAGGTGTGTTAAGGGGTTTAAAAGGATGCTGTACAAAAAAAGGTTGCCTATGTTGCCTAATTGGGTTATTTAATTGCAATGCAAAAATCAGAAAAGTAATTAAATGGTTAGAATGAGCAATTTGCTTGTCATGCAAAATTAAACCTGAATTTAGAAATGGATAGTTCAGTAATACACAATCTAACAACAAATAATTTCACAACACGTTACAGGGAAGAAACAACTAATATTTCACTGGTTCACATTATTGATTCTATTAATATTATGTAAACGAGATGAAAGTGGTAGCACTATGTATGCTACTTTTTGCTGGAAATATGTTGTTTTAATTCAAATAAGAGTAGACTATAGAATGAAGAACTATTGTCAAATCTGTCTTGTTTGATTAGTATTAATATATGTTGCCTTATATGCTGCTATATTAAAGGCATTTATCACTGGGTTTCAGACTTAATGGTGAAGAAGGGGGAAATATTTTGCCAGTTTCCTTCTCTCTTACTTGTGATACATTATCAAGGAAGGAAGATTCAGTTTCCATTTCAGTGGAAATTACATTATTGAAGTTATATGGAAACTAGCTAGTAGTTATAATTCACACTTATACAATTTTACTTTGCAGCATGCATTGAAAATATGCATTCAAAAATATATATTTGGAGCAATCTAGAAAAATGCTTATGCTAGGTCAAAAAGTATTATTTGGAAAAACTAATTTTAAAAATGTTGGAAAATATAAAAATAAATTGCATAAAAGGCATATGAATTTACTGATAAAGTGTAGAAATGTTATGGTTGTTTTTGCTCATGTTCTAATGCAGTGTTTCCCAAACTTTTGACATATGTGTACCCCTTCTATAATTTTCGTAACGCTGAGTACCCCTCATAAAAAACATATGCTTTAATAAAAATCAAAATATATTTTTTATTTTTTTGGTACATACGCAAAATAAAAATTGTATTTTATAAAAATAATCAAAATCAGTGGAACGTACTAAAGCACAATAACAGGCGCCCGGAACTAACTATTAAAGAAGTAAGTTGTCTCTGTAATGAAGTGCAGTAATTCACGCCGTGTCACGCCTCACAAGACTGTCTAACCGTTAGATAACACTGTAATTCTCCGGTGTTTAAACAGCTCCGCGGTTCAACGTCAACTGTTAATGTTCCCGCAGTTTAAAAATGGCCGAACCCAAGCTGCGCGAAGGATGCGGAGAAGTTCCCGCCATAATGAGTTGCGATACGATGTATGATGGCCCCAGTTCCCATGTAAAAACTGCGATACGCGCCTATTTCTTTCCTTGTTCTGTGGGCGCAGCTAAGCACGGTGCAGTGGATATTCCCACGTGATCCCCACCAAACTCCGGTGCAATGCGTACCCCCACCAAACTCTTCCCGTACCCCTGGGGGTACGTGTACCACACTTTGGGAAACACTGTTCTAATGTTTCCCATGTTATCATACATCTGAATTCCTCTATGTGTCAGTCAAATGTCCACAGGGTATAGTACCAAAATATTTCCTTTCAAGTGAGTAGATAAACAGATTGTGGTTGTCCAGAATTCCTTTTGACTTAAAAATTATACTTTGTTGCCTTTATTAAACAGTACTCTCACCTCATCACTTTTGTTTTCTGGACATAAAAATAATAGTGCATTTGTGAATATTCATAGTTCTTAATAGTTTCTGTGGACCTCCTTTTTTTGGTCCTTTTTTGTTTCATCTTTATTATTTTTTCTCTTTCCTGAAGAATTTCTATTGGAAGACCATTACTTCCCACTTTCATCCAGAAAAAATATGTACTTCAACTGTGTAGGCTCCTAAGGTGAAAGATAAACCTTTGGGAATATGTATGAGAATAGTCCCATGCAGATGTTAATTCATAGTTTTAATTCCTGAAATTTTCACATATTTATTTGGAGAGCCATTTAAAGTTGCTTTCCCTCAATATTCTTAGTGGACATAGAGAAAATGAGAATTCTGAAAATTAATACCACTGTATTAAGGTTAATATCACTGTATCAAGGCTAAATACAGGACTTTCCAGTGTTGCATCCTCTTTATGTGAGTGACCTTTCTTCAGTGAAAATGATATTGCACTACATAATATGTTTTTTTGAATAAAGGGCCCTTTTAATGTTTCTGTTTTATCATAGTCATCTTCTTCATGCTGCTCACTATTAAATTTGTCTTCCTTTTTCCAGGGTCCTCTCCAGATGATGAAAGATTGACTCCTAGCCCTGTTGATCCAGATTGTGTTGAGATTGATGTGAATTTTGACCCTGACCCTGCTGATTTAGTGCTGTCTAGTGTGCCTGGAGGAGAGCTCTTTAATCCTAGAAAGCATAAGTTTGCTGAAGAGGACTTGAAACCACAGCCTATGATTAAAAAAGCCAAGAAAGTCTTTGTCCCAGACAATCAAAAGGTAACTGTGTTTATTCTGTTATTGCTTAGATTGATTCAGAAGTACTTGAAATCATGTTTGTTGGCTGCAAAGTACATTTTCAGCTATGCTACTGGAGTTTCCCATAACCGAGTCTTTTTAATCAGCAGATTATTTGTTCTAAAATTCTGGTGGATTTAGTGTGAGTTTCTTGAGGAATGGCAATTTACCATCTTCTTACTTGTCCCCAGAATATAATTTAATAACATTGCTAGGATTTAATCAAGGATACTTTGTTTCATTTGTTTCAGATTGTTGCAATCCAGGAGGAGGATAATTTAAAACATTTTCCAAGGCTTCCCCAGTGAAAGATAATTATTATAAACTGCAACTAGTCAGGCTGAACTTCCTGTTGTCCCTTAATCTATGCTTCTGAAGAATTCTTTGCTTTTCTATCCAGGATTTTCTGCTGCAGTTCAGCTTCAAGAAAATAGGGGGAGATGGGTCTGGGAAAATAAAAATGATCTTCATTCCCCCAACTATAAAAGGTTTACAAATCTTGTATACAACCTGAAGTACAAGATGTAGCTGTATAGAGTATATAGGGAAGATTATAATGAAAAATTCCTTATATTAATTAAGCTAAATCTGTTGATACAAACATGAATTAAAATCAATGCAGTCAGCCTAGTTTATTTATTTATTTACTTACTTACTTACTTACCTACCTACCTACCTACCTACCTACCCTGTTTCCCCCAAAATAAGACATCCCCTGATAATAAGCCCAATCGGGCTTTTGGATGCATGGCAATAAGGCCAAGCACTTATTTCAGGGTTCAAAAAAATATAAGACAGGATCTTATTTTCGGGGAAACACAGTACCTACCTACCTTCAAGTCTATTTTGACTCTTAGCACCTACATCAAGGGTGTCAAACTGGATTTCTTTGAGGGCCGGATCAGCATTGTAGTTCTCCTCTGTGGGCTGGCAGTCAGGGTGTGTGTGGCAATCGGAGGGGTGCAGTGGCACAGGACAGATGCCTCCTGCAGCACACTCCCACACAGCCCGTTTTCGAGCTGTTTTGGGCCTGTTTTTTTGGCCTGTTTTGGGCCCATTTTTCGGCCCATTTGGGGCCCATTTTTTGGCCCAGTTTGCTGCAGGAGGCCATGGAGGGTGAAAACGAGGTGCGGGGGGGGGGGCACACGCGGTCTGTTTTAGCCACCAGAGACACTGTGGGCCAGTCCCTTAATATTTCCAGGCCGGCCCCACAGGCCAGATTTAAGCACCCCGCAGGCCGGATCCGGCCCGTGGGCCTTAAGTTTGACACCCGTGACCTACATGAATGAGTTCCAGCAGTTTCCTTTGCAACATTTTTTGCAAGTTTCCAGTTGTCTTTTTCCTAGGGCTGAGACAGAGTGACCCAGAGTCACCTAGTTGGGCTTGTGTCTTAAGACAGAACAGTCTCCAGGTTTCAGTACTTTTAATTACTACAACAAGCTGATTCTCCGTTGAATATTACCTCCTTGAATAAGTTTTTGGGTTTCAGTTAATGTTTATTGTGGAGAAGATGAAGAAAAATCACGTGGGTTTCTTGCTTAGAAATTCATAGAATCCATCTTGTTCCTTTTGCTTTTCTTCTTTCCTCTCAATTCTAAGCAAAGGTTACCAGTTTATTGAATGGATCGGTATGAAAGCCAATCTCTTTGAGGGAAGCAACTGTTCTTTTCCCAATTTAAGGACAGTATTCTATTTGTTATGTCTAAGCTTTGCCAGCAGCTAGATATTAATCAGAAACTAAATTCACCTTCCTAAAGATCCTTGATGGAATTAAAAGGCAAGAGCTAGTTTGGTGTTGTGGTTACGGTGCTGGCTTGGAAACCAGGAGATGTAAGTTCTATTCCCATCTTAGCAAGGAGATGGGTGACTTTTGTCCAGTCGCTCTCAGATTCTCAGACCAATCCACCTCACTGGGTTATTGTTGTGAGAAAAATAGGAGGAAGGCACATTGGATATGTTCGCTGCATTGAGTTACTTATAAAGTAATAAAGGTGGGATAAAAATCAAATAAAGGCACAATCTGATTTTTATCAATTCAATTCAGCTGATTTATAAATTGATTTTGAGAACACTGTGATGCCATACCAGAATTAGCGGCTTCTCATGTAAATGAACAAAAATTGCCATTAGGTGAAAGGTAGTCAGAAAATTTAAAATTTTAATTTTAATTTAAAAATCAGTGTGGTATTTTTGCCTGACTAGTTCTGGTCAACTGTAGTATTTTTAGTCAGTTCCTATTCCCATTTTTTCATATCTGTTACATCATAATATTCTGGACCACATTTCTGAGTAATCTTCACATGTAAGCCCTCTGCACTTCATTTTGGTAGCCTAATCTGGTTACTGGAGCATGGATAACAATAACTCTGGGCAGTAGCTTGCAAACAAGTCCAGTCATATTTGGTCAAATGGAAAACTAGGTAATAGATCAAGAATCAGTGAAATATCTGCTAAATACTAAACTGTCAATCTGATTATTTGCAAATAGGATGAAAAATATTGGACACGGCGGAAGAAAAATAACGTGGCAGCCAAGCGATCTCGGGATGCTCGGCGGCTAAAAGAGAATCAGATCACAATCCGAGCTGCTTTTCTGGAGAAGGAGAACACAGCCTTGAGGACCGAAGTGGCAGAACTACGGAAGGAAATGGGGAAATGCAAGAATATTGTCTCTAAATATGAGAGCAGATACGGATCCTTGTAAGCAAACTCTTTCCCTTACTGTATTTAGTCCTGTGAATTGTTTAGTTTTCTATAGAGACTTATAGAAATAATAAGGCACTTTTGTTATCACTTAAAGTCTACACCTCTGCTAACACAACTTGATCAGATTTGATTTTTATGTTGCAGTATGTCACTTTGCAGTATGTCACTTTTTAATATTTTTATACAACATATTTACAGAGCTTGACATTTGTAATAAAAGTCTAATTTGATAAATCAAGCTTTTTTGGGTTTACTAAACTGATTCTGGTACTGGAAAGAAAATACTTAATGCAAAAGTTATTTTATTTTGCTTTATAACATATTATATAATGTGGAATAAATGATACATTAGAATTGTTCCCTTATTCATTAACGAAAGAAGTATAAAGCAATCTGAAATACTTAACACAATTTCTAATATTATATTGAGGAAAGTATATATTTCAGGCCCAAGTTATTTATTTTTAGTCTCTATAGGAACAAAAATATGTATGCTTTCACATAAACCATGCTATTAAGGTGTTATTTTGGATATTAGAAGTATCTTTGGAAGTTGGAAAACCTGGATGTTTATCTCAACTCACAATAATAATTACCTCTAACTCATTTGTGCTAGTTTTTTTAAACTAACATAAATGATGGATGTATGATTCCAAGGCTTGAATACCAGATACATTTGATATAGCAAAATATTTATCGTATTTTTCGGAGTATAAGACACACCTTTCCCCCCCAAAAAAGAGGGTGGAAATGTTGGTGCATCTTATACACCGAATACAGCCATTTTTTGCCTCCCGAAGCCCCCCCCTGGCGTCCCATTTTTGTGAAAAATGGGCCCGTTTCCCAGAGGATTTGAGAGGCCTGCAGAGTGCTCCCGGGGTCTGGGGGAAGGCAAAAGCACCCCTGTTTTTTGCAAAAAATGAGTGAAAAACGGGCCGCTTTTCACAAAAACGAGGACGTTTTTGCCTTCCCCCAGAAGCAATCTGCAGGCCTCCCAAACCCTCTGTGTGCCCCGTTTTTTGCAAAAATGGGTGAAAATGGGCTGCTTTTTGCAAAAATGAGGGTGTTTTTGCCTTCCCCCAGCCCCCAGAAGCATTCTGCAGGCCTCCCAAACCCTCTGTGTGCCTCGTTTTTTGCAAAAATGGGTGAAAAATGGGCCGCTTTTTGCAAAAACAAGGGTGTTTTTGCCTTCCCCCAGCCCTCAAGTGCTCTGCAGGCCTCCCAAACCCTCTGGGCGCCCCATTTTTTCACAAAAACGGGGTGCACAGAGGGTTTGGGAGGCCTGTAGAGTGTTCCTGGGGGATGGGGAGGACAAAAACTTTTTTTTCTTACTTACCTCTTCGAGCAGGTCTCCACCTTGTTTATCAGTTTAGGAATGTTAAAAGCTAATAAATCTTGAACATCACTTTAAAAGAAAGAATATAAATCAGATTAAAATACAAAATAACTATGTTAGTTAACAAATTACAAAACCCATGTTATTTGCCCCTCAAACCTTCAGACAAAAAGTCAATGTGGAAACCAGATTCACTTAACAACCATGTTATTAATTTAACAACAGTGATTCACTTAACAACTGTGGAAAGAAAAGTCATAAAATGGGGCAAAACTCACTTAACAAATTTCTCACTTAGCAATATAAAGTTTGGCCTCAATTGTGGTTGTAAGTTGAGGACTATCTTTATAGCAAATGTAGATATAATTGTATTTATTAAAAAGCAACCCCTTACTTTATAGTTTTTCTTTATAAAACAGTTTCAAGGAAAGAAGGAAGCTAAATGTTTGAATGGCTTTTAGACTTAATGAAAGCTAATATTTGGGTTATTACTTTTATTTTAGGTAAATAAAGATCTTATAATGTTTATCTTCTGCTGTACACATTTTTCAATCTGTCTTTTTCATAGAAAAATCTACAACTATCATACAAATAGCTAGTGTCAGATGGATCAACAATTATTTTAAACTTTGATATTGTTCTTCAATAGAGATTAAAAGTGTTCTGATTTTATGTGATTATGAGAACTTTGTTAGAATTATTCTTTTTTATTATTATCTTTTTCTTGGTGCAGTTGGCTACACTTAATTGTTAGTTTAAAATTCCTTCAATAAATGAAAAGATACTTTAAAATAATAGGTGACATCACTGGAAGTGCAATGTAACAAAGTACTGTCTTATAAATAGTCATATTCTTCCTTTGTTTTGTTTAAAGTGACTTATCCGATTCCGAATGATGCATCTTTAAAGACTCTTAAAACCACAAAGAAACTAAAAACTCCACATGAAACCACCTGCCATCAAAGTGAACAGTGAGACACATGAGGTATTCTACATAAACCATCTGATGACTCTGCTTCTCTGCAAATATCTCCTTGAACTACCTAAGGGCTGAGCATGATAAAAAGACTAAGGTCTCTAGTTCTACACTTTCCTTTGTACTGCTCTTTTCCTTGTTGTGGCAATTTGCAGTACATTGTTTATTTCTTTTCAACCACTTGTGGTGCTTGTGATTCGGAATATAGCCTGAGCAAGCCGTACCTTTGCAAGGTAACTCTTAGGAGGAAAGAACAAGTTTTAATCAAAAATCACTTCACTAAATAAAAAAGTTAAACATTCTATTTTATTATAGAAAAGGGGTATTGATATTGCCTCCAATCATTATTAAGTAATAATACTGTTGAATCAGAAAATATAAGAAATGGACCAGAATATATCCAATATCGATATCCAATTCAATATCCAATCAGTGAAAAAAAACAAGCACCTTAAGATGCACTGCATATTATCAAATGTTGGCAGCTGATTTTGTCATTCATAATCGTTGACATTAGGTCTTCTTTCACTCATGAGGGCCGCACTGATCTGAAACTGCCCTGCCCCTGTGTCCTGTCAATCTGTGGACTTTGAGAAACTGAACTGATTAACTGTTACTCCTGTTGTGGAGCAAGAGGAAACCCTGCAATAACCATTTGTAGTGTTTCTTAGAGTAGTGGTCAAGGGTGAAATTTGACTGGTTCGGACCGGATCGCGGGTACCGATACCGGCGATTGGAAGTAGTTTGCCGAACTGGTAAAAACCACCCCTGGTTGGCCCCACCTGCTCACCCGCTCACCCCTTCTGCTCTGTGTGTATGCCCGAGAAGGAGGAGAAGACCTGGCTGAACTTTTCTTCCTCCCTTCGCAGCAAAGGGAAGGGAGCTTGCTTGGAAGGGAGCTGCGGCAGCCTGCCTGTCCCTTTAAGGTACTTCGACCCCTGGGAGGGAGGAGGCCAGGGCGGACCATAAAGGGAGCAGCTCTGCTGTGAAGGGAAGGAGAAAAGTTTGGCTTCTCTCTGCCACAACATTCAACGTGGCTGCTTCTCTCCTCCTTCTCGGGCTCATACACACAGAGCAAACATGAGAAGGAGACGAGAAGCAGCCAGGTTGAACGCTACAAGACATGGCCGAACTTTTCTGTCTGTTCTGTGGGCGTGGCTTGGTGGGGTGGAGCCGCCCATCTTGCCGTGAGTGATGTCAAGTTGGCCACACCCACTCAGTCACATGATCCCTCACCAAGCTACACCCACAGAACCACTAGGGAAAAAATTTGAATGTCACCACTGGTGGTGGGGAGGGGAGACAGCTAGCTTTCCATTGTTGGATCTCATGCTGTGGAAATTCTTCCCTACTGCCACTAATCTCCAGCTTTTTCAGGGGCAATATTACTGTTCCCTCTGGTTGATATGGGTAGTGGGCTGTCTGCCATTTTTTGTGCCCTTCCACTAGTCATCCTGAGGAATGCAGGTCTACTTCATGGTGGTGAGAGCAGAGTTTTCAGGACTGCTACTCGGGATAGGGTAGGAGAGATGAGATAGATTTGTGCAAGCATCCCAAGATTTCTAAGCTAGCATTTTTCCTTCCTGACATCTGACGATACTCTGGTGAGATTACTGTGCTGATGAGCTGATGCATTTTCACAGTATGCTCTTTGTAATAAACATAGTGTAGTTTGTCCTTGTTTTTCTAAACATTCTTTTAACTGTAGTATTTAATAAAAAAACAAGTATTAAAATTAATAAAGGACACATTAAAAAAGATGTAAGATGCAATAATTTTAGTCCACATTTTCTCTATTTTACATGGAGATAGAGGGAGATGAGAACTCAGTGTCTATTTTTCTTTATTCAGTGAATCATTTAGTTTGTACTAGCCCATCAAAGGAGGGGTAGTTTTTTGGATTTCTGAATTGCTAATAATAATAATAATAATAATAATAATAATAATAATAATAATGGAATTATTTGTCATCTTTCTTTACATTTCCTAAAAAAATTGTGAACTTTCATAAAAGTTTAATTTAGAATTATAATAATATCACACAGAATAATGAAATGTAATTTTGACGCATGCCTGTAAAGTTGTTGATAAAACCACATAGCAAAGGTCGAATGGTGATATGGGAATTACAACTCTGTGGAAATTAGAGTTGTAATCTACGTTAATTTGTAGTGTGTCAAAATAATACATATTTGGATATATTTATTAATGATGAACCCTCAGTTAAAGTTATTTAAAAAGCATATAAGAGATGAACATTGCTGTTTCTGGTATAGTTCAAAAGGTAAAGTAAAAGCTTACTCAGATTGAGCCCACCTCCTGGCAATTTCATGAACATATCCACAGTTTTCATCGTAGCAATATAGACTATTGTTTCCACTTTTCAGACTAGCTTATAGACTTGGTATTTCTTGGTAATTTCCAGTCCTGATCATAACAAGATCCTGTTTAGCTTTCCAGGTCAATCAAGGTAGGCTAGAACTTGACTTTCCTAAAATGCAGGTTTTATTGTTTCTAATTAGTAAGCAAATAAAGATGCTGTTTCAAATTCTATGAATGTGGACTGTAAAAATCTGAGAAAATTGGTATAAATTAGAACAAAATAATCATAATATCAATCTTATGTCATGCTTTTCTAGAGACTGTGCTGCAAATTCTTATAACTTGCATTTGGTGCCAGATTTCTAATAACATTACTTAAACTGTGATACATAGATTATAATAATCTATGTGTCAAATATTCATTAAATTATCTTGCTATAGTTTGTGAAGATTTTATGAATGAACAACATAATACAATCTAGCAAAGATTGTAGGAATATGTCAAATGATATTGTATATATTTATGTAACTAAAAATCTTCAGTAGCAGAAATACTATTAATTATTTATGGCCTGCACATATAAGCCTTCAGTAGTGTAGCATACTATGTTTGAATATCATGCTATAAAAATTGCTGTATTTGACTTGCTTTTTAGTTGCTTGGAAGTCTTATAATCACTTTATATTTAACTACAAAACTATGTAGTTAAAATTATATAACAATTTCTGAATTTTGTTAGAAATGACGTCCCAATTCAAAAACAAATTTAGGAAAATTAAGAGAAACTAAATTAAAAGAAAATGTATAGATCATAAGCACAAATAAGCCTACCATCTTTTGTAACTCTTCATCTTGGTAATTCCATTGTTGCAGAAAAATATATATGCTTAGTATTATGTATCCAAATAAGGAATGGAAAATGAAGGCAGTATAGTAGATGTGAAAATTCTTATTTATAAATTGGTATGATCTACAGTAGACAATAGGAAAAGTTTGTGAGCAATAATGAGTTTTGTATGGGTATTCAGGTTTTGTTCACCTGCCACTGAATAGCCACATGTTATGAAATTTATTCTAAGTACTGGGGTGAAAAATTCATGAAATAATACAGGAATCTAAGTGATTTTAAGGGCATTCTAGACAAAATTTCAAAATATTTCTTAAAGAAATTTGAATTCACAAATGTATGTCATAGGGTTCTTTCTATATGAAACATTGCCATTACAGATTAAAAAAATTTGCACTCTTTGCTAAATACCAGCTACCAAATATTTGAGTTTCTTGACAAAAGAGAAAATAGGTATAGTGAGAGTGAGAGTTTTAGCCATCTCATTTAGTCAGGCCATAGGTTTCCCTTTGCTTTTTTACATTCAATATCCATTCGAAAACAATATTTTACTATTTTGTCTATGTTTATCATTTCAATAACAACCAGATACATAATACCGTAGTAATTTGATACCATAAAGCAGTAACTCATAACAGTGGAGAATAACATATCCCTTTTTATTCAATTTTATCCATCTACCTGTTTTAACATTTTTTAAAATTATAAACTAATATTCTTAAATAATTGATTTGAGTAGGCATAGTATTTTTTTTTAATTGAATATTTGTGTGAACCTTGTACTTTGGTTTGTCTTAAAGGAGATTTTGCAGTTCTCTGTGATCTCTGTACAAATTTTGTGTGAAATTTTGATACAGTCTCAGTTTGGTATTATTCATTCAAGAAATAGTTGATGAGACATTTATCTTATATTGTGAATTCTGAAGCTTCTTGAAGCTTTGATATTTAATCTATGCTATCTTTGTTGCCATTTTGTATGATTGCAAAAAATCAGCATAATCTGTAGCTTTTTAAAATTACAGTATATATTTATTGGCATTTTTCCATGCCCTTTTTGAGCTATATTGTATTGTGCTGCCTGGAATAATCAGGTATTTTAGATGTAGAAAGTAGAAGAGAATAAGCAGGAAAGCTTGCAAATATATTATAAAAATGTTAGAAAAATATTCTTTGAATAATCAAAAGTAGCTGATGCTGCACTCTAATACTCATAATACTCTTGCTTTGGGTATTTTGTTTGCTTGTTTTTGATAAAAAAAATCCCCAAATATTTGCTTCAAATTAATCAAATCAGCTCATTTGCATTTTAACAGTTCTTTTCTTCAATACACAAGTGAAATGCATTTACATCCAACTCCTTTACAGTTTATATTACAGTACAGGTAGTCTTTGATTTATGACCATTCATTTAGCAATCATTTAAAATTGCAACGGCGCTGAAAAAAATGACTTACGACTGGTCCCTGCACTTAACAATTGTCCCCTTGGTCATGTGACTGCAATCCAGAGCGCTTGGTAACTGGCTTACACTTCCAACATTTACAGCATCCCACAGTCATGTGATCCCCACTTGCATCCTTCTCCTCTGACTTCCGATAAGGAAAGTCAAGGGGGAAACCAGCAGGAAAGGCCACAAGTCACAGTCACGTGTTGTCTTGCTTAACAACCACAGCAAAAAAGGTTGTAAAATCAGGTGCAGTCACATGATGCCTCACTTAATAAGTGCATCACTTTACGATGAATTTTCTGTTCCCTGTTCTAGTCGTAAATCTAAAGACAAGTTATACAAACAGTTTGCCTAAAGCAGAAAGTAGAAGAGAGATACAAAATTACTTCTTAGCTGTGCATCCACAACTATCAATCAAACATTTATCAAATGTTTGATTGTTGGCAAAGCAACAGTAAAACAGAGGTCTGCACCTGTGGGCAGAGAAGCTTCTGGCATTCCCCATACAGGTAATCCTTGACTTATGACCACAGTTGGAATCTTGGTCATTGAATGCAGCTGTCATTAAGTATGACAGCTTTGCTGAATGACTGAGATGCTAGCATTCCCAGTTGCAGTTGTTAAATCAGTCTCAGGTACGGAATGCAGAATGCCTCAGGGGAGTGAGGAAGCAAAAAGGCCTAGGCAAGCTATGAGTTTGGGGTGTGCTGCAGTGTGACACTGAGTGGCAGCCATCCATGGAAACCTCACTACTCACTTGGCCCACAAGCCCAGGCAAAGCTGCTGAGATTTGGGAAGCCTTACTGCCCATATAGCCCACCAGTGCATGCAAAGCACCCCACTTTCCTTTGCCATTTTTCTCCAGCTGCTGACAGGTATGCCCACCTTATGTGAGATGCAGTCTTCTCACAGAGGCTGCCTCGTGCTGTTTTCCAAGTTAGCGCTATTCTCGTGATCCTTTGGAAGCCCTCCTCCAAAATTTTCTATACTGGAGCTGAAAATCCTCTGTGCCAAAATCCAGGCAGGGTTTTCAACCCCAGAGCAGAGAGGCTTCTAAATTCTCGTTCCAGTAGCTCTTTGGGGTTGGCATTGCACAGGGGAAAAAGAAAAAAAGAAAAGAAAAGCTGAAAGCACTTTTCCCCATCAAAAGGTCAGCTCCAGTCACATCTAGGAGCACTTGGGGTTCGTTTTGCACTGAGAAAAAGAAAACAAACAACACCTTTTTGTCTTACTCACAGCTCAAAGTTGCAAAGAACTCTGGGCAGGATTGGGGTTGGCTTTGAGCTGCAGACAAAGGGAAATGTGCTTTCGGCTTCCCTTTCTTTTTTGCAGCACAAAACCAGCCCCATATGGGCCAACAGTGAGATTAAGCATGCCTCATGACCAGTGGGAGCAAGAAGATGGTGGTGAAGGTCAGCCAAGGCAGCGAAACAGAGGGCGGCAGTGGGCCTAAAGGGCATAGATGGGAGAAGAGAGAAGTGCTTGCTGGTAGTTGCAGAGCCACTGCAGTCGTAAGTGTGGCTGGACTGCAAAAGACCCAAACTTTGATCTCATGACCAAGGGGGCACTTTGATGGTTATAACTTCAGGCATGGGTCATATACCTCTTCATTCAGCACCATTGTAATTTTAAATGGTTGCTGAAGAAATGCTCTTTTTTGCAGATAAGCTGAGAACTACCTGTAGTATCTAAGATATCAAATATGATGATGCCAAATGCAATTAAGAGATTGTTGAAATTAATAATATTTCAGGTAATTTTAATGGGATAGGCGCTCATGGCCTAATTGACTTTGTAATGCATGGACATCCTTCATATTTCTTCTGCCTCCTTCCCTTTGCAATATAAATGCATCATAAAAATTCTAAGCTTGTCTGTAGTGATAGGTGAAACAGATAACAAACAATGGCTAACAAACAAAAATGAGAACATAGATATATTAGCATGCTATAACCATTCTTAGGAATCCTAATTTTATTAGTTTGGATTCATTTATGGCTTTTGATGTGAAAGTTTTAAAAATTGATCATATTACTTGTGAACATTTAGAATCCAATAACAAAAAAGGACATACTATTTCCTTCCACGTTTGGTCCATTAGGTACATCTTTCTTGCTATGGGGTTTTATTAATTATGAATCTTATCTAAATTCATAAATGAGACAAATAAAGCTGGAAGAAAGGTAGCTTTATTTTATTGTTTTGTTTTGTTTTGGCTGAACTGGGATCATTTACTTGTGCTTTGAAACCTTAATTGAAAAAATGCTTAGTAGATTTCAAAATAGCAAAAAATGAATGTTATATTAGTGTCGGAACTATGGTGGTTAGTTAACATTATTGGAATATTGCATTTGTATTACAAACATGTAAATACACTTTAATATTAAATCTCAGTCCTCATGGAGTAATAGGTGCTTCCATTACAATCTCTGCAAACTTGTTTAATAAGTTTTAATGTAGCATGGCTTAAGGTGATTTTTTTACACATTAAATATTGAAACAAAACTAAATGTTGAGTTTTGGATTGTAACGCTCTCTATTTAAAAACATTGAATTAAATCTCTAGGGTTAAGAATTGTGACAAAAGTTATTTCTTTGATTACTGAATGTATTCATAGTAATGTTGTACTTAAAGCAAACTCATTTGAGAACCAAGTTAACTGGCAGTTTTCTCACATATTAAATCTCATTGACAAAAGTATATGGTGATTTCAAAAACAAAGGACCTCTACATTTTGCCTTAATTTGCACCTTTCATCAATATACAGCAAATTACCATTTATTATATCATGAATTAAATTCCTAATATTTTAATTATAAGAAACTGGACATGCCTCACATTTTGTGCACTTATATTCCTGCTCTAATCACATTTTAATAAATGGAAAATTTGCCTGATTTTTCATGGCAGAATAGTGTTTCAAAATGCTTTACCAGCTAATTGACTATTTTGAAAACTTGGGCAGAAAATATTATTTGATTTGAAAACTCAATTTGTCCTATATTAGCATTTTGTACTGGAAACAGTTGCGTGCAAATTCCATGGTTTGAAAGAACACTAGAAAACCAATTTAGTGAGGTATTTAGAAGTTTTTAAGGAAACTTCAAAAATATCACAATGTTGCAAGTAATCAGCTATCTTTAATGTAATAACATGAAATGTATGTATTGTGGGTACAGGATGTTGTTTTTTTTAATTCATTCAGTTTAAATTCTTCCTATTTTGTAATAGAATAAACATTTTTAGTCCCATGTATCAGTAGGGGGAAATTAGACAAACTATAAAAAATGAATAATTTTTATATTAAAAGTGTGTACTTGTATTGCTGTATACTTTCAACATCTGCATTTCTCTTTCGTGTGTCTAGTTTGTAGTGAGTGAAGAGTAATTAATTAATTATATATATATATATATATATATATATATATATATAGAGAGAGAGAGAGAGAGAGAGAGAGAGAGAGAGAGAGAGAGAGAGAGAGAATATTTACATGTGTATGTAAACATTGAATTCTAAATAAAAGCACCACAACAAGATTATTACCATTAAAAAGCTGAGATAAATTATATCATGCTATATTTGTTATTTCTGCAAATACTCTAATCCTATTTTTTTAAACAAAATATGCAAAAGCTTAATGAATGGCAAGTGAAAAAGTTTAAAGCACACGTAGGCAGTCTGATACCATTCAGGTAATATAAATCATAACACTATACATAGAGAGTTGGATTATGGAAATGTTTAATTATGTAGAAAATATGGATTGCCTACCTCTGATTTAATCTGTTCTGGAAAGAAAGTAACATTTCAGTGATCAAATTATATATGGTATCCATTTTTGTTTCTTTTTTAAAGGATGCAATTAAGATTATGAACTCTCTGAGTGTGAAATAGGGCTGGATTTTCTGAATATATTAAAGTCTCTGCTAAAGTGTTTTTTGTAATGTTTTTGTTTAAAATATAACATTTTGATTGTATTGAATTATGTTAGTATATTTTTCCTTCGCAAAAAAATAAATAAAAGTATATTTACTAAATTTAAATATTGTGACTACCAATATATTGTATGCCTAATCCACGAACTGAACATAATGTTTTGATCTGTTGCTAGAATTTCAAGTAGGCTATGATACAAAGATTGTATTCATTTTGCCTTTCTTCACATTTATATAGCACGAGTACACAAGAAATAGAAAACACAAAAACTGCTACTCCCAGGAATGAAAAAAAATCCAACACGCTCCTTGAAACATGTGGGCAGCACAGATTCAAAATGCTCCAGTTCATGCCCCTCTCTCAAGTGGTCCACTGTTAATTAAGAATACTGAAGCAATTTACAACGGATATTTCATATTTGAATCATCTTTTAAAACAATGTAGAAAACAGTATATAAATATTTTGTACAAATTAAATTACGATTAGGAAGGATTTATTCACTTTCTCTAAAGTATCAGTAATCGATAGTGCATTAATCTTAAGTATCAAACAAAATTGTTTAAAATATTAAGGAACTTAGATGCCAATCATGTAAATTGAGAACTGTATGTATCTGCAAAGAGAAGGCTAAATGTCCAACTGTTCTTGAGGCAGGAGAGAATACCAAGAGTCACTTTTCATTACGATAATTATTTGGTCAGTTTCCAATAAAACTATAAGCCACCTCAAACAATAGGACCAAAGCAGTTCTCGTTTAGAATTTACTAGAATTTTTCATCTCCATTCCTTCATAGAAATAAGAACATTTTTATTTGTTACCTAAAAACAAAAGAGCTCTAGAAAATGGTTTTTCAAGAGTTGTATCCTTGCAGATTTCTCCTTTTGTGAAAGGAGACTTGCCCAGAAAGCTAAGCTTGTGTAATTGAGTGGGCAGATGGGACTTGCAAGATTTCGGAGTAAAGGTACTGGCAGTAGTCCAGGCATGGTTATCAGGTGATCCAAGGTGTGATTTACACAAGATATATTTTCTCTCAAGAATTGAACATATTTATGTGGCCGTCAACTATTGACAATTTCAGCTCCTCAAAGTGCTTCCAAATACTCCTAGTGCAATCAAAGTTCAAAGACAATGAACACTTACGCCTTGCAATTTTGAGGAAAGAGCATTGACTTTGATAGTTTTATGAGATTCTATATTACGAATAATAGTGCAATTCTTAATACAGTTTTATGATATTCTGTGTTAAGAATAATAATGCAATTCTTAATACAGCAGATAATAATGGAAATTTATTCTTTTGGGCCTAATTATTTGAGAGACAACTCTGCCTATTTTAGGGTGGCATTGATAAGGTAGTAAGATTGACATGAAAGGCCTAAGACAAACTTCTCATACACTATTCCCAATTAAGATTATTACTCCCCTACTTTATCCATCCCAGGGGTGAAATTCATCAGATTCTGACAGGTTCTGGAGAACTGGTAGGGGAAATTTTGAGTAGTTTGGAGAACTGGCAAATACCACCTCTGGCTGGCCCCAGAGCGGGGTGGGAATGGAGATTTTGCATTATCTTTCCCCTGCCATGCCCACCAAGCCACGCCCACAGAACTGGTAGGTAAAAAATTTTGAATTTCACCCCTGATCCATCTCCAGGAAAGCAATTAAAACCTTCCTTTAACTATACTGCTAAGTTGCAAATAGTAAGAATTTTAATTATTTTTATTTACATGCTTGTATTTGCTATAAATTTTAAGTGCCTTTTAGGTAGAAAGTTGGGATAGAAAATAAATAGAATAATCAGGCTGAGGAAACATGCAGGCTCACTCCTTGCCTAACTCTGTTTTCCCTGCCTTTTTTTTTTTTAAATAATTAGCCTTTGGCCATTTTTACCCTTGAGTGCCTGCAGTAGAATCATTCTCCAGGTGCAGAGTTTTTCTTATGAGCTACAGTACAGATAGATAAGGCAGGGAAGGTCTCTGTTCTCCCACCACCTCCACATATACACATTTCTCCTCTTGTAAAAATCATAATCCTTACTTTCAGTTCTATACAAATGAAATGAACATGAATCAAAAGTGCCCTTTTTTATTTCTAACAGCCTGACACTAGATGGCAATATTGCAACAAAACAAGTGTTCATCCTTGTGTTTCCCCCTAATCACTGCATAAAGATGCTCCAGTAAATATTTTCATGTGACATGCCTCGATGACTTTGCCTCTTCTCATCCATAGTCCTTATCAGAATCAGCTTCAAGTCCTCTTTTGCCATTTCAGCTTTAAATTATTATTCTCCCTCGCCTCCTGACACAATGTTTGCCATGGACCTAATCCAATCTAGGATGCCTCACTGATGATGTCATCTGTGATGCAGGTAAGAGGATGGGATTTTGTCAACTCCTATTGGTCACTTTAAGCTGCTGCCTCCCTCCAGTTCCTGACCATTGTCCTCCAGAGGCATTCTGTTTTTGGCAATTGGAGAGTGCACTTCTTTCTATTCTTCCCTTGTACGCATCAGGATTGAGCAATCTCTTGGCTCAGAGGCCTGCCAGAGCCAGCCAGCTTTTTCACTGCGATTTCAGGGCAAAATCTCTTCCCCCACACCCACAGGCCTGTTAAAAGTTAATATTACATTTAAATATTAACATTTATTTACATACATTTACCTATCAGATTTCAATCTTCAGACTATTACGGGAGAGATTCTTTTTATCTACCAGGTCTCTTGTCAAATGGCTCCGTTCCTCAGGATTGGAGACTGTATCCTTCCCCCTCCCCCCCTTGCAGCTAAAAGCGGGCAGGAAAAGAACTGCCTCCCAAGGTTTGCCAAGGCCCCTCAACCAAGCTGAAAAGCAACATGTCAAGTGTTTTTCAATGCTAAAGTGTAGCTCCAAAAGTTTCCAATAGATACTGAACGAACTTCAGGCTTTACTATATGTCCCTCTCTAATGCCTATAACTTGTTTCTGAATCCAACTGCTTTTTCTGCCACCGCTCAGCCTTGGCAATTTGATGCCAAGGCTGGGGGTATGTGGCAGAAGAGATTGTCTTCCATCTGCAGCTGCTCTGTGGAGAAGGGGGGGCGACTGCCCTTTAAAGCAAGATGGGACTATCCAGTAAAGCCTTTCCTGTTTAACATTTGGGCCCCTTGTTGCTTTAGAATTTAAATGAGATACTCTGTGGAATTCAAGAAACCAAATTAATTATAATTATATTAATTATAAATTATAGATATGAAATTAAGGAGGGCATGAGAGAAGCAAGTTGCTTTTTCTGGTGCCATCAATCCAGCCTAAATTCTGCAGTTTGGTAGCATATGGCATTGGCTACATATGGCACTGATGATGTCTCCTCGAATGGTGGTGAAATGTTTGCAACCAAATTGCAAAGCTCAGAGCTCAAACCAACAGCCTAATTGGCTACATAATCAGACCAAGATTCTGTGCCAACCTAGTGAGTTTTATTTGGATAAATGAGCAGCTTTGAGGAAAGCGAATACATGAAAATAGCTTTGATTTGCAAGGTAAAAAAGAGAGTGAAGGGCTCTCAAGGTGACCTCAATTCTGTTAGCTCACATCTCTTTGGGGAAGAAGATAGAACCCTCAGAGAAAAATGTGATATCTTGCCTGAGGTTTGTCAGTGAAAAAACAGATATAAATTTTCTAACTTTGTTTACAAAGAGCCTTCCTTTATCTTTACCTTGGCTATTGTGAGAAAACAAAATGGGTTTATAACAGATTGCATACCTGTTCTTGTTTTCCTTCAGATTGCGCACAACAAAGAAATATTTATCTGCTTTGATGGAGGGTTTGTTGTTTGTTTTTAATGGAAAGAATTCAATTCTAATCCTTTCCACTGCAAAATGCTCCAATATGGCAGCCTGATGCCCTCCAGAAATGTTGGATTACAAGCTCTGGAAGTATCAAATAACATGCAGCGTTAATACATTCTGTAGTTATATTCTATAGCATCTGGAGATCACCAAATTGCCTGAACCTTCTTATTACAATCCACCACTTTCATTTCCGATCCCCTCCTCCTCCTATCTTTTACTAAATTCTGTTTATAGCTGCATGACAGCTTCACAGGGTTATCTTTTTCGTTCTCATATCACAAGATAGGAATCACAAACTTCTTTGTACAAAATGTTACTTCCCATCACACTTGTATTATAGTATTGACTCTACAAAGTGCAGATTTTGAATGGTGCAGTTCTTAAGAACCATTCACGACCTGTCCACCTTCCGCCGTGCCCTCAAGACGTATTATTTTTATCAAGCCGGGCTGGCGTGAAAAAGTTTTTTGGGTTTTTTAAAATTTTAAGATTTTACTAAATTTTAATTGTATTAAATTAGGGCCACATAGAATATTTTCTTTTAAATGTATTTTAATGTTTATATTGTATTTTTTACTTGGCTGTTCACCGCCCTGAGTCCCCTGGAGAAGGGCGGTATATAAATTTAATTAAACTAAACTAAACTAAACTTTTGTTTTTTTAACTGGAAAAAAAACCCATGTTTGGTTCATAATTTGTACTATATATCAAAATAACCTTAAACTGCACTGGATTACGGTACAACAGGAATTTTCCTTCCGAAGCCCCAAGAAGCCCAGGGCTGTCTTAACGCATGGGCCTGATGGGCACTTGCCCGTGGCCCCCACGGGCATAGGGGCCTCATACTAATCTGTGTATGTTAACCCTTCAATGCAACTTGTATCATATAAATACAGCAACTGTACGGCTTACTGAGTATTATTGTGTTTTTCAAGCCTCGTGTATTATTCAAATGTTTATCATGTTGATTAGTTGTTGCTGCACAGCATGTTTTTAATATTTCAACACCAATTTTCTTGGAAGTGCCAATAAAATAAATATATGTTTAATTTTATCGACCATTTACATTTTTATTCCTGTCAGTAGTTGTCATAGGGGCCCATAATGCTGTTAAGACAGCCCTGAAGAAGCCCCGAGGCTCCAGCACAGCCCAAATATCAAGTAAGGGGAAGGAGGTAGAGATGGGGGTTCCATATTGAAGAAAAGTTAATAATACTGGTTTTTGCTTTTTAATCTCTCTCATCCAGCTGGGTTCTGTAATTATATCCATAGAATATTTAAATACCAACAGGGTTAGAAATTAAAGGATTAGGCTCTTACTCAGGAGCACCAATTCCTCTAGTTTCTTTACAGGTCAAAAATACCTTGTGGTACTTGTAGCATGCACTGTATTGAATCTCTGTATATACTACCTGCCACAGTGGCTCTTTTGAAACAGATGTACCTGTAGCTTGGCCATAATGGTTCCCTTTTGCATTAGGATAAAGTGAAAATAAGATTTTTGCAGTGTTTTATATATGTTACCTTTGAGAGGTCTTATCAATGTTAATTGATTTAGAATTAGCTGAGAAATTCTTAACTGGCACTAGCCCTGGCAGACTTATGCAGACTGTTTCTAGGCATTATAAGACAATTATCTATTCTTTAAGGTATTTCAAAACTGCTGATTATTAAAAGCAGTGTACAAAATAAAACAGGATAAAAGCTAATGACACAAAAAAAGCCCTTCAAATAAAAAGCATTTAAAAAACTATCCATATAATAAATCTTTATCATGTGGAGCCCTTTTTTTATATAGATTCGAACTCTGGAATATTTTCCCTGGCATGCTCTCTTTCATTTTTCTAGTATTGTAATTAATTGGCGATTCAGGTTTGTTTTTAATATTGATTGCTTTTGATCAATAATAAAACTATGGGTTTTTTTATGCAAATGCTGTTCCTACTGTAAAGCATTTACATCTCATTGCTTTTTATAGACAACTTATTATTAATATTCTGCGATAAATGGCAGAAAAGTGAATATTGGAAAAATATACCGGTAGTTCTATAATACATTCTTACTGACATTGAAAAACATATGGATATATTATGTTAGGTGATTTATTGCCCTAATGATTTAAATTCAGAGACCATTTTTCAAACCCGATTTGTACTGATTTATCCAGAATAATATTTATTTTCTTTAGAAATATTATCTCTCAGCTCTCTTAATCATGCAGCATTTTGTATCAATTTTCACTGGGAAGCAGTACAAACTTTTGCTACAACTGTAGTTTCCTAACAGCATACTTTTGGGTAGCAAAGAGATGATGATATGTCTTAAAATCAATGTCAACTCAGCAGCCACACAGATATTTTATTTATTTACTTTATTTATTTATTTATTTATTTTGTCAACACGTGTACAAGATAACAGGTATGATATAAACATAAACAAAAGCAAAGTATGTATAGGTAAATTTAGACAATAGGACAGAAGGACAGGGATGGTAGGCACGGTGGTGCGCTTATGCACGCCCCTTACAGACCTCTTAGAAATGGGGTGAGGTCAACTGTAGACAGTCTAAGGTTAAAGTTTTTGGGGTTTGGGGAAGAAACCACAGAGTCAGGTAGTGCATTCCAGGCATTGATTATTTAGGTATTATCTAGGTAGGTCTGTTCTCAACCTGGGTCCTTCAGGTTTCCAACAGTGTTCCTGTTGTCACTGAGCAACAGGTAGTTACTTATTTAAAGAACAACAGATAGGATTATCTTTCTATTATTCTTCATTTTTTTAATCAAGATGAAAAAGGGTGGGCTGATATGTTCAGTGAATATGCTGGCCATTTTCCTCCTTTTTAAACTATGTGTACCACATTTCAAAACTACAGTATGTTAGTGTAAATTGTGTTTGATCATTATGGGAAAAGATGCACCCACCCCATTTGCAGTAATTTGGTATGCTTTTAAAAAATTATTTATTTATTTATTTATTTTATTTGTGAGATTTATATACCGCCTCACAGTGCAAGCACTCTCTAAGCGGTTTACACCAGTAAGCAATGTATATATATATTGCCCCCAACAATCTGGGTCCTCATTTTACCTACCTCGGAAGGATGGAAGGCTGAGTCAACCTTGAGGCGGTGAGATTTGAACCGCTGACCTGCAGTTCACAGTCAGCTAAAGTAGCCTGCAGTACTACCTCTAACCGTTGCGCCACCTCGGCTCTTTTTCAAGATTATATTGTGAATAAGTAAACATTCTTTTGAAAATTATTCTTTTTAGAATAATTAGAGTCTCATCTTGTTCTTGTAGTTGTTCATTTACAAATTTTACTTCTTTTAAAGGTTTCTTCTCTAACAGGCTTTAGATGGGAGATTTCACATTAAAGAAGTTAACTTTTGTATATTCAGTTGGTGGAGGGTTATATTTTAGTAATGTGCTGAATTTTTAAAATGTGGGTACAGTGAGAATAAAAACTAAATTTGATTTCAATGTAACTAATTAACATAACATCAAATTAAATATAGTTAAATCAATAATCACCAACTATTATTTGTCATTTTTATAGTAAAATTATACTTTTAGAAAGACTCCCTGCAGTGCACAAAGATCCTAGGAAACAGTAGGCCCCATTTTTATATTTAAGCATAGTCATCTACTTACAATGATATCCATTTACTAGTGGAAATTGATATGATTAATGAGCATGTGTAGGAAGCCCCCACCCCCACCCCAGATTCAATTACTCTTTATTCTTAATATTAAAAAGTGGCAGGATAGAATATTTCCTCTAAAGGAGAAGAAAAAAATCTTAACAAAGGTAGAAAGCAGTCCCAGTCTTCCTGCCATAGGAAAATAACCTCAAGCAGAAACTTGAAGAGGCTGGTCTTTTGAAATGGAGATTTTGTATCCATTCAGAAAGACTGGGCCAATCTATTCATAAGTAAAGAGACTCCAAATAAGCAACACAATTAGGCAAGTCAAAGCTGACAAGATTAGTTCAGACAAACACCTAGGATTTGCATTTCCCCTTTTGCCTGTAGAGCCAGACATGATCTCTACATGACCCCATAGGAATCTGGCAACAGCCATTAAAATGTTAAAGGACACATTCTTACACAGGAACAGGCATCTCAATCACAAAGCCCCAAAGAATGTATAAAAGCCTACCCATCTCAACCCCATTTTGTCAGCCACCCCAGAAACATGCTGCTGTCACTGAAATTTCTGGCATCCAAATAAATGGAGACCTTCTTTCCTGCAGCCAGACTCCATTTTATATCCAGCGTCTTTCTCCCGGCTTGAAACCGGACCGGATTTTTCTTCCAACACATGTATAAAAGATCTCCCTCAGTATGAGAGGCTGATAAATTGAATAAAAACAGGAGTAAATTGTTCTTCTTGTTATGTGGTTTTGTTGATGGTCTGCATTGGAAGACAATAAGCATACATCTACATAGAAGAGCAAAGGCCATCCCCCAAAATTGACTATGTTTTTTAAAAATAAGCTTAAATAATATAGTGACCGTAGACTCCTTAAGTGAGCATGTTCTTACTGCAGACTTTCTGTTCCTTAACTGGACAATTTTAAGGTGTCATATTATCATAATGATAGAACATCAAAAGAATTGGTTTCTCCATCTCTTCCTCCTTCTTTTCTGGGTATGAAAGGGTAACATTAGAAAGTGTGTGACCTTTCTAATGTTACAGCAACAGAGAGGGGCTGGCAATGCCACGGGGAGCAGAGTTGGAGGAAACGCAGCAGGATCAGCAGTGAGAAAAGGATAGTAGTGGAAATGGTGACATGTACAATCTGAAGGTTTAGAATATTTTCAATCAAAGGAAGTATACTCAGCTTCTATATTTATTACTAGGATAATCAGGAACCTGCCGTTCCTCCTATTTAAAGCCTATTAACAAAGTTATTTTATTTATTTATTTATTTATTTTGATGTAATTATTTGTATTTATATAAATTACCTGAATCTAGAGGATTGTGTTTGTAATATAACTTAGTTGCCTTCACAAATACACACATACATAACTCTCTCAGAGATATTTCCTCACCAGATTCCTCAATGCCATCAACAGTGACAGAACTTTTATTTATTTATTTATTTATTTATTTATTTATTTATTTATTTATTTATTTATTTATTTATTTATTTATTTATTTATTTATCAACACGTGTACAAGATAACAGGTATGATATAAACATAAACAAAAGCAACGTATGTATAGGTAAATTTGGACAATAGGACAGAAGGACAGGGACGGTAGGCACAATGGTGCGCTTATGCACGCCCCTTACAGACCTCTTAGGAATGGGGTGAGGTCAACTGTAGACAGTCTAAGGTTAAAGTTTTTGGGGTTTGGGGAAGAAACCACAGAGTCAGGTAGTGCTTCTAATGTATTGCTTTCACTGGAAAAGTTGGGATACAATCAGACGATGTATCTGCGTTGAAAATAGCCCCTGTTGAACTGTATAGCACTCAAACATCAGGAAATGTTTTATGTCATTTTGTATCATGTCATACATTGTTTTATGATAATTGTTATGTCATAAAATGTTTTATATTTCAGTTCCATGGGAGTTATGGGTCCTGGATTTTGGACATGTTATGTAAGTTAGCTCATAGGACCATGATGGTGAATTTATGGCACGCGTGCCGGAAGTGGCACACAGAGCCATCTCTCCGTTCACGCCAGCTGTTGCCCGTTGCTCTTCCGGGTTCCGGCATACACATGTGCGCTGGCCAGCTGATCTTCGCACGCACGTGCGCACCAGAAATCAGAAGCTCAGCTTGTGTGCGCCGGGGAGCTGCTCTTTGGGTTTCCAACGTTCCCCCCGTGCGCTCCCGTTTCGGCACTTGGTGCTGAAAAGGTTCGCCAACACTGTCATAGGAGATACCTTGGTTCAAAATGTTTTGTTCTATGGTGCATTGTTTTGCCCAGTTAAAAATTATGGGAAAGATAGTTTT